>JBCNJP010000010.1:47233368-47448247 GCA_039602395.1 Deinandra increscens subsp. villosa | reverse complement strand
GGGTGTGACAAAGTTCCTTGTAAATAATTATTTGTCAAAAATAATTATTAACGTTTGTTTTATTTATAAAACATAAATCTTTTAGGAAAAACATTTAAAGTTTTTAACATTTAATCATTTCCATAGGTAAATCAATATTTCAAGTTCATGAAATATTAAATAGAAAAACGTTGATAAGAATATTTATGGCGTCGCTTGGATTTATAACGTTTGATTTATAAAACTTGATTTTTATTCAAAAATCTCCGACGAACGTTAGTCCATCTTTGGTTACTTTGTGTTTATCAAAGTAGTATTAAAGTCCTTGTAAATATTTTAAACCAATGATTTGTCTTGGTTTATCTTTATAAAAATCTTTTATGAAAACATTTATTTTCAAATAAAATCTTTTTATAAAAGGTCCATTTCTAGCAAGTTTTAAGAAAGGTTAAAACTTGTAATAAATCCAAGTATTTATGTCAAATTAATCATTTGACATAAATATTATCCTCATTAAATCTATCAAGAATTTAATATATTCCTTTTGTCCAATCATTTAATCATTTGTAACATATTAAATATGTCACATGACTATTTTAAATATATTCTTTTTGTTTTTAACATGCTTAAGGTTTTGTTATGGCTTTTAGATCTAGATTTAATATGTCCATTTAACCATGTTCATCATCTTTATTATCATGTAAACATAAGTTTAAATCTACTAACACTTTGTGTTAGGACCAAGTATTTAAATCAAGACAATCTACTAACACATTTAGTGTTAGGACTTGTAAATATATAATGCAATCTACTAACACATTTGTGTTAGGACATTTGAAATTTAAATAACAATCTACTAACATATTTTCATATGTTAGGACCAAAGAAAATAAATAATAACAAGTAACATTATTTAGTCTTTGATTTCCATATTTATTTTTGTGAAGAGGCTTGGGTTTGCAAATAACTAACTAAGAAATCCTTGGATTTCTTAAGATCATGGTGCACTTAAGCTACTATCCATAAGGGTTCACTAAGTGTTTCACAAATGATCTTGATTAGAAATGGAGATTAAGAAGAGAGTTTGAGTTAGTTATCTTTTGCAAACCAAGCATTCAAGCATTAAAGTGTATGAAGATCAAGGTGCACAAGGATACTTTCTAAGGATTTCTCCAAGTGTTTCACCCTCATTTTGTGGCTCTTTTAAGTTCCTAGAACACCACATAATGATTATGATCTTAGAAGAAGAGAAGGATTAAGAAGATAGACATAGATGATTATGAGAATGTAAGTGTTTTTAATAGGTTTGTTGTCAAGACTTGTAGGTATTCTTTGGGTGCAAAAATGTAGGGAGGAGTGAGTTAGAAAAACTCACAAGAAAAGAAGAAGGTTGGTGGTGGTCCGACGGTGGCGGATGTCACACCCCGGTCAACGGTTTCGGGTGTGAGCGAGAATGGAATCATAGTCGAGGATACATAGAACACTTCTAATAATTTAAAAACTTCTTAAAACATTAATTCGTTTCATTGCAGCGGAAAGAGTAGTGGAAACATTAATGTCTTACAATTTAAAAACATAAGTCTTAAATGATCATTAAAAGCATAAAACAGTTAAGTTGGATAGTCGGGACTATGACTCCAAGGACAGGTCCGATAGCATTTGTAAGCCCCATTTGCATGTCTTCAAGAAAGTCTCGTCAATTACCTAAGAAATCATGAATATAAAACGGGTCAACATAAAGTTGGTGAGGTTCACAGGTTTAGGACTCGATAGTTAAACAGTTGTAAATCAGTTGTAAAACAGTTGTAAAACAGTTTCGGTATACTTAAATATTATCAGGGTTTATTGTTGTGGTTGTATGATCTCACCTGAACCTTGATTTCAAATACTAACGGTTTACCCACCCGGCATCTCTTGCCCAGAGATGTTAAACAGAGCAGAATAACTGACGTGTACCCCCAGACAATCCGGAGTCAGAACTGGAGCTACCAGTTAGGGTAGGGTTGTCAACCCAAATAGATCTATTCACTAGCTATCGTTTCGTACAGAACTAATTGAAATCAATTAATGATGGGATTTCGGTTGTACAAGCGTTTATAACGATAATGTACCAAGTTGGGCAATCAGTAAGAGAACAAGTAGTCATACGGCTAACAAATAAACCATAATATTAAGTAAAAAGCATTTAATCAGTTTTCATGATTTCTCCCCCAAGTATAAAACAGTTAAAAGGAAAAGGGGCCGTGAAACTCACTGGTTTAGCAGATAATCGGTAATTTAAGCAGTGGAGGACGGTAGCACGTAACGCCAAGAAAAGAAGAAGGTTGGTGGTGGTGGTCGGCCGAACTAGGGGAGGGAGAGGGAGAGTGAGTGTGTTTGTGTGTTATGGGACAAGGAAACAAGTAGGGGACTTGTCTCCTACTTATACCAAAAAGTGGGATTAATACCCATTGTGTAATTTAGTGTTGTCATCACCACATTAATCCTAACTAATCAAGAGGAGGTGATTAGTTTTATAAGTTTTATAAAAATCTAGGAGCTTTTATAAAATATGGAGGTGTTGGGAGTTTATAAAAATCATGACTTTTTAAAATATAATTCAATTATATTTTATCCAATTGAAAGGTGATTTTTATTTTTATAAACATTGTAGGTCCAAGTTTTATAAAAATATTAGTGGTTAAAGATTTGATTAAGTTTTTATAAAACTTGTTAAACATGTGGGCTTCAAACAAATTTATTAATTTGTTTTTATTTGGGCCGAAGCCCAAATCGGGATGGAAAGGGAAAAAGGATTGGGCCGGTTCGGCCCAATGCGATTCGGGCCGCGGGTCGGGTATCTGGTTCAGGAAAAACACTCGTGGTGACGAGGCGAGTCATTGGTTAAATTTTCGGGTCGATCCGGTTTGATTTGGGCTTGTTGGGCTTACCGGGCCCATTAGGTGAAATGAGTAACTTGTTTGGCTAAGTCTTGACAACGAAAAGCTTTTTGTAACATTTTAAATTCATAAAACGTTTTAACAGTTTAAATCAGTTTCATAAAATATAGAATGTCAAATTTTATATTTAATTTCCTATTATTAAAGTTCCATTAATAATAATATGAAACATTCATAGTTCACGGTTTTCTAACGCGAAGTTTAAGTCAGCTAATCATTTAACTAACACGGCTAATTATGCCGTTTAGAAAGCAGAAATCACATAATTATCACATAAATAAAGTCAACAAAAGTCAACGGAGAGAGGGTTGACCTGATTTTTGGACCGGTTGTCACATTCTCCCCCAGTTAGAAGAATTTTGTCCCGAAATTCAGTTTTGGTTACTGGTGGATGCGACGTTCTCAAACAGGCGTGGATACTTTCGGCGCATTTGATCCTCGCGTTCCCATGTGTACTCCGGTCCTCGTCTAGAGTTCCATCGTACCTTGACTATGGGAATACGACTATGCTTCAGCTTTTTGATTTCCCGGTCAAGTATCTCCACGGGTTCCTCAATGAAGTGTAAGGTTTCGTCCACTTGAATCTCATCAAGAGGAACGATGAGTGTTTCATCAGATAAGCATTTCTTAAGATTACAGACGTGAAAGACATTGTGAACGCTGCTTAGCTCGGCGGGCAGGTTCAAACGGTAAGCCGGCGGTGTGTGGTGGTTGGCGGTGGTGGTCGGCCGAACTAGGGGAGGGAGAGGGAGAGTGAGTGTGTTTGTGTGTTATGGGACAAGGAAACAAGTAGGGGACTTGTCTCCTACTTATACCAAAAAGTGGGATTAATACCCATTGTGTAATTTAGTGTTGTCATCACCACATTAATCCTAACTAATCAAGAGTAGGTTAATAATTTTTTTAAAAGTTTTATAAAAGGTTTGAAGCTTTTATAAAATATAAATGGGTTAAGAGTTTATAAAAATAATAACTTTTTAAAATATACTCCAAGTATATTTAATCCAAATGAATGGTGATTTTTATTTTTATAAACATTGTAAGTCCAAGTTTTAAAAATATTAGTGGTTTAAGATTTAGATTAAGTTTTATAAAATTTGGTAAACATGTGGGCTTCAAAACAAATAATTAAACTTGTTTGAGATTGGGCCCAAGCCCAATCGGTTTTTGTTTGTAGGAATGGGCCGAAGCCCATTTGTTTTATTTGTGGGAGAGTGGGCCGAAGCCCAGTTGGTGTTTGCGAGGCGGATTGGGCCGAAGCCCAATCGGGTTTGGGTTGGGCCGGTCCTCGGTCTTGGGCCGGTTCGTGGGTGTGGGTCGCGACGGAGAAAGGAGAGAGATTGGGCCGGTTCGGCCCAATTCGATACGGGCCGCGGATCGGGTTTCCGGGTTCGGGGTTTTACTCGCCTAAGTTGACACGAACCTTCGGTTAAATTTTTGGGTCAATCGGGGTTAGTTTGGGCTTAATGGGCTTACCGGGCCCAATAGGCTAAACGTTTGATAACTTGGCTAAGTCTTGACAACGTAACACTTGTTTTAAGTTCGTAAAACGTTTTATCAGTTTATAACGGTTTGATAAAATATAACATGTCAAATTTTATATTTAACTTTCTTATTATTAAAATTCCATTAATAATAATATGTTATATTCATAATTCATAGTTTTTCAACGCGAATTTTCATATCGGTTAATCGGTTATTCATTCACAGCTAATTATGTAACATAAAACAATAAATCACGTAATTATCGCATAATGAAAAGTTAACAAAAGTCAACGGAGAGAGAGTTGACCTGGTTTTTAGGTCCGGTTGTCACAGTGTGACACCCCGTCCAAAAGTCAGGTCAACGCTCTTTACTTTGACTTTAGATTAGACCTTTTGTGCTTATATTATCTATGATTAACTATCGGTAACTGTACGTAACCGATGAAAAACCGGACGTAAACTGATTCCCACGTTTGTATTGGAAAACGCGCCCTAATAAACACGAAAGACCATTAAGGAATTAATGGAATTTTAACAATAAGAAAACAAATATAAAAATATACTTTTTATATTTTTTCTTAAACATGTGTCACGGATATTCACCATCGACACGGGAACATTTTAAGCGATTACGTGACTAGAAACAACTGGGATTCTAATCACTCATGGTAGTCGAGCTTAAAACTGACGCGAACAAACGAAACAGTCTTCATTGCATTCACGCGTGCCAAACCGGATCAACTTGCGAAAAGCAAAAACAAAACAATGTCAAACAAAATAAAACTGTTTTTGTGAACCAAAAATATATTCAAAAATTAATGGTTGTCAAGAGTGAACCAAAGCCAGAAAACCCGAGACCCGCTCAGGCCCAGTCAGGCCCAATAAAGCCCGATGAACCAAAATACCGAAACCGAACCCGTGACTCAACCCGACGATCAAACCCGATAAGACCCAGACACCGGCCCGAACCGGGGGACCGACCCGCGGCCCAACCGGCCCAGGCCGGGTCCGCCCTGCCCGCTCCTCGGCCCAACAGCCGGTGTTCGGCCCACATCCGGCCCAACCGGATACCGACCCACTCCCTCTCTTTTTATTTATGGGCTTCGGCCCGACCTCCGAACCCAAAACTATTTTAATAGTTTTAACCCATGATTTTTATAGATTAGCCCACTAGATTTTTATAAACTTTTTTGGCCCATCAACTTTATAAAAATCACCACCGTTGTAGTTTTAATATGCTTGGGTTATATTTATAAAAATTGTGATTTTTAAACATCACTAACCTCCTCATATTTTATAAAAGCCTTGTCATTTTATAAAACATGGCCACACTTTTATAAAATAAAATCACCTACTTCTAGTTAGTTAACTTACATGGTGTTTAAGATAGCCACATCTCCACTCTACAAAATTTAGACACAAGTCTAAATGCTATAGACTTAGTTGTCTAAGTACATGTAAATCCCTTGGATCAAAATGATAACTAGTGGTTAATGACCCAAAATTTTGACTATAAAAGGAAGCCACCACCATTCACAAACTCCACACCTCAAACACTCTCCTTTTCTCTCCTCTCCTATCTTCTCAACCGGTTCCACCACCACCTCCCAGCCCTGCCGCCGGCTGCCACCATCCAGCCACCACCGGCCGCTGCCTGCCACCGTCGGCCACCCTCCTGCCGCCGCGAACCGCCGCCGGAAACCACCCTCCTTCCACCGATTTTCTTCCTTCTTTTATGAGTTCTCTAACTCATATTTTCTACATTTCTAACACCCAAATCATACCCCCAAGTCTTGACAACAACCAATAAAACACTACATTTTATTTAATCATCCAACTCTCTTCTTTAACCTCCATTCTATTCTTAGATCTTAAACATTTACTTGGTGATTCTATGAACCTAAAAGAGCCAAGTAGATGGGGTGAAACACTTGTAGAAATCAAAAGAAAGTATACAAGTGCACCTAGATCATTATGTTTACTTTCATGCATTTATGTCTATATTTAATTTTGTCCTAACACTATGTGTTAGTAGATCGTCATTTATTTAATATTGTCCTAACACTATGTGTTAGTAGATCGTCATTTATTTAATATTGTCCTAACACTATGTGTTAGTAGATCGTTATTAATTTCACTAACTTGGTCCTAACACTAAATGTGTTAGTAGATATGTTTACATTACATATTAACTTGATAAAATGGTCCTAACACTAAGTGTTAGTAGATATGAACAATCAAATATGTTAATAGACTTATAATCTTAACAAAATGTTAATAAATGGAAAAGTATAAATAATCATGTCACATGATTATTTAATGGCTTGGGTTGGTTAAAAGAAATAAAAGATGACAATTTCTTGTCATGAATTATTTTATAAAACATAATCCAAAAATGATGAAAAGATCATTTATGTCAAATGATTAAAACACTTGGACTTATCATAAATTCTAAGATTTCTTAAAAATTCTATAAAAAGGCAAGAAGATCCAACATTTGTCTTTAAAATGTGGATTTTTATAAAAATAAATGATTTTCATAAAAATATAGACAAGTCTTACATGTTGGAAGACTTAATAAATTTTTATGATCATTTTGATAACTCAAAACGATCTAGACATAATGATGTTGCGTAGTAATAAAACCGGGACCAATACGGCGATATACGCGATAACGTCGGGATACGTAAACTTATTTAAAGACATGACTCGTTTTATAAAACGTTTAAAGGAAAAATCTATAAGTCCAAGTGATGCTTTAAAATCATATATTTCTCATGACGTTTTAAAAATGGAATAAATATTTTATAAATATTTAAAGCCATTGATTATTTTTACGACAAATAAATAATTATTCTTAACAATTAATTATTTGGGAAACTCTAAGACTTGTAACGATCATTTAAAGGAACGCTATAATTATTTGTGACAATAATTATGAACCCATCTTTCCATTAAGTTTTAATATAACTTAACGTGTTGGAAAACATATCAACTTCTTTAAAAATCAATTGAACTAAAAATAATATATCTTATTATTTAACAAGACGTTCAATATTTGATTTGATTTCATAAATGTTGCCTTTTCCTTGTGCTTATTTTAACATAAATATGAACTTGAAAACGCGTATTTATTTGTACAATAAATACTAATAACGGGCTTTCCAAACAAATACAAACGGGAATAACGTCAAGACTTGACCGGTATCATTTGGGTGACTTATGTTACTCAATTGATCAAGACCTTATGCAAATGTCTTATTTATTTAAATTAGGACATTACTTGCTACCGCTACTTCACGGTTCATTCATTCATCTGCTGATTCAGTGAGTTTCACGGCCCCTTTTCTTTTAACTGTTTTATACTTTGGGGGAGAAATCATGAAATCTGATAAATGCTTTTTACTTAATATTATGGTTTATCTGTTAGCCGTATGACTACTTGTTCTCTTACAGATTGCCCGATTTAGTACATTATCGTTATAAACGTTTGTGCAACCGTATCCCACCATTAATTGATTTCAATTAGTTCTGTACGAAACGATAGCTAGTGAATAGATCTATTTGGGTTGACAACCCTGCCCAGTTCGGTAGCTCCGATCCTGACTCCGTACATTGTCAAGGGGCACACGTCAGTTATTCTGCTCTGTTTAACATCTATGGGCAAGAGATGCCGGGTGGGTAAACCGTTAGTATTTGAAATCAAGGTTCAGGTGAGATCATACATCCACAACGGTAAACCGAAGTAATATTAAGTATACTGAAATCTGTTTTACAAACTGTAAATGATAAATCATAAACCTGTGAACCTCACCAACATTATGTTGACCCGTTTTCAAACTCATGATTTCTCATGTAATTGAGCAATCACCGAAGGCATGCAAATGGGGCTTAACTTCAACTAACGGACCTGCTTCGCCGGAGTCATAGTCCCGACCTATCCCAAATAAACGACCTTATGCTTTTATCAATAAATTAAGACTTTTTATTTTCAAATGTAAGACATTATCATTTCACCACTTTTCCGCTGCAATCTAAATGATGTGATGTTTTACTATAACGTTTGAATATAAGTAGTTGTTCTATGTATCCACGACTATGATTCCATTCCCGTTCACACCCGAATCCGTTGACCGGGGTGTGACAAATTGGTTTCTCGAGATCAAACTAAAGATCGTGAAATTGCCAGTTTGCAATCTAGAGATGAGGAAAAGGATCGTGAGATTGCCAAGTTACAACAACTATCACTTTCCCTGGGTGAGCAGTTAAATCTCTTGCTCAAAGCTTTACCTGCTCAGGGGGAGAGGCGACCAGATCCTGAGGAAAGTTGTAAAGATGATGATGATGTTTTGAAATATCTGAATGAGGATCCAGACCTTGAAGGAGGAGTTGGTGGTAGTGGTTCTGGTACTGGTGCGGCTGGAGTATCTTCTGCTGCTGCTGGACCATCTACAACTCAGGGGGAGTCGTCAGATAAAGACGTGTATGATGTAACTCCGGTGTCCAGGGTTGAATTGAAAGAAGGAGAATTTATCAATCCATATTCAAAGGAGCAATTAGCTGCTATTTTTGCGTTAAATGTGGATGATGTGGATAATGTTCCGTTTGCTGATCCTTATACAGAAGAAAATTCAGATGATCATGTGGATTATGAAGAAGAGACTGTTGAAGTTGAAGATATGACGGCTGAAGAATATCCGGATGATCCGAAGGTGTATGGAAATTTTTCCTCTGATGCTCATTCTGGAGGTTTCAATTTCTTTGGAAATGAAGATGAAGAACAGATGGATGAAGAATTAAAAAAGAAAGAATCTGAAACTGCACAACCAGAGTTGAATGAATCTGAGAAATTATCGGAAGAAGAGGAAAAGAAATTTATCGGAAGAAGAGGAAAAGAAATTACTATTTGAGGCCTGGTTAAAAGAACAAAGAGCTAAGAAGTTGCAAGTAGTGAAACCAGCTAAGACTGTTGATCAGAAGAAGTATTTTGACAGAAAAGGTGGTGTAGCTACTGGTGGGATAATAAGTTGGATGTATGACTCAGAACTTAAGTGTTATGCAATCAAGAAGGAGTTTGGAGTGATGTATTTGAAACATGCTACAAGATTTAATACACTTCCGGTATGTGATGTTAGAGATCTGTCAAGAAGGCCTTTCTTGAATTATGAAGGAAATGTATTGGCTGAGATTTTCAAGAACAAATTGAAAGAAGAATGTCAAGGCAACTTTAGGTTTCTGACTCCGCAAAGACCAAAGTACATTGAACATCCAACAGATATTCATCCTGTCACTGGAAAACCGGTTGTGATTCTGAAGTATAAGAAGCCGATACAACTAAAGAAGATTCCTTTGAAAAAGCTCGAACAAGATTTCATCAAAACGTTAAGATGGTGGTATTATGATGAAGTTACTGGTGAAGCAGTGGTGGTTGTGAAAGAGCAGAACAAGGTGGTTAGGTTGTATGATCCAATGTGGTTGATCAATCTGTCTAAGAATGATATTGACAAGCTCTATCATAATAATATTCTGTACAAGACTGATTATGCTGAACAAGCGTTGCAGTTTCAACGAGTGATCAGAGTTTGTTTTGCATTCGAGATTCATGCTGGGAACAACCGGACTCAACATTGGAAGAAGACGTAGACGAAAGTTTTTGAAGACTAGCACAAGACAAGGGGGAGTTTGTTAGAACAAGTTTTATTGTCTAGTGCTAGGTCTTGTTATGTAATAGAGAAGTTTGTGTATTCTGGTCTCAACGGACCAGATGCGGACCAGATGGTACGCTGGTTAATTGGTCCGCTGGACAAATTTTATATAAATAGATTTAGCTTAGTTAGAGAGAGTAGTTGTCGAGGTTAGAGAGCTTTTAACTGTGTGTTTTCTATGGTGTAACCTGTAATCTCTCTCTAGAGTGTTTGAGCTTGGAAATCAATAAATGAAAAGTTTATTTACATCTTTGTTACCAAATCCGGTTAAACCATGCATTAGCAAGATCGTAATTGTGTTTTACAGAATACAAACCAAGCATAACACGAATATTAATAAAACTGGGCACTATATTATAACTTGATGATTCGAAGTACATATGTGAGTGATTTACACACACTTGAAATAAATCGATTACAAGTATCTATTTATAGTGCATAAGGAATCAAGGAGAGCCCTTGATTCCTCTAACGATCATTTAGACCGTTGAGTAAAGATACATGAACTAAAATAATATTAAACTAGTCTTGGAGATAAAGTGTCAGCTTCTTGTCAGGAAGCAGGATCAAATATGTCAGAGACAAGTGGAAGTAGTCAAGTTGTTGTCTGAGATAACACTACTACAAAAACTGCTTTCCTTGACACGCGAACGATGACACTCAGTTTTTCTTGACGTGCAAAAACTGAAGTGTCAAAATAAAATGTCATTTATAGGTAATTCCTAAGAATTCATGACGCGCATTTTTGAGTGTCAAGAATTTCTGTCATATTTCAGAAAAAAAAACCACGGAGGACACTTTAAAATTGCACGTCAAGAAAACCCCGTTGTTTTTTAATTTTTCCCGCCAAAAACTTCCCCCAAATTTTTTTGCCCTAATTTTCAATTTTTAGCCAAAAACACTTCCCACCTTTTCCCCAAAAAACACCCCGCTCGTTCTAGAAAACCTTTTCCCCCATAAAACCCTTTCCGCTCGTTTTTTAATCGCGACGTCTCTCACCGCTCCTCCGTCTCGGTGCCGGCCGCCACTCCACCACCACGACCGACGTCTCTCCACCACTGACGTCTCTCCATCGTTCCACACGCATAGCCCTCACCCCATCACTTCAATCGGTGACCTAAACTCACTCCCGTTCCCTTGCCCTCAAATAACTCCTGCTCCGTTGCCCTAAATGACTCCCACTCCCAACGAGACCTAGCTCCGGCGACCATGTGCAGCCACTAACGATTTCAGCTATGTTCATCTCCATTAAACGATTTCAGGTATGTAATAAAATCAAAAAATCATTCAGCCGCTCTCATATCGTCTTCTGCTCCATCGAAATCACCTACCACCATGGCCAAATCCAACCATCTTCTTCACCCTCCTTCTCACCCCCTTCACATCCACATCTTCTGCTTATCTACTCCAAGCCCTAATTTCCCTCTCCGCATCTTCCAAAACTTACTAATTTTACATCCATCATCTACATCGCCTCCACTTTCCTTTCCCTTCCCGGTCATCGATCTGGAGCCCTACTTGGATCCGGCAACCATTGTGGCGACGAGGCTCTAAATCCCTAATGGAAGACGATTTTCTCCGAGTTTAGCTAAAGATAACGATCCTCGATGTTCTGCTCAAGGTAACGATCGGTTTATTGATATGATGGAGAGGTATTTCCAGTAACCTAATTTAGTAAATTTAGAAGTATTCAATTTGTATTATGGTCTTAGAGGGTAAATTCCTAATTAACCTAAAATCGTTCCCATCTTAGCGCCAGACGCCAGATGGAATGGCTCCAAAATTGTGTTTCATTCCTTCTCATTGATGTAATATATCTATTGATAGTTGCAGGTTTTTGTTTTGATTGATTGATTGCCTTTTCTTCTCAGTGATATAATATATACAATGAAGCAGCTTCTATTTTTTGTTTTGTTTTTGTTCCTGGAATTGATGAAATGCTCATTGTACATACAGCTCAACTCAATGTTTTGTTGTTCATATGTTATGTTATATTCTTTTTCTTGAAATTTGTTCTTCTCATCTTCCTTCTTAAGAGAAGAGGGGTTTACATATCTTAACTAGTTTGGGGTAAAGGGCGTGTTGCAAAACAGATATGGTTCCTCTTTATATCACAAAACCTGATCTGTTTATTTGAGTTCTGTTGTGGCAACGGTTTTCAGCCTATGTGGTAGCATAAAATAATTCTGAGCCAATTATTTGTAGATTTACAAGAGCGGACCACTGTTTCTGTCATCAAAAGGTGAATTCCCTTCATCATATTAGTTTCTTTATAGTATGAGAATTATCTTAATCATAGCATGCTATAGACAAAGGAAGTAATGTAGATTTAAGAGTACTTTTCTTAGCCTTTCATCATGGTAATATCTTTAATTGGCTTTTAACACGATTGCTTGCTGGAAACTTGGACTACTATATGTTAAAAACAAACCTATGAAACTAGTTAACACAATTACAACTTTTATTACCCATCAACCAGTTTGACCTCTAATTTTTTCCTTATGTTTTTGTCAGGTTTGTTTGCTTTTTAGTGGTTCATACACTTGGTAAGCCATCTTGCTCAAAGTTGCCTTTCTAATGTCGCCAGATGCTTTGGATGTTTTTAAGAATTTGATTCCTTTTTGGCGACGTACCATCCCCTTTTGTGTTTAAAAATGTATGTTTTAGGTACGTTAGCTTCCGTTTACATTCCTTTACAGCAGTTCTAGATTATTTTGGTGACAAAGGTAGATTAATTATGTATGGGGGTTTTAAATGATTTTCAAAAATGTTTTTGCACACATTATGAGCTTCATTGAACTTGCTTGTAATGGTAGGGGAAGTTGCCCCTCTTTAATTGGGCTAATTTCTTCATCTATCCAATCTGTTTGTTTCCCTCAGTTTCTGTCTAGTTAGCTAACCTGACCTGACGCACTCGTTTTGTGGTGATTAGTTTTGGTCTCTGTTTCCTTGTATAATATTATATATTAAACAGCCTGCAATATCAAATAATGAGGTAAACATAACTGGTTAGAATTCACTCGTTCCCCCACATTTTTCAATCTGGATCATTCATACTGAATCTTCAATTTGACATAGCTTATTTTGACATCAGTGGCTTTATATTTGTTTTGGAATTTTGACTTTGTATGAGTGGCTTTGGCTTTATTTTAGTGGCTTTATAATTTATATCAGTGGCTTTAGAAGTTAGATTTGCCTTTTGGAATTTTTAGTTTGCATTAGTGGCCTTATATCAGTGGCTTTAGAAATTAGAATTGCCTTTTGGAATTTTGAGTTTTTGACATAGTTATTTTGATTTTTGACATCAGTAGCTCACATCAGATTACTACTATTTGAAATGCTAAATTTTCTAGTTTAAAGTTTAAACTTGACGGCTGAATTTTGAGTTATTGAATAAAATCTTGGGCTGTGAATTGCAGAACACAGGGGTTTCTTGTTCTTTTCAGTGGTGACACTGGTGAAATACGGGCTGAGGTGAGAGAACAAATAGACACAAAAACAACTGAGTATGGTATATTAGAAGGTCAATTTATACCATTTCTAAACAGGCTCACAGCCTAGTATGTTTGTTGTCTGATGAAATTATAGTTCAATAGAAGGGACAGCCTCACAAGTTTAGATTGCACATTCAAATTTTCTCAGGTTAATTGTTGTATTTTCTTGCAGAGTAGGACTGAGCACAGGTTGCAGATTTCAAGAGCCATAGATTGCACATCCAATTTGTAAACTTATGTTAACTTTGTAATTTTTACTATATATGTGAAGTGCATTATTTTGTTGTAAGTGTATTGTATTTTGTATTGAGGTTAATTGCCATTTAATGTGGAAATTAGTGATTTACAAACAAATAATTTTTTTTTTAATTTTTTAAAAACATTCTTGACGCGCAAAAATGCGCGTCATTGTTCGCGCGTCAAGAAATTCTTGACACGCATTTTGCGCGTCAAGAAGCTTCTTGACCCCGGCTTCCTTGACACGCATTTGCGTGTCAAGAAGACCCTTTCTTGACACGCATTGCGCGTCATAAATTGCGTGTCAACGTTCGCGCGTCAAGAACTTCTTGACACGCATTTTGCGCGTCAAGAAGCTTCTTGACCCCGGCTTCCTTGACGCGCATTTGCGTGTCAAGAAGACCCTTTCTTGACACGCAATGCACGTCAAGAAAGGCAGTTTTTGTAGTAGTGTAACCCGCCTTACCAAGGTAAATTGAGTTATCTCGGGCACATCCACTATCCGAGATAAACTGTTCTTCCGAGATAAAATGTCATCCGAGATAACTATAAGTTATCTCGGGCGGTTTGTTCTTCCGAGATAACTTATCTTGGGTCTTCTATTCCTTCCTAGATAACTTATCTTTAGCTGATCAACATCATTTCTTCAAGAGAAATAATTCCTTATAGTATGTACACACTACATAAACAGTAAGCAAACAACATTCTTCTGGATTTACATCTAACCATACTAATTTTTCTTTATAGATAGCAGTCAAACTATATAATTTCATTTTTGAATAAGCACATCCTATTTTGTAAAATAGTAGCCCAGTGAGAGAGGGAATCACAGTCAAAACAATCATATTATAAAATAATAGCCTAGTGAGAGAGGGAATCAAAATCAAAACAAACATATTTTATAAGTAATTTTCCCGGTGTGAGATGGACTCACAAAACATAGTAATTCTTGTAAAATAGTTGCCTAGTGAGAAACTCACAAAACATATAATTCTTGTAAAATAGTTTCCCAGAGTGAGAAACTCACAGTCAAAACATATATGATCTTTCATAGTAAACAAATTTGATAAAATAGTTGCTCGGTGTAAGAAAGTCACAGTAAAAATAAACATATTTTATAAAGTAATTTTTCCGGTGTGAGAGGGACTCACATTTTCTCTTCGCTTGAATTGTGACATCCGAGAATTCCAAGGTTAACTTCCGTTAGACAAACTCCGTTAGTTACGTTATAAGTGTTAACTTAGTAACTAATGCTTAACTAGGCCGAATACGTCCACGTCCTTTGGTTGATCACCGAACCCGTCCATATGTGCTATGTGTTCATTTATGGTTGTCATTATGTGCAATGTGATTTAAACGCATGATTTAATATTATGAATAGCATGACAAATTGTAAATCCTTGATTATGTAAAAATTGCCTAAGTTGTGCAGCCAGCGAAACTACCGGGCGAAACTGTAGTGTCGCCCGGTAGCCAGCTAAGCTAATCAAGTAAACGCGACCAGAGCTAGTTTCGCCTGGCCAGCGAAACTGCCAGCGAAACTAGCCTCTGATATAAATAATCTTAATAAACCCTAGTTCTCCTATTTGCCTTATTTACACAAAAACACACACATTCTTCTCTGGGAATCTGGTCAGCCGAAAACCACCAAGAGAAACCAAGATCTCAGCCTCAAGACAACATCCATTCGATTCCTTGATCGAATCGTGAGTCCCAAAACCTTCCTTTATGCCATTTCTATGTGTTTTCTATGTGTTTCTTCATAAAGCATGCTTAAACCTTCATGATATTGTTAGATCTTCTGTAGGAATGCTTAGTAATGCTAGATCTATCATAAAGTTTGCAACTTTACGTTTGAAATCCAACCATGATAGAGATTTATGCCATTTTAGCCATTTTAGGGTTTTACATGCATTTTGGTGATTTGATGATAAAAACCCATGATTAAGGTGTTAAAGCTCACTGATTTATGTTGGTAAATGGTTATGAATGCTAGATAATGAATTGCATGTAATATGGAAGCTGTTAGATTGATTTTTAGGCTGATTTATGTGTTTTTCGCGTCCAGCGAAACTGTACTGTTCTCTGGGCGAAACTATGTAGCGAAACTATGTATATCTTCATCCAGCGACACTAAGTAGCGAAACTGTAGTGTCGCCGGGTAAACCAACCAGACCAGCTCGAGCGAATCTACCGAGCGAAATTCCCTGAACGAAAGTTCAAACCAGTTTCGGGCGAAACTAGGCTAGCGAAACTGTGCCAACAGTTTCGAGCGAAACTAGCCTAGCGAAACTGTGTCATCGGGTATTGCCTAGCGAAAGTGCTGCCCGTGTACACAGCGAAACTGACTAGCGAAACTGCTAGCGAAACTGAGACCAGAATCCAAACTTGTGCAATTTACTTGAATGTTATGCCATGACTTACATGATTATGCTATGATGAAACATGCTGTGATTTCTGTAATATGTGAACCCTTATTTATGATCAACCATCGGTGTCGTGTGTCTGTATGTCGAGTCTTAGTTCCAACGTGCTATGTTATGGGCCATAGTGACGTTAAGTAAAGATTAGACACAAAAAAACTAATACTTAAGACCTAAACGTGTTCATAGGTCTTCGTTAAGCAAACTTGGATTACTTAGCAAGTGTAGCAGTGCAACCCAAGGTGAGTGTCACTAACCCAGTTACCGTGAACCCGTTTGGGTCACACCGAATAACCAAAAGTAAAACAATGCTGACAAACTCGAGAGTGCTAGGCACCTCCCTGATAAACTTGAAAACTTGGAGTGCTCGGCACCCACTTGATGAACTTGAAGTGCTTTATGGGAAGCACTTGTGAATTACTTAAACAACTATTCCTGAAACGAAACTGAAAACACTTTTGAGATTCATGAGAATCCAGTAAACCTTTTTAATATGGCTAGTGTAGGTTAAAGTCTAAACCACATGATATCACATGATTTCTAAGGATGCCTTGAAAAACTTAAAAGTCCTCAACTAAATTGTACCATTAATTGTAAAGCGAGGGGATGTTGGGTAGATCTACTGGAGTTTGACAAACTCCGCCCCGTGGCACGGGGAGTGCACGGAGGTACAATATCAGCCTATCTGACCGTGATCCCGAGAGGACACGGGGGAGGCAAAACCGCGATGACGTAGGTCCGCAGTACTGATGGCACGGCCACTACAATAATTTATGGTCAGCTTTGGTACAAACTTCCTTAGTGCATGAAACAACGGATTAGCTACCCGCGATATCGGTTGAGCACTTTAACTATACAAGACTAGTACATACCCGATAACGTAGGTTACGGACAATACATTTACTAAACCACAATAATATGATTTTGATTATCACAAGCATTGCTTTTCACAAATAAATTGTATGTAAGAATACGTTTACACGATTATGATTTATGAGACCGGGCCACTGCATGACAAGCCCACTGTGAACTCACCAACCGTTAGGTTGACACTTGCGTGGTTTAAACTTTTGCAGATCGCTAAGGAGTATCCGGAGCGGGTTGGCATGGCACATGAAGACTTTTATTTTAATTAAACTAAATTGGGAATTTAATACACTGATTTGTAAAGCACGTGGTTAGTGCTAAAGATAATGTTTTCCGCTGCGTACTGTTAAACTGTTTTATTTATTAATGTTTGGACGTTACTCTGATTCGTTTAGTATTTGTAACTAATGGTTGTGGTCCTGGTCTAGACGCACCCCTTAACGGTATAAACTCCGTTAGTGGTTGAATTTGGGGGTGTGACATGAATAATTCAGACAAAATCTCCACTATACTGCTTAATCCAAACCTAATCACGTATCGGGTTGCATAAGACATGGTTCTATAAAATAAACATGTTCTATGTCTATTTCTATATCTTATAATCCTAATAATACTTGATTGGTAAGACTAAAAAACCCATTGAGTAAAAATAACTATGTTACCCTTTATGGGTAAGATATCGTAAAATTGATAATATGAAGATGCGCATTCCTATAAGTAGACGCTCACTCAGGGATAACCCAGGAAAGTACGCCAGGTCCCAATTGGGATCTATACGACACCCTTTCCTAGCTAGAAAACCCAATGTACAAGCACTTACTATTCCGGTCTACACGAACTTCTAAGTACCTGAATAACTCGGTATATTAATATTTCAATATTTATCAAAATTAAACCAATATATATATATATATATATATATATATATATATATATATATATATATAAACATATAAACATGTTTTAATACCAAAAATCAAATTCCTATTTCCTCCCAAATTAATTAAAATTAAATAATCATATTTCAAAACCCTAGTTCGATGTAATTATCAAATAAATATCAAAATTCTTTATAAAATGAAATAAACTTAGGGCTTTTATTTATTATTATATTATATTATAGCATACCTTAAAATATCAAGTCTTATTTCAATCCTAATTACTCAATTTTGAGAAAAATTATGAATAAGAACCCTAATTTTAACCTGTTCCTTCAATCTTTATCAAATCCTTATATAATATTAAATAAAGTTAGGGCTTTTATTTATAATATCATATTATAATATTCTTCAAAAAATGGAACCTTTAATTTAACCTATTTGTTTAGTTTTGACAGAATAGCGTTAAGAAATCCTAATTTTGACTTATTGTCCAAGTAAATACGAAATCTTACCAAAGCATGAAATTAACTTAGGGTTTTCTTAAAACATGGTATAATAAAACATACTATAATAATTCTCTAGTTCGTAGAATTTTGCAGAAGAACTTCTGGGCTTGTTTTAGGGTTTCTAGAACAAGATTCACGGAATTAGTGAGGAATTCGGAAAAAATGGACGCTCTATATATAGGGGTTAGGTGTAGGATAAGGTGTTTCCACAATAGGGAACGAGTAATGATTAGAAATGGACGCGTGTCATTCGAATTTGACATGAAACAAGCTGAATCACGATTCCGGTCGCTCTACGTGTACATTTCGAACCGCGTGAAAGGAAAAGGGGCTGGGCTCGCAGTTTGTGAGCCGCCAGATCTTACCATTCTTTTGGAATTTACCATTTCCATCCCTCTAGTTCTGATTTACACGATTCTATCCCCTAAACTTTCATAAAATGCCAACTTAAACCCTCCAATATGATGTTGATAGGATATTTATTTCACTTAATTTCTAACTTTGGGTGTATGAATCATGACAATTATATAATACATATACATTACGTATTATCAAAAATACTAATGTTTTGATTATGGAAATATACATAAATATTATCTAATATCATTTCTTATCCATAATAATAATGAATGTTTGTAACCAACCTTCTACACTGTCATGAAATAAATACAATTTACTTCAAAGGTTTAAACGGGACGAGTTCGGTTAATATCACATAACATGGTTACTGATTCCATCGACTTTCACATGCAATAAATCACGCGGTTATTCTTTTTAATAGTCAGAGCTTTTATCGAATCAAGCATTTAGAAACATTCGACATTTGAATTTTCATACTTGATGTTTTCTCCGTCATCTTGGTTGACGTATGTGCGTGTTATTCTGGGGTTGCGTTTAAATCATGCATGTGAATTTTCTTGCTTCGTTACAACTTGGATTTAAGATATGGCTTTAATTATCTAATAAGGTCCATCTCTTGTTGTCTTGATAATTGTTCGGTTAAATACTCAGTTGAGGCTTTGGTTAAAACATATCCTCTACTTTTGCTCCTATGCGAATACCTACGACTGGGTGAAATTTTCGGGATGTTACAACATTCCCCCACTTATAAGGATTCCGTCCATGAAATTCAAATCCTATTATAACAAGTGAACGCTACTTATTTCTTCTTTGTTGTTTGTGAAGTATAGGTAAATCTTGTGTACATACCTTAGTTTGATTATAGTAATTTGCCACAATTATCATTTCTTTCAGGAAGGCTAAGGCTTGAATATTACTAAACGAAGGTTTCTACTTAATTGGTCCCCAATTAGATCCGAACGCCTAATCACTATTGGCTTTGGTGGGAGACATGATTTGTAATTCCGAGTAAATCGTCTGAAAGGTTTTACTTGATCTGTATCTTTGTCATTATATCTGTGATATTTGCTAAATCTTTTCTGGAAAGGTTTTATTGGTTGCATAATAGAGATGATTCTGATTTTATGAGTGATATCCTTGTCATGAATTTTAGCAGCTCTTTCATGTATTTTAATCATCATGGGTTTACGATGATATGAGCATTGTTCTTGTTTAGTCAATTCTTTGCTAACATAATGTCTTATTCACTTAGAGTGGATTGCATTGGGTAGCGTTATATCCAAGTTGTTAAGGTATAACAATAATCCTTTGGGTAACGAAATTGATTTTATTGAAAAATATTTCTTTACAAGTCCCTTCTTATTTCGAGATTTATCTTTAACAAGAGTAATAGAATAAAAAGTATACACATGTAACATCCCACATTGGTGGGGAGGGGAACTAAGCATGCCTTTATAAGGGTGTGGATACCTCCCCTACCAAGACGCGTTTTAAACCCGTGAGGGGCGGATGCATGAGGGCATGCCGGCTGCCAAAGCGGACAATATCTTGGTGCGACGGGTCTGGGCTGTTACAGATGGTATCAGAGCCGGTCGTCGGCCAGTGTGCCAGCGAGGACGCTGGTCCCCTAAGGGGGGAGGATTGTAACATCCCACATTGGTGGGGAGGGGAACTAAGCATGCCTTTATAAGGGTGTGGATACCTCCCCTACCAAGACGCGTTTTAAACCCGTGAGGGGCGGATGCATGAGGGCATGCCGGCTGCCAAAGCGGACAATATCTTGGTGCGACGGGTCTGGGCTGTTACAGATGCTTCAAATAGGATCTTGAGAGAAGTCTGAGTTCTATTGCTGCAAAGATTTTGATAGACTCAACACCAACTCTCTCAATCACCAATTCATGAGTCTTTCCGTTGTAGTACCAGCTGATTATTGGAGCATTTTTCTGATTCCCTGGTATTGTCTTCACTTTCACCTCCTTCTCAATGTCCTTGAACATTCCACGATGAGGGGCACGGAGATGCCTTTTCTCTCCAAGCAGCTGAGCTTTCTTCTCCTCTTCAGGAGTTTGCTTGTTCTTCTTGTGCTCATAAGCAGCATTGATTAGTGAAACAACTTTCACACCTTTTTCATTGTTGGTGTGGTTCACTAGATCAAGGTATTTTATTTGTTTGAGCTCCCATGAGAATAGGCTGCGGAGAGCTCTAAAGTCTGCAAAGATTTGAACATATCAGTTTCGCCTCTTCACTAGAAATGCGTCAAAGGATTCATCATACTTCCATCAAAGAATTTTCATCCCATAATTGACATCTGGGTTGGTAGGCATCTTTCTTAGGTCTTTGGCATTGAATTGCTGCATAGCCTTTGGATTTGGAGCCATCTTTTCCCATTCGTCATATATAGGAGGATTGTATTTCCTTCTGAGAGCCTCAGCTCGTTCCTGTTCTCGGATTCTAATCTATTCCAACTTTGCCAAACGTACAGTCTTTCGGTACTCACATACAAACTCTCGTAGACCTTTAAGTCTCTTCCTGTTGTAAGTCTTTTTATCCACATTTTTAATCTATAATAGTTGCGGAGGTCATCGAAAGTCATCCTGTTGGTAGTGGATTTGATATATTCTTCGGTATCAGGAACTTCATCAGATTGGTTTTCAGGAGGAGGAAGATATGTGTTGCCAATGTCGAGTACAAGATCAGAAAGATGGTCGCGGATAGGAATAAATTCGACCGTTTTGTTGGTGTCAGCAAAGACATCCACCAGAGGATCAACTTTAACTTCAATATTTTGATTTTAAGGAATGTGTGAATTCAATCTTGCCTCGTCAGTGTACAGCTTGGTTAACTCAATATCGGTAAGACTCATCAGATACTCTAATGTAAAGCTGTCACTCATTAGAGATATCACCATGTGAGCTGTTTCAGATGTATCTTCTTCATCTACATCCGTGCCCTCTAAGTTAGTGACAATGCGGGTTCTTGGTTCATTTGTTCTGGCTGACTCAGAATGATCTGGCAAAGTGCTCGAGCCCTTTCCGTATATGATAGTTGGAGGATGTCCTGATTCATACCTTTTTAGTGCATTAGCTTTTTCTTCAATCAGTCGGTTCTATTCACTGTGTGTTTTTGCAATGAGTGCTCGACGAGATCTATCCTTTTCAGCTTCCTTTCTCAGGTGGTCCTCTGCTATTTCCTCAGGAGTCAATTTCCTATTTCCCTTATCCTTGTCAGAGGGTCCTGGTTGCTCTGTGACAGTAGGTTTTTGAGCTTCCGTCAAATTGGCGTCAACTTCCTCCTTTTCAGAGTCAGAGGAGAAATGCATAAAGGAGGCTTCAAAGATCTGTTCATGAAGGGCTTGCTCAGAAGATACTGCAGGATCAGTTTGGCTTTGAGATTCTTGACCAGCACTTGTTTCAAGGTTGATGACTTCAGCATCTGTTGGGATAAAACCTGGAACATGTGGGGTGATATCCAAAGCAAGATTCTTTCCTGTAGACATAACAGTTGATAGAGGCACACTCACATATTCATCATCTACCTCCATCTTTACTTGAATTGAGTAGGAAAAAGAGGTTCTTCTTCATCATCATCTTCAGTATCAATCGTATCCAGGTCAATGTAGTTTAATGGATTAAATTCATTCATGAGCACATTCATTCTCTCTTCTAGCTCATTCATGTCATCTTCATCTCCAACGTCTACAAAGTATGGATGTTCTTCATATTCTGTTTCATCACCATCATCAAGATTCTCAATGAGTATTCATAGGAGTTCCTTCTTGAGTAGATTTTCTCCGCATAGTATTCCCGGAAATTTTCCATTTCAAAGTCTAAGAAGGTTGAGTCGACGTGCATATGACGGACACCTTCAGTCACAGGAACTATGGCGGAAGATGTAGAGATTGCAGCATGAACGGTGGGAACAATGTGAGTTATCAGGTTCAGCTTCAGGCTCTGCACTTGTGGATAGTTGAAATGGGCACACTCACATATTCATTATCTACCTCCATCTTTACTTGAATTGAGTAGGAAAAAGAGGTTCTTCTTCATCATCATCTTCAGTATCAATCGTATCCAGGTCAACGTAGTTTAATGAATTAAATTCATTCATGAGCACATTCATTCTCTCTTCTAGCTCATTCATGTCATCTTCATCTCCAACGTCTACAAAGTATGGATGTTCTTCATATTATGTTTCATCACCATCATCAAGATTCTCAATGAGAATTCACAGGAGTTCCTCTTGAATAGATTTTCTCCGCATAGTATTCCCGGAAATTTTCCATTTCAAAGTCTAAGAAGGTTGAGTCGACGTGCATATGACGGACACCTTCAGTCACAGGAACTATGGCGGAAGATGTAGAGATTGCAGCATGAACGGTGGGAACAATGGATAGTTGAAGTGATTTATCAGGTTCAGCTTCAGGCTCTGCACTTTAGTTGCCAGTGTAAATCTTGGAAGTTTCAGATTTTCAGGTACCGGGGCAAGCTTCTTGATCGAGTCCAATGTTTCATCAACAGGTTCTTTATGAAGGAGGCTGTTGACGAAGGATTCTTCGTCATCCAATAAGTTCAGCTCATCTCCTTCAATGAAAGTATCAGCATCAACCTCAAATTCGCTGTCATTCATATGGCTTGAAGTATCTTGAACACCAGATGAGTCTTTGCCAGCATGAACAGTAGTAGAGGATATAGGATCTTGAGAATTCCCTCCTTCATTTCTTTGATCTATTTGAGGTTGTTCTTCTAGTAGCTCAGTCTCTTGATCACCAGTATTATCATCTGGTTTGTCGCTTAATCTTTGAGTCTCGGAATTTCTGCCGCTTGTTCAGCAATTACTTGTGACTATCATTTATCTTTTAATTTGCCACTTGTAGAGAACAATTGAGGTGATCATTCTGACTCTGAAGAATGACAATTTCAGCTTGAAGTACCATTACTTTTTCAGATTCGGAAACTGTTGGGTTGGTA
Source organism: Deinandra increscens subsp. villosa (assembly GCA_039602395.1). Lineage (NCBI taxonomy): Eukaryota > Viridiplantae > Streptophyta > Magnoliopsida > Asterales > Asteraceae > Deinandra > Deinandra increscens. Next base: position 47,424,404 of record JBCNJP010000010.1, on the reverse strand, counting down.
GCAACAATACCAGCCGTGTCAGTGGTGGTAACAACAACTTCAGCTAACTTCTCCAGTGGTTTCATATCCATATCAAACCTCTCAATTTATTCAGCAGGAGATGGAGAGACAGTTGTTGTAGCTAAGGATATATCTGATTGAGTGCCAGATGAACCCACAACTTCATAATCATTTAGTGAAACGGGCTTTCTCCTGACTTTGAGTTTTTCTGTACAGGACTTGCTTCTCTCAACTCTGATCATTATGAACTCAGAGGATAAATCTCTGTCTTCAACAATTCTTGTTAGATTTTCTAAACTTGTCTTAGGAGGAAACTGAGGAGGGTTGTCATGCTCATCGAGATTATAAGTCAGATCGACTTGTTCGAGAGACACTGAAGTCTCATCATCATCTTGTTCATCCTGTGACGGACTGTAGCTTTCATCAGAGGATGATTGTTGTGTTTGAACAGTAGAAGCCGTGGAATAATCTCCAGTCCTCTGTCTTTTCCGAGGATGAATGCCCTCAGGTTGTGCAGGACTGTCATCAGAGTCTGAGGAATCAGACTCTTCATCATTATCATTGCGGTCTCCTTCTTCTTCTTCTTCAGACAAGTCTACTAGTACAGTACTTGAGGTACGTTCAGTAGGCTCAGAAGCTTCAGCACTTGTACCTTGGAGATTCCCAAGGTCTTTAGCAGCATCAGAAGCAATAGGTACATTCAAATCCAACTGAGGGTGGACTTGAGCTGCTTCAGCATTTTCTTCTTGTACTTCGACAGTTGCTTTACCCATTTGGACATCTACTTCAGCACCAGCAGGAGCAATCCGAGCAATCATCTTGGGAAAGAAAGGTACAACAATCCCTTGATATTTACCTTTATGGTACTTACTGTATGAGCCAGTGTTCATTGAGCTTGTGGAGAAGGTCTCTCCTTGCTTGATCAAGTTAGGGTAATAATGATCTAGTATAGCTTGAATGAAACGAGGATACATCAGAAACTTCTTTGATCTTCCAGTAGGGTGCAGGTTAGCAATCATCCACTTAAGAAGTTGGTGAGACAGATTGAAACCCTCACCAGTGATAAACCCGTGTAAAGCCCACGCGGTTTCTTCAACGAAATCATCTGGAGCTGCCTTTCTAAAAATGCGTGAGCATTGGATCGTCTACTCGATCTAGCTAATCGGACATCAAAACGTAATTAACCGATTGTTTTATTGATCAACGAAGAATAATTACAATCAGTAAACACTCAGAAACAGACTCAGAGAAACACACTCAGAACACACACTTAACAGAAATCTCACACGCTCAGAACTAACTATTACAAAGACCAAACAACTATTTATACTCGACTGACCGATCCCTGTCCGAACCTCAGGTTCGGCCAGTTCGAACTCCAGGTTCGGACCAGGCTCGGCCAAGTCACATTTGGCTTGATCTTGTACATAGCTTGATACTTCACACGACGCACATTTCAGGTATCAAGAAACCCCCCCTCGTCGTGTGCAGTATCCTTTCAATATTATCAACTCTGTATCTTCAATCAAGATCCCCCTCAAGTGTAGAAACCGTTCGTCCAATGAAATGAATCTTCGAACAAACTCCTCCTCAACTCAATCGTAACTTATCTCTGGTCTTTTATCAACAAACTTCAGAAGACTTGAAGTTGTGATCTCTTGCACTTTAGCATCCTGCATCAATATTTAAATAATCTTGGCGCAAAACGTCTCTTCGAGACTCCAAGATATGAATTTTGAAAATTAAAATTTGTATCACGTGTTGATCAGATCGAAAATAAAGCAGAAACAAAATCTTTTTGACTTTTAGAAAGTTTATATCAAAACAAATCTAAAATCTTTTTGATTTTTCAAAGTTTATGCTAAAACACACCAAAAATCTTTTTGTTCTTTTCTGAAATGAAATAAAATCATAATACAGAATCAAACACTATTTTTGGTATGAGAAAGATCACTATATGGGATCATATTGGTCATAATGCACTGAACTACACTTCAATTTCAATTAATTGAAACTCATAAGTCATGCTGATTGCCAGTATAAATTGTCCATATTAAACTCAGGCAGAATCGTACTCATAACATCTGGATATGTTAAGGTATTGATTAGATTTGCTTTGACCAGTATACCCCACACTATCAGACATACTCAGACATTTTCTGTTTGACTTTCCTTTTCCTTTTGTGTGATAACACTTGTGATTTTTCACAATCGCATAGTATTTTTTTTCATGATATTGTTAACTGTGTTCCATGCAAAAAGAAATAAGAACGTTAAATCGTCCACCTTAAGGTCGATCTTTAGATACGCAGATAAGGCCTCGGATTTAACAAAATAAGAAAAATAAAACAAGTTGAAATTGTATAACTCAACAACAATCAGGTCGGTACTCCCGTACACGCAGAGAAAGTCCGATGAGTTATACGAAACACCAAAGAAAATAAAGCAGAACGTCAAACGAACAACAATCAGGTCGGTCTTTCGACACGCAGAGAAAGTCCGATCGTTTGACAAAATAAAGAAAATCAAACAAGTTTAACTCTTTGCAAAAATGAACACATGTATACACAGTGACTTCTCAATTTGAATTTCACACTTATTTTTCTTTTTGTGTCATGAAATATGCATCAAGATGTTATCCACATGGCCAAGCATTAGTATTTAATGTATATCACATCTGAATATTTTTTGATTTGCCGAGCCTACCAAGCATATCACACAATGATCTTATGGCTCTTTCATCTACTCTATCCATGAGTCAGATACTTAAGCCAATGTACCATCATTTCCCAATGATCAATTTCTCACAAATTTTATATATTTTGCAAGTATTCACCTTCCTTCTTCATATATTTGGCATGTATTTCTCACCTTCCCATGACATGCTTTTTCTCAATTCCCCCCCCCCCCCCTTACTTACATGAAAATGCGTGAGCATCGGATCGTCTACTTGATCTAGCTAATCGGACACCGAAACGTAATTAACCGATTGTTTTATTGATCAACGTAGAACAATTACAATCAGTAAACACTCAGAAACAGACTCAGAGAAACACACTCAGAAACACACAGTTAACAGAAATCTCACACGCTCAGAACTAACTATTACAAAGACCAAACAACTATTTATACTCGACTGACCGATCCTTGTCCGAACCTCAGGTTCGGCCAGTCCGAACTCCAGGTTCGGACCAGGCTCGGCCAAGTGACATTTGGCTTGATCTTGTACATAGCTTGATACTTCACACGACACACATTTCAGGTATCAACACTTTCTGTGTCCAAAGGCGGCAATGAAGAAGCTGATTATGAACTTCCAATTGGTTGGAAATAAGGTATTGAGTATCTTGTTGCTGACATCTGGGAGAAAGATGCCAGAATATCCATCCTTGTGATTGTTGATTGCCACTGAGTCTTTGTGAAAGACTTGGGCATGTCTGCATCTTGCAAATTTAGGACCGTTCTGATCTTCTATTCAGTAATTTCAACATTAGTGTTCTGGATCCTGGACCTTATTACACTTGAATCATCATCAAGCTCTGCAGATTGAGCATTGTTCCAGAAAGCTTCAATGATACCCTTGTAGATGACAGGGTTAATCTGCATTGTCATTACCCATGTTGATTGTAACAATAGGTCAATGGCTTGCTCATCAGCACCTTCCTAGTTTTTGTTAAAAATGCACCTTCCGTTGTTCAAGCGACCATACTCTAAAGCTTCTACAACTTGTCTGGGAGGCATCTGCACATATAGAATTACAAGGTTATATCTTAGTTGACACCAGATGAATGTCATGTCACACGAGACTCGTGATAGTGACAGAGCTTTTCATATTAGAATCAATGACAGAAACTAAATCACATAGTGCACATACTCCAAAATGATAACAAGCAACCGGAGTATCATGATTAACAATAGTAAGTATCTTAGGAATTAAAAATTTTGTGTGTGATAAATTAAAATCTGGAAAACAAGGAGCCAGATGTAAATCTCCATTAATTTTTAGTTTAATTGAAAGTTTTGCATGAGAACAACAAATGACCCAAAAATCTTGTCTGAATCAACCAAATTTTGACTTGTTGTTGAGTCAAGGAGAAATTTATGAAAAAGTCTACTACTTAGGCTCAAAAATAATCAGAGATACCAAATCTAGGAAGTTTTGACAATCTGGGATCAAAAACCAAAGGTCTTTATGTTCAATTGGTATAAAATCAGTTCAGGGAAAGTCACATTTGGGACTTAGTTCAACCCGAGCTTGTGAATCCCTTGATTTGGTTTCTTACAATGAAGAAAAAGAACAACTTAGTCTAACTCAGCACATTTAGGTGTAGGAAATGGAAGTTAGGATATAACAGGTCTATCCTATTTCAAAGGCCAATTAGATCCATGCAATAAGTGTAACACTGACTTGTCAAACTACCAGAACAATCCTAGTGTATCCGAAGTTCAAATACTGTTCAAATGGTATGAAGACTTGACTCAAGTCCGCTAAGCAGAAAACAAGTCCGCTAGAAACTCATCAAGTTTGCTAAGCAGTGAATAAGTCTGCTAGGAACAGATCAAGTTCGCTAAGCAGTGAACAAGTCCGCTAGGAACAGATCAAGTTCGCTAAGCAGACTTGAAGTCCGCTAAGGACTAAATCAAGTCCGCTAAGATCTGTAGTACTTCTCATGCAGATTCATAACACTTAGAACTTACTATGAAGTATCTAAATCACATTTCAACAACAACTGAGATTGTCTAAAAGCAACAGAGTCATGTTAATACACATGAATATGCCAAGTCTCCTAATGGGTCAAACAGTCCAATTTTGAGCAATAAAAGACAAAATGTGATGATCTATACTCAACAGATTAAATGATGGCTCTAACATGTTAAATTCCATCCATAACACATAACTCATGCACATAGGGATCAAGAAGCACATAATCAAGTCACCAATTTCACATTTAAGCAAGATACCCACATAAGTCTCTTAAAGTCAATTTCATGCAAAATTTGACTTATTAAAGGCAAAATGACCATAAATGTGTTCAATCAGAACTTAGTCACCTAAGATGGTTCTCATGATCCTAAAATAGGTTATGGATCACACCCTAGGTAATTATGCTCATTAACGATCACATAGATGATCAAATCAGCTTGAATAGGTCAAAACAATTAAACAAGTTCACTTTTGTGTCAAATGATACCAAGATCCCTTAACCTGAGTTATTGACTAGTTTCAGACCCAAGTGGATCCTAACCAGACTAAACCACCATTGTTGGGCTCAACTGGATGTTTATTGACACAAGGAAAGGCATTTATGCAAGTACTAATTGAAAAGTTGATGTACTACCTGATTAATAATCTAAATGTTCGTATTGAGAAACACATACCTTTATGAGGATCTATTGGTGTCTAAGATCTAATCTAAGATGTAGTGAGTTCTCAAATGACTCAAAGAGTAATCCGCTGGGATCAAGCAATTTAAATTAGAAATCAGACAAGATTTAAGATTTAAATTTAACAATAACAATAAAGATTTGCTCCTGTGTAGCTAAGTTTGAGCCTTAACTCAAATTGCCATTTGTTAGAACAACATACCTCTTTGATGATCTAAAATTTGCTAAGATCACTAGAAAGAGATGCAATGCTCTTGATCAATATCACAACAATAACAATTTATGTTATGGGATCAGACAAGCTATGTCAGACTCAATAGATAGGCAAACACAGAAGATATAGGCAAACACTTAAACAAATTGAGTTAAAGATATAATTGAGAAAAGTTAAATTGAACCATCAATTTGATTAATAAATTGACTAATCAATAGTTATTAACAGTTTCAAGTTCTTAATTCATCAACCAGTCAATAACTTACAAGAGAACACAAATTGTTATTGGAGACAAGTTGAATTCCATACATTGTATGATTCTCTATGTCAATCCAACTTCAAGGTCAAATATTTGGAATTGACTAGGTTGCTAACTCAGGTCCAAAGGGGAACCTCTACGTGGTATAATTTGTGCATCACAAACATAACAGCAGCAGCCACTATGAACCTAAATTGTGTAACCAAATTCCAAATTTTTTAGACCTTAAAAATTTCTATGTATCAAACAAGAATGGTGGTTGTATCATAAAGCATTGATTTACATAATGTAAGTAACTTGCACCATTCAAACCACTGAGTGACACAATTATAACCAACTGTTATAACAACTTTAATGAAATTTAAAGTTCATAACACATTCACCCAAACTCCTGTACACAACATTCTCGGATTTAAAGTGTAAAATATGTGAGGTGAGATTCACATACCTTAATCTTGATCACAAGTGAATTAAGAACAAGAAAGAGATGATTTGAATCTGTTCAAACAACAAATTATAACATTTAGAAACCTAAAATTTCTACAATCGCACCATACGACTCAAGAACACCAATGAGATCAAAATTAACCTAAGTAAAATGTAAAATCAAACCTGTAATATCGCAAGAAGAGTGAGCGAATCAACCATAGATGCAAGAGATTTCACAGATTCGAAGGATGTTGTGAGATTTACGATCGCACAAAGGTTTTTGGTACGCTGGTTCGAGAGTGAGCGGGTGTTTTGTGTGGGTTTGGAAGGATGAATGAAAAAAACACTAAGTCTCCCTTTTTTAGTATTAGGTTTAGCGAAATTGGAAATATCTAAGATTTTAAACAAGTTCGCTAAAAGCAGTCTCCAAGTCCGCTAAGTGTAAGCAGACTGAGACAAGTTCGCTAAGGAGAGATGAATGTTTGAACAAGTTCGCTAAGGCCTAATAGAAGTACGCTAAGCCCAAAAGAAGTTCGCTAAGTCCACGGAAGTTTGCTAAGCCTAGTGAAGTTCGCTAAGGCTTGAAACAAGTACTCTAAGGCCAAACTGAAACTTGAGAAACATGAAATTTTCTAAGTAACAAATGGAGTCCGCTAAGGTGTAAACAAGTTCGCTAAGAACTAGTTTAACCTCGATAGACTTTTAGACAAGGTCGAGAAGTTCGCTTAGGGAAAAACCTTCTTTGCGAACTTCTCAAACACTTGAATAAAAACTAAATACAGGAGAAGTTCGCTAAGGACAGATTCTACTTAGCGGACTTCAAATCCCATGAAAATATTCTAAGTATATAAGAGAAGTTCGCTAACAAGTGTTTAGCGGACTTCTCAAGGCTTAGACAAGTTTTTAAAGTTAAAAAATTTAACGAAAAAGGAGAAGTTCGCTAAGGACTAAAGTCAAATCTAGCGGACTTCACGCCTTAGAGTTAAAATGAATGAAAGGGGAAGTTCGCTAAGAACAAATTTGTTCTTAGTGGACTTCAAGAAATAAAAAACAAGGAAAAATTTTTCAAGACCAAGAAGTTCGTTAAAGGCAAACAAGTCTTCAAACCTGTGAATTGTTCTTAGCGGACTTGCCTTATGATTAAGTTCGCTAAGGCAAAAACAAGTCCGCTAAGACCAGAATTTTGAAAACTACAAGGAAAAATTCTAAGTCTTAAAATTTACCAAAAAATTTAAAAAATTGCAGTTTAACTACAAGACTAAAAACATAAAGGCATGCCTACCACTAGTAACCTACCGGGAAGATAAATTTTGTATAAATAAGCCAAACACTTGTTAACTTCAACAAATTTCACAATGACACATCTAGTACCTAAATTTGACTTTTACTGGTCAAAATTCCACCCGAACTCAAAATTTCCATTTTAATCCGAGTTGGGTCAATTTTCCACCCGAACTCATGATGTCATTTCCTTTTAAGTTGGTTAACTTCAAACAAATTCAAGGATTGATTCTAGCACAAGTTGGTCAATATTACACCAAACTTGGAAATTTAAGTACTTTGACTTAAAAATTCACCTATTTTTGCATGATCGTGGTTAGACGTTTTTAGAATCATACCGGTCATTTACGTGATCGATAACACTAACAATTCATCTCACCTTTCGGATCTGGTACCCTAAGTCAGATTATCGGTATTGTTTATCCACTTAAGCTCAAACAAGGTATGTGACATCCGAGAATTTCAAGGTTTACTTTCGTTAGACAATTCCGTAGTTACGTTATAAGTGTCAACTTAGTAACTAATGCTTAACTAGGCCGAATACGTCCACGACCTTTGGTTGATCACCGAACCCGCCCATATGTGTTATGTGTTCATTTATTTATGGTTATTATGTGCAATGTGATTTAAATACATGATTTAGTATTATGAATAGCATGACAATTCATGAACCGTGCTTATCTTGCTTAAAAATGTAAATTGGTCACTTTTGGCTTCCAGCGAAACTACCGGGCGAAACTATAGTGTCGCCCGGCTAGCTTAACCTTTGACTTACAGAGCCAGTTTCGCTTGGCCAGTGAAACTGCCAGCGAAACTAGCCCCTGATATATATATATTTTATAAAACCCTAGTCTCTCCCCATTTGCATCATTTCACACAAAACACACACCACTCTCATCTGCTCACTCGAGATTTCTGGTCAGTCGAGAAAACCATCAAGGAACCCTCATCTCATCTCATCCATTCAGGCCCTAGAACGAATCGTGAGTCCCAAAAACAATTATTTATGCATTTTCTATGTGTTTTCTTAAAAAGCATGCTTGAATCTTCATGTAATCACTTGATCTTCTGATATGTTGCTTAGGAATGCTAGATCTGTTATAAAGTCTGCAACTTTACGTTTGAAATCCATCCATAATGAAGATTTATGCCATTTTAGTCATTTTAGGTTTAAAATGTGTTTTTGGTGATTTGATGATGAAAACCCATGTTTAAGGTGTTAAAACTTGTTGTTTGATGTTGGTAAATGATTATGCATGCTAGATATTGAATTACATGAAATATGGAAGCTGTTAGATTGATTTTTAGGCTGATTTATGTGTTTTTCGCGACCAGCGAAACTAGCCTGTTCTCTGGACGAAACTATCCAGCGAAATTATGTACATCTCCTTCAGGCGACACTATACAGCGAAACTGTAGTGTCGCCAGTGAACGAAACTGCCTAGCGAAATAACCATAGACCTTGTCCCTGAACGAAAGTTCAACCAGTTTCGGGCGAAACTAGGCTAGCGAAACTGTGCCAACAGTTTCGAGCGAAACTAGCCTAGCGAAACTGTGTCATCGGGTATTGCCTAGCGAAAGTGCTGCCCGTGCACACAGCGAAACTGCCTAGCGAATCTATACTAGCGAAACTGTGACCAAACCTAAACCCAAACTTGTGCAATTTACTTGAATGCTATGCCATAACTTACATGATTATACAATAATGAAACATGCTTTGATTCCTGTGTTATGTGAACCCTTGTTTATGATCAACCATCGGTGTCGTGTGTCGGTATGTCGTGTCGTGGTTCCAACGTGCTATGTTATGGGCCATAGTAACGTTAAGTTAAAGATTAGACACCAAAACTAATACTTAAGACCTAAACGTGTTCTTAGGTCTTCGATAAGCAATCAATACTTGGATTTCTTAGCAAGTGTAGCAGTGCAACCAAAGGTGAGTGTCACTAACCCATTTACCGTGAACCCGTTTGGGTCACACTGAATAACTTAATGGAAAACAATGCTGACAACCTTAAGAGTGCTATGCACCTCTCTGATGAACTTGAAACCTTAGGAGTGCTCGGCACCCACTTGATGAACTTGAAGTGTTTTATGGGAGACACTTGTGAAATACTTAAACAACTATTTCTAAAACGAAACTGAAAATGTTTTCGGGATTCATGAGAACCCAAAGGAAAACCGTTTTAATATGGCTAGTGTAGGTTAAAGTCTAAACCACATGATATCACATGATTTCTAAGGATTGCCTTATAACTGAAAAAGTCCGCAACTAAATTGTACCATTAATTGTAAAGCGAGGGGATGTTGGGTAGATCTACTGGAGTTTGACAAACTCCGCCCCGTGGCACGGGGAGTGCACGGAGGTACAATATCAGCCTATCTGACCGTGATCCCGAGAGGACACGGGGGAGGCAAACCCGCGATGACGTAGGTCCGCAAAACATGATGGCACTGCCACTACAATATTAGTCAGCTTTGGTACAAACTTCCTTAGTGCATGGAACAACGGATTAGCTACCCGCGATATCGGTTGAGCACTTTAACTATACAAAACTAGTTCATACCCGATAACGTATGTTACGGACATTAATATTTCTAAACCACGTTACTATGATTTTGGACATCACAGAGCATTGCTTTTCACAAATAAATATTACATAAGTACATGTTGACACAATTATGATTATGAGACCGGGCCACTGCGTGACAAGCCCACTGTGAACTCACCAACCGTTAGGTTGACACTTGCGTGGTTTAAACTTTTGCAGATCGCTGAGGAGTATCCGGAGCGGGTTGGCATGGCACATGAAGACTTTTATTTTTGATTAAACTTAATTGGGAATTTAAAACACTGATTGTAAAGCACGTGGTTAGTGCTAAGACGATATATTTTCCGCTGCGTACTTTGAGACTTTACTTTATGATAAATATTTGGATTTACCCTGATACGTTTAGTATTTGTAACTAATGGTTGTGGTCCTGGTTTGCTCGCACCCCTTAACGGTATAAACTCCGTTAGTGGTTATTTGGGGGTGTGACAAGGTAATTTTCAACAAATTTCTGTGACGAATTTATCATGTTTTATCCGATTAGAGAAAGATGTGATTAACCTTTTATACAACATAAGTCACCAGAATTCTACCAGGGGCAATTTTTGCACTTCGGATACAGCCCACACACATAAGAATTTTAAAATTTGAACATATGAAATTTCTTCAACATATGACAACTTGTATTATTTCCCCCTATTTCTTTAGTGTTAAGTAGTTGATTTCATGAATTGATGTTAAGATGGATCGCGTGAACACAAGGTCATTGCTTTCTCAAAGCAGATGTGTCACGGATAATGATGAATGTGATGATGGGATCGCGTGGGCACAAGGTCATTGCTTTCGCAAAGTAGATGTGCCACTGATTTATTGATGGATGAAGCAGCACCGAGGTCTTTGCGTAAGCAAAACAGATGGTGTGCTGATGTTAGAAATCAGGGACTTAATGCTAAAGAAATATTCGTGTGTGTTGGCATATCGTACTTAGCTCAGACTTAGGCAAATTTAAAAAATTTAGCACTGGTAGACTTAAAGGTTCACAATTTTAAGCAAATTAATGTGTAATCAGAGAAATAGTCTACTTTTAAGTATGCTGAGCCTACTGACACATCGAATGATAGAATTACCGGTCGATCGGATCATATCCTATGGTTAGATCGACAAGACCAGAATCATATCATGTTCCTCACATTTTTTCCGACCACAGACCAAATATTTTTTATTTTTCTTTGATTTTGACTTGTGTTTAAAAACACTTATTGAAATTCAACATTGACACTATTTTTGTTGTTTTTGTCAATTTTTCAATGTTTTTAGTTTATCTTCCACATTGCAGGACCGGCGGACAGACACAAAAACATAACTAAACAAGACAAATCTTTTTGGTCTTTTCAAAATGAATTTGACACAGGACAACCACAAACAAAGGCGTTCAGGTCAAATCAAGTTCAAACAAAGCAAAAAAATTGACTCAAGGAGTCAAAATAACAAATAATCTTAAATATATGCAAGAAGTAACTATATACAAGTAAAGAAAGTAAAATCTTTTTGTGAAATTTTCATGCAGGGCACAGATAACACTCCTAAGAAGATAAACCTATGAAATCAAGACACTATGATACTAGGTAATGGAAAAAGCTTAATCATAGTTAATCATGCCTACAACACTAACCAGAAAGTTAAACCTAGATATATCAAATGGTTTAGTGAATAGGTCTGCTAACTGATCATCATACCAACATGGACTAAGGTAACTAGCTTTTTCTCGGCACAATCCCTAATGAAATGGTATCTAATCTCAATATGTTTAGTCTTAGAATGCTGAATGAGATTTTTAACAATAGAAACAACAGCAGTATTATCTATATGAATATGGTTACCCATGAAATTCAAACCGTAATCCAGCAGCTGATTCTAAATCCAAAGCACTTGAGAGCAGCAGAAGGTAGTAGCAATGTACTCCGCTTCAGCCGTTGAGACTGACACTGTTGTCTGCTTCTTTCATTGCCATGAGACCAGATAGTTTCCTAAGAACTGAGCTCCTCCCGTCGTAGACTTACGATTAAGTTCACAACCGGCGTAGTCACTGTCTGAGAAGGCTCGAAGATCAAAGGTTGAATCTTTAGGATACCAAAGTCCTCTATTCGGATTTGACTTCAGGTATCAAAAAATCCTCTTCACGGCCATAAAGTGCGATTCTTTCGGCTTACTTTGGAAATAGGAACATAGATAATGTCTCGTACCACTCCCTTGGGGCTTGATGTAGACCATAGAGGGCCTTGTCCAGTTTGTAACATTTCTTGGGAAAAGATTTATCGACAAACCCGGGAGGTTGTTCTACAAATACGTCTTCGTCAAGCTCTCCGTAGAGGAACGCGGTCTTTACATCAAGTTGATAAACAGTGATATTCAGTGATGCGGCATATGCCAGAAAGATCCGTATTGCCTCCAGACGAGCGACAGGCGCGTAGACATCTTCGTAATCAATGCCATTAACTTGCATGTACCATTTCACAACCAGGCGAGCTTTATTTCTAATAATGATGCCTCGGTCGTCTCTCTTGTTTTTGAAAATCCATTTGACAGGTATAGGCTTTAAACCTATTGGGGGATCAACTAAGTGCCAGACATTGAGCAATTTGAATTGTAGTAACTCCGTTTGCATGGCTTCAATCCAGTTATCATCTAACGGGGCAGCAACAACAGTAGGAGGCTCTTCTTGTGAAATGAAACAAGAGTACAAACATGTGTGCATTTACTTTGACTGACTCCGAGTGAGACGTTCATCAAATGGCCCGATAATCTGACTCGTAGGATGTATTTTATGAATTCGAGTCTCTTCAACAGCATGTGCTGGAATAGACGAGTCCAGATTTCCAATTTGTAGATCATCGCCAGGAGTCTCTCCGGTATCAATCTCTGTTACGTCATCTAAGTCAGAATCATGCGTAACAGCATCAATTTCTACAGTGTTGTCTACCTCAGCTGTTGCTTGTACCGGTTCTTTTTCCACAATTACAGGTTCAGTACTCTGAATGGTTGACTGTTCAAATGCTGGATCGACTGAATAAATGGTATTCAGGATCGATGAGGTAATAGGAGCAAGCATATCAACAGTTGGATTAGCTGCTTCATTTCCTTGATCAACTACAGCAGATGAAGTACCTGCATCATCAGATTGGAACATATTAAAAGTAGAAGAAAACGACTCAAGGTCATACATACTATCCGGAGCAGGATCTCTAGTGTTCTGAGTGTGCTCATTACAAGTAACGTTGCACGACTCAATAACAACTTGAGTTCTTCTGTTGAACACTCAATAGGCAGCAGAAGTCGTCGAGTATCCAACAAAATAACCGTCATCTGCCCGAGGAGCAAATTTGGTTAACTGATCCGACTGAATTAAAACAGTACAAGCGCATCCGAACGGTTTTAATCGTTTTAAGTTCGGTTTTACTTTGGAAAACAGTTCGAATGGTGTCTTGTTAGCATGTTTGACCAAGAGTGTTCTGTTCAGAACATAGCAGGCTGTATTGACAGCTTCTGCCCAAAAAGATAATTTTAAGTTAGAATCAGCAAGCATTTCCCTAGCAGCCTCGATGATAGTTCTATTCTTCCGTTAAACCACTCCATTTTGTTGCGGTGTAGAACTGAATTGTCGAGTTATGCCTTTTTCATTACAAAACGCGTCAAATGTCTAATTCTTGAATTCAGACCCATTGTCTGATCTGATGATTCTAACCTGCTCTCTGCATCAGTTCTCGATTCATGTGACAAAATCTTTCAAAATCTTAGCTGTCTCAGACTTCTCTTTCAGTAAAAACACCCACGAGTATCTGGAGTAATCGTATGTGACAACTAGGCAATATGACTTTCCCCCTAAACTCTTGATGCTCACTGGCCCGAAGAGGTCAAGATGGAGTTGCTAAAGTATTGTTGTCGTTCTACCTGGTGGCTTTGGCTTGTGGGACGTCTTGTGCTGTTTACCCTTCAGACATGCTACACAATTGTCGATGTGGATAAATTCCTTCTCCGGCACACCGTCAACGTGTTTTTCCCCATAACAAGGCGGTTCATGTTCCGAAAGTTCACATGCCCCATCTGCCTATGCCATAAAGTAGAGTCATCTTCTGATGCCCTTGCCAAGAAGCATGCTACAGAACCAAGTGTTAGAATTTCACATAGTTGAGTGTGAACTTGTTCAGTGCATCTAGGTGATTGCTAACGGTTTGAGAGCTTCTGTCGCTGAGTCTTGTAAAGAGTCTTGGTGATTTCAATACAAAACTCTTATATTTGTATCTTTTGTTATCTTTTTGATCATCAAACCAGTAGTAAGATACTTCCAGGAACATGCAAGTGGTATCAAAGCAAATCCATGTTGCTCTACTGGTTCAATTGTGATCAAATTCGAGATTTTTAGAGAGAGAAAGTGAGTTTTCATCAAAATTCATCAATATTTGAGATTCTGGTTTCCAAAATACTTCTAAAAAGTTCTTTAAATGTTTTTCTACTTAAATGCTGCAAATTACAGTCTAAAACCTTCAAATTAGTCAAAATCAGAATTTTTCAGTTTGGTTCGTCGGTCGATATCCTTGGTTAACGGGTTGAGTTTTCCGGTTTTTAACAACCCGACAAAATCCAAGGTTAAACCCGTTACTCTGACCGTCTATCCCTACGTTACTTGAATTATCCATGATAATTAGTTACGTTATTCCATGTTTAAACAACCACTTGACTAATCCCCGTTTTCGTATTCCGGAACCAACTATTTTTATCAACAAAAGTTCAAACAAATTAAATGTGCAACTTCAACATTAAGAAAAATATAAAAATAACTTTTATATTTTCCATAATCGTTTAGATGTTACGAGCTAAGACGAAAATTATCGACAAACAATTTAGACACCCATTATCTTTAAAACAATGGTTTTAATAGCCTCAAAGAAAAATTCGTCTAAAAACTTAATGCGACAAAACCCCGTTAACCATTCGCGTCTGAAAATCCAAAATGTAAAAACTTAACGAAATAAATTAATCATTTCATGTTACATGTTTTAATAACCAAAGGAAGCATCTGGCATCATCAAAATAGAATATTCGTATCGTTTAAAACCCGTCTCGATCTTGAAGAAATTGTGTTATCCTACCGTAAACCCGGTATACCAATTTAGGCCCAACCAAGCCTAAATGCCTAAAACAAATTACCTGAGCCCAGAACCCGACCCAATGATCAAACCTGAAACACCGAGTGAACTGACCCCCCACCCTCCCCCCCGGCCGAGCAAACCTGGCCGGACAATCTTGGGCTCACACAGGCCCATGACCGGCCCAATCCCTTGTTTTCTTTTTATAAATTTCAGTCCAAGCCCACTAGGAGAAATCCACCACCTTGTATTATTTATATAAACCTCGACCACATTTGCACATCTTATAAATTCCATCCTTTATTTATAAAAATCTATCACCTAAATTATATAACATATTTAGTCTCCTAACTATATAATTTATAAAACAAAAAAAAAATGCTAGCTTTCTTTAACAATGGGTTGTTTAAGCTAACCTACTTGGTGTTTAATTAGATATTTTGTTAGGAGTTTCACTTTCACCACATGTTAAAAATCCCTAGAACAACCTGCACACAAAGACACCATACTTGTATTACCAACTCCATTTCCTCCTTCAAAAGCCCCAAACAAGAACATCCTCATCACACCTCACTTCTTCCTCCTCCTCCTTGCCATTTACAACAGCCCCTCCCCTCCTCCCTTGAAGCCGTAGGCCGAACCCAACACCCAACTATCTTCGCCACACCACCCTGCAGCCACCCCAGCCCCACCATCTAACCACCATACCCGTAACCCCCTCAACCAAAGCCACTTCCATCACCTATCAACACCACTGGTCATCATCATCATCATCATCCCATTTCTTAAAGTCTTCAAGTTCTTTCACTACTTTGAAGCTCTAGTAAGCTTCACCTCTTCATATCGATTATTTCTTTAACACTCAAAGATCCATAGAAAGTCTTGATGAAAAACCCCATTTTCTTTTACTCAAAATCTATAGAAATGCACATATGATAAAAGATTCACCGTGATCTTTTGTTTTAGTTTGATTTTGTTCAAATAAGAGACACACTAAACCTTCAGGTTAAATACTTTAATAAGTTAACTAGATGAACATAATTTTGAAACCCAATGGTTAGTTATCAACTTTTGTACTTAATCTATGCATTTATAATCAATATTGTTAGTTTTGCTTGATTTTGGAGTTAAACAAGATCCTAACAAGGTTTTGCCTAAAATTTCTTTAAATGAACAAGTCTTTAAAAATACAACTATGATTGTGATGTCCTAACACTTAACGTGTTAGTTGATTTGAACAAAAGAAAGAGATAATAATTAGATTATTGTTTATCTTGTTAAAATTGCCTAAGAAACTCATAACTATGAGTTTACGGTTTTATAGTTACAACTTGAATATTATGACAGTTTTAAACTTTGAAAACCATGGATAAATGAATCTTGAACTAGTTTGATTAAACACCTAAAACTTGCATTAGGGAAAACTAGACACAAAGACACGTTCTACAAGTTAAAAGAAGTTTTGAAGCTAGAATATTAACCAAAATCAAATATGTTACACACCTGTAACCTCACATATTTAGGCTGTAAATAGTGTTATTTTATGTTTTTTAATGAACCATAGTAACAACAAAAATTGAGAAACATTGCATTGGGAAGAAACCGGGATCAAAACGGAGTTATATGCAACAAGAAAACACGATTTTGGTGAAACAAACCCATGCCAACCAAACCAATGTTTTTAATTCTTAGAATGCCTAAAATGTCATTACAAATATTTATGAAAGTATTTTGGATACCCTGTGTCATAAAGATAAGTTGTAGAAATAAAACCGGACAAAAGTGACTTATACCGGTAAAACCGACAACTAAAATTCTAAAAATATAAAGAACATTATTTTAGTCTTCAAAATATTGAAATGATGTTTATTTCATTTGACACTAATTATTTTCAAAGGGCAAAACTATGTATACCGTGTATTTGAAAATATACATATTTACGAACGTTTAAATAATAAACATACCTTACTATTTATCACTGTTCTAGGCTTGATCTAAATATGTATATTTTCATGACGTTAGTAAATAATTTCCTATATAAGTTATATATATCTATTACTATATATAATACATATTGCCCTAAAGGGCATTTTCGTCATAAAAAATGCTTAATCCTTAAGACGCGTACAATAAAATAAGCACAATGTACAAGTGTTAAAGCCAAGCTTTTAAGACCACAACCTATATGGTTAAAGCGAACCTCGATTACCTCTTTCAGGCCGTCTTCGATTACCACCCACGCATCTCCCATCTCTCCATTGATTGGCCTCGCATCTTTGCATCTCTCCCCTCGAAAACTTATCACGCATGCTGTACTCATTACATCTCTCTCAATTGGACCGCTCGGCATCTCCACTCAATTCAAATAGGGAGGCGTCCTCAATTGAAAGCCTCACTTGGTTGAATGGATTATTGTGACCTCCTCCGGCAGGTAATTCACGGCAGTGTAGACGTTGATGGGTTTTGTTCGAACAAACCCTAACAAGCGTGTGGAGAAAATCGGTTCTATCGTTCCAATTTAGGGTGCTAAACCCTACTTTCGTTCCTCTTCTGTTTAGCTCAAATCGTATATATCGACCCTATGTTACATCAAGGTACCTCTCTATTTTCAGGTTTCCCTCATATCTCCATTCCCTAACAGCAACACCAACGTTAGATCTAGGGTTCCTCTCAAATCAATCAGTTATATGTGGAATTAGATCTAGGGTTCTTAGCCACCGTTGAAGCGTTTGCCTCTTCATTATGAATATCTGTGGCATTAGATCTAGGGGCAGCTTTCTATTTTATTGTTTTGACTTCTCTGAGTCTATGAACATGAGTTTAGGGTTTTTTGTTTCTACACAGGTTAACCTGGCTTACGAACAGGTTAGCTGATTTGTCCAGAGGGGAGTTGAAGCAGATGATGTGATAATTTGGCGTATGGTGTTAGATATACACGCTGCTCCTTCAGTTCCTCCAAACTCTAGAACTACAGCTCCTGAAAAGGTATAAGTTGTTAGAAATTCTACTTAGTGAATGTAATTTGTTGTAGAAATTAAAGTTTGGTCTGCTATGTGCATTACTTCGTTTTACAATTTGGGAATAATTGTTTCTTAAAGTGTTTTATAAAAAAATAGTTGACTACAGTTTGGAGTATGACAGTAAAAAATTGGTGTTTTCTTAATGTTTGACAAAGGGACGGTCAATGAAAGTGTACAAACCTGTTGGGTGAAAGTCTTTAAGATTTAATGTTCGATTAACTATTGGTGAGATTCAGTTGTCCTAAATTTTAGAATGCTACTCCTTAAAAATACCCAAATGATGCAAGTTATATTGGTCGGATTCAGTTGTTTTTAACAAGAGAATAAATAAGTCAGCTTCTCTTTTAATTTGTTTGATTTAAATATGTGAATTTATGTTTGCTTGAATGAGTTTATTAGGGATGTGTTTTATCTCATACGGAATTGACATTCTAGAATGGCATTTCTCTTTATCGTTCATCAGAACTTGGATCTGCAAAATTAATAGAAGACAGTACAAGGAAACCCCCAATTTTGGGAGGAACTTCTCATATTTCCATTTATTTTTCTTGGTTTAATTTCTTCTACTTTATTACCAGATTATAATTTAGGTTGCTAACATGAGTTTACATTTTTTAGGTGCAGATTTTGTGAGAAGCAAGTCAGTCTCAGTTATCTAACACCAAGCACCAGTCTATGGCAAGGCAAGCATACACAAATACAGAAAATGTACCTGCTACTAATATTAAGAAGCCCACTGCACCAATTACTAGAGCATGGGCTAAAGCCTCAGGCCTATCTGGTGGTTTAATCCCACTACATCCTTGGTCCAAACACGAATCTAATCATCTCAGCAACCAAGGTATGCTTCCATTGTGCATAAATCTTAAGTTTATCATATTATTACGAATCTAACCCGAACCACTAAAAATATCATTCATTTTTTACTTCTAGAATGGATTTAGCTATTTTTTATCTCTAATGTGTGGTAAGTTTTTGAAAATTAGATTAAACGAAAATACGTCAAATGGGCTGAAAGTAGCCCAAAGTGTATTTCTAAAGAATAGTAGCAAGTTATGAACTTTTATGAATAAACTAGGATTGTGATCTTAAATAGTAAGGATTCTTGATTCATTCACAGGTGATAACGACAGCTGCTAGGAATCATTTTTGAAAATTGTAGATTGACAGGAAGAAAGCAAATTAATAGTTGCTCTTGCTCTTTCTGATCGATGCTTACGTGATGGTGCTTCAGATCATTTACTTATATTATTAATTGAACGTGAAGAGGAAGATCATACTGTTGATAATTTTCAGATTGTACACCCGTGGAAGTTGGAACAACTCTTGGCTACAAAAGGTTTGTTTTATGGTTCATGGTTTAAATTATGATTCAAATTGAGTGGATTACTGATGTTATTAGTTGTCCATTTCTAGGTCAAAATCGAAGGAACCATCCACCCATGAACAAGAAAGAGAGCAGCCCTAATGAGGTATGTTTTTTATCCCATGATTCATTTTACTGTGTTATTTTGGATAGTTAATGAAAGTTTATGTAGCACTTACTTTTAGAACATAATCTAGAATTGGTAGCCACACAAGAGTTGTAACATGGTGAGTTTAGTGGTTTTTGAAGAGGCTTCTAATTTTGGGCATGATTTTTCAAGGGATATGGATTTGATGAAGCTGTAATTATCATCTTCAATCGTCTTACTCTTTTTTATTTTATTTTACATAATCTCCTCCCTTAATTTGAACGTCTTTTTCATAATCTAAACTTATTGCTTGTATTTGTGAATCAGAAATTCAGAATGTTGGGTGATTTGTTATGCTTGTTGGGTTATATTGTAAGCTGTTTAGTAATTATGGTAACTTTTTGTTCTTTCAGGCCTCCCTATCTCATAAAACAAGAATTCAGTGTGTTAACATCTTCTTTTTGAAAACTTTAAACTTGCAAATATGCTTTTAATGCCCATAAACCTGCAGGTTTCTTATTCCACCCTTTGTTTGAATACACCAACTGATAATATACACCAACCAATGGTTCTGACTTTTATTCTTATGTTGCAGTTGGTTTTGTTCTACTGTCTGTAAACTTGATTCCGTTTTAATATATATATTAACCTCTAATTCATTTCATTCATATGTTTAAACATTTGTAATATTATTTCTTTTAATTTATGTAAAGTTATTAATCCACGAGTTACATATGAAGAATTTAAAAATTGCATTAAAATAGATTGCGGGTCAACCTGACCTGTTCTGTCATGTGCTAAAACGAACATGTTTCTGAACTGATCCTTCTTTTCTTTTTCTTGCAGCTCATAGTTGTCCTTGCTATTTGCCACTGGATCCTGTAGCAGAGAAACTCAGGCAACAAAGGTTTGAAGTTTGAACCATCACTTATTATTACTTTTAAATTGTATAAACCATTGATCTTTCTGATGGCCCTGGTGTTATTAGCATCATGTATACATGTTTGCTTAGAGTTCTATCTGGCGCCTCTGTTTTGTTAATCTTTTGTTATCTCAGTTGTGCTTAATGGTTGTGCATGATCATGTACAGATCCAGGAGACAGCGCCCCAAAGAAAAATGCTGTTGCAGAGTAGCCGTTTCAGGAATCATCGGCCCAAGGAAGGGACCAAACCAGGTTCAAATATTTTGTGTAGTTTGCTACTGCTGATCTGTTTTCTGCCTTTCTGGTGTATTATTGAAAGGGTTAGCTCATTGCTACTATACATATTGAAAGGGTAAATTGTCTACTTAAGAGTGAGCTCATTACATGGATTTATTTTTCGTAGCAAGAAAAGCGAACATTTATGAATAGTTGGTTTGTTTAACTTTGTCATGTTTGAATTCAATTGCATGCCCACATTTGATACTAGCTTTATCAATATTATAATGATCAACTGGTCATGTACCTGAAATGATCATTACATATACGATCTATATTCTGTAGTGCACTATTCTTATTCTTTTTGTTATTAAACTGCAACTAAGTACTATTCTTTATTCTTTTTGTTATTAAACTGCAGCTGAGTAATGGATATACCGCATATATTAATATATTTGAATAAGATCAGATACTAATTACATGATCTCTTATTCAAATATATTAATTAATATATGTAATTAGTATTTGAGTTTATTTTAATCAAAATGTTCTAACTGTTTGCTGTTGTGTCATTGTGAATATAGGTGAAGCACAATTGGACACACAATTGACTGTACCGCTCTATATATGATATAAAACTGGCTTTTGTACAATGTGCAAGATAACACAAGTGAGTCACTGTCATACTATAAACATGAATGAGTAATGACTACTAACACAATATGCCCACTTGAAATGTGACATAATATTTGTGTATTAGTATCTCTCTTTTAAAACCTTTTAAAATTAACTCGCTGTATGTTGGGACTTTTGACCCGTTCATTTTGAATTGCAAAATTTCAAAAGTTTAAAACTAATTTATTGTATCTTGACATGTATGACCCCTTTCAATTTTTAGTTGCAATATATTAATCTATTTAGTATTACTTCACTTTAACATGTTTCATTCTAGATTGATATATAAGCATTATAACCCTTTGTATCATCGTTGTTGCTGGTAAAGTTGGAAGTATTTTTTATTCAGTGCATTTAAAATAAATTGATGTGATGCTTCCTTTGGACCTCATCAAAACTATTATGTTCATGAATTCAACTTAAAACACTGTTTATGACTGATTCCATGGTGTACGACACGGATTGACTTCCTCACTATGGAATTCATTGATCCTTGGATTTTATTTTAAAAAGTACTATGTTATTACTGATATCTTAAAACTATGTTGATGACTTCTATCTTACAACTCATTTGGTTTTAAATTACTATGTTTGTGACCAATATATATTTTAATTCGGGTGTTTGTTGTTATTTGTTTGAGTTCTAAAAAAATGAATACCTCGACATAAATTGTCGTGCCGCCATAACAAGCGAACAAATAAACAAATACCGCGTTGTAGTTTGTTGTGCCACTGCAACGCGCGAACAGAAGACGAATAACACGATATACACTATCGCCGCCGCAACGCGCGGGCACACGGCTAGTATATATATATATATATATATATATATATATATATATATTCATAAATAATCATATGACTTATATATGTATATAATTATTTATCTAAAATATATAACGTAAACTTCGAATAATAATATACTTTATTATTTGTCTCAATATCTAAAATTTGGTTGAATATATATTTTCGTAACTTTAAATAATTATTTGATTTATAATTATTTCAACAAGGTATATATTTATTTGACTATAAATAAAATTACCAACCTAAATATTTATTTAAACAATAAATATTCCAAAAGGGATTTTCAACCATATAAACGGGAATATTATGTCAAGACTTGACCTGGATCACTTGGATGACAAATCGTTACTCAATTGAACCAAGAACCTAAAATTGTCTTATTATTTACTATTGGGACATTGTTACTTGCTACATCCAGCGCGATACAACTTATCATCACCTTAATTCAGTGAGTCTCACGACCACTTTTCCTTTACTGCTTTATCATTTGGGGGGGGGGGGGGGAATCATGAAAAGTAAATTTTAAACATTTTCCTGATATATACAATGCACGTAAGACGTACTGAATTTATGTTCTATTCATTGAGTCTCATAACCCCTTTTACTTTACTGCTTTATGTAGGAACAAAAATCTATGTGACTGACGCCATCAAATCTGTTTACCAAAGCATTTGACTGAAGAATCCATTGTGATATGATTCAGAGACGCGGGTTGTGATGATCGTGGCTTGCGAGATTGGACCGAAGACCGTTTTCTGGAAAAGTCAACCTTTCGGGTCAATGGTTAACGAAAAAGTCAATGGAAGATCGGTTCGAGCGAGTTAAGCTTCGGATTAATTAAATCAACTTTGATTTAATTAATATTTATGTTATTTGGTTTTATTTGTATTTTGTTCATTTATGTTTTCACTAGCTAGTCACCCTCACTATAAATATAATGAGGGTGCACCATTCATTAGATGATGGATGATGAATCATCTTGATGATGATTATGTAGAGTAATGTGAGCTTCCATTCTAGAGAGAGAAAGTCTTTCCATGGATTTCCTATGACGAGTTTGTAAGCATTTGATTCGTTGTAATCATTCGACTAAAATAAATAAAATCGTTTGCTTTATCATTTTTCTTGTTTTTGGATTATCCTAGTAGATTCTCTTGATTCATCCCGTCTCTTCCGATCTTCAAGCACGAGGTTGAACACGATCCGGTTTTGATGAGCTTTAGATCGGTCCTACAAATGGTATCAGAGCGGGTATCGATCTAAATACGTCTAACAACAGTTTAGATCACTCAGATCTAGATTTGTTCAACTATGGAGCTTAGGTTGGAAAAGATGTTAAAATCATATTTCTTTGTATTTTTGGGGAATTTGGGTAGATTTCTGATGATATGGATGCTTAATTCATGTTTGGGAGTTCATCTTGATGTATTTTTATGTTCTACATGTTCAAATCTGTGGAGAAAATGTAGATTAGAAGCTGTTTTTTTCGTATCAATGGAGTTTTCCCGTTTTGGGGGTTTTTTGAAGATTTTTGGGTTTGATTCTCAGTTTTTGGTGTTTTAATGGTCCGATTTGGATGAAACGAAGCATGATTCTTAGTGGAAATTGGGTTCTGGATCCATTGGAAGCATCAGTTTTGTCTGAACCTCAACCGTTTGGACAAATCTGGAAAAACACACACTAGTGTGTGTTTCATGGTGTTCTTCATGTTCTTGAAGATTTCAAGATTTTGGGGGCTGATTGGATTGTGACAAGAATCGTTCGTTTCCTTTCACTTTCAGGGCAGATTCAAAGATCAACAAGTAAGGGTTTCTCCTTGTTCATCTTTTTCCAGATTTTTTCAAGTTCTTGAAGGTTTATATATTGCCTTAGCGGACTTCTTTTGTGCTTAGGGAACTTCTGACTTCAGATGGTGCTTAGCGGACTTCTTTAAAACCTAGCGAACTTCTACTATGCTTAGCGGGCATCTCAGGACTCTTAGCGTACTTCAGATCAAGCGTAGCGAACTTAAAAATTGGTTAGCGAACTTGATTTCTGGGTTTTCTGGGTTTTTGTTTGAGGTCGCTTCAGATGATATTTATCGTTCAGGTTTGTAGAGGATAAGCTTACGAGTTCTCAACATAAAAATCGTGAATTTTCATCAAGTTTTGAGGAAGATATAGCCAGAATACGCTTTTCTGGTGTCACCTTCATTTTCCGACGGATGGTTCATGTTTCTGATGAGTTTTTCGGCAGTCGATTAGGGTTTAGAAGGTTAGAGATGACTTAGTGACGTGGATGGATGCTACTGGTCAGAGGAGAATATCTCTCTCCTCACCATGTCAGTCAACGTAGACATCCTCTAGTGTTGTCGAGCTGCGATTGGTGAAAGGAAAGCACGTGTGTCCCGCCACCAAAGACAACCGTTGCATGTTTGTCGGTCTCCCCATTCTCTCTTCCCTCCTGTCAAAATGTGATTGGATGCTGTGAATGAGCGTGGGACCATCATATGAAAATGATCCGATGAAAGCTCTAAAGGTTGTCGACCTCTTATTGGTTTTCAACTCTAACACGGATTAACACCCTCATAGCCGCTGGATTTCCTATTAAATGGACCGTTGGATTTAAGCATACTAAAATCTGGTTGGTTAGAACTCAAGCACAAGGATCATGGTTTTTTTTTAGGATTTAATTCCATTAATGAATTATTTTTAGCATTTTCGTTAAATGCGGGGCTTCATCTAATCAGTTTTTTACAAGATTAATGGAGATTACATCTCAACAGAATTGCGGAATTTTTTTATTGGTCATGGATTTATTTCATTTATTTATTGGGGTTCTCGTTTATTGACGTTATGCGCACGTTAGCTATCGACTACTGACGGGTTAGCTTTATTATCCGGTTAATTATGCAGCTTTTTATGTTATGTCTTATTGTTATTTGTAGTCGATGCAGCGCTGATGTCAGCTAACCGGATTAACTGGAATCTCAGTTAATTATTGGAATTTATCCGTTAAATTTCTCAGATTTCTTCACGAAATATTTTTCCGAGTGCGTTTTTCTTCACTCAAAATTACGAAGACTCCGGTTATCATTATTTTACGCTCGGGATATCAGTTTTTCTCAGATTTGACGGTTTATTTTTGCATCCAACTCAGTCACGCAAAACAAGTGCAGTATTTATGGCTCATTCATAACTGTCAGCATCCAGCTTCCGGGTTTTCGCATGATCGTCCGATTTCAGGATTTTTGCACCGGTTTCTCTAGGAAACCGAGCGAGATGGTTCGACTCTCCACATCTAATTTTCACGCTTCCGACTGGATGTTTTTGGAGAGATTTAGATAAATAGGCGGAATTATTATGGAACTGGATTATCGGGTCGATTATCTGAAGTTGGAGCATTTGGTTTATCTGATTCGGTTTGTTGCGGTTTAGACTCCGAGTTTAGGCATTTTCTTTGTAGTGTACCCAACCTTGTGAATCGAGTGAACGGAACACTTGGCTCTCAGCTGGAGAAACGAGAACAAAAGAAGCTTATTCAGATAGGGAATTTCTATGACAGATTGTCTCGGGTTTATCAGTTTCTCATTCAAGATGTACGGCAGAGCGGTTCTTCAGCAGTTGAACAGATTTGAAAGCATCAGTCATGGGGGAACATGTTGGAACAAAAATTTATATGACTAACGCCATCAAATATGTTTACCGAAGCGTTCAACTGAAGAATCCATCGTGAATCGATTCAGAGATGCGGGTTGTGATGATCGAGGCTTGCAAGATTGGACCGAAGACTGTTTTCTGGAAAAGTCAACCTTTCGGGTCAACGGTCAACGTAAAAGTCAATGAATGATCGGTTCGAGTGAGTCTGGCTTCAGATTAATTAAATCAACTTTGATTTAATTAATATTCATGTTATTTGTTTTAATTGTATTTTGTTCATGTATTTTGTTTTCACTAGTTACTTGATTAGTGAGCACATGTGCCCTCACTATAAGTATAGTGAGGTTGCCCCATTCACATTGATGAATAATGAATCATCTTCATGATGATTCTCTAGAGTTATGTGAGCTTCCATTCTAGAGAGAGAGTTTCTCCATGGATTTCCTAGGACGAGTTTGTAAGCATTCGGTTCGTTGTAATCATTCGACTAAAATTAATGAAATCATTGACTTTATCATTTTTCTTGTTGTTAGATTATCCTAGATTCTCTTGATTCATCCCGTCTCTTCCAATCTTCAAGCATGAGGTTGAACACGATCCGGGTTTGATGAGCTTTAGATCGATCCGACAGCTGGTAACTCTATCATTTGATGTGTCGGAGGCTCATCATACTTAAAGGTAGACTATTTCTGTTATTACACATTAACTTTCATGAATATGTGAACTTTTAAGTAAACTAGTGCAAAATTATTTGAATTTGCCTAAGTCTGAGCTAAGTACGATATGCCAACACACACGAATATTTCTTTAGCATTAAGTCCCTGATTTCAATCATTAGCACACCATCTATTTTGCTTACGCAAATACCTTGGTATCCCTTCATCCATAAATAAATCCGTGGCGCATCTGCTTTGCGAAAGCGATGACCTTGTGTCCACGCGATTCCATCATTATCCGTGACACATCTGCTCTTCGAAAGCAATGACCTTATGTTCACGCGATCCGTCAAACATCCATTCATGAAATCAGCTACTTAACACTAAAGAAATAGGGAAAATAATAAAAATTGTCTTATGTTGAAGAAATTCCATATGTGCCCTTTTAAAATTCTTATGTGTGTAGGCTGTATCCGAAGTGTAAAAATTGGCCCATGGTAGAAATACTGGTGACTTAAGTTGAATATAAGGTTAATCACATCTTTCACTAATCGGACAAAACATGATAAATACGTCACAGAAATTTGTTGAAAATTACCATGTATGAGCTTAAGTGGATAAACAATACCGACAATCTGACTTAGGTTACCGGATCTGAGAGGTGATTTGCTTTATAAGTGTTATTGATCACGTAATGACCGGTATGATTCTAAACATGTCTGACCACAACAATTCAAAAATAGGTGAATTTAAAGCCAAAGTGCTTTAATTTCCAAGTTTGGTGTAAAATTGACCAACTTGTGCAAAAATCAAACTTTGTATTGGTAAGAACTTAAACAACTCAAATGGAAAATGAATTCTTGAGTCGGGTGGAAAATTGACCGGACTCGAATGAAAATGAAATCTTTGAGTTCGGGTGGAATTTTGACCATGTAAAAGTCAAATTTTGGTGCTAGAAGTGTTTTTATCAATTTTTTTTGAAATTAACAAGTATTTGGCTAATCTATGCAAATTTTATCTTTCTTGTAGGTTACTGGTGGTAGAACGCCCTTTTGTTTTTTGTCGTGTAGTTAAATTGCAAATCTTTTAATTTTTGGTAAAATTTAAGACTTAGAATTTTTCCTTATGTTTTTTTTAATTCTGGTCTTAGCACACTAAAAATTTTCTTAAGAGTACTTCTCTTTGTGGGCAAGTCCGCTAAGAACATTTCACGGGTTTGATAACCTGTTTGCTTTTAGCGAACTTGTATTTGAACTTGTGAATTTTTCTGTTTGTTTTTCTCTGAAGTCCGCTAAGAACAAATTTGTTCTTAGCGAACTTGCCTATACGTTCAGATTGTTTATTAACTCTGGTGAGAAGTACACTAGGCTGATATTGTCCTTAGCGAACTTCTCCCTTGTTACTTCTGTTTAAATTTATCCAAGTCTTGAGAAGTCCGCTAAGATACATTTGATGCTAGTAAACTTCTCATTTATACTCAGAACATTCTGTCTTGGATTTGAAGTATGCTAAGCTCATTTATTTCCTTAGCGAACTTCTCCCTTGTTTTAATCTTTAAACTTTGACCAAGTCTAAAAGAAGTACGCTAAGAAGGTTTTAGCCTTAACGAACTTCTCCATTGGCTTGTAAGTCTGCTGATATGGTTTTAGTTCTTTGCGAACTTGTTTATATCTTAACAGACTTCATCCTTCTACTTAAATTTTTTTGACTCTTGTTCACTGTTGGTCTTAGCGAACTTGCCTAGCCTTAGCGGACTTACCTTAGGCTTAGCGAACTCCTTAGACCTTAGCGAACTTGTAATCTTTAGCGGACTTGACCTTTTCTCTTTAACAAACTTGTTTTAAGTCTGTTTGTTCTTAGCGGACTTAGAGCTTGTTCATAGCAAACTTGTTTAATCTGTTAGATATTTATAAGTCCGCTAAACCTAAGTATATATAAAGGGAGGTCTCTGTTACTGTTTTCTCATTCGTTCAAAAACAAATACACCCGCTTCCTCTCCTCTCGAACCGGCGACTCGAAATCCTCACTGTGCGATTGAAATCACTTTGTTATCTCTCAAATCTGTCAATCTCTTTGCATCTAGGGTTGATTTAAATACTCTCTTTGCGATTGCAGGTTCAATTTTACTTTATATTTAGGTCAATTTTGTTCTCGGTGATGGTTGTGAATCGTAGGTGCGATTGAAATTTTTTAGGGTTCTAACGGTGAAATTTGTTGATTAAACAGATTCATATCCCTTTCTCTTGTTCCTATTTCACTTGTGATCAAGATTAAGGTATGTAAATCTCATCTCACAAATATCACATTTAAATCCGAGAATGTGTACAGGGGATTCGGCTTAAATGTGTTTGAACTTAAAATTTCTTCAAGTTGTTGTAGTTGTTGGTTAAACTAGTATTAGTTAGTGGTTTGAATGTTGTCAGTTACTTACATTGCTTGAATCTATGCTATATGATATAAACACTGTTCTTGTTACTTAGAAATTTTTTCTTTTTTAGTATTCTCATAAATTTTGGATTTCGGTTAGTTAACTAAGATTCACTGTGGCTGCTGCTGTCATACTTTGAGATACCCAAATCAAGTTATGTAGATGTGCCCTTGAGTCCATGGTTAGCAACCGTGAATTATCTATGATTCCTTTTTCTTTGACTTTGGATTGACATAGAGAGTTATACATTGTATAGAATTCACATTGTCTTCAATAATAGTCCTTTAATTTTGTTAGTTATTGACTGATTGATGAATTGAGAATATCAAACTACTGTTAACTCTTGATTAGTTTAAAGAAAAATTGATGGCTTGGTTCACTTTTCTCAATTATGTCTTTAACTTTATTTGTTTAATTGTCTGCTTACATTATCTATGTATATTTACTTCCTAAGTCTGACTTACTTTGCCTGATCCCATAACAGAAACTGTTCAGATATAGTTCAAGATCATTGCATCTCTTGCTATTGATCTTAACAAAATTAAGATCATCAAAGAGGTATGTTGTCTTGACAAGTGGCAATTTCATTCAAAACTCAAACTTAGCTACATAGGGGCAAATCTTTATTATATTTGTATTGTTTACTTTTATCTGAATTTTATTATAAATTGATTGATCCCAGCAGATTCCTCTCTGAGTCATTTAAGAACTTACTACATCTTATATTAGATCTTAGTCATCTATAGATCCTCACAAAGGTATGTAATTCTCAATTTTTGTACTTGTAATCTTATTCAGGTAGAACTTTAACACTTTACATTCTTACTTGCAAATATGGTGTTCTAAGTGCTAATGGACATCCAATTGAGCCCAACATAGATGGTTTAGTCTGGTTAGGATCCATTTGGGTCTAAAACTAGTCCATAACTCAGGTGAAGGGATCTTGGACCCATATAACATAAAATTGAAATTAATTGCCTGTTTTGACCTATCTAAGTTGATTTGACCATCTCTGTGATCAATAATGAGCATAATTACTTAGGATGTGATCTATGACTTCTTTTTGGTTCATATGAACTATCTTAGGTGGTTAAGCTCTGTTTGAACACATACTTGGTCATTTTGAATCTAATAAGTCAAATTTTGCATGAAACTTGCCTTATGAGACATATGTGATTTTCTTGCATGAATGTGATATTGGTTACTTGAATGCGTGCTTTTTGACCCTTATATGCATAAGCTTGTATGTTTGGATTAAATTAAGCCTATTAAAGTGACTATTTAATCTGTTATGTTACTAATTACCATATTTTGTAATGCTCATAATGAACCATTTAAGGACTTTTGCCATGTTTATTTAAGTTAACATGAATTAGTTTCTTCTAGACAATCCATGCTATTGTTAAAATGTGATCTTGACACTTCATGATAAATTCTTAGTGTTAGGATCTGCATGTGAAATTCCATTGATGTTAGCGGACTTGATTCTGTCCTTAGCGAACTTCATCCTTATTAGCGGACTTGAAGCTTGCTTAGCGGACTTGAGACAAGACTTCATGTTGTAGGATTAGTGTTTGAACTTCTAATACACTAGGATTGTTCTGTTTGCTTAATGATTCATTGATATACTCATTGCATGCATCTAGTCTTCCTTTAAGATAGGTTAGACTTGTTTTATTCTAACTGGTTTTTCCTATCAAAATGTACTAATTTTTTCTAAGTTGTGTTTTCTCTCAATCTTGATTTACCAAATCATGGAATTCACAAGCTCAGGTGGAATCAAGTCACAAGTGACTTTCCCTGGGCTAGTTTGACAAACTTAGATCTTAAAACCTTATTTTAGATAAATTGAACTTAAAGTCAATGGTTTTGATTCCAGATTTCCAAAAGTTCCTTAATTTGGTGTTTCTATCTATTGATGAGTCCAAGTAGCAGATATTTTAACAAATGTCTCCTTGACTTAACTACAACTCAAAATAAGAGTGGTTTGGATTGAATTATTTGGGAAATTTGTTGTTCTCATGCAAAATTTTTAGTCAAGTTAAATTATGGAGATTTAGATCTGGCTCCTTATTTTCCAGATTTTAATATCACACACAAATTCTGTTGATACCTGAGAAGTGCGTCGTGTGAAGTATCAAACCAAGTTTGAAGAACCAAGTTCAAGGCTAGGTCACTGCCTGCAGAACCTGGTCTGAACCAGGAGTTTGGACCTGCTGCCGAATCTGGAGTTCGGACAGGGTTCGACCAGCAGCTATAAATAGGTTGCTCGAGCTTTGTTTTAGTAACGAGTTTTTACGAGTGTTCATTAAGTGTGTGCTTCTGAGGTATATTCTCTGTGTCACTGTTCTTCGTGTTTCTGAGTTGTAATTGTTCAGTCGATCAATAAAACAACTCTTAATTACTTGTTTCGTATTCCGAATAGCTAGATTGAGTAGACGATCCAACGCTCATGACTTTTTAAATTCCATTAAGGTCCTATGATACTTAACTTTGTTAATAATGAAATTCCGGTTGCATTTGATCATTTTGGAGTATATGCACTATTTTATTCAATTTATGTCCTTGATATTCATATGAAAGCTCTGTCACTATCACATGTCTAGTGGAATATGACATTCATTTAGTGTCAACTCAGATATAATCTTGTGATTCTATATGTGCAGATGCCTCCTAGACAAGCTGCTGAAGCTTTGGAATGTGGTCGTTTACACAAAGGAAGGTGCATTTTCTAACAAAAGCTGGGAAGTTGCTGATAAGCAAGCTATAGATCTGCTTTAACAGTCAACATGGGTAACAACAATGCATATAGACCGTACAGTCTACAAGGGTATCATTGAGGCCTTTTGGAACAATGCTCAATCTGCAGAGCTAGATGATGGCTCAAGCGTGATAAGGTCTAAGATCCAGAACATTGACATTGAAATCACTGAAGAGAAATTAGAGTTGCCCTTGACCTACAAGATGCTGACATGCCCAAGACATTTACAAAGACTAAGTGGAAATCAACAATTAGGAGGATGGGTTACATTGGTGATCTTTCCATCAACCTCAGCAACAAGATCTTCAAGACTCTATTTCCAACCAACTGGAGGTTCATAATCAGTTTCTTCATTGCTGCCTTCTCACACAGAAAGCCTGCTCTAGATGACTTTGTGGAGGAAACCGCATGTGCTCTACATGGGTTTATCACAGTGTGGGTTTCAATCTGTCCAACCAACTTCTCAAATGGATGGTTTCTAACCTTCACCCAACTGGAAGAGCAAAGAGATTCTTGATGTACCCTCGGTTTATACAAGCCATTTTGGATCATCATTACCCTACACTAACTAAGGAAGGAGAGACTTTCTCTACAAGCTCTATGAACGCTGGCTCATACAAAAAGTACCATCAGGGTAAGTATCAGAGGGGACGATGTACCTTTCTTTCCCGAGATGATTGCTCGTATTGCTGATGTTGGTGCTGAAGGAGATATTCACATGGTTGAGGTTGGGGTAGAAGCTCAAGTTGAACATGCTGAAGCTGCTCAAATCCACTCTGAATTGGATTTGATGCGCCAGTCATTCCTGATCCTGCTGTTGCTGCTGAAGACCTTGGGAATCTCCAGGGTGCTAGTACACAATCTACTGAGCATATTAAACCTACTTCAAGTCTTGTGATCGTGGACCTATCAGAATAAGGAGAAGGAGACGGCAATGATGATCATGAAGAGTCTCACTCCTCAGACTCCGATGATAGTCCTGCTCAACCAGAAGGGATTCATCCTCAGAAAAGACAAAGGATTAGAGATTTTTCCAGGACCTCTGCTACTCAAACACAACAATCATCATCAGATGAAAGCTATAATCCGCTTTAAGATGAAGATGATGATGAGACTTCGGTGGCTCTCGACCCGGATGATCTTATGATTGACCTCGATGAACGTGATAGTCCTGAATCGTTTCCTCAAAGGACTAGTCAAGATAATCTGACAACAGCTCCTGAAGACATAAACATGTCTTCTGAGTTCATGATAATCATAGCTTAGCGAAGCAAGTCATGCAAAGAAAAACTAAAATTCAGGAGAAAGCCTGGTTCACAACTTGGTTATGAAGTCATTAAGACGTCTGGCACTCAACCTGATACAACTCTAGCCACAAAAATTGTCTATCCATCTCTTATTGAACAAGTTGAAAGGATTGATATGGATGTGAGACCATTGGAAAGACTTGCTGAAGCTGTGGTTGCCACTATTGAAACTACTAGTGATCTTGGTACCAGCACAATAGTTTCTGAGTCTGAACAGATTATGGAACCCAAAGCAGAGATTGTAAATCTTCAGAGTTAAAATGATTAGCTGAACTATTCTCTACAAATGCCTAATCAGAAGAATCATTGATCAGTCACAAGTAATTGCTGAATAAGCTACAGAGATTCAGAGACTCAAAGACTTGTTAGCCAAATCTAATGAAGACAAACAATTAACCAACAAGCCAGATGACAACACTGTTGATCAAGGTTCTGAGCAGACAGAAGGACAGACTCAAACTGATCATGTAAGTGAAATGGGTGATCTTCCTGATCCTATATTTTCCACTCCTATTCCTGCAGGCAAAGACTCTGCTGGAAATATTGAAGCTACAAGTCCTATAAATGACAGTGACTTTGAGGTCAATGCTGATACTTTCATTTAGGAAGATGAGCTAAACTTCTCTGATGACAAAGAGTATTTTGTCAATAGCCTCCTTCATGATGAAGTCCTGGATTCAATCAAGAAGCTAGCACCTGTGCCTGAGAACCTTAAACTTCCCATATTCTCACAAGCGGCTAGTACTCTTGCTATTGAGGGATAGCCAAGAGTGGAACCTACATCTGCAACTGAAAGTGCACTTCAACTATCTCTAACACCCTCTGTTCAGACTTCAACTGCCACATCTACTGCTATAATCCCTTTGAATGAAGGAGTCTATCACATGTATGTTGACTCAGCCTTCCTAGATTTGGCAATGGCTGATTTCAGGGAATATTATGCAGAGAAGATCTTCTCAAGAAGAACTCTAGTGGAATACTAACTGAGACTCTTGAAGATGACGCCGATGAAGTAGTCTTTGAGGAACATCCTTACTTTGTTGACTTCGGTGATGAAGATGATATGAATGAGCTTGAAGAAAGAAAGAATGTGCTCATGAATTATGCCAATTCACTGAACTACATTGATTTGGATACGATTGATAGTGAAGATGGAGAGCTTGAAGAAAGAAAAAAGGTGGAAATAGATGATGTATATGTACAGGTTCCTCTTTCTGAGGTTATGCACACTGAAGCTAAGATTCCTACTCTGGATAGTGCCCCACATGTTCCAGGTACCATACCAACAGAAGCTGAAGTTATTGACCTTGAAAAGGGTGATGCTCAAGATCTTCCCAATCAGACTGCTCCTGTTGTTACTACTGAGCGAGCTCCACATGTACAAATCTATGAAGCTACCTGTATCCATTTTTCATCTGATTCAGAAGAAGAGAATATTGATGCTGAGGTGGTAGCTCCACAAGAACCTTCCACAGAGCAACTAAGACCTTCTGACAAAGATAAGGGAAAAAGAAAGATGACTCCTGAGGAGGTTGCTGAGGTACAACAAAGAAAGGAAGCTGAAAAATAAAAATCATGTCGAGCTATCATAGATGAAACACTCAGTGAGTAGAACAGATTGGTTGAAGAGAGAGCTAATGCCTTGAAGAGGTATGAATCAGGACACCCTCCTACTGTCATGTACAAAAAGGGCTCAAGCACATTGCCATAGCAATCCGAGTCAGCCAGAACACTTAATCCTACAATCCACATTGTCACCAACTTAGAAGGTACTGATGTAGATGACTCTAATATGTCTGAGACAGCTCGTATGGTCAGGTCTCTCATGAGAAATAATATCCCCTTGGATTATCTAATGAAGCTGACCGATATTGAACTAACAAAGCTGTATACTGACGAAGAAAATATGAACTCTCGTCTACCTAATGATCAAGCTGTTGAGAAAGATTCTGATCCCCAGATGGACCCCTTTTCCGACACCAACAAAACGGTTGAATTTACTCCAATCCGTGACCATCTTTCTGATCTAGTGCATGACATCAGCAAATCATACATTCCTCCTCCTGAAAATCCATCTGAGGAAATTCCTAAGCCTAAGACTGAAGACTACATATATCATCAACCAGCAGAATGACTTTCGAAGATCTCCGTAATTACCTGAGATTCAAGAATGTGGAGAAAAAGTCTTACAAACGGAAGAAACTTAAGGGTCTCCGACAGTTTATAATTGACTACCGAAAGACTGAACGTCTAGCCAAGATGGAGAAAATCAGGATTAGAGAACAGGAACGAACTGAGGCCCTCAGAAGGAAACATACTCCTCCTATATATGATGATTGGGCAAAAATGGCTCCAAATTCAAAGGCTATGTTGCAGTTCACCACGAAAAACTTGAGAAAGATGCCTGCCAATGTCAACTATGGGATGAAGATTCTTGGATGAAATATGATGAAGCCTTTGATGATTTGCTTGTGAAGAGGCGAAAAGGATACGTCCAATTCTTTGCTGACTTCAGAGCTCTCCGTAGTATGTTCTCTTGGGAGCTTAAACAGCTAATGTACCTTGATCTGGTGAACCACACTAACCACGTAAAGGGTATCAAAGATGCTTTACTAATCGGTGCTGCTTTTAAGTTCAAGAAGAACCTAAAATCTGTTGAAGAAGAAAAGAAGGCTCAGAAGCTTGTAGAGAAAAGTCGTATCCGTGCCCATCATCGCGGAATGTTTAAAGATATTGGAGCGTGAAAGTGCGTGAGCGTATGGATCTTCTACTTAGTCGATATGAAATCAATGTAAACAAGTAAAACGCAGAGAGTAAATACAAGAGACTTGTATTAACCACTGAGAAAACCACAGAGTACACTTAGAGAATATGACACGGAAGCCCTCTCTATTCTATACAAGATGAACTATTTATACAAGCTGAAATGAGACTGGCCGAACCTCAGGTTCGGCCACAAGCTCGGAGATGTCCGAACTCCAGGTTCGCTGGGAGTTCGGACCTCAGCTATCTTGAGTGATCCATCTTGTATTCGATACTTCACATGACGATCAGGACTATGTATCAACAAACTCCCCCTCGGCATGTGCAGTATCAACTCCTCTATTCAAACTTGTATCTTGTATCTTCAACCAAACTCTTCCTCGATCTTGACGATGAGTTTAATCTTGAATACTTGATATTGCATCGTGTGTAATCTCTTTATCAATAAACTTCAGAAGACTTGAAGTTGTGATGTTCTCTTCCACTTAGACACCTGTCAACATAAATAATCCTGGCGCAAAACGTCTCTTCGAGACTCCAAGATATTTTGTATTTTGAAAATGATTTCGTATTTCGTGTTGATCAATCGAAAACAAATAAGAAACAAAATCTTTTTGGCTTTTAGAAACTTTATATCAAAACACACCTAAAATCTTTTTGGTATTTTCTGATAAGAAAAGTAAAACAATACTGAATTAGACACTATTTTTGACTTTTGTGAGAAAGATCACAACTTGGGATCATATTGGTCATAACATGCTGAACTACACTTCAATTTCAATTAATGAAGCACATAAGCCATGCCAATTGCAGATATAATTTTTCCAAATTTAAACTCTGGCACAATCATACTCATAACATCTGGATATGTTAAGGTATTTATTAGATTTGCATTGACCAGTGTACCCCACACTATCAGACATACTCAGATATGCTTTGTTTATCACATTTTGTGATTTCACTTGTGATATTAATCACATAATGATTGTATTCATGATATAGTCAACTGTGTTCCATGCAAAAGAAATAAGAACGTTAAATCGTCTACCTTAAGGTCGATCTTTCGATACGCAGATAAGGCCTCGGATGTAACAAAATAAGAAAATAAAACAAGTTGAAGTTGTATAACTCAACAACAATCAGGTCGGTACTCCCGTACACGCAGAGAAAGTCCGATGAGTTATACGAAACACCAAAGAAAATAAAGCAGAACGTCAAACGAACAATAATCAGGTCGGTCTTTCGACACGCAGAGAAAGTCCGATCGTTTGACAAAATAAAGAAAATTAAACAAGTTTAAATCTTTGCAAACTGAACACATGTATACACAGTGACTTCTCATTTTATTTTACACATATCTCTTTCTTGATATATCATGAGATATGCATCAAGATATTGTCCACTAGGTCAAGCATCAGATTTAGTGTATATCACATTTGTATACTTTCTGATTTGCCGAGCCTACCTTGCACATCGATCAAATGGTCTTATGGCTTTTTCATCTACTTTATCCATGAGTCAGACACTGTCAGCCAATGTACCATCATTTCCCAATCATGTCGGATACAATTTCTCATTTTTCAATGTTTTTGAATTTTTGCATTTTTCATTGTTTTTGTCTTTTCCAAATTTTTCTCCCCCTAAAAATGACAACTCTATTTATAGATTTTCATTTTTACGATTTGAAAAACAACACACTATTTTTGTATTTTTGCAAAAACAAACCCCCCCTCAGAATGAGACGGAGTGAAAAACAAGAAAATTGATCAACCAACACGAATACTAGCAGTTTAGCCTTTTTGAAAAACAAAATTGACTTTGAAATTTAATTTAATTAGAACAGATATTTCACAATCAGCAATTTTTCAATCACTGAAAGGTCTTCCTGAAACACCTGCTTGACACCAAATAAAACATTAGTTGCATTGGGCACAACCCGATTCAACATCGTCGGGTCGCCCGGTGTCTTCCACAAAGTCCTTGTTGGCCCTAGAAACAACTTTTGGTTTCCAAATGTGTAAAGGTATTAATTTTTGATCGGAACCTGAATCAGATTCAACTGACGTACTTGATTTAGACCAAGACGATGTACGAGTTGACTTAAACTTTGGGGACCATGGTTTATCAAAAATATGACCTTTGTTATCCACATATTTGGCAGTTTTGTGGATATATGCAGTCGTCGGACAATCAGCAGCTAGATGTCCTGGTTGACGACATACATAACAAAGTCTCTCTCTAAAAGTATTTGAAAATGATTTTGATTTTTGAAAGTCAGAAGAATGTTCAGAATCAAAGTAATCAAAGAAACCATCAGAAGAATCATACCTAGGAGATGGACTCCTTGAAGATGATGACCTTCCAGAATAATAAGAAAATTCTTTTGGAGATGGTGAATTCTTTGCACCTTTGACTTTAACAGGCTTGTCTGCTTTCATAGGTTTCTTGGTTTGAACCGGCTCATCCTTCACAACAAACCCCAAACCTTTGTGTTTGGAACCTGAAACCTTTGAAGAATTTGAAGCACCTGAAGCTTCTCTTGCTTTAGCCTCCCTAGTGAATTTTGCTTTGATATCCTTCAGCTGGTTCTTTTCAACCAAAAGTTTTTCTTCTTCGGTTGCAGATGAAGAACTCGAAGCAACCTTATCAAAAACTATCTCATTCTCCAACAAAACAGATTTTGACACAAATTTTGGAGCTTCACCCATAGGCTTCTCCTTCTTTTTAGACTTGGACTTGTTCTTCTTGGGTAAAGTGGAAAATATGGAATAGTCATGCAATTCATCTTTTGGATCAATCTGAGCAGCTGTAACATCAATTAAATCCAGTGGTTGAGGAACCAAATGAACATCATCCTTCTTAGAACATTCAGAACTCTGATCCTGCTTGTATAGGAAGTTGAGCATTGTCGGTGACAAATTGCAGTTCTTCACTTGCCTTTTCAGTTCCAAAATTTCCAATTTCAAGTCATTGATCTTTTGTTGAGCTTCAAAAACTTCTTTCTGTGACTTGATGAACTTTGCATTGAGATCATCATACTCATAAGTTTGTAACTTTCTGATCTCACATTCAGCAAATAACTCTTCAAGAACACTTTCTCTCTTTTTCTTGTAAATCTCAACATCTTTAGTCAATACCTCATTCTTATCACGATAGAGAGTATTCTCATCTTGTAACATAGAGATCTTGTTTTGAAGTTTTTCAACAGTAACAGCAGTTGTAGCAATAAGAGCAGTAGCTTCTTCATACTTTTGCTGAACTGGATAACTCTTCTCAAACAGATTATCAAAATCTTGAGCTGCGTCTAAGGCCTCAGCTTTTGCTTTCTCACACTCTTCAGCCAATTGAGCCTTTTCCTTCAAGACATTCTCATGAATATGAACCAACTCATAATATTTCTTTTGAAAATCCTCTAACTCTTTCTTTAACACCAGA
This sequence comes from Deinandra increscens subsp. villosa, assembly GCA_039602395.1. NCBI lineage: Eukaryota > Viridiplantae > Streptophyta > Magnoliopsida > Asterales > Asteraceae > Deinandra > Deinandra increscens. Next base: position 47,385,057 of record JBCNJP010000010.1, on the reverse strand, counting down.
ATCTCTTCAGTTGAAATTTGATGACTTTGTTCAAAATCTTCAAGCTGCTGATATAATCTTTTACACTGAATACATTCAAGCTCTACTACCTTTGAGCTAGCAGAAACTTTAGGCAATTCTTCTTGTAGATATACTTGAAGAAGTATCAGACTCAGTCAGAAGACTATCATCATCATCATGACGAACAGTTAAAGCAATTGAAATTGGAGTATGATTCTTCATAGCTTCAGTATCTGCATTCCATGCAAATTCACTTGAATGTGGAAAAGTATTGGTCCAATCATGAACAAGAGTAGCAGATTTCTGATCAACCTTTTCAGCTTTATCGGATGGATGAAAAACTAAATGTGCATGCTGACCAGTTTTCAATTTACTTTCTGTAGAACTTGGACATTCTCGAGCAAAGTGACCATAAACGGAACACTTATAGCATTTCACCTTAGATTTGTCCAATCCAATCTTTCCTTCCTGATTAAGTCTCTTCTTACCAGTTCTATTAAAAAATTTCTTCGTTCTACGAACCAACATAGTATATTGCCAATTCAGATCCATTTCCTCCAAATGGTCATAATCAATCTGATCATAATCTTCATTTGCTAATTCAGCATTACTCACCGCACCAGTGATAACACCAAAATATGAAGATACCAATGCAGACATCAATGCATTATAATCATCGACAGTTTGAACAGACAATGCACTTTGAGCCGAAGAACTTGGAAATGACACAGTACAACCAGCAGAAGAATAACTTGGAATTTCAGATTTACCTGCTAGAAATGCTGTAGGAGGAGCAGAACTAAGACCAGTAGACTTCCCAGCATTCATTGTAGAGTCATTTTCACCATGATATACTGCAGGATTCTGAATTTGTGTAGGAAGTGATTTATTCACCATTAATTCCATATCCCGAGCCTGGATTCTTTGAACCAAATCATTGAAAGACAATCCAGAAAAATCTTTATCATGAGTAATCATCATCACATAATTCTCCCATTTTTCAGGCAATGCTTCCAAAATCTTTTCTTTCATATCAGCCTCTTCTTTAGTAAGATTCACCAAACGCATTTCACTCATTAGATGAGCAAATCTTGCAATCAGATTAGGAATCGTTTCATTCTGATAATGCTTAAAGCTGTCAAACTCTTTCTTCAAAACCTTTTGTCGACTTTTCTTGTATTGGTCATTGCCTTCACATCGTTTCTCCAAAGCATCCCGTAGACTTTTTGATGTGTAGTTACCAGCAAATTGATGAAGTAACTCTTTAGGCAATGCCATCGTTAAAGTACCATATGCCTTTTTCTCTGCTTGGTAAGCTTTCTTTTGCTCAGACGACATTTTCCTTTGAAGAATAGGTTCACCAGTTTCATCTTTAGGATAAACATATTGCTCAGTGAACGCTAACCACATATCAATGTCATTTGTATCGACATATGCTTCAAACCGTTTAACCCAATTATGATAATCTTCCAATTTTAGCAATTTGGGAACTTTCTGACTTGTTCCGATTTCATTATCATAGTTCATCATCATTTGCATCGTAGCTTGAACCGAATTTTGAATAGCTGCGAACGCTTGAAAATCGGACATTTTCGAAAAACTGAACACTGTTCACTCCGAACTTCGCCCGAACCTCCACCGAATTATCTCCGAACCTAAGTTTCGCCGAACTCTCTCCGAACCTGACCTTCGGACAAACAAATAGATTCAACACCGAACTATCACCGAACACTGGCCGAACTCTGTCCGAATGTGGACCGATCTCTCACCGAACTCAAAGACACACCGAATGCTCACCGAACTCTGTCCGAACCTCGAGTTCGGAGCGGTTAGACCGAACGAGTCCGAACCTCAAACGAGACAGATTTCACTCGACGCCATTTTCTCGATTTTCAGTGTTTTTCGATGGAATTTTCGACAGGAATTCAAGTAAACTCAATAGAAATGAATTAGGAATGAATTTTTGATGAGAAGCACACTCGAGATGATCAAACGAACTCAAAAACGATACTCATTTTCTCAAAAACATGAATTTGAACTCAAAACTCCAAAAAACAATGATTTCCGACTAGTAGAGCAAACCAAATGCTCTGATACCACTTGAAAGTGCGTGAACGTATGGATCTTCTACTTAGTCAATATGAAATCAATGTAAACAAGTAAAACGCAGAGAGTAAATACAAAAGACTTGTATTAACCACTCAGAGAACCACAGAGTACACTTAGAGAGTATGACACCAAAAGCTCTTTCTATTCTATACAAGATGAACTATTTATACAAGCTGAAATGCGACTGGCCGAACCTCAGGTTCGGCCACAAGCTCGGAGCTGTCCGAACTCCAGGTTCGCTGGGAGTTCGGACCTCAGCTATCTTGAGTGATCCATCTTGTATTCGATACTTCACATGACGATCAGGACTATGTATCAACAGAGCGGAGGTGAAAGTTAAGTATATTCCAGGAATCTGAAGAAATTTCCTATGATCAGTTGGTATTACAGCGGGAAGACACATGAATTGGTGATCGAGAGAGAAGGTGCTAATGCAATCAGACTCTTTGCAGCTATCGAGCTCAGACTTCTTTCAAGATCCTATTTAAAGCTTATCTACTATCAGAAGATGTGGACTATTCCAACACTGCTTAAGCCATGTGAATGCTACGACGCCAATTATTATCTAATGTTTTTGTTAGAGCATGTTCCGGGTGTGGTCATTACTATGTGAATTATGAAATTGTATGGATTGTAAATTGTAGCTAGGCTGCCAACATACCATGTGGCGTACCAGTTGGTACGCTGCTGCGTACCAAATTAGCTGCTTCAGGTACTTCACAGAAGAAAGTCAAATTTGTGGATTCCAAGGGTCAAGTTCACTTTCATGATGAAACATCAGAATTCCATAAACATCAATCTGGTAAGAAATTAGCTGGCGGATTTGAAAATGTAAAATCAATTTTGAAGAACTTAGATTCTGGATCCATAGGTTCTGTAAATGACAAGTGGAAACCTAAGGGTTCATCCACTGGTGGAATCGATTTTGTTGAAGATGACGGTCGACCCAAAGCATCAAGCTTGGGTTTGTCCCGAAACTAATCTTTTGCTTTAATTTATGCAGGGATCTTCGCGACAATCCATGAATAACTTTTGGGTTGTTGATAGCAGAGCATCTCGTCATATGACTGCAGATATCTCACTTCTCCATGATGTAAAGTATTTTGATGGAGGCAAAGTCACCTTTGCGGGGGATAAAGGCGGTCAAGTAGCCGGGATTGGTAAATTGAGCAATGGTGCAATCACTTTTGACCGAGTGGAATACGTGAAAGAATTAGAATACAACCTTCTGAGCGTCTCCCAAATTTGTGATAAGCGGTACACTACAGCTTTCACAGGGAGTGAATGTCTGATTTTGAAGCAAGGATACAAAATCCCAGATGATTGTTTAGTAATGCGAGCACCAAGATGTTCAAATTTGTATGTGCTTGATATGAACTCAGCAAAGGCTAATGTGGTAGGTCAATGTTTCTTATCAAAAGCATTAAAGAGAGATTTTGTTTTATGGCATCGACGTATGGGTCACATCCACTACAAAAAGATGAATGAATTAGTGAGGAAGAATCTTATCGAAGGGGTTCCGAATCAGCAATTCACGTTCAATGATGTTTGCGTCAGTTGGAAAAAGGGAAAACAAAAAAGGAAATCTCATCCTCTCAAAAATACCATTCAATAGATGTCCCGTTGGAATTGCTACACATGGATTTATTTGGTCATGTGAATCGCAAAAGCATTTCCAGGCATTGGTATTGTTTGGTGGTCACTGATGAAGTCTGCTGGCAAATTTAAAGACAAAGTCTTTGAAGGCCTGCTTGTCGGGTATTCAAATCAGAAGAAAAGGGTTTTCAATAAAATTACGGGTGCAGTGGAGGAGTATTTACATGTAGATTTTCAATCTTATACATTATCGCCCAAATGAATTGGACCAGATTGGATGTTTGACTACAAAGGTCTTTTTGATTCATGTGAGTCAACACCAGAAGAAACCGATGATCACCTATGTCCTGTATATATTGAACTTCAAGGTGATGTTCTGTGACATCCGAGAATTCCAAGGTTAACTTCCGTTAGACAATCTCCGTTAGTTACGTTATAAGTGTTAACTTAGTAACTAATGCTTAACTAGGCCGAATACGTCCACGACCTTTGGTTGATCACCAAACCCGCCCATATGTGTTTGTTTATTTAATTTAATTTCCACTATGTGAAATTATGTGCAACGTGTTTGTTTAATTAATTGTTTGTGTATTTGTGTGAAATTCATGAATCGTGCTTATCTGACTTAGAATGTAAATTGGCCCATTTTGGTTGCCAGCGACACTACCGAGCGAAACTGTAGAGTCGCTCGGTACAAGTGCTCAGAGCCAGTTTCGCTTGGCCAGCAAAACTGCCAGTGAAACTAGCCCCTGATATATATATTTTATAAAACCCTAGTTACTTCCCATTTGCATCATTTCACACAAAACACACACCACTCTCCATCTGCTCTCTCGAGATTTCTGGCCATCCGAGAAAACCACCAAGGAACCATCATCTCATCTCATCCATTCGGACCCTAGATCGAATCGTGAGTCCCAAAACTATTCTTCATGCATTTTCTATGTGTTTTACCTTAAAGCATGCTTAGATTTTCATGGAATCACTTGATCTTTTGATATGATGCTTAGGAATGCTAGATCTATCATAAAGTCTGTAACTTTACGTGTAAAAGCATGCCATAATGAAGATTTATGCTAGTTAGGTCATTTTAGGTTTAAAATGTGTTTTTGGTGATTTGATGATGAAAATCCATGATTAAGGTGTTGAAACTGCTTCTATGACGTTGGTAAATGTTTATGCATGCTAGATAATGAATTACATGAAGTATGGAAGCTGTTAGATTGATTTTTGGTCTTAAAAATGAGTTTTCTGCGCTCAGCGACACTGTGTGTTCGCTGGGCGAAACTGTTCAGCGAAATTGTTTGAAAATGCATCCAGCGATACTATGTAGCGAAACTATAGTGTCGCCCGCGAAACTAAGTAGACCTGCTCGAACGAAACTACCGAGCGAACCAACCTGAACGAAAGTTCAAACCAGTTTCGAGCGAATCTATGCTAGCGAAACTGTGTCAGCAGTTTCGAGCGAAACTAGCTAGCGAAACTGTGTCATCGGGTACTCCCTAGCGAAAGTGCTGCCCGTGCACACAGCGAAACTGTGTAGCGACACTGTTTAGCGAAACTAAGCCCAGACCAAAACCCAAACTTATGCAACTTACTTGAATGTTATGCCATGACTTACATGATTGTGCAATAATGAAACATGCCTTGATTTCTGAGTTATGTGAACCCTCGTTTATGATCAACCATCGGTGTCGTGTGTCGGTATGTCGTGTCATAGTTCCAACGTGCTATGTTATGGGCCATAGTGACGTAAGTTAAAGATTAGACACAAAACTAATACTTAAGACCTAAACGTGTTCTTAGGTCTTCGTTAAGCAAACAATACTTGGATTACTTAGCAAGTGTAGCAGTGCAACCAAAGGTGAGTGTCACTACCCCATTTACCGTGAACCCGTTTGGGTCACACTGAGTAACTTAATGAAAAACAATGCTGACAACCTTATGAGTGCTATGCACCTCTCTAATGAACTTGAAAACTTAGGAGTGCTTGGCACCCACTTGATGAACTTGAAGTGTTTTATGGGAAACACTTGTGAAATACTTAAACAACTATTTCTAAAATGAAACTGAAAATGTTTTCGGGATTCATGAGAACCCAAAGTAAACTGTTTTAATATGGCTAGTGTAGGTTAAAGTCTAACCACATGATATCACATGATTTCTAAGGATTGCCTTATAACTGAAAAAGTCCTCAACTTAATTGTACCATTAATTGTAAAGCGAGGGGATGTTGGGTAGATCTACTGGAGTTTGACAAACTCCGCCTCGTGACACGGGAAGTGCACGGAGGTACAATATCAGCCTATCTGACCGTGATCCCGAGAGGACACGGGGGAGGCAAAGCCGCGATGACATAGGTCCGCAAAACAAAATAGATGATGGCGCTGCCACTACGAAAACTATCAGTCAACTTTGGTACAAACTTCCTTAGTGCATGGAACAACGGATTAGCTACCCGCGATATCGGTTGAGCACTTTAACTATACAAAACTAGTACATACCCGATAACGTATTTTACGGACATTACTTTCACTAAACCACAATACTATGATTATGGATATCACTAAGCATTGCTTTTCACAAATAAATATTACATAAATATATGTTGACACAATTATGATTATGAGACCGGGCCACTGCGCGACAAGCCCACTGTGAACTCACCAACCGTTAGGTTGACACTTGCGTGGTTTAAACTTTTGCAGATCGCTGAGGAGTATCCGGAGCGGGTTGGCATGGCACACGAAGATATTTTTCTTTTATTTAAATTAAGTTGGGAATTTTAAACAATGATTTGTAAAGCACGTGGCTAGTGCTAAGACAATATTTTCCGCTGCGTATTTTGAGACTTTGTTTTATGAAATGTATTTGGACTTACTCTGATTCGTTTAGTATTTGTAACTAATGGTTGTGGTCCTGGTTTGCTCGCACCCCTTAACGGTATAAACTCCGTTAGTGGCTAATTTGGGGGTGTGACATGTTCCGGTTATGAAGATTGTGTCTCCGTCTGCTGTTCTAGAAATACCAATCACTGATGATGTTTTGACCGAAACCACTGCTGATACCATGTTAGATGCTGATGTGGTGTCTTCTTATGATGAACATGAATTTCATGAAGCTACTTCAGATCCGGTTGATAATTCTGCCACGCAAGTTGTTCAACCTATAAACACTTTTGGTCAACCCGAGATTAAAGTTGTTTAAGCTATCTCATAACCAGGAAGTAGTTCTAATAACAACGATGTGGCTGAGAATGATCATGTTTCGAATCTGGATGAGAGTTTTATTGTTCCTACTCATCAGACACTCCAGATAAACACCTATCATCCACAAGATAATATTTTAGGTGATTTAAATGAAGGAGTGAGAACAAGACATCAAATCGAGAACATTGCTTTACTTACGATCAGGGAATCGGGTATTCAAGATGAAGCTTTTCATTCATGCTTTCTCTCCCAGATCGAGCCAAAAGATGCTGATCAAGCATTAGAATATGGTTCGTGGGTAGAGGCAATGCAAGAAGAGTTGTTACAATTTAAAAAGCTTCGAGTGTGGCACTTGGTCGATTTACCAGCCGGAAGTAAAGAACCATGTGGAACCCGCTGGGTCTATAAATGCAAGCGAGACGATCGAGGAGTGATAGTCTGTAACAAGGCCCGTTTGGTTGTACAAGGGTTTTCTCAGGAAGAAGGAATTGATTTTAAAGAAGTGTACGCACCGGTTGCCAGAATTTAAGCAATATGTATTTTCTTGGCATATGCGGCACATCGTGGATTCAAAGTCTTCCAAATGGATGTCAAGAGTGCATTTTTGTACGGAAAAGTAAAAGAAGAAGTTTATGTCAAACAACCTTCGGGATTCTACGATCCTGATAATCCGGAGAAGGTATATAAGCTGGACAAGGCACTTTATGGTCTCCATCAGGCTCCTCGAGCTTGGTATGAGACTTTGTCCACTTATCTACTGAAAAATGGATTTAAGCGCGGATTGGTTGATTGTACTTTGTTTTGTCGGAAAACGGGGGAGTATCTACTGTTGGTACAAATCTATGTCGTTGATATTATATTTGGCAGCTCAAACGAACAGCTTTCGAAAGATTTCGAGACGTTGATGCAAACTAAGTTTGAAGTGAGTTCTATGGGAGAAATGTCATTCTTTTTGGGCTTACAAGTTTAACAATCTGCTAAAGGGATCTTCATACATCAAACGAAGTATGTGAAGGACGTCTTGAGCCAATTCAAAATTGAAGACGATCGTGTTCCGGGAACTCCGATTCAGCTGTCGCATGGCCTATGTCCTGATGAAGATGGTGAAGCAGTTGAAGCCACTTTGTATAGGGCAATGATAGGTTCATTGATGTACTTAACAGCTAGTCGTCCTGACATAATTTTTGCAGTGTTTGTGTGCCAGGTACCAAGCAGCTCCGAAGTTATCACACTTGAATGCGGTTCAAAAAATTATAGCTTATCTGAAGGGTAACACAGATCTTGGGATCTGGTATCCTCAGGATGATAAGTTCGACTTATCTGCCTACTCGGATTCGGACTACGGCGGTTGTAAGATTAACTTCAAGTCAACCACGGCCGGATGTCAATTCCTCGGCGATAGGTTGGTGTGTTGGCAATGTAAGAAGCAGATATCCGTTGCTACGTCCACTGCAGAGGCTGAATACATTGCAGCTACTAGTTGCTGCTCACAGGTTTTATGGATTCAACAGCAATTGCGGGATTACGGTTTGCAGTTTCTTACTACGCCTATACATATAGATAATTCAGCTGCCATTTGTATTACTGAGAACCCCGTTCATCACTCTAAAACAAAACACATCGACATCCGCTATCACTTTATACGTGAGTGCTATGAGAAACACTTGATTGATCTGCAAAAGATCCACACTGATTTTCAAAAAGCGGACCTTTTTACTAAGGCTTTTGACAAAACCCGCTTTCGATATCTTTTGCAGATCAACGACATACAAAAAATTCCAGCTTAGAAGCTGTCGATTGATCAATTTTGTTTTTGGTTTATTGTTTAGTTGTGTTTCCTTTGTTATTAGAGTTTTGTATTTTAGGGGGAGATATATCAGAAAGTATAAAAAAGTTGAAAAATGCAAAAAGCATAAAAAAATAGAAAAATAAAAAATTGAGAAATTGATCCGACCAAGCGAGAAATGATATTACATCAGCGTGTGTTATCAGCCATGGGTAAAGTAAAAATAAAGGTTGTAGGTACTTGTTTGGTTAGTTGAATGCGTAAAGGCAAATCTGATATATGCTAGTATGATATAAACATAAAAAATTCTGCTTGATTATTGTGACGCACATCATGATGGATGTTGTGTAATTTTGGCAAATAAAAAATGAATATAGCAAAAACAGAATAAGAGATGTTCTGGTGTATGCATGCTTTCATTTTGCAAAAATTTCAAGTTGTTTGATTTTCTTTATTTTCTCAAACGATCGGCCGTTCTCTGCGTATCAAAAGATCGACCTGATTGGTGTTCGTTTGATGTTCTGCTTTATTTTCTTTAGTATTTCGTATAATACATTGGACTTTCTCTGCGTGTACGGGAGTACCGACCTGATTGTTGTGGATTATACAATTTCTGCTTTATTTTTAATTTCTTATTTTCCTAAACAATCGGACTTTCTTTGTGTGCTTACCAGCCGACCTGATTGTTGTTTGTTTAGGGTTCTGCTTTATTTTTGCATGAAACACCATGGATGATAAATCTCTGTTGAAATCAAACTTATGTGAAAAATATAAAAAAATAATATAGAATAAGCCAGATTACCAGTATTTCGGAATGTGTGGGCTTTCATAGTTTCAATGCATGTTAAATTATACCTTAACATATCAGAAAGCTATAAAAATTGATTTGTCTGAGCTGAAAATAAATTGAAAAATTGTATTTGCTGCCAACTTGACCTTCATGCTGATTAAAATTGAAATTGAAATGTGTCTGATGCACATTGGCTGATATGATCTCGCGTCGGAATCTTTCTCGCAAAAATTTAAGTTATTTTAGCTTACAATTCTATTATTTCATTTCTGTTTGGTTACTAGTTTTGAGTATCTGAAAATATCAAAATGATTTTAGGTGTGTTTTAGCATAATCTTGTAAAAATTCAAAAAGATTTTCGGTGTGTTTGAAAATATTATAAAAATCAAAAAGATATTGTTTCTATTTGATTTTCGATCAACAGATAGTGAAAAATCAAAATTATGCCGGATACAACCATATGGACTTGAATTCAGAAAGTTCATCATCGAATTGAACAAAGTTTGATGCAAATTGACAAAACTTAAAACTTTTAGGGTTTAATTTGAAGATTCATCAAAATTCATGGGTTAAAATTGGAAATTTTGGAAATTGCCAAACTTCAAGTTCGGACATTCGAATCTGGAGTTCGGATAGTCCGACGTGCAAGTTTGGACACGTTTCGTACAGGCCGAAGGCAGAGTTCGGACAAAGTTTGAGACCGAACGTGGAGTTCGGAGGGAGTTCGGACATCCGAACTCCTCAGGCTATAAATAGCCGAACTGAAGTTTCGGAATTCTCTATTTCTCGTTTTTCCAAACTTATACCGAACTCTTGCTAAAATTTCCAAAATCTTATTGACTGCATTTTAGCAAGATTAGAGACTGGATTAATGTAGATTACATGATTCAAATTACACTGGTGGTCTTAGATTTTGGTTTTCTTCACTTTAAATGGTTTTTCTGTTCGAAAAACAGTTCCGAGGGTTTTTAACTCATAGATCTAAAAATTAACCACTGAAAACGTGATTTCAGAAGTTAAAAGAAGAGTCTATGGTTCGTAAAAATTAACCACTTAAAGGTTCAAGTTTTATAGTCTGATTTGGTCTGTTTCGTCATTTTTTGATATTCAAACTTCTCGGAGTTCGTCAGGCTCCGAACCTGAAGTTCGGACTCTGAACCTGGAGTTCGGACGGAGTTCGTCCAAAGTCGAACGTTGACCGTAAAGTTCGGACATTGACCGAAGGTCAATGTTGACTGCAAGGTTCGGACCAGGTTCGGACTCTCATCAGAGTTCGTACCAAGTTCGGACAAGGTTCGGACCAGGTTCGCATAACATAGATTTTTGATTAAACAGTTGTTTGTTTATGCGAATGAAAATGAAACGAATACATTGAAGCTGTTAGTTGCTGCTCACAGGTTTTATGGATTCAACAGCAATTGCGGGATTACGGTTTGCAGTTTCTTACTACGCCTATACATATAGATAATTCAGCTGCCATTTATATTACTAAGAACCCCGTTCATCACTCTAAAACAAAACACATCAAAATCTGCTATCACTTTATACGTGAGTGCTATGAGAAACACTTGATTGATCTGCAAAAGATCCACACTGATTTTCAAAAAGCGGACCTTTTTACTAAGGCTTCTGACAAAACCCGCTTTCGATATCTTTTGCATATCAACGGCATACAAAACATTCCAGCTTAGTATTTGTCGGTTGATTAATTTTTGTTTTTGGTTTATTGTTTAGTTGTGTTTCCTTTCTTATTACAAAATCCAAAAATAGAGTTTTGTATTTTAGGGGGAGATATATCAAATGTATAAAAAAGTTGAAAAATGCAAAAAGCATAAAAAAATAGAAAAAAAAATTGAGAAATTGATCCGACCAAGCGAGAAATGATATTACATCAGCGTGTGTTATCATCCATGGGTAAAGTAAAAATAAAGGCTGTAGGTACTTGTTTGGTTAGTTGAATGCGTAAAGGCAAATCTGATATATGCTAGTATGATATAAACATAACAATTTCTCCTTGATTATTTTGACGCACATCATGATGGATGTTGTGTAATTTTGGCAAATAAAAAATGAAAATAGCGAAAACAGAATAAGAGATGTTCTGGTGTATGCATGCTTTCATTTTGTAAAAATTACAAGTTGTTTGATTTTCTTTATTTTCTCAAACGATAGGCCGTTCTCTGCGTATCAAAAGATCGACCTGATTGGTGTTCATTTGATGTTCTGCTTTATTTTCTTTAGTGTTTCATATAATCCATCGGACTTTCTCTACGTGTACGGGAGTACCGACCTGATTGTTGTGGATTATACAATTTCTGCTTTATTTTTAATTTCTTATTTTCCTAAACAATCGGACTTTCTCTGCGTGCTTACCAGCCGACCTGATTGTTGTTTGTTTAGGGTTCTGCTTTATTTTTGCATGAAACACCATGGATGATAAATCTCTGTTGAAATGAAAATTATGTGAAAAATATAAAAAAATAATATAGAATAAGCCAGATTACCGGTATTTCGGATTGTGTGGGCTTTCATAGTTTCAATGCATGTTAAATCATACCTTAACATATCAGAAAGCTATAAAAATTGATTTGTCTGAGCTGAAATAAATTGAAAAATTGTATTTGCTGCCAACTTGACTTTCATGCTGATTAAAATTGAAATTGAAATGTGTCTAATGCACATTGGCTGATATGATCTCGCGTCTGGATCTTTCTTGCAAAAATTTAAGTTATTTTAGCTTACAATTCTATTATTTCATTTCTGTTTGGTTATTAGTTTTGAGTATCTGAATATATCAAAATGATTTTAGGTGTGTTTTAGCATAATCTTGTAAAAATTCAAAAAGATTTTCAGTGTGTTAGAAAATATTATAAAAATCAAAAAGATTTTGTTTCTATTTGATTTTCGATCAACCGATAGGGAAAAATCAAAATTATGCCGGATACAACCAAATAGACTTGAATTCAGAAAGTTCATCATCGAATTGAACAAAGTTTGATGCAAATTGACAAAACTTAAAACTTTTAGGGTTTAATTTGAAGATTCATCAAAATTCAGGGGTTAAAATTGGAAATTTTGGAAATGGCCAAACTTCAAGTTCGGACATTCGAACCTGGAGTTCGGATAGTCCGACGTGCAAGTTTGGACACGTTTCGTACAGGCCGAAGGCAGAGTTCGGACAAAGTTTGAGACCGAACGTGGAGTTCGGAGGGAGTTTGGACATCCGAACTCCTCAGGCTATAAATAGCCGAACTGAAGTTTCAGAATTCTCTATTTCTCGTTTTTCCAAAATCTTATTGACTGCATTTTAGCAAGATTAGAGACTGGATTAATGTAGATTACATGATTCCGATTACACTGGTGGTCTTAGATTTCGGTTTTGTTCACTTTTAATAGTTTTTCTGTTCGAAAAACAGTTCCGAGGGTTTTTAACTCATAGATCTAAAAATTAACCACTTAAAACGTGATTTCAGAAGTTAAAAGAAGAGTCTATGGTTCGTAAAAATTAATCACTTAAAGGTTCAAGTTTTACAGTCTGATTTGGTCTGTTTCGTCATTTTTTGAGATTCAAACTTCTCGGAGTTCGTCAGGCTCCGAACCTAAAGTTCGGACACCTAACCTGGAGTTCGGACGGAGTTCGTCCAAAGTTTGAACGTTGATCGTGAAGTTCGGACATTGACCGAAGGTCAACGTTGACTGCAAGGTTCGGACCAGGTTCGGACTCTCATCAGAGTTCGTACAAGTTCGGACAAGGTTCGGACCAGGTTCGCATAACATAGATTTTTTATTAAACAGTTGTTTGTTTATGCGAACGACAACGAACCGATAAAAATGGTGAATATATCTGTTAATAACATGGAATTTCATGAACTTTTCATTTTATGTGTTTTCAGATATGGCTGACGATTTGAAAGTTGGTGACAAACATAACGTATGTGCTTATCTTGGCGTTGCAAGATCAAAACTCACTAAATTTGGAGGATCCGGAATATTTGACTTCCTACGTCGATCAAGGGTTCATTATGCAATCACAGAATCGTGTGATGTGTATAGTGATATATTTTGCTAGAGTTTTGGAGTACTGCAAGAACAATCACGGATGATCCTATCAGAATATCGGAAACAGTTCACAATCGAACTGTGGAATTCACTGAAGTTGATATCAGAAGAGTCATGAAGCTGACTTCTAACACAACAACAGCACCATTGGAATTTCTACAAGCTGATAATGTGGCACTGTTGAAGCGGATTTGGTATACGGATGATGCAAGTAAAGAGTGGATTTACAAATCGTCACTTAGTGTTCCATACAAGTATCTATGCATGTATTGCTGTTGTGTCTGGGGCACCGACTTTTAGGGCATGATGAAGTCAACCAGATGATGCTTTCATTGCTGTATGCCTTGGTAATTCTCAAATCTTAATCAAGTTCTGCTTCTACTACTTCTACTGCTGCTCCTGCTTCGTCCACAATCACTACTGCTGATCTGAAACTTGCATTGCACAATTCTAGGCTTGATGCTCTAGAAAATACTAATCGTCAACAAGCTGAAGAAATTAACGAATTGAAAGATGTTGTGAATGAATTGAGAGAAAGGGATAAAGTAAAAGACCGTGAGATTGCTCGATTGCAGCAGATTTCTCTTTCGCTGGGTGAGCAACTAAATCTTTTGTTAAAAGCTTTACCTGCTAAGGGGTGGGATAAGGCCAAATCCAGAAGATATTTGCAACGATGATGATGATGTCTTCAAATATTTGAATGATAATGATGATGAGGACCCAGAAGGAGGAATAGGGAGGATGGTTCCGGTACTGCTGATACTTCAAAATTAGCTGGTACATCTGCTACGGGTGGTTCTGCATCTCAGAGGGAGACAACAGGTAAAGATGTATATGATGTGACCCCGATTACCAAAGTAGTTATTGAAGAAGGGGAGTATATACATCAGTACTCAAAAGTGCAACTTGTTGCAATATATGCTCTAACTGTTGAAGATGTATATAAAGTTCCTGTCGTTGAACCTTACAAAGAAAATGATTCTAGTGACGATGTTGAATATGAAGAGGAACATGTGGAAGTGGAAGATATGATGGCAGAAGAATATCCAGATGATCCAAAGGTCTATGGTAACTTTACTGATGATGATCATTCTGGTGGATTCAATTTCTTTGGTAAGGATGATGAGGAGGAGATAGAGAAGGAATTAAAAAAGAAGGAATCTGAGAAACAAACTGAAACAACTGAGTCTGATAGTTTCTCGGAAGAACAAGAGAAGAGAAAGTTATTTGATGAATGGATGAAGGAGCAAAGGGCTAAGAAAGTACCCTCGATGAAACCTACAAAGTCTGTGAATCAGAAGCGTTTCTTTGAAAACAGAGGTGAAGCCGTTGGGAATATTATCAGTTGGATGCATGATTCGCAGCTCAAGTGGTATACTATAAAGAAAGAATTTGGGATTATATATCTAAAAAGTACATTAAGGTTCAATACTTTTCCGGTCTGTGACGTTAGAGATTTGACAAGAAAACCATTTCTGAATTATGGTGAAAATGTTTTGGCTGAATTTTTCAAGAATAAGTTGCATGAAGAATGTCAAGGGAGGTTCAGGTTTTTACTCCTCAAAGACCAAAGTATACAGATCATCCAACGAAGATTCATCCGAGAACTGGAAAAGCTATAGTGGTGTTGAAATACAAGAAGCCGATTCAATTAAAGAAGATACCTTTGAAGAGGCTTGAAGAAGATTTCATAAAGACATTAAAGTGGTGGTATTATGACGATCAAACAGGAGAAACAGTGATTGTGGTGAAAGAAGAGAACAAAGTGGTAAGGATTTTTGATCCGATGTGGTTGATCAATTTATCTGAAGCAGACATCAACAAACTCTATCATAGCAATATATTATATCAAGCTGAAGATGCTGATCAAGCATTACAATTTCAAAAGGTGATTAGAGTTTGTTATGCTTTTGGGATTCACGCTGGCCACAACAGAAATCAGTTTTGGAAGAAGACTGAGACAAAAGCTTCTGAAGACTAGCATAAGACAAGGGGGAGTTTGTTAGAACAAGTTAGTGTGTCTGATGCTAGGTCTAGGCGTATTGAGAATGTAAAGTTAATTTTGTAAAGTTTATGTTCCAGCGTACTAGTGGGCGGACCAGTTGGTACGCAGCTCCGGACCAACTGGTACGTTGGTTAAGTTGGTACGCTGAGCAGGTGACTATAAATAGTTTTGAGTCTTTTGTTCAGAGTGGAAGAGTGGGTGCATCCAGTCTTAAATGTGTGTTTTCTTAGGTATTCTCTCTATGTTTCTCTCAGTAACCATTTGCTACTGAAATCAATCAAAGAAGCGTTTATTTACCTTGTGTTCATCAAATCGATCATATCACGCAATAGTAAGATCCATACTTGGTTTTACAAAAAGATAATCCAAACATTCTTTTACAAACTCATTTTCAAAAAGTAATAAGCTAATAAACGCTTTTATCTAAAAGTGCCTTTACACTCAAATAAGCACTCCCAAACATACCCTAAATGGCATTACACAACTATATTTGTTTACTAGCAGCACAGTTCCCCAGGGTTCGTACCTCAAGGGGCGATCGCCTGGGAGAGTAGTGATACTAGATTTGAGGCTGAGAGGCGGTCTAGTTGCCTGCTAGTAAACAATCTTAAGGAAAGTTTATAAACAATCATTTTACCTTCATCATCCACTGGTAAGTTCTCCCAATTGATATTAACTTCGATTTACAGAACTAAAAACACTATCTTATTTTATCTTTCTTTTCTTTTCTTTTCTTTTCTTTAGTTTAGTTTAACTAACCATTTTTCTACCTTTTAGATATGGTTAGACGTTAACAAGGATAAAGTACCAAGAGCCCTCATTCTCCATTGTATCCTTGAACGATCTCAGTCAACGTACCACTACTATACTGCTCCAAGATGGGTGCACTTGCCCGTGTTATGTGGTAAAATAGTAGTTGTTCAAGTTAATCGTGTTTATAAATTTAAAAGCTTAATGCTAAAAATGTGTCACTAAAATTACTATATTTTTATACACACCACACGCACACCAATCACAACACAATACGACACGAAAACACCACGGTAAAACGGAAATGGCGCGGTGGTGCAGCGGCGACAGTTGGCACCTGTGGGGCACTGTGCGACTGTGGAGGTGGTGTGCGGTCGGTAAACCGTGTGCGACCGAGGTTTATGGATGTGAGGCGCAACCCAAACTCGGGTGGTTTGCGGCGATCGTTGAGGTCGGTGGTGAGGCGGCGCAGTGGCCTGAAGGCGGCGATCGGCGGTGACTAAGGGAGTGGTCGGCCAGCGGTAGCTTGGTCGCAAAAGGAGAGATCCGAGAGAGAGATTGGAGGTTATGGGGAAATTTTCTACCCTAATAATCTCTCTAGTCCCCCTTTTATTACCTCCAACCAGTTGTAGATAAACAACACTAGTTTAAACCCTTTGGATTATCCACCCATTTTTTAGGACAATTATCTTTTAAATAAATAACTTATTTAAACCATATTTATCCCATTTTATAAAAATTAATTTAATAAAACTAGTTTATTTCATTAACTTTACATTTTAGAATTAATAATAACAGTATTGTTATTTCCACCGATAATTATTATTAACGTTGTAATAATAATAATTCTGCTAGTTATTTTTAATAAATTAATAATAACATTTATTGACTAAATAATTATTTATAATTATATAAATAATAATTAAATCAATTACATTTTTCGAAGAATATCGGTTAATCGTATAAGCGAATTCATTTCTCGTTGCCCTCTGTGTAACTCTTACAGGTCACAACCGAGTCGGGTTTAGTGATTCGTCGGGTCTTGACATACAATATCCAACAATAAGCTTGTATGGAGCTTTCACCTAACCCAAAATTAGGTCCCAAACTATTCATGCTTTCCTGAAACCCACCAAAAGATGGTCTGTGGACTCATCCTTCTCATTACATATAATGCAAAACCTCCGAGTGACAACCTCTTATACGAAGATTTACTTTGCACAGAATTCTATCTAAGCCGGCTAAAACACCTGCATCCCAGGATAAGCACTAGGTAGTGTTACTCGTCGAATAACAAAAAGCACATGGCACAAATCAAAGTCTACAACGGATTTCTTAAACTCTTATTCATACTAAAATGATAGTATTTACATCAAACTAAAATAATGCAACATGATTATATATTATACTAGAAGTCTGTCACACCTCAACTGACGGTGGAATACGCCAGGGCATGATGATTGTCCATAAGCACAAGACACTAATTAAAATATCATAATTCGTTTAACCAAATTCCAAGGTCATACAGTAAATAGAAATAAACAAAAGCAAATAAAAATCATTCTTGATTAAATTAACTAGGTCCAAAAGCATCCTATCCTAAGTGTAGCATCAATCATGAAAGTTTGATTCTCAATAACATGAAAATCACGTATGTGAAAGGGTCAACTATCTATATAGTTGGTGAGTCATAGGTTTATAAGAAAACAGTTAAACAAAAAAATTTGATAACGTTTGCAAAGTCATGCATGTGAAAACAAGTACATATCTATTTACGCATGTATTTGTCACCTAAAAAGTATGTGTTTGTTTGAAGGTTCGCAAAACAACAAATATCATGAAAGTTTGTCGGTGTGTTCAATTCCTCTCAAGGAATCTCAGTGTTGGGACCAAATAGCATACAAGTTTGTCCGTGTGTTCAATTTCTTTCAAAGGAATCTCAGCGTTGGGACCAAATAGCATACAAGTTTGTTTGTGTGTTCAATTCTTCTAAAAAAATCTTAGCGCTGGGACCAAATAACGTAAGATTTTCACCATAACAAGATTAACAATCAAGTAGCATAAAGTTTCACAATAGAATACAAAGATAAGCATGATAAGGTATACGTTTATACGACATAACATAGATAAATAAAACTAAATCTATTTAACAGTATTTGACTTTGCTTAATGAAAATAAATTGGTTGAATGAATAAAGTTTCACAATGATTCATGATGATAAGCATGATAAAGAATATGGCTTGCTTGAAAATAAAGTAACAAAGGTGATAAAGTTTATGCATGTTTTCCACCTCCAAAATGATTTGGAAATATAAAGTAAAAGGGGATATGAACTCACCTTATATTGCACCTCAAGTTTAACGTTGTAATTTTGGTGAGTCCCTAAACATCACCTGTAAGTACACGGAATGATCTTACTATTTCGTGAATCAATCAATCTAGTGAACACGAGAAAGTAAATAAGAGATTTCTTATTGAATCACAAAAGATTACAAAGAACTCTCTCTGGTTTTTTCTCTCTAGAACACTCAGAGAAAGGTGTAGAATGACTCAGAGTGCTAAGCTCTTATTCTAACAAAAAGTATTTATAGGTGCAACATACAAGCTGACGTACCATGTGGCGGACCAATTGGTATGGCGTACCAATTGGTACGGCGGACCAGTTGTGGCCCTTGGTATGTTGACACTCAGACTCACTAACATACGCTCACTTAGATACAATACACGAGACACTCTATAGCATATGAATATGCTCTAACAAACTCCCCCCTTAACGTGTAGTGTATCTATGCTAACTAAACTTCAGTCTTCAATCTTCAGCATCGCTGCATCTGATCTTCAACTTGAAATTTATTGTCGGCTATAGAGCTTGCATGGCTGGATCACTCTTGAATAATCTTTGAACTTCAAGATCCACTTGTGAAAGATATTTCAAACTCCCCCTTTCACCATGCTTGATTCTTGACACACAGAACCTGTAATTTCAGAAGATAGAATGTGACAACCGGCAATTTCCCAGGTTAACCCTGTTAATAACTTGTGTTATATTTTAATTACCGTCCGTTACTTCGGTTAACTAGAATAGTTACACGAGCATTGCACATGAGTCTAGACGTCGGTTAACTTACTTGAATAATTATATTTTATGATTTTATGTAAATCATATTTTATAATTTCATGAAAACGTTTTGTCATTTTATGTGACAAGTACATTTATTATTTTTTTATGTGATATATATGTATTTATATACACACGTTATTTTATTATGCTATGTGACGATGTGTCATGTAATCGTACGAACGTTTCTATACTTTTAATTGGAATTTAAAAACATATAGTTATGGGGTTATAACTATGATTTTATGTGAATCATTTATATAATTATAAATGGGTATTAATGATATTATGTACACCAATTGGAGGGTGCATTCTAAGTATGTAATGCGTTGATTTTATTTGTTCAAACTCACGTATCCGTACGGTTAGAGTTATTCCCGTTAGCCTCGTTGGGGTTAGTTAACCCCCCGTTAAACTCAAGGGGCTTATCTTGCCATTTTTTAAACTTATTTTAACTAATCAAACTTGCAAGGACCTAACTTGTAATTATTCAAACTTGAATCCACATTTAGTAATATGGTGAGGGACCAATTCTGCAATTAATCAAACTTGAATGAAGTACTGGAAAGCCAAACAGAGATCGTCGACGGTTTCGACGACTTCAATGAATCGGTAACCTCCCTTTCTTAATATTGTCCGATCGAATTCATCAGTTACACCATTCAATGATTTAGTAAATCAATAGCAAGTCTTAACGTCATTTTGTTCACCACAATCATCCTCCGAGCTCTCTCCCTTTTCTCTCGTTTTTTTTAGATTTTCCGGTGAACTCGAATTTCCGGCCAAAACCTCCACCGAATCAGCACCATCCAACACCCTTTGAGATCTTCTTTCGTCGCTGAGCAACCAGGAGAAGTCGGATTCGAGTTTCGTGTTGGTGCTCGGTGTTCGCGTTCAAGGTTCGGGTTTCATTTTGGCTCCAAAAACGCGTCAAAACTCATCCCCGATTCAAGGTAACCCTTCCTCTACTTAAATCGCATGTTACCCTTCACTTTGTTTCTGATTTCGCGATTCTCCGGTGACCGGAATAAAACTCCGGCCACCGGAGTTGTGGGGAAGAAGATGACTCGCGACTGGTTCTAAATATCTATATTCTGTGCGTGATTTTGAAACAAAAGGAGTGTCAGCGCAGTGGTAAGGCTTTGTGTTTGGGTCCAAAGGGTCGCGAGTTCTATTCCCACACACTGCATTTCTTTTCTGTATTTTTTTTCCTTGGTGCCAAATTCCTGGCAACTCTATCGCATAAAGTGATTTCTGTCCGAAAAGTAAATCAAAGGGAGTACTGGCCTAGTGGTCAGTATGCTGTGAAACATGTGGGAGGTCTTAGGTTCGACCCTCCCCAGCTTCATTTCTTTTTTTTTCTATTATATTTGCTGAACCAGTTTCCTGTGCTGCCCAATATATAAAAGCTTTATTTTCAAGTTTCCTTACAAAATCAGGCCCTAGCGCAACTGGTTAGGGCGCTCCATTTCAAACTCTAGGTCATGGGTTCGAGTCCTATGACCATCATTTTCGTGATTTTATTTCTTTTTAGTGACTTTAAACATCTCTTGGTCTAAAACCCAACTACCATTTATTCTCTATAAAATCTTGATCCGTAAATGTCTCGTAGACACCGTTAGAGTGCTAGTAGAATTATTATTTTATGGAAAAACCAATTTAAATGAATCAAACCTTGATGTTCTCGTTATACTTATTATAAATTAGTTTTTTTTAATAGAAATATATATAAATATATATATTTGATTTAATGTCATGTACTTATATAATGCGAACGTTTTAAAGATTTTCTTTAAACTCTTAAAAACTTTGACACGGTATATAAATATATATATTGACGTTTTTATTTCCCACACTTTTGACTACGCCTCGATATTTATATTTATGAACATAGATGTTTACCCGATCATCTCTACATTTATTATTTGGAATAACATACGCACATTGATTTTTGTAAATCTTCGTGTCCTCGATTAAATGTCATTTTTGACTGCTTTCGAACAAACAATTTTTATTGCGTATTGAAATTGTCACCTACGTCATATTTGGAATTACTTGATTTAATACCGTCGTCTAGGCTATGTTACTCATGTGCGGACACACACTTACTTATGTAAAATCGATAGGTGCTCGGTAGTTACGCAAGACTTGAATTCTCACTAAATTGTAGCAGCTCTCCCTAAGGTGAGTTTCACAACCTTTACGTTACGTCCGGTTTTGGACGATAACACACGCAAACACGTTACACCCGGGTTAGGGTGATAACACGACAACGTTTATGTATGATTAAAGTAGAAATCCAACATATATCACATGTTCACGTAAAATGCTTATCTTTGAAAGTCCTTACTTATCGAACCGTTAATAGTTTATAGCGAGGGGATATTTGGTAGTACTACTGGGGCTGACAAACCCCACTCAGCGGGCACGAGATGCACCACCCGACTGGCGGTCGGACTGAGGACAATGTCAGCCTAAACTTACCGTGATCGAGTAGACACGGGGAAGGCAAACCACGTAAGGAATTATTCCTACAACTTATTGGTCAGCTTCGGTTGCAAACGTTTTAGTGACATGAACTTAGGCTCGCTACCTAAGATATGGATTGTACTATTAATATACATGCTTACATACGAATAAAAACTGTTGTATTCGTACTGCATAACTATACTAGTTATACTTATGTGCTTATGTGAACTCACCAACATTAGTTGACACTTGCTCTTATGCATGCTTTGCAGGACGCTAGGAGGATCTGATTTTTGGGCACGTACGTTGTCTAAAACCTTTTATTTTGGGAATTGGTTTTCAAATCTTTTCAACTTGAGCTGGTATTTACTCATCGGGCGCTTGCTTGCGCAACTTGACTTTCATAAGCTTCCGCTAAACTTTAACTCTGATTGATATTTCCCGTTTGGAAATATATTTACATTTTGAACCCTCAACTTATGTTTAATGTAACTAATGACTCGGGTCCTGGTCTGGTTCACACCCCACACGGTTAAACTCCGTTAGTGGGAATTGGGGGTGTGACAGATTGGTATCAGAGCCTTTGGTTGCAGAGAACTAGAATTTTCAAAAATTCTAAACTGTAACTGTTTCTGAACATTAGTTACAACAATTCCCAAAAACGTTTCATTTTCGCGTGCCAAAAATCGATTACTCACATTAGGTTGTTTTTTCTTTTGTTTGTGTCTGTCTGGGTTCTGACAGTATGGCACCACACGATAACACGAGGGGTAAGGGAAAGAAAATTGCCAACGAACAGTCATCATCCTCCAACCAGCAAGGCCGCGAGCCTGAGCAGCCTGAGTACACGATAATGGACTTCCTTCGGGATCAGCATATACGTCCTGATAGACGTGCACCAGACGATTATAGCTGGCTGAATCCGAAAACATATCGGTTGCTTGATATGTTTCATGTACCAGACAGGGTTGACTTACCCTTTGATTTGAAACGGGTCGTTGCGGGATTGATTGCAGCGTATGACAACACTCTTGGAGAAACCAGACAAAATTCCATCAGCAATCGCACACGCGATAGAGAAATTGAGCGATTGCGGGCCGATCAAATGGAACAGGGTACCTACCACTACAACTTGTCCCAGGGAGTAATGGGTATCCGTCTTAGGGTCACCGAGCTTGATTCGCGACCCGGTCCAGCAGATTTGGAACATGAACTGCATCACGCACAACATCAGATTGCTGAACTCCAACATTCCCATGCAGCGCTTCACCACTCCAACACGACACTTGCGGCGTAGGTCGCTACCCTCCAAGCTCAAATGGCAGCCCTGCAGGTTCAAGGTGCTCCTGTTCAGGAAGAAGAGGAGGAACCCCTTGAAGAAGAACCTTTTGAGGAGGAGCCTCAAGAGGCCATGGAGGAAGAACCAGATGTTATTGATCCATGATCTAATCCGTCTTCTTTTCTCCTATTTTGTTACTTCGAAATAAATTTGACTGGATGTTCATTTTATTTTGAATGTTTTCAAATACTGAGATACCTTATGGTTGGATTTTAAATTTTGTAATGGATATTACATCTTTATTTTCCCAATGTGTTCCTAAAAAATTATGTCGTGTGATGGATGGATGCATGAATAATTATTTAGTGCTTAATGAAATTTATATTGGGTATATTAATCATTTGAATGATTTGCATGGAAAACATAAATCATGGCTGAACACCTCACAGCAACTCAAATCCAAGCCCTGATAAATGAAAACGTTGCGGCAGCACTCGCTGCGACTCAAGTGCAAGGAAACAATAACGATGATAAGTAAAACAGACGAAAAATTGACTACATTTTTTTTCTCTCACTCTCTAAAATTATTCTTCGAAATAATTTTATGAAACAAATCCAGGCCCAGCTCAGTGCACCTTCAAAACTTACATGGATTGTAAGCCGCTCACGTTCCAGGGGGATGAAGGAGCCGTGGGTCTGCTGCGATGGCTCGAGAAATCAGAAAAGGTGTTCTCTATGTGCAAGTGCCCAGTTGCGAGTCGGGTCAATTTCGCAACCGCTGCACTTGAGGGAGCTACCCTCACTTGGTGGAACGCGCAAATCCAAATGTTAGGGCTCGACACAGCGAACGCTATGACTTGGCAGGAATTCAAGGATGCCATGATGGAGGAGTATTGTCCTCGCGACCAAGTCAAAAGGTTGGAAGGTGAGTTCCAGAACTCGAAAATGATAGGTTCTGAAGTTGAAGAGTACACTGCACGCTACCATGAGTATGCGGTGCTGTGTCCTACGATGGTTGATGCCGGTTTCAAAAGGATTGAACGGTGTGTGGATGGTTTAGCTCCACAAATCAAGGGGATGGTTACTGCCTCAAACCCTGCAAATGTGCAGAATGCTATCAGGTTGGCCCATAAGCTGACTGACCAGGCCATAGAGCAAGGAACTTTGCCACCCAAAAAGGTCCCCAAAACTGCCCTAGATGGGAAAAGAAAGAGAGATGACGACTCTAGTAACAACAACAACAATGGTAGTGGCAACAACAATGGGAGATCCTCTAACTCTCACAACCAAAACAAGAGATACAACAATTCCAGGGGTGACTATAACAACGGTAACACCAAAAGCGGGGGCGGTAATCAGAACCGCCAAGGTGGTAGTAATCAGAATCACAATGGGTACAAGGGACGAGCACCGTTCTGCAATCGATGCAACCAACACCACAATGGGGCATGCAAGAAACTCACCTGTGAGTGTTCTGGTAAAGGGGGCCATGAAGTTAAGAATTGTTGGGGTGAACTACAAAACCGTCCCAATCAGAATCAAAACCAGAGTCAGAATCAGAACCACAGGCAGAATAATGAAGGCCCTAGGGGGTGTTATGAATGTGGAAAGCCAGGACACTTAAAGAGGGACTACCCACATCTTCGAAAGAATAACAACAATGCTAGCAACAACAACAACCACCGTAACAACAATAACAACGACGGTGATGGTGGTAGAAACGGTGGGGATGGCGCCAAAGGGCGAGCTTTCGTGATGGGTTCTGGTGAAGCAAGAAACGATGCCAACGTCATTACCGGTAAGTTTCTTCTAAACAACTACTTCGCAAATGTCTTATTTGATACTGGTGCTGAGAAAAGTTTTATCTTGACTAAGTTCTGTAAGTTGATTAAGGCTACTCAAACTCCACTAAGAGCTAGGTATACGGTTGAATTAGTAAATGGTAAGCTTCTCGACACCACTCACTTGGTTGAAAACTGCACATTAGAACTATCTGGTCATAAACTATGTATAGACCTTATGCCTTTTACCATCGGTAGTTTCGACGTCATAGTGGGCATGGATTGGCTATCCAAACATCAGGCGGAAATCGTGTGTCAAGAAAAAGTCATACGAATACCCGTAGCAGGAGGAGAAGTACTCTCGATTCAGGGCGAAAAGGGAGGTGCTGTCTCCAGAATCATATCATACCTTAAAGCGCAGAAGTGTCTTCGGAAAGGACACGTAGCAATCCTGGCCACAGTTACGGACCAAAACAGGGTAGAGAGAAAAATCGAAGACTTCCCGATCGTACGTGATTACCCCGAGGTATTTCCTGAGGAATTATCTAGTCTCCCTCCGCTTCGACAAGTAGAATTTGGGATCGACCTTGCTCCAGGAGCAGCTTCGATCGCGCGTGCACCATATTGTCTAGCGGTGAATGAATTGAATGAGCTATCTACACAACTGGAAGAACTGCTAGATAAGGGTTTCATTAGACCTAGCTCATCACCATGGGGAGCACCAGTATTATTCGTCAAAAAGAAGGATGGCACATTCAGGATGTGCATTGATTTCCGCGAACTCAACAAAGTCACTATCAAAAATCGATACCCTCTTCCTCGAATAAATGATCTTTTTGATCAGCTTTAAGGATCCAGTTACTATTCCAAGATTGATTTAAGGTCCGGTTACCATCAGCTTCGAGTCTGTGAGGAGGACATAGAAAAGACAGCCTTCAGAACACGCTATGGCCATTATGAATTCTTGGTCATGCCTTTCGGGCTGACAAATGCATCAGCTGTGTTCATGGATCTCATGAATCGTGTGTGCAAGCCCTATCTGGATAAGTTCGTCATAGTATTTATCGACGACATCCTCATCTACTCCAAGACGAAAGAAGAACACGAGGAACATCTACGGTTAATCTTAGAATTGTTAAAGAAAGAACAACTCTACGCAAAATTCTCTAAGTGCGATTTCTGGATCCGAGAGGTTCAATTTCTGGGTCACATCGTCAACGAGCAAGGTATTCACGTTGACCCAGCCAAGATCGAAGCCATTAAAAATTGGTCTACCCCTAGAGCTCCTACGAAAATTTGTTAATTCCTAGGTTTAGCGGGTTACTATCGTCGTTTTATAAAGGGATTTTCTCAGTTAGCTCAACCGTTGACCGCCCTTACATACAAAGTGGTTCAGTACAGATGGGGCGACAAGGAAGAGGCAGCCTTCCAAACTCTGAAAGAGAAACTTTTTTTTTTCTACACCTATATTATCTTTACCTGATGGGATTGACGACTTTGAGGTCTATTGTGACGCGTCAATCCAGGGACTCGGATGTGTTTTAATGCAAAGAGGTAAAGTCATCGCAGACGGGGGTCAAGGAAACTAAAGTCTCACGAGAATAATTACACAACTCACGACCTAGAGTTGGGCGCTGTTGTATTTGCCTTGAAAGTTTGGAGACACTACTTATATGGAACCAAGTATACGATATTCGCTGATCACAAGAGCCTCAAGCACATATTCGAACAGAAGGAACTCAAGATGAGGCAACGTAGGTGGGTCGAATTGCTAAACGATTACGACCTTGCGATAAAGAATCATCCAGGCAAGGCCAACGTGGTGGCCGATGCCTTGAGTAGAAAGGAGCATGTCAAACCAAGAAAGGTTCGAGCTCTCCAATTAACGATCCATACGGGGCTACCAGATAGACTCCGGGATGCTCAGAAAGAGGCCATAAGGGAAGAAATTTTCAGGTCTGAATCATTACGTGATGTTGATGGAACTTCTGAAGTTAAGTCCGATGGACTTCGTTATTATAAGGATCAGATATGGGTACCTTTCCATGGAAATCTTAGAGAACTAGTGATGGATGAGGCCCACAAGTCTCGTTATTCGATCCATCCTGGTTCAGACAAAATGTATCAAGACCTAAAGGGGTTATATTGGTGGCCCAATATGAAAGCTGACATCGCTAGATATGTTAGCAAGTGCTTGACGTGCGCAATGGTCAAAACGGAACATCAAAAGCCAGCAGGATTAGTGCAACAACCTAAAATTCCTGAATGGAAATGGGAAGAAATATCGATGATTTTCATCACGGGATTGCCCCGTACTTCTGGCGGTAACGATATGATTTGGGTTATCGTTGACCGATTAACAAAATCCGCTCATTTCCTAGCTATCAAGGAAAGTGACAAAACAGAGAAACTTGCAAAGATATACCTCAAGGAGATTGTCAAGCTTCACGGAGTGCCTTTATCTATTATCTCTGACCGAGACCCTAGGTTTGCTTCAAACTTTTGGAGATCCTTACAAGCAGCGATGGGCACTCGCTTAGATATGAGTACCGCGTATCATCCTCAAACAGATGGACAGACTGAACGTACAATCCAAACTCTCGAGGATATGCTTAGAGCATGTGTGCTCGACTTCGGGAAAAATTGGGAAACTCATTACCACTGGTAGAATTCTCCTACAACAACAGCTACCATACCAGTATTGGAGCCGCTCCATTTGAGGCTCTTTACGGATGAAAGTGCAGATCGCCGGTCTGTTGGGCTGAGGTCGGTAAGAGCCAACTCACTGGACCTGAACTAGTGCACGAAACCATGAAGAGAATCGTGCAAATCAGAAACCGCATGAAAGCGGCAAGAGATAGACAAAAGAGTTATGCAGATAAACGCTGAGGGCCTTTAGAATTTAAAGTCGGTGACAAAGTAGTACTGAAAGTCTCGCCTTGGAAAGGCGTCGTACGCTTTGGAAAGCGTGGGAAGTTGAATCCCCGTTATGTGGGACCAATCGAGATCACCGAAAGCATTGGTCTGGTGGCTTACCGCTTGAATCTACCTCCTGAATTGGATGGAGTACACAACGTGTTTCACGTTTCGAACTTGAGGAAGTGTTTAGCTGATGACACTCTCATAGTTCCGTTAGAGGAACTACAAATCGATGAAAATCTGCGATTTATCGAACAACCCGTGGAAATCATGGGACGTTAGGAGAAAAAATTGAAACGAAGTAAAATTCCCATCGTCAAAGTGAGATGGCAATCTAAGCATGGACCGGAGTTCACGTGGGAACGAGAAGATCAAATGAGAAAGAAATATCCTCACCTATTTGATCAAACCTCAACATCTTATTAAGGTATGAGTTAAATTTTGGGACAAAATTTCCTTAACAAGGGGATGATGTAGCAAACCTGAAATTTTTCTTTTCCTTCCACAGTAACCGTAGCAACTTAAGGCAATTTTCGGGACGAAAATTCCTTAACAAGGGGATGATGTGACAACCGACAATTTCCTAATTTAACCCTGTTAATAACTTGTGTTATATTTTAATAACGTCCGTTACTTCGGTTAACTGGAATAGTTACACGAGCATTGCACATGAGTCTAGATGTCGGTTAACTTACTTGAATAATTATATTTTATGATTTTATGTCAATCATATTTTATAATTTCATGAAAACGTTTTGTCATTTTATGTGACAAGTACATTTATTATTTTTTTATGTGATATATATGTATTTATATACACACGTTATTTTATTATGCTATGTGACGATGTGTCATGTAATCGTACGAACGTTTCTATACTTTTAATTGGAATTTAAAAACATATAGTTATGGGGTTATAACTATGATTTTATGAGAATCATTTATATAATTATAAATGGGCATTAATGATATTATGTACACCAATTGGAGGGTGCATTCTAAATATGTAATGCGTTGATTTTATTTGTTCAAACTCACGTATCCGTACGGTTAGAGTTATTCCCGTTAGCCTCGTTGGGGTTAGTTAACCCCCCGTTAAACTCAAGGGGCTTATCTTGCCATTTTTTAAACTTATTTTAACTAATCAAACTTGCAAGGACCTAACTTGTAATTATTCAAACTTGAATCCTCATTTAGTAATATGGTGAGGGACCAATTCTGCAATTAATCAAACTTGAATGAAGTACTGGAAAGCCAAACAGAGATCGTCGACGGTTTCGACGACTTCAATGAATCGGTAACCTCCCTTTCTTAATATTGTCAGATCGAATTCATCAGTTACACCATTCAATGATTTAGTAAATCAATAGCAAGTCTTAACGTCATTTTGTTCACCACAATCGTCCTCCGAGCTCTCTCCCTTTTCTCTCGTTTTTTTAGATTTTCCGGTGAACTCGAATTTCCGGCCAAAATCTCCACCGAATCAGCACCATCCAACACCCTTTGAGATCTTCTTTCGTCGCTGAGCAACCAGGAGAAGTCGGATTCGAGTTTCGTGTTGGTGCTCGGTGTTCGCGTTCAAGGTTCGGGTTTCATTTTGGCTCCAAAAACGCGTCAAAACTCATCCCCGATTCAAGGTAACCCTTCCTCTACTTAAATCGCATGTTACCCTTCACTTTGTTTCTGATTTCGCGATTTTCCGGTGACCGGAATAAAACTCCAGCCACCGGAGTTATGGGGAAGAAGATGACTCGCGACTGGTTCTAAATATCTATATTCTGTGCGCGATTTTTTAACAAAAGGAGTGTCAGCGCAGTGGTAAGGCTTTGTGTTTGGGTCCAAAGGGTCGCGAGTTCTATTCCCACACACTGCATTTTCTTTTCTGTATTTTTTTTCCTTGGTGCCAAATTCCTGGCAACTCTATCGCATAAAGTGATTTCTGTCCGAAAAGTAAATCAAAGGGAGTACTGGCCTAGTGGTCAGTATGCTGTGAAACATGTGGGAGGTCTTAGGTTCGACCCTCCCCAGCTTCATTTCTTTTTTTTTCTATTATATTTGCTGAACCAGTTTCCTGTGCTGCCCAATATATAAAAGCTTTATTTTCAAGTTTCCTTACAAAATCAGGCCCTAGCGCAACTGGTTACGGCGCTCCATTTCAAACTCTAGGTCATGGGTTCGAGTCCCATGACCACTATTTTCGTGATTTTATTTCTTTTTAGTGACTTTAAACATCTCTTGGTCTAAAACCCAACTACCATTTATTCTCTATAAAATCTTGATCCGTAAATGTCTCGTAGACACCGTTAGAGTGCTAGTAGAATTATTATTTTATGGAAAAACCAATTTAAATGAATCAAACCTTGATGTTCTCGTTAGACTTATTATAAATTAGTTTTTTTTAATAGAAATATATATAAATATATATATATTTGATTTAATGTCATGTACTTATATAATGCGAACGTTTTAAAGATTTTCTTTAAACTCTTAAAAACTTTGACACGGTACATAAATATATATATTGACGTTTTATTTCCCACACTTTTGACTACGCCTCGATATTTATATTTATGAACATAGATATTTACCCGATCATCTCTACATTTATTATTTGGAATAACATACGCACATTGATTTTTGTAAATCTTCGTGTCCTCGATTAAATGTCATTTTTGACTGCTTTCGAACAAACAATTTTTATCGCGTATTGAAATTGTCACCTACGTCATATTTGGAATTACTTGATTTAATACCGTCGTCTAGGCTATGTTACTCATGTGCGGACACACACTTACGTATGTAAAATCGATAGGTGCTCGGTAGTTACGCAAGACTTGAATTCTCACTAAATTGTAGCAGCTCTCCCTAAGGTGAGTTTCACAACCTTTACGTTACGTCCGGTTTTGGACGATAACACACGCAAACATATTACACCCGGGTTAGGGTGATAACACGACAACGTTTATGTATGATTAAAGTAGAAATCCAACATATATCACATGTTCACGTAAAATGCTTATCTTTGAAAGTCCTTACTTATCGAACCGTTAATAGTTTATAGCGAGGGGATATTGGGTAGTACTACTAGGGTCTGACAAACCCCACTCAGCGGGCACGAGATTCACCACCCGACTGGCGGTCGGACTGAGGACAATGTCAGCCTAAACTTACCGTGATCGAGTAGACACGGGGAAGGCAAACCACGTAAGGAATTATTCCTACAACTTATTGGTCAGCTTCGGTTGCGAACGTTTTAGTGACATGAACTTAGGCTCGCTACCTACAATATGGATTGTACTGTTAATATACATGCTTACATACGAATAAAAACTGTTGTATTCGTACTGCATAACTATACTAGTTATACTTATGTGCTTATGTGAACTCACCAACATTAGTTGACACTTGCTCTTATGCATGCTTTGCAGGACGCTAGGAGGATCTGATTTTTGGGCACGTACGTTGTCTAAAACCTTTTATTTTGGGAATTGGTTTTCAAATCTTTTCAACTTGAGCTGGTATTTACTCATCGGGCGCTTGCTTGCGCAACTTGACTTTCATAAGCTTCCGCTAAACTTTAACTCTGATTGATATTTCCCGTTTGGAAATATATTTACATTTTGAACCCTCAACTTATGTTTAATGTAACTAATGACTCGGGTCCTGGTCTGGTTCACACCCCACACGGTTAAACTCCGTTAGTGGGAATTGGGGGTGTGACATAGAAACGCGGTTTCCTTTTCTTTTAGAAATTAATTTAATCTTGACGCAAAACTATTCTTTGAGAATCCAATATATATTTGAAATTTGATTTCGTATCACACGTCGATCGTTCGGAAAAAAATAAGAAACAAAATCTTTTTGGCTTTTTGAAACTTTACATCAAAACACACCGAATATCTTTTTGATTTTTCTAAGATTATGCTAAAACACACCTAAAATCTTTTTGGAATTTTCAAATATGAAACATAAATGGAATACTGAAATAGACACTATTTTTGTCTTTTGCGAGAAAGATCTTGGGATCATATTAAACATAACATGTTGAACTACACTTCAATTCAATTACTTCAGCACACCAGTCATGTCGATTACTGGTATAATTTGTCCATCTTAAACTCTGGCACAATCATACTAATAACATCTGGATATGTTAAGGCATTAATTAGATTCGTTTGACCAGTGTACCCCACACTATCAAACATACTCAGATATGCATTTGCTTATCACACTTTGTGATTTCACTTGTGATTTAATCATATAGTGATTGTATTCATGATATAGTCAACTGTGTTTCGTGCAAAAAGAAATAAGAACGTTAAATTGTCTACCTTAAGGTCGATCTTTCGGTACGCAGATAAGGCCTCAGATTTTAAAAAAATAAGAAAATAAAAACAAGTTGAAATTGTATAATTCAACAACAATCAGGTCGGTCTTGTGGACACGCAGAGAAAGTCTGATGAATTATACGAAACACCAAATAAAATAAAGTAGAATGTCAAACGAACAACAATCAGGTCGATCTTTCTATATACAGAGTAAGTCCGCTCGTTTGACAAAATAAAGAAAATCATACAAGTTTAAATCTTTGCAAAATGAACATATGTATACACAGTGACTTCTTATTTTTCTTTTCCACATATCTATTCAATATCTTGAGATATGCATCAAGATGTTGTCCACTTGATCAAGCATTATTATTTAATGTATATCACATCAAAATACTTTCTGATTTAATGCCGATCCTACCAAGCACATCGAACAATTATCTTATGACTTTTTCATCTAGTTTATCCATGAGCCACACACGTAAGCCAATGTACCATCATTTCCCAATTATGTCGGATACAGTTTCTCATTTTTCAATGATTTTGTCTTTTCTGTTTTTCAATGTTTTTTGTATTTTTCTATTTTTTTCTCCCCATTAAAATGAATTTGTATTTGGCAAATTTACCAACATATGGAACCTTTCCTCTTTGTGTAGAAGTAGCAGAAACTGGACAATCTTGTGCCATATGCTCCTTTTCGCGGCAATTATAACACAAGCGATTGTTTACATTTTCTCTCTTTGGAACCTGCAAAGCTTCACAAAATACATTTTTTCCAAAATTATCATAAAAGGAATCATATACCTGAAATCGATTATCATGAACCCATTTTGATGTCGGGCTTTTTGGAGTAGAATTAGACTCACCAGAAGAATATGAAACCGTTCGCTTCTTCTTGTTCTTTGAACAAGTACTCTTAACAAAAACTTCTGATATTTTCTGAGCATCCACGCAATGAAGCGGGAATTCCTTCTTAGAAAATATTTGTTCCGAACCTTTGAGTTTGTAAAACCTCTCAGGTTGAAAGTTTTCAGCTTTAAAAAAACATCTTTCTTGACTTGTTTCAGATTGACTTTCTTCAAATTTTGTTGTTTTGAACCTTGAGTCCCATTAACTTTAATATTCTTGGTCTTGAAACCCAAACCAACATGTTTTCTAGATATCTTCTCGTCAGTACCAGATGACTTATGCCCGTTCTTCGCAAGACGAGAAAACTCATCTTTGACTTTGTTGATATCTTTTGGAGCATCGAAAATTGTTTCATCAGTGTCATTATGAGAACTAATCTTCTCAGTTAAACTAAATGATTTCTCTGCTTCAGTGGACGAAGAACCAGACACAACCGTTTGAACTTTAGAACTTTCAGCAGTCTTTGCTTTCTTCTTGTCATTCTTTTCTTCATCAATTTTGGAATCAACAAACTTAGAATAATCATCAGTTTCTACCTTGTCCTTCAGCTCATTAACACCTTCTTATAGACTACCCGGTGGTGAAACTGTTTTGTTAAACATTTTCTCAAAATTTTCATCTTTAGCCAAGAAACTTGTAAAAGATTCTGAGTTGATAAAATTGTTCAAAAGACGCTTTGAATCAATTACTTCAATCTTCAATTCAGAACTTTTTATTGAGCCTCAGCCAATTCTTTTTCTGTAGCTATTAACCTCTTAGCCACCTTGTGAGTTTCATATTTATACAATCTCAAATTATCAATCTCCGCAAACAACACTTTCTTCAACTTATCTTCATTTCGTTTATGAATATCCAAATTTACATTTTGCAATTTGTTCACTCTTACCAACTCCCTCTCCTCATCTAGCAGCTTTTCCATATCAATCTGATATGTCTCAATTTTTGCAACATGTTCATCAGAAGACTTGTTGAGCATATCAAGCTTGACCTGGGACTTTTCAAACAAATTATTGAAATCATTTGCGGCATCCTCAGCCTCAGCCTTCCATTTTTTAACTTCTTTGACTAATGCAGCCTTTTCTTCAAATAATTCTGTAAATTTCTGTTCAAATTAAATCTTTTTCAACACATTGAAATTTCAACACTTTCTCAACAACTACTCCTTGAAACCCTGAAAACTTTTCTTTCTGAGATGATAATTCTTGAATTACATCTTCCAACTTTTTCTGTTCATCGGCTAACTCTTCTATTTTCCTTTTATTTTCAGCAACCAACACTTCATTTTCTTTTATCAAACCCTGAATCTTCTTGTCTTTTTGAGAACAAAACTCGCAAACAGATTCATAACCACTAGTTTTAGACCCACGTGTTTCAGATTTAGAATCAGTTACTTCTTCATCATTATGTACAATTTGGACAACAAATGCAAATTCATCAGGAAAATCTGCAGCCCAATCATAACCTTCATTAGATGCTTATATAGTTTTCTCAGAAGTAATAGCAGTTAAAGCAATTGAAATAGAATTAGAAGTTCTTTCCCAATCATATTGTTTATCAACTTGAGAAACCAAGGCTGTTGGAGTAGAAGTATAAACTTCCTTTTGGTTGTTACATTCCCCAGAAAAATGTCCAAATTTTGAACATTTGTAACATTTTACCTTTGATTCGTCTAAGCCAACTTTACCATTTGGATTTAAACTTTGGAATCATGTTTTCTTCCTGAACCTTTTAGCTCTTTGGTCTAGCATAGCAAGTTTCCAGTTAAGATCCATCTGTTCAAGATTACCTGGATCGATCTGATCAAAATCTTCCTCAATCAGATTAGCAGTTGGCAAATCACCATTTAACAACCCATAGTATGAAGACAATAAAGCTTAAATCAATGCCACATGTTCATCAGGTGTTTTTGTAGAAAATGGAGTCTGACTTGAATGATTTGGAATAGTGAAGTTACACCCTCTTGATGAATTTTCAGAATTTCCTGATCCATGACTAGCAACAAATGCTGTTGGAGCAGATTTAATGAATCAAAACCAAATGATTAGGACTTTGCATTAATATTTGCAGAATTTTGACCATGATACAAGTCAAGATTTTGTAATTGAGTTGTTGACTTATTTGAAGTCATTATTTCCATCTCTCTAGCATGAAGCTTTCCGGTTAAATCATGAAATGATAATGCAGAATACTCTTTGTCATGAGTAAGCAACAACACATAATACTCCCACTTCTCAGGTAATGCTTCCATCAGTTTCTCTTTCAATTCCTCCTCAGTCTTCTCAATGTTAACCACTTTCATTTCACTAATCAGATGTGAAAATCTGGATACAAGGGCAGTGATATTTTCTTTCTCATAGTGTTGAAAGTTTTTAAATTCTTTATTCATCACTTTTCTTATACTCTTTTTATATTAATCATTGCCTTCACATCTTGCAGACAAAGCATCCCATAACTATTTTGACTTTTTGCAAGTACTAAACTGATGCAACAATTCAGTAGGTAAAGCCATTATAAGATAACCAAATGCTTTTTGTTCAAGCTCATAAAGTTTCCTTTCAGCTTGATCAAAAGTATGAACTTCTTTGAAATCTCCTTGATCAGTTGGATGTGTGTAAAGCTTTTTAATTCGAATCCATAAATCAATATCATTTATGCTAATGTAAGCAGAAATTTTTGCTTCCAATTGTGATAATCTTCCAATTTCAATAACTTGGGAACTTTCTGGCTTGTTCTAATTTCGTTATCAAAGTTAAGCATAGCTTGCATCGTGTTTAGCATAGCCGCGAATGCATGAAAATCAGACATTTTGTGACAAACTTTTCAGTATTGAAAACTTTGGATGCAAAAACGGAGGTCTTAAAGACGAATTTTGGGGGTCAAACCGGAGGGTACTGGCCGTTAGGCTGGTATTAGCTCCCGTAACTCTTAACGGTTCTTAAGTTACGTCAGTTTTAGTGAACACAACTATTCTGCTAGCGTACCAAAACCACCCTCAGCGTACCAAATCGTTGACCGGCGTACCAAATAAACGACTTCTGTACCAAAACTCTTCAACGGACCACCAGCGTACCAACTCAGTAGCGTACCAGTGAACTCAGCGTACCAGAATTATCAGTGTACCACCTTGGTACGGCGTAACTGCCCGCGTACCAACAAGTAACCGTCGGGTACCACCGATGAAGATTGCCCTGCGTACCAACAACCAGCGTACCAGAAACCTGTGAAGATTGCCTAGCGTATCAGTTAGCGTACCAATAGATCATCCAACACACCATCGAGTTCATCGGGCGTACCAACACAGATTCGACTGATTTTTGTGAATTTTAACAATTTGAACTGGAATTTGGAACAGTAAGCAACGAAAACACTCTAGGAACGTTCAGAAATCAGTTTTAGCACTAGAAACACTCAGAATTGAAAGAAATTGATGAAAAATGAAGAAACCTTAACTTTCTCTCACTAGAAACTCGAAACTTGATCAAAACACAGCAGTAGAGCAACCTGTATTGCCCTGATACCACTTGTAAGTACACGAAATGATCTTACTACTATGTGAATCAATCAATCTATTGAACACGAGAAAGTAAATAAGAGATTTCTTATAGAATCACACAAGATTACAAAGAACTCTCTCAGGTTTCTCTCTCTAGAACACACACAGAAAGTGTAGAATGACTTAGAGCGCTAAGCTCTCATTCTAACACAATGTATTTATAGGTGCAACATACAAGCTGGCATACCATGTGGTGGACCAATTGGTATGGTGTACCAATTGGTACGGCGGACCAGTTGGTACGGCCCTTGGTATGTTGACACTCAAACTCACTAACATACGCTCACTTAAATACAATACACGAGACACTCTATAGCATAAGAATATGCTCTAACATTACCTAATAAGCATATTATTATAACACGGTGCCCGATGTACTAACGACGTGACCTAAATAACGGTGACTCGATAATTATGTCATTTGACTCGATGTGCATGCCAAATTCCAAATCCGACAAGTGGCACGATGGTTAATCCGATTAATCGCCAAGATAGATTATAATAAATATCCAAGCGATTAGAAAACCATTTTAACACACGTTAATATTTCCCAAATATACGTATTGATAAAAATATGTTTAAAATAT
The DNA here is from genome assembly GCA_039602395.1 of Deinandra increscens subsp. villosa. Classification (NCBI taxonomy): domain Eukaryota; kingdom Viridiplantae; phylum Streptophyta; class Magnoliopsida; order Asterales; family Asteraceae; genus Deinandra; species Deinandra increscens. Next base: position 47,347,809 of record JBCNJP010000010.1, on the reverse strand, counting down.
GCATTTCACAAGTATATATTTATCGAGATTATAACGAAAAGGATATGAAATTGTTCATTATACAAACGGCTCCACATCTTAATACATCTGAGCGAATCAGATGTAACCTCTATTCAGAGGTTTTTTCAAAAAAAAAAACAAACAGGGCCTTAGACCATAAACATGTGAAATAGGCATGAACAGAATTAAAACAAAAATAAGGTAGGTCGTTGGGATCAAGCACGCGACCATTGGGGTCAGTAACCTGCAAACGAACCGTTGGGCTACCAGTGAGATTTTATAATGATTTCTATTTGAATTGTATTTAATTGGCGGTTCACAACATTATCTCCTTCCCATGAAAACTCTAATATCACCACCCACCATTAACATGCATAAAAGCTTATAAAAACAAATCTAACAGCCCTTAATCGAATCAGATGCCTCTTACCTTAAGTCATCGGTTTAGGTCCAAAGCTCAAGATTTATGTCATTGTCCTCGAAGATAGGTGCAAGTTGGAACCTCGAAACGGAACTTAGATGGCGATGATGTTGCAAGGTTAACTGGACAGTGCTTGCTCGCCAGTAGTAGGTGGTTGCACGGTGGCTGCAAGTTGATCGAACATAAGTGTTAAGATGAATGGAGAGTGGTGACACAGAGATAAACAGTGGTGAAAAATAGTGACGGATTAAAGTCGGAGATCGGAGGTGAAGTGTATCGATCTTCTTTTTTAGAGCATGGAACTTCAGAGAGCTTTGAGGTTCATGATCTCCATGGTGAGAATGGTTATGATCTTAGTTATGGTACAATGATGGTGGGTCGATTGAATTCCTGTAACCGGAGAAGTAACGATCAGCAATGAAGAGACATGGCCAACAATTTCAATTTATTTCATCAAATCCAGTTTTCCAAATTGGCATAATAAACCCTCAAGTTATAAAGTGTTCATACCACCCCTTAATTTTATTTGAATTTAATTAAACCTCAAACTTACTATTTTATAACCACCCTTATAACATAGCATCTAGATCACACATACATTTATAAAATACCGTCTCTGTAGACGTATAATAAAATGTGTTCATAAGATACTATATTTTATAAACATAAATGACATGTATTTTGTAAAATACCATTTCCATACGATATCCTTAACATTATTCACAATTTATGAAAATAACATTTTTGTAGAACTATTTATATATTTATATAATATACACATTTAATATATAACGAAACCAATAATTAAAAATCGTTTAGCCACACTTATTACATGTTAAAAGTTTTATAATTTACTTCCAATCATTTTTATTAAAGTGATTTTGTTTAAAGAAATAATAATAATAAGACAAAGTTGATTATTAAGAATATTCCCCAGTGTTTATTGTTTGAAAATAAATGAGATAATCTGAATTACTGAAACAGGTCGGGTTTTCGACACGGATTTTCATGGATGTCACAAAGTCTACGTCTTCAGTCTGTTAAAATCTAGACATCGTATTTGTTTCCTATTTCTTTCCTTCCATATCTAGCAACCTGCTTATATGGGACCTAGTATGTGTGTCCAAACGAATAGAAAGTATTTGGGGCTTAGCAAACTGCTAGTGAGTTTCAAAAACAAACTGTTCACTTGAAATCATGTCACACCCTGAACTTTTGAGAATGGAGGCGTGTGACGTCATAGGATCATAGTCATGGATACATATAACGACCTCTAACAGGTTATATTGAAAGTCATTACATTTGAAAACTAAGCATATTATTTATATTCACAGCGGAAAAAATATAGAATAATGACATTGTCTTACAATTCCCAAAATAGTAATTGTTTTAGCAGCATGATAATTAAAGTAGTGATAAAAAGAGTTCTTAATTTATTGAAGGCAAATGCGACCATGAATCCAACCATGTAGGCCCTAAGTTTTGACATCCCATTGCATACAGATATGGCTTAGTTTCTTGAGAAATACATGAGTATAAAGGTCAAGATAATGTTGGTGAGTTCATAGGTTTAAGACTCTACAAAAAAATATGTAAACAGTTTATGGCATACAAGGTATTATATTGTTCACCATGGTTGTAATGATTAACATGAACCTTGATTTCAAATACTAACATATTTACCTACTTATGGCACCTTCCCCAAGGATACCGAACGAAATAGAATAACTGGCATGTACTTATTGACTATAACCATGGAGTCGGGATTGGAGCGACCGGTCATAAGTAGGGTTGTCAACCCAAATAGATCTATTATATAGTTATCGTTCGTACCATAACTAATGAAAATCAACTAATAGTTGGATTTCGTGACAATACGTTATGTAACGAGTTGTACTCTAATGTGGGGCACGAAGAGAGCATGTAACAATACGTCTATATAGTTTGGCCATAATATCAAGTATAAAGTTTGTTTGTATCATGATTTCTCCCCCAAAGTATTTAAAACAATTTAAAGAAATGGGACGTGAGATTCACCTGAACAAGGTAACTGAATGTGATATCGCGTAGGATGTAGCAAGTAAAACAACGTCCTAATAATAAATAATAAGACAGTTTTAAGGTCTTGATTCAATTGAGCAACGATTAGTCACCGAAGTGATTCCGGTGAAGTCTTGACTTAATATTCTCATTTGTATTGTTGGAAACCCGATTGGAATATATATTGTTCAAATACATATTTAATTGGTGATTGTAGTTATCCAAATAAATATATAATTTATAGAAATAATTATAAATCACATAACTATTTAAAGTCCTCAAGTCTTCAACAGTGTGTTAAACAATAAGGTACTTTTTATTATTTCAATGTTCGTAAATATACATATTTTCCACTACGCGATAAATATGCGATATAAGTTGTTTTCTTTGAAAATACTTAGTGTTAAACAAAATGTTTTTCATTTCAATATTTTCAAGATTAGAAAAGAATAGTCTTTATATTTTTAGAATTTTGATTGTCAGTTTTACTGGTAAACGTCGCTATTATCCGGTTTTGTTTCTACTACTTTTCTTATGACACATCGGGTATTCAAAACACTTTGATAAATGTTTGAAATGATATTTTTAGACATTTTAAGAACTAAAAATATTGGTTTGGTCGGTTTTAATCAGTTTCACTACAATTGGGTTTCTCGTCGCGTATGTCACCGTTTTGATCCCGGTTTCTTTCCAAGGCAACTTTTCCCAAATTTGGTTACTATGGTTCATAAAAATACTCAAAATATATATAAAAATTGTCCCAAAACATATCTGGATAATTTCTATTTTTAGTAACTTTTAGGTTTTAAAAATCACGTGTAATTGCTTAAAATTAATACTTTAATGTCTAGCTTCTTGAACCAATACTTAAGACTTTTATCAAACTTTATTTAATTAGTTTATCCATAGGTTTAGGGTCTTAGAATGTATCATATGCCCAAGTTGTTAATAAGAAATAATGAACCCATTTTTATACAATTCTAACAAAATTAATGAGTAATAGTTTCCACGTCTTTTATCCATTTAAGTTCACTAACACATTAAATGTTAGGACATTAGCTAAGATGATCATTTACATGGATTGCAAGAACCTGCTTCACTAAAATGAGCTTTTTAGGCAAAGCCTTGTTTTTAGGGTTGTTCTTGCCCATCATTTATTTACCAATATATATACAAGATCAAAATAGTTTAAATAACATGTAACGATATTTGTGGTATATAGTTAGTCATCAAGATACAAGAATGTTGGATCATCTAGTGAACTCATTAAGGTCTTTAACCTTTAGAGTTTTTCTTGTTCTTTCTTATCATTAGAGGTGTGTAAATAAACAAAAAGCAACAAGAACATCATGGATCAAGGTTTGTACAATAATACTCTCAAATATGCATGGTTTGCTCATCATTTGGTTTCTTGTTACACTTACCATATTTTTGACATATTTAAGCTTAATAGCATCAACAATGTGTTTACATCCAAAAATATACATTTAGCTACTAAGAACATCCATAAATTTCCATCATCTTTTATAAATCAAAGTTTAGAAAAAAGACATTATAAAGACTTGAAGGGGGTTCATTTGGGTGTTAGAAAAAGAAAGAAAAACAAGAAAAGAAAATGAGATGGAGCTTACAAGAGTTTAAACTCTTGTTTGATCTTAAATACACCTTCAAAACACTTAGGATCTTCAAGTAATGAGATGTGAATCGTGGAGTGAAGGTGCTACGGTTTGGGGTGGTGGTGGTTGCGGCTATCTAGGCAAGGGTGGCGGTGGTGGTGGTGGCCGAAGGTGAGGGTGGCGGTGGTTAAGGGTGACCGAAAATGGGAGAGAGGGCGAGTGAGATTGGTGCTTGCAAGGTGTGAAGTTTGTGGGGTTTTAAAGTGTGTTTAAGAGATCTTCTTGTGATTATCTAGTGGTTAAAGGCTTTAACCAAGGGTTTTTAAGGATGACAACTCATGTTGACATGATTAGCATCTATAGGTACTTTTAGGGGCGTGCTTAGTTGGAGGATCTAGCCTTATTTAAAAATACTACAAGCAACATGTAATTAGTTGTAGAAGGTTTATATCAAAAAAAATTAAAGGTGGTGGACTTGGTTTAATTGTGGGCCGAGATTTTTTTAAAGAAATGTAGGAATGGGCCAGCAAATCTGGGCCGCCGGTTTAAGCCTAAACCAAGAGGGAAACTGGCCGGTTGTGCCGAGCTAGGCCGTAGGCTAGTGGGTTGGGTCGTCGGGTCGGGTAACTGAAAATGCGTGAGCGGTATATCTTCTACTTAGTCGTATCGAAATCAATGTAAAACGAGGAGTAAATACAAAAGGATTTGTATTAGACCACAGAGAAACACCACAAAGTTCACATACAAGATATGACTAGAAAACTCAAGTACTACTGAATATAATACGAAACGCACTATTATAATAGCTAAACTCATAGTGCCGAACCTTAGGTTCGGACATGTTCGGACCAGTACGAACTCAGAGTTCACCAGGAGTTCGGACCACAACTATCTTGCATATCTTCGTCTTGTATTCGATACTTCACATGACGATCAGGAATCGTGTATCAACAAACTCCCCCTCGGCATGTGCAGTATTATCTTCCACTTAAAACTTGTATCTTGTATCTTCAATCAAACTCTTCCTCGAACTTGACGATGAGTTCAATCTTGAATACTTGATATTGCATCGTGTGTAATCTCTTTATCAAAAATCTTCAGAAGACTTGAAGTTGTGATTTTCTCTTTCCACTTAGAAACATGCCAACATAAATAATCTTGGTGGAAAACGTCTTTTCGAGACTCCAAGATGTTTTGATTTTGAAATTAGAATTCGTATTCCGTTTTGATCAATCGGAAACAAATAAGAAACAAAATCTTTTCGACTTTTAGAAATTTATATCAAAACACACCTAAAATCTTTCTGGTATTTTCTGATAATGAAAAGTAAATGCAATACAGAATCAGACACTATTTTTGTCCTTTGCGAGAAAGATCACAACTTGGGATCATATTAAACATAACATGCTGAACTACACTTCAATTTCGATTATTGTAGCACATAAACCATGTCGATTGCAAAAATAATTTGTCCAACTTTAAACTCAGGCAGAATCATACTCATAACATCTGAATATGTTAAGGTATTGATTATATTTGCATTGACCAGTGTACCCCAAACTATTAGACATACTCAGATATGCTTTGCTTATCACATTTTTGTGATTTCATTTGTGATTTATCACATAATGATTGTATACATGATATAGTCAACTGTGTTCCATGCAAAAAGAAATAAGAACGTTAAATCGTCTACCTTAAGGTCGATCTTTCGATACGCAGATAAGGCCTCAGATTTAACAAAATAAGAAAATAAAACAAGTTGAAATTGTATAACTAAATGACAATCAGGTCGGTCTTGTGGACACGCAGAGAAAGTCCGATGAGTTATACAAAACACCAATGAAAATAAAGCAGGACATCAAACGAGCAACAATCAGGTCGGCCTTGTGAGCATGCAGAGAAAGTCCGATCGTTTGACAAAATAAAGAAAATCAAACAAGTGTAAATTTTTGTAAAATGAACACATGTATACACAGTGACTTCTCATTTTATTTTTCAAATATCCTTTTCTTGATATATCGTGAGATATGCATCAAGATGTTGTCCACTTAATCAAGCATCAGATTTTAGTGTATATCACATTTGAATACTTTCTGATTTGCCGAGCCTACCTTGCACATCGATCAAATGGTCTTATGGCTTTATCATCTATTTTATCCATGAGTCGGACGATGTAAGCCAATGTACCATAATTTCTCATTCATGTCGGATACAATTTCTCATTTTTCAATGTTTTTGTCTTTTCAAATTTCTCCCCCTAAGAATCACAACTCTATTTATAGATTTCATTTTTAACATTTGAAAAACAACACACTATTTTTGGATTTTTGCAAAAACAAACTCCCCATCAAAATGAGACGAAGTGAAAAACAAAGAAATTGATCAACCAACACAAATACTTGAAGTTTAGCATTTGAAAAACAAAAATGATTTGAAAATTTAATATAAGTTAACACAGATATTTCACAATCAGCAATCTTTCAATTACCGATAGGTCTTCCTGAAATACCTGCTCACACCAAATAAAAACATTAAATGCTTTGGGATCGTCTCGACTTAACAACATCGGGTCGCCCGGTGTCTTCCACATAGTCACTATTGGCCTTGGAAACAGATTTTTGTTTCCATATCATTGTAGACAGAATTTTTGAATCAGAACCTAAAAAATGTTCAACTGGCATTTGTGGTTTGGACCAAAACGACTTACTAGTTGATTTAACCTTTGGAAACCAAGGTTCATAAAATTTTTTACCATTATTATCCACATATTTTGCATATTTGTGAACATATGCAGTCGTCGGACAATTTGCAACCATATGTCCAGGTCGACGACATACATAGCAAATTCTTTCACGAAACATTGGTGAGAATTTGACAAAATTCTTTGGTTTCCAACTATGATACGCAGTAGGAGAATCATAGTAACCAAGAGAATGATTAGAATCAAATGGATCAAAGAAATTATCAGAAGAATCACACCTGGGAGATAATTTTTGGGGTAAGTAGAAAGAACCACTTGAAGAACCTCCAGAATGATAATGACCATTTCGTGATGTAGAAACATTTGACTTCTTCTGATGAGCTTGCTTTTGCTGAATCTGAACAGGCTTAACAAACTGTTTCTTCGGTTGTTGTTGAGATTGATGAACATGCATAACAACAACTTTCTTCTATTTCTGTGTTGTTTGTGGCACTGAAACTTCCTTGACTTGATAACCCAAACATTTGTGCTTTAACCCTGGAGTCTTTGATGACTCTACTTTAGCATCAGAACCATTCCTTTCTTTAGCTCTTCTTGTAAATTTATCCTTATCTTTCAACTTATTCTCATAAATCAGAGATTTATCAAGTTCAGCTTCAGTTGAAGTACTAACAGACTTCTTACTTTTACCAAATATCTTCTCATCTTCCAAAAATGATGAACCAGCATCAAACTTTGGAACTTGTCCATTGATAATTTTCTTCTTCCCAGACTTTGACTTTTTCTTTGCTGAGACCGGTGTGACAGATTTGAATAATCATGCATTTCTCCATGTGGATCAAAAGAAGCAGATGGAATACTTGATACATCAACCGGTGACGGAACATTATGTAAATCAACCTTGGCACTTTCTTCATTCTTCTCCTATTTGTAAATGTAATTCAGAAATGTGGGTGACAAATTGCAATTCTTCACTTGTCTTTTCAAATCAAGAATCTCAATTTTCATTTCTGAAATCTTCAATTTAGCATCCAACAGATCTTTCTGAGAAGCAATGAATTGTTCTGACAGCTTATTATATTCATACTTATGTCTTCTTCTCAAATCACATTCTTCCAACACTTCTTCGGTAACCTTTTCTACTTTCTTCTTGAAATATTCAACATCTTTAGTCAAAATTTTGTTCTTTTCTCGAACCAAAACATTTTCTTCTCGAAGTTTTGAAAGTTCTTCTTGAAAACGAATCACTTTTTCAGCAGCTTCAACAGCAATTTGATTAACCTTTTCATATTTCTGTTGAACAGAATAAGCCTTTTCAAAGAATGCTTCAAAATCTGCAGCAACATCTTTAGCTTCAGCGTTCGCTTTTTCACATTCAACCAACAATTTATCCTTTTCTTTCATCAAATTCTTATTAATCTTAGCAAATTCAGCATACTTTGAACATACTAACAATACTCCTTTCTGAGCTTCTTCTATGTCACTTTCATCCCCTTTGTCATATATAACACAAGAACTTGTTTTAGAATCAGAATCAGAATCAGTGACACAACCATCAATTTGTTCAGTCTTGAAAACAATATCACAATTCTTTTTGTCTGACAACTTATCACTTCCTGATTCCAAACCACTCGATGCAGAATCATATGATTTAGAATCAGTAGAATCTGAGCCATCCTTCATAGTCTGATTGTGTGCACATGCCTTACCTTTTTCTTCCAATGCATTCCATATATCTTTAGCAGTATAATACATTGTGATTTCAAGACATAACTCTCTTGAAAGAGCAGTTTTAATAATGTCTCTGGCTTGTTTTTCATTATTTGTATAATCCCTTTGTTCAAAAGAAAAATATCGATGAAGTATTGCATCTCCTCTCGCATCAGTAGGCCATTTGAATTGTTTATAAATTATCTTCCAAAAATCTTTGAAATGTTTGTTGATGTAAATCTCAAAATCAACTTTCCATTCATGTTAATCTTCCCATTTCATCAATGTAGGTATCATCGAACTAGCTTGTATTACACTCATTTTTGACCAATTTATGAAAAATCAGTTCAATACGCTTGAATCACTTTTTACCAAAAACTTCACCTGTTCCGAACCTGTTTCGAACCTTTGCCGAACCTTAGCCGAACAGAGATTGACCGAACTCTGTTCGAACCTCACCTTCGGATGATCCAATCGAAACTTATCTGAACTCTAAACGAACTTGGTCCGAACCTAGACCGAACTATATCTGAACACTGTCCGAACTCTCACCGAACCAAGAAATGACCGAATTTCGTCTGAACCTGGAGTTCGGAGAGGTTATTTTCAGCTTAGTCCGAACCTCAAACGAACTCTAACTCACTCGACACCATTTTCTCGATTTTCAGTGTTTTTGGATGAATTTTTCGATAGAAACACAAGCAAACTCGATAGAAACAATCTAGGAGAAGATTTTTGATAAGAAGCACACTCGAGAAGATCAAACGAACTCAAAAATGATGCTCATTTTTGTAACACGTGAAATTTTGACTCAAAACTCCGAAAAACAATGATTTATGACAAGTAGAACAAATCAAATGCTCTGAAACCACTTGAAAATGCATGAGCGGTAGATCGTCTACTTAGTCGTATCGAAATCAATGTAAAACGAGAATAACACGAGGAGTAAATACAAAAGGATTTGTATTAGACCACAGAGAAACACCACAAAGTTCACATACAAGATATAACTAGAAAAGTCAAGTACTACTGAATACAATACGAAACGCACTATTTATAATAGCTAAACCCGTAGTGTCAAACCTCAGGTTCGGAACTGTTCAGACCAGTCCGAACTCAGAGTTCGCAAGGAGTTCGGACCACAGCTCTCTTGCATATCTTCGTCTTGTATTCGATACTTCACATGACGATCAGGAATCATGTATCAACAGTAACAGGCTTTGGTAATTCGTTTTAATTCATTGGCCCAATTTGGGTCCGGGTCGGTTAATGGGCTCAGGTTTGAACGAAAACGAACGAGTGGAATTAAAACGAGTTTTAACAAGTAATAATGAAGGGTTTTAGTTGATGATATCAATTATTTTTGTTTGGTAATAAAAATATTGAAAAGGATGACGGTTAATTATTTATATAAAGCGTTCACGTTTAAAGAATTTTTATACACGAATATATTTAATTAATTCGTCGGTTATAACTTTTTAGACTCGATTATTTTATAGTATTAAAACCAATAAAAATTTTAGCTTAACAATCGCCTACAATGATTGACGGTGGTCGATGTATTATTTTATAATACCGCTTTAGAAAAGAAATATAAAGTCATTTTTATATACGTTTTTCTTATTGTTGAAGTTCTATATTTCATGAATGAATTTCCTTATTGTTAAGGGTAATTTTCCAATACAAATGCATGAATTGTCAATGATCAATTTCGCATGCATAAATATTATGAATAATTATAATAATTCAAGAAATGCACAGACATATATGTATCTAAATAGTCAAAGTAACGGGCTTAACCTTGGATTTTTGTCGGGTTGTCAAAAATCACAGGTTAACACTTGACTACATCATCATATAAATATATCCTAGCAGGTAATAGATAATCTTGCTATAGAGATGGCTTTCGTAACCGAGTCATCATATGTACATACTACCTATTTCAACGGCTTACTAGACACCGGCTGCCCTAATCGTATCTAACCCGTGGTCTATCTAAACCTCCCTCTCGGCCTCAACATTTGTAGATACAATCAGCAGTCAAATCATATATTTTAATTATAGAATAAGCATATCTCATTTTATTATAGTAATTTCCTGGAGTTTGAGAAAAACTCACATTTATTCTTCATAATATATCTCGGATGGAATCTTCACTAGAATACTTAATCCAAACCTAATCACGTATCGGGTTACATTAATAAAAGGCTGTATATAACAAACATCATCTATGTATATTTCTATGCCATATAATCCTAATAATATTTAATTATTAAGACTATATAATTTCTAATATTAAAATGGCAATTTTGCCCTTTATAAGCAAAAGAATTATTTAGTGATAGTATTGAAGATGCGGTTCCCTATAGGCAAACACTTACGCTGGGAATCCCAGGAATGTGTGTCAGGTCCCAGTGGGGATTTTTGCTCACCCTTACGATCTGCACGTGTTCTTAAATAGCGAAATATCTCAAAATATCTTATACTTTAATAATTATAAAAATGGAACTCATATATATTTAATATATATAAAAAACATGTCCTAACCCAGAAAATCAAATCCCACTCCCTCCCGGATTATTCAACTTTACATAACCCTCTTTCGAAACCCTAATTTTGACATAATTTCCAAATAAATACTAAACCTTTATAAAAACATGTAATTAAATTATATATTTTATTAATTATGTTATATTATTACATACTTCAAAATATCAAACCCTAATTCAACCCCGATTGCTCAATTTTGATAAAACATGATTAATGATGAAGCAAAAAATCCCACTGAATAAGAGGTGTGATCTTAGGTTTCAAGCGGTTAAGACAAATAATGGGGATAGATCGAGTAGGCTAGGTAGATCAAGTAGAAGTTTTCTTGATTTAATCGAGTGTACAAGAATCATAGAAGATGTGATGAGTTACAGAGACAACGGTAAACCGTTAAGTGTGTGAAAAGTCTTAAAATCCCTACTATGAACCTCTGAAGAACTATTTATAGCTTTCACTCTGCATCCATCCATTAAATCACTTTCTCTTTACATTGTCGGATCTGTAACTGTTATGCTTCATACAAACTGCATCTACCACCACTTGCTAGCGATCTCTACAGTCCGGCCCGTTAGATGCACTTCCGACTCCAGGGACTTCCAAATTTGACATATCCTCATCAAATCTGCCTAGTCGATTAGTTATTTACACAATAATGATGGACTAATGATACTTCAGAAACACTCACTTCCTGCAAAAACTTTAATAACAATAGTTTAAACAAAACTTTTCCCAACCATCGAGTCTCCTTAGTCCGGTAATTATTTTAAAATAATATCGAACTGCAAGTACAACACTTACAATAATTAAACAAAATTTTCTCGTAACTGCCAATACAACACTTGCAAAAACCTCATGTCAGGGCTAAATTTGAGCCTATACTCATCCAGAGCATAGATTCAAGTGCGAAAATCATGAATCCATGATCAAATCATGTTGTTTGTTTGTTTAAATCCTTAGATTTCCATGTCTGAAAGTCAAGAACACAAGGGCTCTCTCTCTTCCACGGCAGTCCAGGACAATACTAGTGTATTTTTTGGGTATTCTAATGTAGCTATCTATACTAGAGAGAGCACAGGTCATCATTGCACAGAATACAAGAGTATTTATTGGAAGTGAAATTTATGACACCATACCTGCGAAATCGCCAAGAACAATGATGAGATCGCCAAGACTTCAGAAATACTACAGACCTTAGTGAATTCGCCAAGGCTTGGTGAGGTCACCAAGGCATAGAGAGCAACACTAGATCGCTAAGGTCAAGTCTAAATCGCCAAGAAGGATTACCAAGTCGCCAAGCCCAATCTCAGATCGCCAAGAGCAATCATGAGATCACCAAAACCACTTAGAAATCACTAAGTACACTCCTAAAAAGCCAAGAATCATTATGGAATCACTTAGGGTTGTTATTATGAAACAACGAGTTATTATCATAAACCGAGTGAATTAGTGTCACACCCCGGTCAACGGATTGGGTGTGAGCGAGACAGAATCATAGTCGCAGATATACATAACAACTTCTACTAAATTCAAACGTCATTTAAAAACATAATACCATTCATGTTGCAGCGGAAAGTCATGGTGAAATGATATTGTCTTACATTTGAATAAAAGTTTTAGTTTGATATTGAAATCATAAAGCAGTTTATTTAAGATAGGTCGAGACACGACTCCGGTAAAGCAGGGTCGAAAGTTACAGTGAAGCCCCATTTGCACGTCTTCCATGATAAGCTTAGATACCTGAGAAATCATGAGTTTAAAATGTCAACATAAAGTTAGTGAGGTTCACAGGTTTATGATTCTATGGTAAGTTTGTGAAAACAGTTTACAGCATGTTGGAATAACAGTTTACGGTATACTTAAATATTACGTTGGTTTACTGGCGTGGTTGTAAGACCTCACATGAACCTCAAATTCGAATACTAACGGATTACCCACTCATGGCATTCTATCCCAAGAATACCGAACAGGAGAGAATAACTGACGTGTACCCCTTGACAATGTACGAAGTCAGGATTGGAGCTACCAACCTGGGCAGGGTTGTCAACCCAAATAGATCTATTAACTAGTTATCGCTTCGAGCAAAACTAATCGAATTCAATTAATAGTGGGATTCAGTTGTACTAACGTTGATAACGATAAAGTACCAGTTGTTTGGGATACAGAATGGAACATGTAGTCATACGGCTAACAGGTAAACCATAACATTAAGTAAAAAGCATTTTATCAGTTCATGATTTCTCCCCCATAAGTGTAAAACAGTTGTAAAGAAAAGGGGCCGTGAAACTCACCTGTTCAAGGTGGATGATCGTGATTGCTAGTACGAGCAACAAGTAACCGACGTCCTAATATCAATAATAATAATAATAATAGCACACTTCTTAGGTCTTGTTTCAATTGGAATACGTTTTGGTTACCCAACGATCCTGGTCGAGTCTTGACAATTTATTCCCAGTTGTAACGTTTGGAAAACCCGTTCGTAATATTTATCGTTCAAATAAATATTTAAGTTAATGAATATATTTATAGTCAAATAAATATATATAGCTTTCTAGAAATAATTATAATCATATAATTATTAAGATTACGAAAATATATACTCAGTCAAGTTCTAAACATTGAGACAAACAATAAAGTTATTATTTGAAGTTCGCGCTATATATTTAAGTTAGAGTTCATAATTATAGACAAATAATTATATATATATATATAAGTCATTTTAGTCTGATTATATAGATACAAGTATCTGACCATTGATCGTTATGATAATAAATATTTAGCTTCGTAAATATTATTATGTTTATGATATCTCTTAAACAGTTTTTCTACATTATATTTAGAATATAATATTTAATTAACAAAATATTAAGACGAGATATTTGTGTGAAGTGGTGTCGATATATTTGTAACAATATATAAGTTTCACGTCGTGACAGTCCAAAATATAATACCTTATATTTTAGGTCAAAAATCCGGAATTAATATAATATATATACTATTTATTTCGACAAATAATATGATACGAAAAACTAATATCTATGTCTTTAAAGATTATTAGGTTAATAACTTTAAATAAACATTTCATGTTATTAAAAGTGATATCTAAAAGTATGAGTATTTAGTTGTTGATTATGAGTCCAAACGTTCGGTATTTAGAAATATATATATGTTTTATAAAAAATAGAATTATTTTTATAATCAACATAGTCAATAATATTTTCTTATATTATATATTCAAAATATATCCGTTTATATATTTTTAGTCCGATGTGTTATTTTGACGGTCTTTGAGTTAGTTTTTATACCACTTGGTCTATAATCTTTTTAGTCTTTACAACGATTGTCAAATATATATATATTGTGACGCAAGTTCTTAAATATTAACGTTAGTTTAATATTTAGGATGGTTTGTTCAGTTTATATATTTAGTCGGTGGAGTGTCAAGACTCGTTTTGGGGTGATTATAAACATAAAAAACAAACAATAAAAATTATCAAATTGAAAAGTTTAGACTTTTATCTCTAGCACTAGGCTAGGTGATGAACCGAAAGAGGCGAGAATATCTCCGTAGACTTGATCGAAAAATATCGACTTTAAAGGTGTCGTCTCGAATGGTAAAGCGGCCTTTTTGCGGGCTAGTTCTTGGTGGTTTACGGTGATCGTTAGGGGCAAACGTTGAGGCCGTTTGGGAGGTGGCTGGGTGGACTTTCCGTTGGTGGTGAAAGTGTGGCGTTGCGGTGGTCCGATGGTGGTACTATGGTGGTGTAAAGTTGGCTCAAAGGGACTGATTTGTTTAAAAAAAAAAAATTTGATGGAAACAAAATCATATTGGGATTGTTTTTTTTCTTTCATTCTTCCTCCATATATATATATATAATAGTTATATATAGATACATACGTACATATATGTGTATGTGTCGTTTGAACAGAAAGAAAAAAGGAGATGAGGGACGAGAGGTTCGACCGGTTCTTCGAGGTGGTGAAGGTGACCGTGATGGTGGTGGCGGTTGATAACGATGATCACGGAGGGGGTCGATGATGATGACAGTGATCGGGAATTCGGGATGGTGGTGAAGGGTGATGATGATGAGGATGGTGATCGGAATGGTGATGAAGGGTGAAGGTGGCAGGGTCCAGCGGTGGTGGTGGCTGGCTCGTGGTGGCAGTTTGCTTGGTTGCTCGATCAACAAAAAAGAAAGAAAGGAAAGGATGGTTCGATCAAAATGGAGGGTGATGGGTGCTTGCTGTTTACGATCAAACAAAACAAACAAAGAAAAAAAAGGAAAAAGGTTGGTTGGTGTTGGCTCACGATAGAAGCAAATGAGAGGGGTGGAGGGGATTGCTCGGTCATGAGGAAAAAAAAATAGAAAGGGAGGTGTTTGCTTGTGTGTGTAATGTGTATGCAACTATGCATAGATTTAGGTAGATTTTGTGGATCAAAATCATACACAAAACAAGGAGTGGTGGAGTCTACGTATGTATACACTTGGCCATACATTAAAGAGATATTTTGAGGTGGTGTGGGGTATTATTTGATAAGTAGGTATTATATCTGTATTTTGAACCCGTTAAATAGTTTAATATTTTAGTAGACGGATAAAAAAAAAAGAATACCTCAACGGCTATAATTTTACGAGAGTCCAATAAATATAATTATTACGTTTATTTGTCAGTTATAACATAACTAGTGAACGTTTAGTTAATTACGCGGTAGAGAGCGCGTGTCCAATCGGTGTTGCGATTACGGCCGTTTCACATACCGAATACGTTTTCTTAACTGACATTCTTAATAAATATTATGATAATTATTTATAATTCGCCGAGTCATTAAAATCATCTCGAACGGCCAAACGAATAGATTTCGGCTAATATCGTGTAATAGCAACGGTTTCATTGTTCTAGGTTCGTTGGGCCTATTGGGCCTAGTTGGGCCCAACGGGGTTAACGATTGTGGTTTTGGCTTAAGTCTTGACAACGATTTCGGTTTGTGATGTTTTTATTTCGCAAAAACAATTGTTCGAGTCGGTTATAAATTTTTTTTCAGAAATCAGATATAGTTTTCAGTTTTTCACACAGTTACGGTTAACGTTTTCAGTTTTGTCAGTCCGTGACGGTTTTAAGCTCGACCGTTCAGATTGTTTAAAATCGAATAGTTTTAAACGGACGATCGCTTATCAGTTTGCCGTGTCGGTTATACAAGTTTACGACACCAGTCCCGGATAAAATATAAAAATACATTTTATATTTAATTTTCTTGTTATTGAAATTTCATGATTAATCCATGGAATCTCGATGCATTTTACGGGTATACGCTTCAAGTACAAACGCGGGATTAGGTTTACGTCATCAGTTATAGTTCAGGCATAGTAATTAACAGTTTAAACAGTAATCAGATCAGTTAATGCACATTAAAACTTAATTAAAAGTCAAAGTAAAGAGGTTTGACCTAGGTTTTCGGACGAGGTATCACAATTAGCATGAAATAACACAGGGTATGGATCCAGACTTTCATATCACAATAGTAAAGAACAAGGCCAATCATCTTAATATTAATCAACACAAGTTAAGACATTAAATATGAAATACAAAACATCAAACACTTGAATGATTAACATAAGCATCAAGAGAATTTTTCAAGTACAAATACAAGCGAAATGAAAGATTTACAAATGAGACCAACACTAAGGATCCTATGTTTGAGTTACCACCAACCCTAGATAGATCTTACAAATTCCCCCTTTGGTGGTAATACATATATGACTGACCACTACCTTATCTAACCGAGTAACTTCAGCAAGAACCTCCAATATTTCCAAGCAAGATTCCTGTAGCGATCATCTAAGCAGAAGATCTGCGCATCATACAATATCCAAAGGTCTTTTCGTGAGAATTTCTTCAGATCAGAGTAGTGCCACATCTCCAACAGCCTTTCTGATCCACATGAGAGATAGCAAATCCCTCGACCACCCATAATCCAGTTTTTCAAGGTACTTAGGCTCTCTGTGGTCATCTTCTTAGCAGCAATGCATTCCCAGCACCACCATCTTAGAAACAAACCGAATTAGTTTGCATCTACTATCTCGTATGGCCCGAGCCTTTGAGGCATGGTGTCTAGGCGACTGTAGATTAACCACTTAAGATAACTTATATGCAGCAGCCTTAATTCAATTATTGCGAAGAGTCTTATTGTGTTGCCATCTTCCCTTTCAATAACCAGCTCATGTGTGTCACCACTGTAATACCAACACCTTATGGGATTGCTAATCTCATCACCAGTTATTTTCTTTGTGTTGAGTTCCTTGCTGATGCTTTTGTACATGATCTTATGAGGGACCACGGGTCTTTGTTTTCTGAACCTTTTATATTTCTTCTTCTCTTTCTCTAAAGGGCGGCCTGAGCTTGCATTGTAGATGGAGTTTATTTTATCTTCAGTATCCCACCCCGTAAGGTCATTTGTGTGGTTGACCAGCTTTCTCCATCTGAGTTGTTTCAGCTCCTAGGAGAACAAGTTTAGAAGATCTCTTATTTTGGCAAAGAACTGCACGAATCCGTTTCTTCGTTTGACAATAAATGCCTTGAACTCAGAATCATACTTCCAGCCGAGGATTTTCATCCCATCATCTGATTCAACATTGGGAGGCATATCTTTAAGCTTCTTAGCAGTGAATTGAACCAAATCCTTTCGATAAGGTGCCATTTCCTTCCAATTGTCAACCAAGGTAGGGGCTTTTTTCTTTCAATATTCCTTAACCCTCATTGCTTCCCATTCATCTAGTTGTCGCTTAACCTTCTTATTTTCTTTAATTATGTGATTTTTGACCATCGTACGAAGACCAAAAAGCTGCTTTCTGCTGTAGCTTTTGCGGGCATAACCCTTCCTATTTAGAAAGTCTTGCATTTCTTTCTTGGTCATACGGTTGACTCCAAGCATAGCTATAGTTGGACTAGGAGGAGGAGAAATATGATCAAAGATCCCTGGAGGAGGAGGCATATACTGTGCTTGCATCTCACGGATCTTTTCCCTTAGGTTATCATTGAATTGCACATACTAAAACTTTTTGTCTATGTCAGCAAAAGGATTCGCTCTGGGGTCGGTTAGCTTTTCGGCAAGCTTGTAGTTATAGAGGTGGTTCTCCATATCTTGCTCATCGGTATATAGTTCAACCAGCTGGGCATCCGTAAGAGTCATCAAGTAGGATAGAGGTATGCCACGAGGGATGAGTTCTCTGACATAATTGGCTATCAATGAGGTATCAAACGGATCAACATTGTCTACAGTAAGGTTGGGGATTATCCTTATTCTTAGTTCTCCCGCTTCATTATTTGGATCATTTTGCTCAAATGTTCAGATCCAGGACCAAATTTTGTTTGAGGACGACTGGATTCTATCATCTGTTTGATAGTCTCTTCTTTTGCAATTTCATCCAGTATCCTTTCATGCATTATTTCTTCTTTAGCAATCCTGAGAGCTTCATCTTTATTCCTCTTTTTTCCATTTCTTGTTTATAAGCTTCTTCTGGAGTCAACTTCTTCTTGCCTTTTTCAGCTTTGCTAGAAGGTCCGGCTTCTTGTGCAGTACCTGAAACATCTGTAGCTAGACCACCACCTGTAATTTGGACAAGATCAACTGGAATGGATTCAGCAGCAGCACCAGTGGTACTTGAAGAAGGCTTAGAAGCATGAACTTCTCCTTCTTGAGTAATTTCTCTTTCTTTAGTATGATGCACTGGTGAAGAGATTGGTGACATATTGGCATCATCTTGCATTTGAGGCTCACTAAACACAAGCTCAGATGTCAGAGGAGTTGGAGCTAAGATATCAGTCGGCTCTTCCTTGATCTCATAGATGATTTCATCATCATATTCATCATCAGTAGTGAATTCTAGACTTATGAAGTTTGTTGCGCTGGAGTCATAAATAAGATTGTTTAGATGATCAGCCAACAAGAGATGATTTGTATTTCTCATCTGGAATCAAACTAAGAGGTTGAGCTTGCAATGCTTCTATGGCTTCTATATTTTCTTCAGTAACAACTACACCGCTTCGGCTACTGGGTTCAGTAGCGAGGGTGTTTGCAAAAAACTCGCAAAATGCATTTCTCCCAATATCTAGAAATTCAGGATCAACATGCAAGTGCTTTATTTTTTCTGAAATATCGGAGATAGAACTTGCAGGCATTTCAATGCTTATTGGCGGTTGTACTGGAGGAGCCAATTGAAGTTGCAATGAAAGTTCAGGAAAGACATGAGGTACATCTAGTTCTCCCAATGTTATAGCAAGAGTCTCTCCTGAAGAAGATTGATTTGTTTCAAGTGCAGCACTTGAGATTCTCGGAAGCTTGAGGTTCTCAGGAGATGGCACTAAGCTTATGACGGACTGATATATCTCATACTCATCTTTTCCACATGGTTCATCATTTAAGAAGGAGTCACCAAAAGAAATGTCCACATCAGACTCGGAATATTCATCATCACCTGATGGGAAATCAGCAAGATGAGTGTCATCTACATCTTGTTATGTGACAACGATAGAAGATTTGGCTCCAGATTCTTTGCCAGCTTGGCTTGGACTTGGCTGTTTATTTGGTTGAACATTTTCAGCAGAGGGAGGCTGGTCCATCATCTGATCTTTACCATGACTTGCATTTCCACTACCACCCACGTCATCATCTTTCGTTCTAGCGGCTTGATTATTTTGCAGTGCTTCAGCCAATAACCTCTTTAGTCTTTCAATTTCCTCAGCTTGCTCTCTTATTTTCTCATTAGCTATGAGAAGCTCTTGATCTTGTTCTTTGATTCTATCATTAGCTTCTTTAAGCTTATCATCAGCAAGTGTATTGGAGATTTCAAGATTTCTCTCCATAGTAAACTCTTGATGAACCATAGAGGTGTGTGCCCCAAATGCAATTTCTTGAGTAGGAGTAGTAGGCATAGGCTGAGACTCCGATTGAATGGAAGGATCTAGACTTGTGATGGTATTGTCAGCAGTTGCGTCTATGTCTTGAATGGTTGCTTCAACAGCGGTGATGGGAGCAGATTGAACAATTTGCTGTACAATATTATCTAGTTCAGGTTGAACAGATGATTGCACAGCAGCAGCAGTTCCATATCCAGAGATTGGACCTCTTCTTATTTCAAGTTTCTTTCGTTCTGAGCATACTCTGATCTAGCTTCCCTATTGTACCCAAGCACAACGCATCCACCCTCAAACATAAGTGATGCTGAATCGGGCTCAGGTGAATCAACTTTTAAGGAATCGAATAAGATGTCATCTTTGTTAGAGCATTTTGTGTTGTCTAGTGCTAGATCTTGATGTTTTGAATATGTAATCTATAAGTTTGTATTTTATGTATCCAGCGGATCAGTGGCGGATCAGGTGATCCGCCGGACCACCTGATACGCTGGTAAGTTGGTCCGCTGGCCCAGTCTCTATATATAGGTTTCAGTTTGATTCAGAGAGTGTGAGTGAGGTTTGAGCTTTCTTAAGTGTGTGTTTTACAAAGTGTAACCTGAATACTCTGTGTACTCTCTGTTTACAAGCTGTGATCAATATACGGAAGATTATTTACCTTGTGTGTCCGAATCCGAATGTACTAATGCACTAGCAAGATCGATTACGCGTTTTA
Source organism: Deinandra increscens subsp. villosa (assembly GCA_039602395.1). NCBI lineage: Eukaryota > Viridiplantae > Streptophyta > Magnoliopsida > Asterales > Asteraceae > Deinandra > Deinandra increscens. Next base: position 47,327,146 of record JBCNJP010000010.1, on the reverse strand, counting down.
CAAGTGGTATCAGAGCAGGATTGCTCAGTTGCTGCGAGTTACAGTTCGGTTTTGGGTTTTAGAGAGAGAAATGTCAATTTTGGTAAGAATTTGATCAATTCTTCTCAGTTTCTCATCAATTCAGCAAGTTTTCTTCGTTCAGATTGCTTCTAGTTCAGTTTCGCTTAGTTGTAAGTTGAATTCAAGCATTAAAAATAAAAAAATAGTCAAAAATTATGCGTGTTGTTACTGGTCCGCTGGTGATCCGCTGGTGATCCGCCGCTCGAAGATTCTGATCCGCGAGTGTAACTTCATAAATTCAGTGATCCGCTGAATTTGATCCGCTAAGCAATCTTCAACACTTGATCCGTGGCAGTTATTGTTTGATACGCGGCAGTTCCAGCGTATCAGGTTAGCAGCGTATCAGTTGATCCGCAGCGTATCAGTTAATCCGCTAGGTGGGTTTGATTCGGCGGATCAAATTCTGATCCGGTAGGCAAATTCTGATCCGCGGGTTGAATTTTGATCCGGGGGAAATTCTTTTCTGATCCGTTCACTTGAAATTTGATCCGGCGGACTAAGTTTGATCCGGAGGTCGACATTCTGATCCGCTGATTACAGAATTGAAGTTTGGTTAATCATGGATCCGTTTCAAGCTTTTGCTGCTATGTCTACGACTGTTCAAGCGTTGCTGAACTACGATAATGAAATAGGAACGACGAATAAAGTTCCTAAACTGATGAGATTTGAGGATTTTCATAATTGGAAAACACGGTATGAGTCGTATATCGGTGTGAACGATGTTAATGTTTGGACTCCTATGCTTGATGGGTATGAGATTCCAAAATTCACAACTGGGGAGTTTATTGGTCAAGAGAAGTCGTTCAACAAGATGAACGATGCTGAGAAAGAAGCTTTCAAACTTGAAAGAAAAGCGTATTCCAATTTATCAATGGCGTTACCTAAGGATATTTTGCATCAATTTAAAATGCATAATACATCTAAGAAATTGTGGGATGCTTTATGTCATCGATGTGAAGGTAATGCACAATACAAGAAGAGCAAGAAGAAAGTGTTGTTACGAGAGTATGATAATTTTGCTCATGTTCCGAATGAAACCATTAATGATCTCATTTCAAGGTTGTCTCATTTGGTTAGTGAACTTGATATTGTTGGAGTAAACATTGAAGCTGGAGAATTGAAAGAAAAGCTATTAGATGCTTTGCCTGAGAAATGGGAAGGTTACATTTTGTTGCTGACTCATGATAAAAGTTTTGATGATCTTACCTATGATGAACTGACAAGGAATTTACTAGCAAGGGAACTGGATATGATGCGTGTGAAAACTTTACCATCTCAAGTTCAGAATCCTGATGTCTATTTTGGTGAAAATGCTTCTACCATGCATGCTAAAGCAAAGGCTAGCACGAATCCACCATCTACTGCTTTTTATGTAGAAAATACGTCAAGTGGTCATGCAAACATGTCTAGAGGTTCTTCAAGTGGAAGCTATGCTAGTAAAGCTGCTGTAACATATCCTGTGTATTCACATCAGTCATCTCCTGCTTCAAGTCACAATCAGAGTGCTTTTTCAGCAAAGACTACAAATGACTTCATGGCTTTATTTTCAGCAATGGTTTCGTCTTATGATGGAGTTGTTGCAGGAAAGTTAACTAGTGCTGAGTTAACTGATAAAGACTATGAACAAATTGATCCTGATGACTTAGAATTGATGGATATTAACTGGTCCATGGCAATGCTTGTTCGCAGAGGCAAAAAGTATATGCAAAGAACAGGTCGGAAGGATTTAAATCCTGAAGGAAAACTTGGATTTGATAAGTCTAAGGTTCGTTGCTACAATTGTCAGAATTATGGGCATTTTGCCAAGGAGTGTACCAAGGGAAAGCAGTAAGAAACTTCAAAGTTGTATCAAAAGTATGCTGCACAGAGTAACAAGCCATCAGGGAGCAATACTAATCCTTCAAGTTCAAATACAAATGCTAGTGGCTCAAATTCAGACAATAAAGCGTTGGTTTCACAAACTGGAGAAGGATATGATTGGGCTGCTGATTTTCCTGATGAATCTGCTTTTCTGTGTACTGAGGAGAAGAGTGTAAAGATTGAAGATGATTCTGATCTTCCTGGTGAAGATTTCTTTGCTGAAGGTCAACATGCATTTATGGCCAACGTTCAGGTTAATTCTACTTCTTGTGAACTTTGTCTTAATTCTGCTAATCAGTTGAAGGAAGTATCTGCTGAGAAAACCATGTATTTTGACAAATACTCATTAGCAGAGGAAAATGTCAAAATTTACAAACAACGGTGGGAAGCTGTTAAAGCTGAACTGAAAAGTGAACATGCTGTGGTTCTGAGCACAAAAATTGAGCTTAATAACAAAACAGAAGATTATATTTTTTGTGAAAAGAAGCTTGCTGAAGCGAATGCTAAAATTTCCGAATTAAACATTGAAATTTTGGATCTTAACAGGCAACTTGAAAATTTCAAAAATTCATCTTCCTTTGCAAGTTTTCTTTGCAAAGATGAAAATCTAAAAGATCTGCTCTTGTTTCAAGATTTTCACATCTAATTAGTGAGATGAAAGTAGTCAAGATTGAAAAGACCGAGGAAGAATTGAAAGAGAAATTGATGGAAGCATTACCAGAGAAATGGGAAAACTATGTGTTGTTGCTTACTCATGACAAAGACTATTCCACATTATCATTTCATGATTTGACTGGAAAGCTTCATGCTCGAGAAATGGAAATGATGAATTCAAACAAGTCCACTGCTCAATTACAAAATCCTGAGTTATATCATGGACAAAATTCTGCAAGTATCAATGCAAAGTCTAAATCATCTGGTTATGATACATCAAATCCGCCTCAAACAGCATTTGTTGTTGATCATGGATCAGGAAAGTATGAAAGTTCATCAAGGGGGTGCAGTTTCACTACTCCTGATAGATCATCTGATAGTTCGATTAATGGGAAGTCAGCTGAAGATATAGTTGCGTTGTTATCTGGATTCATATCATCTTCTTCTGGCAATATATTTAGTCAAATTGGTAAATCTTGTCTATATAGAGAGGATTTAGATCATATGGATGAAGATCAGTTGAACAAATTAGATTTGGAGTGGCAGTTTGCTATGCTAACTGAAAGAGGTAGAAGGTTTATTACGAAACATGGAACGACATCTATTTTTCAAGGAGACAAACTTGGTTTAAATAAGTCACAGATCAAATGTTTCAAATGTTTTAAATATGGTCATTTTGCTCGTGAGTGTCCCGCAAAAGAAAAGGTGGTTCAGACAGCTGATAAAACTGCTTCACCTCAAATTGCTTTGACTGCTATTTCTTCTGCATCAAAAGAACAAACATCGAATGAAGGTTATGATTGGGCTGCTGATTTTCCTGATGAGTCTTGTTTTGTTGCTCAGATTGTTCACAGTGATGACGAAGAAGAGATAACAGATTCTGATTCAGATGTTAGTAGTTATGGAAATAGTGGTTATGAATCTGTTTGTGAGTTTTGTTCTCAAAAAGATAAAATGATTCAAGGTTTAGTTAAAGAAAAAGAAGATTTGGTTGCTGATAGAGAAAAGTTGGAAGGTATGATCCAAGAGTTAGAATCTCAAAAAGAAAAGTTTTCAGTTTTTCAGACAGAGTTAATTGAAAAAGAGTTGCAGTTTCAAGGTGTTGAGCAGGAATTTGAAAAGAAATTTACAAAATTATCTGCAGAAAAGGATGAATTAGTTCAAGAAGTGAAGAAATGGAAAGATGAAGCTGAGGATACTGCAAAAGATTTTCAAAATCTTTTTGATAAATCAAAGTCCAGACTTGATACTCTTACTCAACTTTCTGGTGATCAAGCTACTAAGATTCAATCTTATCAGACTGATATGGAAAAGTTACTTGATGAGAAGAGGGAGTTGGTTAGAGTGAACAAGTTGCAAAATGCAAATTTGGATATGCAGAAAAGAAATGAAGATAAACTCGAGAAGGAATTGGTGGCCGGATTAGATGAGTTAAGATTGCAAAAGTATGAAACTAACAAAGTGGCAAAGAAGCTCATTGCAACAGAAAAAGAGTTGGCTGAAGCTCATCAAAGAATTTCTGAATTAAAGATTGAAGTCATTGATTCAAAACGTCTTTTGAACAATGTTACTAACTCACAATCTTTTACAAGTTTTCTGGCCAAAGATGAAAATTTTGAGAAGATGTTTAACAAGACAGTCTCGCCACCAGGAAGTCTCAAAGAAGGCGTTCATGATTTGAAAGACAAGGCTGAGATTGGTGATTATTCTGAGTTTGTTGGTTCCAAATCTGTTGAAGAAAAGCAAAAGGAAAAAGGCAAAAGTACTGAAGCTTCTGAAGCTCAAAAGGTTGTGTCTGGGTCTTCGTCTTCAAAAGCTGACATTGATGAAACGATTATCAATGCTCTAAAAGATCTCAAGAAAGTTAAAGCTGAATTTTCTCGTCTTGCAAAGAACGGGCATAAATCATCTGATTCAGAAGAGAAGGTTTTTCTGGAAAATATACAGGTTTGGGATTTCAAAAGAAACAGGTTAATGTGAATGTTTCAAAGGTTCAACAGCAACAGAATTTGAAGAAAGTTAATCTGAAGCAAGTAAAGAAAGAAGTTTTTAAAGCTGACAAAGTTCAACCCGAGAGGTTCTACAAACTCAAGGGTTCGGAACAAATATTTTCTGATAAAGAATTCCCGCTACATTGCGTAGATGCTCGGGAAGTTGCTGAAGTTTTTGAGAAGAATGTTGATTTAAAGACCAAGAAGCAACATGGTGCTAAATATTCTTCTGGAGGATCCAATTCTACTCCAAAGAGCCCGACATCCAAATGGGTTCATGATCATCGATTTCAGGTATATGATAATTTTTATGATCATTTTGGAGATGAATATGTTTGTGAAGCTATGCAGGTTCCAAAGACAAGAAACATAAACAATCGTTTGTGTTACAATTGCCGACAAAAAGGGCATATGGCACAAGATTGTCATGTTACTGCTGCTTCTAGTTCAAGAAGAGAAAAGGTTCCCTATGTTGGTAAACCTGCCAAACCGCGATTCATTGATGAATATGGCAGAGTGTTTGATGATTTTCCACAACTTACATTTTTCAAAACTCAAGGAAGATTTATTCCTCGTTTTCAAAATGTTCCATATGTAGGTTGTTCGTCACAATCAACTGTGACTGGTTCATCAGATACTGATTTACCACACCAACAACATTGGAAACCTAAAGTGGTTTCAAAAAGAAATCAAGATACTGGTCGACCAGAAGCAATTCGCTTCGGGTCATTTATAAACTGATATGTTTGACCAGTGTGCAGGTACTTCTAGAAGACCTATCGGTGATTGAAAAGTTGCTGATGGAGGGGTATTCTGCTGATTTAACTTAAATTACATGTGATATCAAATTTCAAAACTGAAATTTTTCTGAAAGCTAAACTTGAAAGGTATCCATGTTGACAGGTCAATTTTCTTTCTTTAATGCATTTCGTATGTAGTTTAGGGGAGAAAATTGAAATACCAAAAATAACGTCTTTGTGTTTTTTTGGTTGTGTTAAAATGAAAATCCAAAAATAGAGTTTTCATTTTAAGGGGGAGAAAAACAGAAAAATACAAAAACATTGAAAAATGAGAAATTGTATCCAACATGATTGGGAAATGATGGTACATTGGCTTACGTGTCTGACTCATGGATAAACTAGATGGAAAAGCCATAAGATCATTATAAGATCATTGCTCGATGTACTTGGTAGGCTCGGCATTGAATCAGAAAGTATTCAGATGTGATAAACACTAAATATTAATGCTTGACCATGTGGACAACATCTTGATGCATATTTCATGATATATCAAGAAAAGATATGTGAAAAAGAAAATGAGAAGTCACTGTGTATACATGTGTTCATTTTGCAAAGATTTAAACTTGTTTGATTTTCTTTATTTTGTCAAACGATCGGACTTTCTCTGCGTGTCGAAAGACCGACCTGATTGTTGTTCGTTTGACGTTCTGCTTTATTTTCTTTGGTGTTTCGTATAACTCATCGGACTTTCTCTGCGTGTACGGGAGTACCAACCTGATTGTTGTTGGGTTATACAATTTCAACTTGTTTTATTTTCTTATTTTGTTAAATCCGAGGCCTTATCTGCGTATCGAAAGATCGACCTTAAGGTAGACGATTTAACGTTCTTATTTCTTTTTGCATGGAACACAGTTGACTAAATCATGATTACAATCTTTATGTGATTAAATCACAAATGAAATCACAAAGTGTGATATAAAAAGCAAACACATATCTGAGTATGTCTGATAGTGTGGGGTACACTGGTCAAAGCCAACTTAATCAATACAATAACATATCCAGATGTTATGAGTATGATTGTGCCTGAGTTTAAGATGGACAAATTATACTAGTAATCGACATGACTTGTGTGCTGAAGTAATTGAAATTGAAGTGTAAGTTCAGCATGTTATGTTCAATATGATCCCATGTTGTGATCTTTCTCGCAAAAGACAAAAATAGTGTCTCATTCTATATTGCATTTATGTTTCATATCTGAAAAGTTCAAAAAGATTTTCGGTGTGTTTTGATATAAAGTTTCAAAAATCCAAAAAGATTTTATTTCTTATTTGTTTTCGACCGATCGACATGTGATACGAAATCGAAATTTGAAAATCTATCTTGGATTCTCGAAGAGAAGTTTTGCGCCAAGATTAAAATAATTTTCAAAAGAAAAGGAAACTGCGTTTCTGTCTTCTGAAAGTTGCAGGTTTCTGTGTGACAAGACTCAAGCATGATGAAAGGGGGAGTATGTTATATCTTTCATAAGTGGATCTTGAAGTTCAAAGATGATTCAAGAGTGATCCAGCCATGCAAGCTCTAATTCTGACAAGATTTCAAGTTGTCAATCGGATACAACTTTGTTGAAGATTGAAGACTGAAGTTTCGTTAGAATATAGATACACTACACGTTAAGAGATGCATCAGCTTCATTACTAGACTCTTCAGCTTCATCTTCTGATTCGTCTAACTCGGTGACATCATTGGTTGAACCTTTATCTTTATGTTCTGAATGCATTGGGTCATCATGAATGGGAGTGTTGATTGGATGATCATCTTGGAGATTTTCTAGCGTTATTTTCAGGTTCAGCAGCATTGACATCTGCCATATCAGTAGCAATAGCATCATTTCCTTGATCTTCATCCATGTCTTCATCGACATCAATTCCCTCAACCATGTTCGGGAAGAATAGAATTTTGGGTCCATTATACCGACCAAACCGGTATCGAGTGTAGGAACCGGGCATCATCCTTCTAGGAATCAAGTATAGCTCTATCTTCTGTAGGTTCGGATAGTAGTGATCAGGGATTGCTTGTACGAACTTGGGATACATCAAGAACTTCTTTGATTTTCTAGTGGGATGTAAGTTGTAGTCCATCCATATGATTATTTGTCTAGAGAGGTTGAAACCAGCACCGCAAGCCAAACCATGAAGTGCCCAGGTTGTTTCATCCACGAAATTGTCTGTCCCAGACTTTCTTGGAGAGAAAGTAGAAATGAAGAAGGTGATAATACACCTCCAGTTATCTGGGAAAAAACTTCTTCTTAATCTTCTCGTTTGAATCTATAGAAAGATGTCCTTCATATCCCATCATAAGGATTATGTCTTGCCATTGATCCTTTAGGAAAGAATCTGGACATAGTGCATCGTTCAACTGCAGCACTTCTCGGACCCTTTCCTCATTTATTTCAACATACGTACTTTGAACCCTCGATCTGATGGATTTGGATCCATTGTCAGCATAAAATGTGTTGGCATTGTTCCAAAATGCATTTATTATTCCCGAGCTAATGACAAGCTCCATAAGGATACTAGTGATCCAACTTGAGTTTTCCGGTATTCTGAGATTCTACCTTTTTCCTCACAGTATCCTCAGATAAGCCAGTGTCAACTGACTTAAATAAGCTGGATTCAAGATCATCTAAGTTTAGTTCACGTTCAACGCATAGAAGACTCGAGCCACTTTCCTAGCCAGACAGTTTGCCTTCCATTTGCTGAATTTCAGACTTGCTTGGAACGGACTCATTATTCAAAAACCTGATGTGGCTTCGGGAGTTTATTTTAGTTAGTTCAGGTATTAGAAAATAGTTATGATTTAAAGGATGCTCAACAGCAACATCATCAATTTCCCGGGTTAAACCCAAACCTCTTTTTACATGTCTCAAAATATCCTTAGCCACATCACTTGCTAAATTAGAGGGGTTAAGTTTCATCAAGTCAATAGTTTCCCGAGCCTGAACATAGTTCTTGCTTAGGGACGAGTGAGGAGTCAACAAATCCTCTAACTGAGTACAAAGAGCCACTTCAGCATGTTTCATGACGTCAATATTATCCTGCAAGGACTTTATTTTGGCCAGGAAATCCAGTTCCTTAGCTTGCATAGACTTAACAAGACGTTCATTCGCTATTGCCTTTTCAACCAACTCTTGGTTATAAAGGCGATGCCGAGCAACTTCCTCTACACAGGACTCTGAGCATAATTTTGATTTTACCGTATCGGGTATGAGTTCCTTCTGTCGGCTAATTGATTTTTGTTGAGCATCAAATTCAACAATGGAATGGTCATCAGCAGAGTTAGACACAAATGCAGCATCTTCAGTGATATCATCCAGATCTGCCATGAGTGCAAAGTCAGTGGGATAAAGTAAATCAGAGAGGATGTTCCACAATCTTGGATTCATTAGATGAATTCACCATCAATGCATAGTCAACATCAGCCGATGTTTGAGTTTGATTAGACCACGTGTAGTTGGGATCTCTCAGTGACACGAGTGCCTTCTCTGGATTGTCGGCACGCTTAGCATTGTTGGAACTAGAACCCTGGTGAGATGAACCAGCAGGTTGTGACTTTTACTATGAGTAGTTGACCTGATTTTGACCAGAAATATTGTTTCTCCCAGACGTCACAGGGAACTGCCTCAGTTTAGGCTTCTTACACTCACGTGCAAAGTGACCTAAACCCTGACAGTTGTAGCATTGGGCCTTGGATTTGTTAAAACCAATAATAGAACTGGGGTGTGACTGGAACACCTTTCTCCCAGTTTTCTTGCAAAACTTTCCTGTTCGGGTAGCGATCAAACCAAGTTACCACTTGATATCCATTTCTTCTAGGTCATCAGCAGGAATTTGATGTGGAGACTGGATGAAGAGAATCTAGGATAATCATCAAGAACAAAGATTAGATGTGGAGACCGGATGATGAGAATCTAGGATAATCAACAAGAATAACGATAATAAAGGTAAGGGATAGCTCACATCTCTCAACTTTTCATGAACAAGAAATCACAACAGTCATCGTAACCCTCATGAATCTTCCATGTTCATCTTGGGTTAAGCTCAAACCCAAGATGAGACTCTCAAAAGGTAAGGGATAGCTCACATCTCTCAACTTTTCTTCATCTTACAAATGAAGTCATCCCTTCCTTTATATAGAGAGCCCTTGTGCTCTACTACCCACTCATAGCAAAACACAAAAATAAATTGAGCAATTTACAAATAAAAATAAAATAAACAAATATTAATTAAATCAAAGTTGATTTAATTAATATTAAATCTTCAATCTTCACAACTCGCGTCTCTAAATCAAATCACAATGAATTCTTCAACCAAATTACTCGAGAATAGATTTGATGACATCAGTCACACTTATTTTTTGTTCCAACATATTCCCCCTTGACTGATGCTGTCAAATCTGTCATACTCGTGAAGAACCGCTCTGTCATACATCTTCGAAGAATAACTGATAAACCTAAATCTTTCTATTGTAAAGATTCCCCCTTTGAATAAGCTTCTTTTGTTCTTGTTTCTCCAGTTGAGAGCCAAGTGCTGCAGCTCATTCAGTTCACACAATTGGGTACAATACTAAGAATGCTGAACATCGGAGTAAAAACCACAACAAACCGAATCTGATAAACCAATCAATCACTGAAAATGCTCCAACTTCAGATAATCGACCGGATAATCCAAATCCATATTAGTTCCCCCTTTTCTCTAGATCCCTCTAAAAAATCCGATGCGGAAGCGAAAAATCAGATGTAGAGAGTGAAACCATTCCGCTCAGTTTCATAGAGAAAACGGTACTAAAATCCTGAAATTGGACAATCTTGTGAAAAAACAAAAGTCGGATGCTGACAGTTGTGAATGATCCATAAACAAATCTTGTGTTTCGCGTGGCTAGGTTGGATGAAAAATTAAGGTTCGATTCGAGTGACGGGTGAAAAACGTCACGAGAAACGCCACTCTAATCGAGAAAATATGCCAAATCGGTGAAAATCTAAGATATGGAGTGTAAAATAATCATAACCGGAGTCTTCGTAATTTTGGGTCTTGAAAAACAAGCTCGAAAAAATTCCGTGAAGATTCTTGAGTTAAACGGTGCAATTTGGAATATATCTGAGAAAACCGTCAATTTTATTCAAGTAATGGGCCTTCCGTTAGAGATTTAAAGGAATATTCCAATATTTAACTAAGATTCCAGTTAATCTGGTTAGATGACATCATGTCAGGACCGATTTTTACTACAAGAATCTCGATCTTGAGCAAGAACGGGGTTCAGATTCGAAAACCCCTAAAGAAGATGATGATGGAGAAGATGAATCTTGGATAATGAAACACATAAGAAAGATGATGAACAAAGTCGAATGATTTCATTGAACCGAATGATTAGTTACAAGAAATCATGACAAACACTCTCTCTCTAGGAATCCATGACTCACTCTCTCTCTCTAGAATGGAAATCTCACACTCTACAAGAAAATCATCATCTCCACATTTTGGAGACTCCTCTGTTTTTTTTGGAATGGGCACCCTCACTATATATATAGTGAGGGTGACTAACAAGTGAAAAACATAAAAACTGAACAAAATACAAATGAATGAAATAAACATAAAATATTAATTAAATCAAAGTTGATTTAATTAATCCGAAGCTTGACTCGCTCGAACCGATCTTCCGTTGACTTTTACGTTGACCGTTGACCCGAACGGTTGACTTTTCCAGAAAACAGTCTTCGGTCCAATCTGCAAGCCTCGAGCATCACAATCCGTCTCTGAATCAATTCACGTGGATTCTTCAGTCGAATGCTTCGGTAAACAGATTTGATGGCGTCAGTCACCAAGATTTTAGTTCCAACATATTCCCCCTTGACTGATGCTTTCAAATCTGTTCAATTGCTGAAGAATCGCTCTATCATACATCTTCAATGAAAAACTGATAAACCCGAGACTTTCTGTTGTAGAAGTTCCCCCTATGAATAAGCTTCTTCTGTTCTTTTTGCTCCAGTTGAGATCCAAGTGCTGCCCTCACTCGGTTCACACGGTCGGGTACAATACTGAGGAAATGCTAAACATCGGAGTCAAAACCGCAACAAACTGAAGCAGATAAACCAATCAAAGACTGAAAATGCTCCAACTTCTAATAATCGACCTGATAATCCAGTTCCATAATAATTCCTCCTATTTCTCTAAATCTCTCCAAAAACATCAAGTCGGAAGCGTAAAAAATCAGATGCGGAGAGTCGAACCGTCGCGATCGGTTGCTTAGAGAAACCGGATAAAAATTCTTGAAATCGGACATCTAGCGAAAAACCGGAAGTCGGATGCTGATAGTTGTGAATAATCCGCGTGACTGAGGTTGGATGTGAAAATAAAGATAAGTGTCAAATCTGAGAAAAACTGAGATCCCGAGCGTAAAATAATCATAACCGGAGTCTTCGTAATTTTGGGCGAAGAAAAATGAGCTCGGAAATAAATTCCGTGAAGATTTCTGAGTAAACCTGTGCAATTTGGAATAAACCGGAGCAAAACCGTCAAATTTCATCAAGTAACGGCTTCTCGAGAGATTTAACGGATAAATTCCAATAATTAACTGAGATTCCAGTTAATCCGGTTAGCTGACATCCGCGCTGCATTAGCTAAAAATAAAACCGTGAGACATAACGAGAAAGCTGCATAATTAATCGGCTAAAGAAGCTAACCCATTAGTGGTCGATAGCTAAAGTGCGTATGACGTCAATAAACGAGGGCCCCAATAAAATAAACCGGAATAAATCCACGACTAACGAACATTTTCCAAAATTCCGTTGCGGCGTTATCTCCGTTAATCTCGCTAAAGACTTATTAGAAATACCCGCATTTAACGAAAATTGCTGAAAAATTCATTAGTTGTGTTAAATCCCCTTGAAGAAGCACAATCCATGTGCTTAAAAATCAACCAATCAGATTAACCCTTCTCAAGAAATCAACGGCTGGATAAATAAAGGAAATCAACGGACTGGATCAACATACAAATAGCAATCCGTTTGAGGGAGGCAAGAACCAATCACAACGCACCAACACATGTGCTCTCAACGGTTCATTAAAGTCTTTATTCCAGGTGGGGCCCATGCGCTTTCCAGCAACCAACCACATTTCGACAACCAATTTTAGGGCAACGGTTCTCCTTAAGGAAGCTGGGTCCCATGTGAAAGTTGCCTCCAATGGGAGATCGACAACATTTTATGGGAATGTTAAACAACCGACACAGGGAGAGAGAAATAATTCCCTTCGGACCATACAGCGCCTGACACGTCAGCTTCTCTTCCTCAAACCACCGAAAACCCTAACTGATCGGAGAAACACACCGGAAAAACTAACACCCGCCGGAAAACCGTGTTATGCCCATATCTCCGTCAAATCTTAACCAAAATTCACGAACTTTATATGCCTGAACTCATAGCGACGTCCTCTACAATCCTGTACGAACAAAATCCATCGAAACGATCTCGAGCGAAACCCCAAAAACAAGTCCGCTAAGCAAAACAAGTCCGCTAAAGGTTACCAGAAGTTCGCTAAGAATGAAACAAGTCCGCTAGAGCAAACAAGTTCGCTAAGAACTACAACAAGTCCGCTAAGAAGGAATGAAGTTCGCTAAAACCATATTCAAGTTCGCTAAGAGCTGTAGAAGTTCGCTAATAGCCGTCAAGTTCGCTAAGAACACTAGAAGTCCGCTAAGGAAATCTTCAAAGCTAAACACTTAGAAAATCTGGAAAACTGATGAAGAATGAGAATCCTTACTTGGTGATCTTGAAACTGTCCAGAAACAAAAGGAAAAAACCGTTATGATGCATGAGATGAGAAGCTAAACCATCCATGACAATGTTGTGGCCACCAACACTCCATAAACAGTAGCAAATCGGATCAAAAACAGTCTTCAAAATCTGGAAATCTTTAAGAACACCATGAAACACACACTAGTGTGTGTTTTTCCAGATCTTCCCAAACGGTTGAGATTCAGACGAAATCGATGCTTCCAATGGATCCGAAACGCGTTTTCCATTGAGAATCATACCTCATTTCATCCGAAAACATGAAGAATAGCCCAGAAAACTAAGAATCAAGCCTAAAATTCTTCAAAAACCCTAAAAACGGGAAAAAAACCCCAGCTACGAGAAAACAGCTCTGATCTTCCTTTTTCTCACAGATTTGAAGATGTAAAAGATAAACCATCATCAAGATAGACTCCATGGACAATACCCTAACATCTAACAACATCAGATCTGTCCAGAATCCATCAATAATGAAGAAAAATTAGAAAAAGTCTCAAAAATGAGTTTTCTCATCTTCACCATATTCAAGCTCAAAATCACAGATTCGAGTGACCAGATTCACGGTGAGATGAATCTGATCGGTACCCGCTCTGATACCATTTGTCAGGATCGAATTTCACATCAAGAATCTTGATAGTGAGCGAGAATGAAGATCGGATTCGAAAACCCCGGAGAGACGATGATGAACGAGAAGAATCTTGAAAATCATAAACATAAGAAAGATGATGAACAAAGTCGAATGATTTCATTGAACCGGATGATTAGTTACAAGAAATCATGACAAACACTCTCTCTCTAGGAATCCATGACTCACTCTCTCTCTAGAATGGAAATCTCACACTCTACAAGAAAATCATCATCTCCACATTTAGGAGACTCTTTTTTTTTTGGAATGGGCACCCTCACTATATATATAATGAGGGTGACTAACAAGTGAAAAACATAAAAACTGAACAAAATACAAATGAATGAAATAAACATAAAATATTAATTAAATCAAAGTTGATTTAATTAATCCGAAGCTTGACTCGCTCGAACCGATCTTCCGTTGACTTTTACGTTGACCGTTGACCCAAACAGTTGACTTTTCCAAAAAACAGTCTTCGGTCCAATCTGCAAGCCTCGAGCATCACAACCCGTCTCTGAATCAATTCACGTGGATTCTTCAGTCGAATGCTTCGGTAAACAAATTTGATGGCATCAGTCACCAGATTTGACTTTTCCAGAAAACAGTCTTCGGTCCAATATGCAAGCCTCGAGCATCACAACCCATCTCTGAATCAATTCATGTGAATTCTTCAGTCGAATGGTTCGGTTAACAGATTTGAAAGCATCAGTCAAGGGGGAATATGTTGGAACTAAAATCTATGTGATTGACGCCATCAAATCTGTTTACCGAAGCATTCGACTGAAGAATCCATGTGAAATGATTTAGAGATTGGGTTGTGATGATCGAGGCTTGTGAGATTGGACCGAAGACCGTTTTCTGGAAAAGTCAACTATTCTGGTCAAGGGTCAACGTAAAAGTCAACGGAAGATCGGTTCGAGCGAGACAAGCTTCAGATTAATTAAATCAATTTTGATTTAATTAATATTTCATGTTATTTGATTTACTTGTAATTTTGTTCATTTATGTTTTCTGTTGTCAGTCACCCTCATTATATATAGTGAGGGTGCCCATTACAAAAAAAAGGAGTCTCTAATGTAGAGATGATGATTTCTTGTAGAGTGTGAGATTTCCATTCTAGAGAGAGAGAGAGTGATTCATGGATTTCTAGAGAGAGAGTGTGTTGTCATGATTTCTTGTTGTAATCATTCGACTAATGAAATCATTCGACTTTAGTTCATCGTCTTTCTTGTTGTATGATTTCCTAGATTCATCTTCTCGTTCATCATCGTCTCGAGGTTTTTCGAATCCGATCTTCATTCTTGTTTAAGATCGGGATTCTTGACGTGAAAATCGGTCATGACAAATGGAATCAGAGCGGGTAACCGGTCAGATTTCATCTCACGATGAATTTTGTCACTCGAATCTGGATTTTGAGCTTGAATGGGTGAAGATGATGAAAACCCTTTTTGGAGACTTTTTCTATTTTTTCTTCATTTCTGGATGGATTCTGATGATATGGATGATTGATTCGTGTTATGGAGTTCATCTTAATGTTATTTTATCTTCATCATGTTCAAATCTGTGAGAAAATTGAAGATCCGAGCTGTTTTTCATAACTGTTGAGTTTTTCCCGTATTTGGGGTTTTTGAAGATTTTCGGGTTTGATTCTTCATTTTCTGGGCGATTCTTCATGTTTTCGGATGAAATGAGGTATGATTCTCAGTGGAAAACGCGTTCTGGATGCATTGGAAGCATCCGATTTGTCTGAAACTTGACCGTTTGGGCAGATCTGAAAAAACAAACACTAGTGTGTGTTTCGCGGTGTGCTTCGTGTTCTTTAGGATTTCCAGATTTGGAGGCTGTTTTTTATCCGATTTGCTACTGTTTATGGAGTTTTGGTGGCCACAACATGATCGTGAATGGTTTAGCTTCACATATCGTGCATCATAACGGGTTTTCCAATCGTTTCCGGGCAGATTCAAGATCACCAAGTAAGGGTTTCTTATGTTTATCATTTTCCAGATTTCTCTAACAGTTCTTGAAGATTTGAAGATGCTCCTAGCGAACTTTTTGAGTTCTTAGCGGACTTCTTTCCTCTTAGCGAACTTGTTCCGAATCTTAGCGAACTTGTTCTGTTTTAGCGAACTTGAGTACTTAGCGGACTTGAGAAGGGTCTTAGCGAACTTCTCAGACCCTTAGCAGACTTCTGGTAAGCTTTAGCAGACTTGTTTGGCTAGCGAACTTGTTTTCTGGGTCTTTGTTCGAGACTGTTTCGAAGTCATCTGTTCGTATAGATGGATAGAGGATCGAATTTGGGACTCAACGAACTTAATTTCGTAAAAAATGGTTGAGTATTATGGGAGTTATGGGCAATATACGTTTTTCCAATGGTGGTTCGTTTTTCCGGCAGTGAATTCTGACCTGATTACGGTTTCGCAGGAAAGAAGACAATTGATGGGGACCAGCGGTGACGTGGCGTGCTTTTATTGGTCAGCTGCAATCCTTGTCTCTCTCCCTTGTCGCATTCCAGAGTCAACCATAATTGGTTGTCGGTTTTGTATTGGCTGTGGAGAATTCTCGTGGGCCACCTCCTACAAGTATCCGTTGGTTGACATTCTGTTATGAATTTCCGCTTGGCTGCATGTCTCTACGGTGGGACCCAGCCCACATGAACTGATCCGTTGAAAGTGTATTGTTGTTGGATTTCTTATTGGTCAGCGCATTCCTCACACGGATCAAGGAATTCCAGTCGTAGATCTCCATTCAATCTAGCCGTTAGATCATTTTCGTGTGCTTCTCTAGCCTCTTTCTGATTGGTCCAATGCCAATCACATGGATCAGAATTTTTCAGCCATTGGATAGCATTTTGTTTCGGCCGTAGATCAAAATGATCCTCAAATCTTATTGGCTGATTTATTAGCACATGGATTGTGCTTCTTTGAAAGATTTTATTTAACTAATTACTTATTTTCAACATTTTCATTAAACACGGGGTTTTTCTTGTCGGTTTTAACAAGATTAACGAGATAACGCCCGAACGAATTGCAAATTTTTTTATTGGTCAAGGATTTAATTCCGATTTATTTTATTAGGGTTCTCGTTTATTGACGTCACGCGCAACGTTTTCTATCGACCACTGACGGGTTAGCTTTATTATCCGGTTAATTGTTTAGCCTTTTCCGTTATGTCTCACGGTTTTATTTTTAGCTGATGCAACGCTTATGATAGCTAACCAGATTAACTGGAATCTCAATTTATTATTGGAATTATCCGATTAAATCTCTCAAGAAGCCGTTTCTTGACAAAAATTGACGGAATTTTTCAGATCGCGCCGTTTTCGCCAGTTAAACTCAGAAATCTTCACGGAATATTTTTCCAAGCTTGTTTTTTCTTCGCCCAAAATTACAAAGACTCCGGTTATGATTATTTTCGCTCGGGATCTTAGATTTTCTCAGATTTGACAATTATCTTTATTTTCGCATCCAACCTCAGTCAGCGTATTATTCACAACTGTCAGCATCCGGCTTCCAGTTTTTCGCGAGATTGTTCGATTTCAAGATTTTTTATCTGGTTTCTCTAGGCAACCGATCGCGACGGTTCGACTCTTCGCATCTAATTTTACGCTTCCGACTTGATGTTTTTGGAGAGATTTAGAGAAATAGGAGGAATTATTATGGATTTGGATATCGGGTCGATTATTCGGAGTTGGAGCATTTTCAGTGTTTGATTGGTTTATCTACTTCAGTTTGTTGCGGTTATGACTCCGATGTTCAGCATTTTCTTAGTATTGTACCCGACCGTGTGAACCGAGTGAACTGCAGCACTTGGATCTCGACTGGAGAAACGAGAACAGAAGAAGCTTATTCAGAGGGGGAATCTCTACAACAGATTGTCTCCGGTTAATTAGTTTCTCAATGAAGATGTATGACAGAGCGATTCTTCAGCAGTTGAACAGATTTGAAAGCATCAGTCAAGGGGGAATATGTTGGAACAAAAATCTATGTGACTGACGCCATCAAATCTGTTTACCGAAGCATTCGACTGAAGAATCCATGTGAATTGATTCAGAGACGCGGGTTGTGATGCTCGAGGCTTGCGAGATTGGACCGAAGACCGTTTTCTAGAAAAGTCAACCGTTCGGGTCAACGGTCAACGTAAAAGTCAACGGAAGATCGGTTCGAGCGAGTCAAGCTTCGGATTAATTAAATCAACTTTGATTTAGTTAATATTTCATGTTATTTGATTTACTTGTAATTTTGTTCATTTATGTTTTTCACTTGTTAGTCACCCTCACTATATATATAGTGAGGGTGCCCATTCCAAAAAGAGGAGTCTCCAAATGGATGGATTTTTTTCTTTAGGATGTTGAGTCTTCCATTCTAGAGAGAGAGAGTGAGTCATGGATTTCTATAGAGAGAGTGTTGTCATGATTTCTTGATTGTAATCATTCGGTTCAATGAAATCATTCGACTTTATTATCATCTTCTTGGTTATGATTTCCTTGATTCTTCTCCATCATCGTCTCTTCGGGGTTTTCTCATTCGATCTTCGTTCTTGCTCAAAGTCAAGATTCTTGATGTGAAATCGGTCCCGACACATCAGCATTGCATCAGCTAAGCAACTTGTACCGATACATAACGAAAAAGTGACATACTTAACCGAAAAGCGAAACCAGACCGTCAATGGTCGTTAGCTAACGCGGTCTTGACGTCACCAAAAACTCAAAGCCAATGAAAAAAATTGGAATAAATCCATGACTAACAGAAAGTTTAAGAAATTCCGTTAGTAGGGTTAATTCCGTTAACCCTGTTAATATCATTAAATAATTAACAAGAAAAATAAAGGTTTCGACGGAATATTCCCCAAAATAAACGGAATATGCTGAAAAATCCGTTAGTCAAGTTAACCCACAAACAAAACCATAATCCATGTCATAATTAAATAACCAATCAGAATAAAGATTCAAAACTGATCCTACTACGGGTACTAAAAGATCTGATGGCTGGGAGATGGTGATCCGCGTGAGAGGAGCTGAGCCAATGACATCGTGACAACAAAAAGAGCATACAACGACTCTATATGACAGCAGGGGCCCACTCGTATTCTTCTCCACTTAATAAAAAACCGGCAAGAATTTTAGGCAGCGGTTCATTCTACATGTCGGTCCAGTCGAAATTTTTTCAGCCAATGCGATGACAACAGCTTCAGCCATAAACGGCTCTTTTCCTTCTACTGGGTCCCACGTGCATTCCAAACAGCCACTAACAAGTGGACAGCGCAAAAGGATTTTCGGTTGACACTAGTAAAAATATGATCTTCGGTCACACCAGAAAAGTGTGACCGTAAGTGATTAGTCACACTTTTATTTTTCGTTCCATCCGTGACCAAAAGTCTCGCCATTTTAGGTCACATACAGTGAAATTGAATTTCAGTGACCGTATGATACGAAAAAATATGACCATAGATAAAAAGTGTGACTATAGACTGGCGATTTTTCTTGTTGGGTCAATGATTTTATCGAATAATGTCATCATAAACCCTTTTCAGTCACACTTATTTATTTTGTAGTGACAAAATGTTCCCAAATGGTGACATGATGTTCGTGTTCACTGTGACGTTTTGCTAATAATTGGTCACATAACTAATAATTTAGTGTGCCTATTGTTTAAGTTTTAGAGACACACAATTTTGTTATGAGTGACTATTTCATAAATGTTGATGTAGAAAGAGCTTGAAGTGTGACTATTTCATAGTTTTTAGTCACACAAAAATGACTTAAATTGACTATTGATTGGTATATGGTCACAATTAAACACCTATGTTGGTAATATAAAGTAACTATTACATATCTTTAGTGACATAATGTTCCCAAATGGTCATATGTTTTTGTGTTCACTGTGACGTTTTGCTAACAATTTATCACATAACAAATGTTTAGGTGTGACTATTGTCTAGGTTTTAGAGACACAATTTTGTTATGTGTGACCATAGTATGAAAGTTGATGTAAAAATAGTTTGAAGTGTGACTATTTCATAGTTTTTAGTTACACAAAAATGTCTTAAAGTGACTATTGGTAGGAAAATGATCACAATTAAACACCTAGTTGTTAACATAAAGTAACTATTATATATCTTTTAGTTACATAAGAGAAATATAAATGTGATTAAAATTATTTTATATTCACATTAAGTATTTTTAAGTGTCATTTTTTACTAACCTTTAGTCACATTATTTAATTTAGGTTTTTATATTTTCCATTTAGTCACATATGTTATATAAATAAATGACCTTAAAACACTTGTAGTCACATTTTTATTTTCTATGTAACTATTTATGTATTATAGACACAAATTATTAAGTAAAGTGTGACTATATGTAGTTAATAAACACACAATTATGAATATAAAATGACCATTGTATACCTTTCAGTGACATAAAATAAGATAAAATGTGACAAAAAAACATATTATAATCACATGAATTATTTTAAGTGTCACTATTGCCTAACCTTTCGTAAAAAATATATTGTTTTTATGTGTGACTATTGCCTAACCTTTCGTCATACGGATTTTATTTATGTGTAGCTATTTCCTAGCCTTTTGTCACATATTGTCACACCCCCAAATAACCACTAACGGAGTTTATACCGTTAAGGGGTGCGAGCAAACCAGGACCACAACCATTAGTTACAAATACTAAACGAATCAGAGTAAAGACCAAATGTTCATAATAAAAACAGTTTAAAAGTACGCAGCGGAAATAAAACATGAGTGTCTTAGCACTAACCACGTGCTTAAATTACAAAACATAAATTGTTGTCAAATTCCCAATTTAAGTTCAAAATGAAATAGATACTTCAGGTGCCATGCCAACCTCCAGCGGATACTCCTCAACGATCTGCAAAAGTGAAAACCACACAAGTGTCAACCTAATGGTTGGTGAGTTCACGGTGGGCATGTCATGCATTGGCCCGGTCTCATAAGCGTATGTATCAACATATAATAAGTATTAGTTTTTGCAAACATTGCCAAGTGTTGAATTATCGAATATGCACTAGTTGAGTAAAAGTTAAAGCGGTCAACCGATATCGCGGGTAGCTAATCCGGTTTCCATGCACTAAGGAAGTTCGTACCAGGGCTGAAAGCTGACGTATCAGAGTTCGGCATTTGCCGATGGTGTGTGCCTCCAGTTGTGTTCCTCTTGGGACCCACAACTAAAACAGGCTGATATTGAACTCCGTTCGGCCTCCAACCGGTTGGCTACACATTTGTGTACCGCGGAGCAGGGTTTGTCAAACCCTCAGTAGATCTACCCAACATCCCCTCGCTTTTCAGATCAACGGTACTAAATTGTTGAGGACTTTTTAAGTTTTAAGGCATCCTTAGAAATCATGTGATATCATTTGGTTTAGACTTTAACCTACACTAGTCATATTAAAAACGTTTATTCTGGATTTCATTTGAAATCCTAAAAAGAGTTTAAGTGTCAAAATGGTTGTTCCGGATTTCCTTTGAAATCCCAAGTGTTATCGAATAGTTGGTTGCGGATTTCATTTGAAATCCCAAGGATGGACAGTTGCAAGTGCTTCCCATAAAACACTCCAACTTCCATAACAGATATCCCATTTGGCGATACCTCAAAATGTCAGTGTTGTTTTCCGTTTAGTATATTCGTTGTGACCCGAACGGGCTCACAATTAAAGGGTTTGTGAAACTCACCTTAGGTTGCTCGGCTACACTTGCTAATTAATCCAAGTATTGCTTAACGAAGACCTATGAACACGTTTAGGTCTTAAGTATTAGTTTTGTGTCTAATCTTTAACTTAACGTCACTATGGCCCATAACATAGCACGTTGGAACTACGACTCGACATACCGACACACGACACCGATGGTTGATCATAAACAAGGGTTCACATAAATCAGAAATCAAACATGTCTCATCATAGCATAATCATGTAAGTTATGGCATAACATTCAAGTAAATTGCACAAGTTTGGGTTTAGGTCTGGTCACAGTTTCGCTAGTATAGATTCGCTAGGCAGTTTCGCTGTGTGCACGGGCAGCACTTTCGCTAGGCAATACCCGATGACACAGTTTCGCTAGGCTAGTTTCGCTCGAAACTGTTGGCACAGTTTCGCTAGCCTAGTTTCGCCCGAAACTGGTTTGAACTTTCGTTCAGGGAATTTCGCTCGGTAGTTTCGTTCGGACAGGTCTGGTTGGTTTACCCGGCGACACTATAGTTTCGCTGTATAGTGTCGCTGGAAGGAGATATACGTAGTTTCGCTACATAATTTCGCCTGATGAAAGCACAGTTTCGCTAGTCGCTAAAAAAACCCGTAAATTTGACTAAAAATCTTTCTAACAACCTCCATACTTCATGTAGTTCATTCTCAAGCATACATAATCATTTAGGAACATCACAGGAGCATTTTTAACATCATAAACATGCATTTTCATCATCAAATCTTCAAGAACACATTTTACACAAAATGACCTAATCTAGCATGAATCTCTATTATGGATCAGTTTCACACGTAAAGTTGTAGTTTTTATGATAGATCTAGCATTCCTAAGCATTCTTATAGAAGATCTAACGATTACATAGAGACCTAGGCATGCTTTATGAAGAAAACACATAGAAAACACATAGAAATGGTTCATGGGACTTACGGTTTGATCTAGGATCGATGGATGGTCTCTACCAACAGAGATGATAGCAGCAAATGGTGATTTCTCAGCTGGTCCAGAAGTTTCAGGAGAGTGTGGGTGTTTTTGGAGAAAAGGTGCAAGAATGGGGCTTCTAGGGTTTTATGTCATTATATAACAGGAGCTAGTTTCGCTGGCAGTTTCGCTGGCCAAGCGAAACTGGCTCTATAAGTCTATGGTTTGGCTACCGAGTGACACTATAGTTTCGCCCGGTAGTTTCGCTGGAAACCAAAAGTGACCAGTTTGCATCCTAAGCAAGATAAGTACGGTTCATGAATTGTCATGCTATTCATAATACTAAATCATGTATTTAAATCACATTGCACATAATAACTATAAATAAATGAATACATAACACATATGGGCGGGTTCGGTGATCAACCAAAGGTCGTGGACGTATTCGGCCTAGTTAAGCATTAGTTACTAAGTTAACACTTATAACGTAACTAACGGAGATTGTCTAACGGAAGTTAACCTTGAAATTCTCGGATGTCACATCATCCCCTTGTAAATGGAATTTTCGTCCCGAAAATTATTCTTGCGTTGTAGCGTTCGCGGCCGCAGCCTCAGCTGTCGTCGCTGGGGAAAGAAAGCAAAAGTTTTAGGGTCGCCACATCCTCCTCCTGTTAAAGGAATTTTGGTCCCCAAAATTAAATCGTACCTTGAGTTTCCGTGGACGTTTGCCCGAACAAGTGAGGATACTTTTTCTTCATTTGATCCTCCCGTTCCCAAGTATATTCAGGTCCACGCTTTGAGTTCCATCGAACTTTGACGATCGGAATTTTGCTACGTTTGAGGGTTTTCTCCTCGCGTCCCATGATTTCTACTGGTTGCTCAATAAACCTCAGGTGTTCGTCGATTTCCAATTCCTCCAAAGGAATTATTTCAGTGTCTTCAGCCAGACATTTCTTTAGATTGGAAACGTGAAACACGTTGTGAACTCCATCGAGTTCTGCGGGGAGTTGTAATCGGTAGGCCACCGGGCCTACTTCCCCAATGATTTCAAATGGACCGATGTAGCGAGGATTCAACTTTCCACGCTTTCCGAAGCGTATCACACCTTTCGAGGGAGATACCTTCAATAGTACCTTATCGCCTACTTCGAACTTCAAAGGTTTACGGCGTTTGTCGGCATAGCTCTTTTGTCTGTCACGTGCTGCAGCTATCCGCTTTCTGATTTGAATAATTCGTTCAGTTGTATCATGAATGATTTCCGGTCCGGTGGGTCCCTTCTCACCCGTTTCAGCCCAACACACGGGCGATCTGCATTTTCTGCCATAAAGAGCTTCAAAAGGTGCTGCACCGATGCTTGAATGATAACTGTTGTTGTAGGAGAACTCCACCAACGGAAGGTTAGCCTCCCAGTCTTTACCGAAATTGAGAACGCAAGCTCGGAGCATGTCTTCTAAAGTCTGAATAGTTCGTTCCGTCTGACCATCGGTCTGCGGGTGATAGGCTGTACTCATATCCAGTCTGGTTCCTAGTGATTCTTGCATAGATTGCCACAGTCGGGAAGTAAACCGAGGATCTCGATCTGAGATAATAGTCTTAGGCACTCCATGACGTGCCACAATTTGGTCGATATACAGCTTTGTCAACTTATCCATGTTGTCACTTTCCCTCATTGGAATAAAGTGTGCAGATTTGGTTAGTCGATCAATGATAACCCAAATCGCATATGGTCGATTCGATCGATGAGGTAATCCCGTTACGAAATCCATAGAGATATCCTCCCATTTCCATTCTGGGATCTTTGGTTGCTGCAGTAATCCAGAAGGCTTTTGGTACTCGATCTTAACTCTTGAGCACGTTAAACACTTAGCCACATATCGCGCAATGTCGGCTTTCATATTCGGCCACCAATACAAGCTCTTCAAATCCTGGTACATTTTGTCCGATCCAGGGTGCACCGAATACCTTGACTTGTGAGCCTCGTCCATCACGAGCTCACGAAGATTTCCAAGTAACGGAACCCAAATTCTGTCACTGTAATATCGGAGTCCATCGGACTTAACTTCAGATTTACCATCTACCCCTCGCAGTGCTTCGGCTTCAAAGTTTTCTTCTTTTAAAGCTTCTCTTTGAGCATCGCGGATTCGATCCGGCAGTCCTGTATGAATAGTAAGTTGCAGCGCTCGTACCCTTCGAGGCTTTTCATACTCTTTTCTGCTTAAGGCATCAGCCACGACATTGGCTTTTCCCGGATGATACTTAATTGCTAAGTCATAGTCATTTAGTAACTCGACCCACCGTTGTTGTCGCATGTTGAGATCCTTCTGATCAAAGATGTGTTGTAAGCTTTTGTGGTCGGTAAATATTGTGCACTTTGTTCCGTAGAGGTAATGTCTCCAAATCTTGAGTGCATGAACAACGGCTCCTAATTCCAAATCATGCGTTGTATAATTCTTCTCAGTGTCCTTCAGTTGCCTGGACCCATAGGCAATCACTTTGTCCCGTTGCATCAACACGCAACCGAGTCCTTGGATGGATGCATCACAGTAGACCACAAAGTCGTCAACCCCATCGGGTAACGCGAGAATCGGAGCTGAACATAACATGTCCTTAAGAGTTTGAAACGCGTGTTCTTCTTTTTCACTCCACCTATATTACACTCCTTTGTGCGTTAAAGCTGTTAAGGGTTGAGCCAATTGCGAGAAACCCTTGATGAATCTTTGGTAGTATCCGGCAAGTCCCAAAAATTGTCGGATTTCAGTCGGCGCTCTTGGAGTAGACCAATTCTTGATAGCTTCCACTTTAGCTGGGTCGACATGAATTCCATTCTGATCAACAATGTGTCCAAGAAACTGGACTTCGCGAATCCAAAAATCGCATTTCGAAAACTTGGCGTAAAGCTGTTCCTTGCGGAGTAATTCCAAGATAAGTCGTAGGTGATTCTCGTGTTCCTCCTTTGTCTTGGAGTAGATCAAAATATCATCAATGAAAACTATCACAAACTTATCGAGGTACGGCTTGCACACTCGATTCATCAGATCCATAAATACGGCCGGTGCATTGGTTAGCCCAAACGGCATAACCAGGAATTCGTAGTGACCATACCGAGTTCTAAAAGCAGTCTTGGGTACATCCTCTTCACGAACACGGAGTTGGTGATATCCAGACCGTAGATCAATTTTTGAAAAGTAGCTTGAACCTTGTAGCTGATCGAAGAGATCGTCGATTCGAGGAAGTGGATACCGATTCTTGATCGTAACCTTGTTAAGCTCTCGGTAGTCGATACACATACGGAACGTTCCATGTTTCTTCTTAACAAACAATACCGGCGCTCCCCATGGAGACGAACTTGGACGAATAAATCCTTTGTCGAGTAGCTCTTGAAGTTGTGCGGAGAGTTCATTGAGTTCGCTTACCGCCAAACAGTAAGGTGCGCGTGCAATCGGAGCGGCTCCAGGAGCTAAGTCGATTCCAAACTCTACTTGTCGAAATGGAGGTAAACCAGGCAAATCTTCAGGAAATACATCTTGGAAGTCGCGAACTATCGGGTAGTCGTCAATTCTACGCTCGGGAAGTGTCGTGTCGGTGACGTTTGCAAGAATCGCGAAGTGTCCTTTACGAAGGCATTTTTGAGCTTTGAGAAACGAAATAATACCGGTGACTGCTCCACCTTTTTCACCTTGAACTGTTAACACTTCACCGTCTTCGAGTGGAATACGAACCACTTTTTCTTGACATAAAATTTCAGCTCGGTTTTCGGATAACCAATCCATTCCTACTATGACGTCAAAACTACCAATCGGGAAAGGCATAAGATCGATTCCTAACGTATGGCCAGCTAGTTCTAACTTACAGTCCTTAACTATCTGAGTCGTATCATGAAGTTTACCATTTGCTAGCTCCACCACATACTTAGCATCTAAGGAAATTGGTTTAGCATTAATTAGCTTAGCAAACTTAGTGGAAATAAAGCTTCTCTCAGCACCAGAATCAAACAATACAGTAGCAAAGAAACCATTTAGGATGAATTTACTGTTAATCACGTTGGCATCGTTGCGAGCTTCTCCTTGACCCATGACGAAAGCTCTTCCCCTGCCATTTCCATTCCCGTTGCCATTACCTCCGCCATTACCATTCCCACCGTTGTTTCCCTGATTACCATTTCCCTGTCTCCTCAACTGCGGGCAGTCTTTCCTCATGTGGCCTTGAGCACCACATTCATAACAGCCACGGGCTCCACCATTGTTGTTGTTCTGATTGTTTCCTTGCCCGTTGCGGTTGTTTCCGTTTCCCCTGTTGTTGTTATTTCCTCCTTGGTTCTGACCGTTGTTGTTTAACCTTTGTAAGTTGGTCCAGCAGTTGTTGGCTTCATGCCCCAGTTTCCCACATCTTCCACATTCCAGGCCGTTGCTACACATACCATTGTGGTGTTTCCCGCACTTGTTACAATACGGGGCTTTACCTTTGTAGTTTGCATTCCCGCCTTGGCGGTTGTTACTTCCACTGTTGAAGTTGGACCTTGTGTTGTCGGGTCGCTTGTTCTGATATTGGGAGTTAGAAGATCTCCCAGATTGGTTCCCAACAGTTTGATTGTTTACAGATGTTGCCGGAGCTTCTTCTTCAACCTTACGCTTGCCACTTAAGGCAGTCTTTGTAGTGGCTTTTGCGGGTAGGGTACCCCTCTCGATCTCCTGATCAGTAAGCTTGTGAGCCAAACGGATGGCTTGCTGCACAGTTGTAGGGTTGCTGGCGGTCACCAAGCTCTTGATTTGGGGTACGAGACCCTCCAGATAACGCTCAATGCGTTTGAATTCAGCATCAACCATTGAGGGGCACAGTACCGCGTACTCGTGGTAACGTGCAGTGTACTCCTCCACTTCAGACCCAGACATCTTGGAGTTCAGAAATTCTCCCTCCAGTTTCTTGACTTGATCCCGAGGGCAGTACTCCTCCATGATCAGCTCCTTAAACGCTTCCCAATCCATGTTGTTAGCCGCATTTACCCCAATCATCTGAATTTCAGCGTTCCACCAGGAGAGAGCAGCTCCTTCGAAGGTACCAGTCGCAAATTTCACCTTGTTCTCAGCCGGGCAGTTGCACATAGAGAAGACCTTCTCAGACTTCTCGATCCACCTGAGGAGTCCTACCGCTCCTTCCTCGCCGGAAAACGTCATTGGCTTACAGTCCATGAAAGACTTAAACGTACAGTGATGGATGTTTCCTGATGCAATTAATAGTTCGGGTTTCAAATTTAAACAGGTCAAAATATAATCGCTTTGTGCCTTAACCGGCATAATAATTACCCTGTGCGGCGTATGCTGCTTGGACGGCTGCCACCGCGGCTTGCACGTGTTCGTTAATCATAGCTTGCAGTTGTGCAGGTGTCATGTTAATGTTGCTCCTTCCGTGTCCTCTTCCAGACATTTTGCTGAACAGTTAAAGTAGTCAGTGTTCAGTCACAGTTATACTTTATACATATCCCATAATATATATATTAACAATTCCCGTTATCCCACTATTAGTCCAGAAAAATTTTCGTGCAAAATCGAGGCGTCGTCGGAGAACGTCGTAAGTCGTAAGTACTATCGTCGAAAGTCGGCTTCCCCATAAAAGTCACTGCCGGCGTAGTCATCGTAGTAGAAATCAGGACGTAGCGTGTAGCATCGTTTTCGTTGTCGCTTTCCCCCGAATTTGTGCGCGTGTTCGCGTTCGCATTTCGTGTTCGTGTGTGAAATTTCCTAAGGTTTTCCGTTAGACTACGTAGACACGGTCTATATACATATTTATATAGATATATATACATATGAAGTATTTACTTACACGGCAGAGCGAGTATCCCAGGTTGGCACGTAAAAATTTTGTTTTGGGAATTTGTTTGTTCGTTTGTAACTAAGGTTTCAAGTTGCAGTTTCCAAATCGTTTTTCAAAATGATTCCAGTTCTCTGCAACTTATGGCTCTGATACCAATCTGTCACACCCCCAAATAACCACTAACGGAGTTTATACCGTTAAGGGGTGCGAGCAAACCAGGACCACAACCATTAGTTACAAATACTAAACGAATCAGAGTAAAGACCAAATGTTCATAATAAAAACAGTTTAAAAGTACGCAGCGGAAATAAAACATGTGTGTCTTAGCACTAACCACGTGCTTAAATTACAAAACATAAATTGTTGTCAAATTCCCAATTTAAGTTCAAAATGAAATAGATACTCCAGGTGCCATGCCAACCTCCAGCGGATACTCCTCAACGATCTGCAAAAGTGAAAACCACACAAGTGTCAACCTAACGGTTGGTGAGTTCACGGTGGGCATGTCATGCATTGGCCCGGTCTCATAAGCGTATGTATCAACATATAATAAGTATTAGTTTTTGCAAACATTGCCAAGTGTTGAATTATCGAATATGCACTAGTTGAGTAAAAGTTAAAGCGGTCAACCGATATCGCGGGTAGCTAATCCGGTTTCCATGTACTAAGGAAGTTCGTACCAGGGCTGAAAGCTGACGTATCAGAGTTCGGCATTTGCCGATGGTGTGTGCCTCCAGTTGTGTTCCTCTTGGGACCCACAACTAAAACAGGCTGATATTGAACTCCGTTCGGCCTCCAACCGGTTGGCTACACATTTGTGTACCGCGGAGCAGGGTTTGTCAAACCCTCAGTAGATCTACCCAACATCCCCTCGCTTCTCAGATCAACGGTACTAAATTGTTGAGGACTTTTTAAGTTTTAAGGCATCCATAGAAATCATGTGATATCATTTGGTTTAGACTTTAACCTACACTAGTCATATTAAAAACGTTTATTCTGGATTTCATTTGAAATCCTAAAAAGAGTTTAAGTGTCAAAATGGTTGTTCCGGATTTCCTTTGAAATCCCAAGTGTTATCGAATAGTTGGTTGCGGATTTCATTTGAAATCCCAAGGATGGACAGTTGCAAGTGCTTCCCATAAAACACTCCAACTTCCATAACAGATATTCCATTTGGCGATACCTCAAAATGTCAGTGTTGTTTTCCGTTTAGTATATTCGTTGTGACCCGAACGGGCTCACAATTAAAGGGTTTGTGAAACTCACCTTAGGTTGCTCGGCTACACTTGCTAATTAATCCAAGTATTGCTTAACGAAGACCTATGAACACGTTTAGGTCTTAAGTATTAGTTTTGTGTCTAATCTTTAACTTAACGTCACTATGGCCCATAACATAGCACGTTGGAACTACGACTCGACATACCGACACACGACACCGATGGTTGATCATAAACAAGGGTTCACATAAATCAGAAATCAAACATGTCTCATCATAGCATAATCATGTAAGTTATGGCATAACATTCAAGTAAATTGCACAAGTTTGGGTTTAGGTCTGGTCACAGTTTCGCTAGTATAGATTCGCTAGGCAGTTTCGCTGTGTGCACGGGCAGCACTTTCGCTAGGCAATACCCGATGACACAGTTTCGCTAGGCTAGTTTCGCTCGAAACTGTTGGCACAGTTTCGCTAGCCTAGTTTCGCCCGAAACTGGTTTGAACTTTCGTTCAGGGAATTTCGCTCGGTAGTTTCGTTCGGACAGGTCTGGTTGGTTTACCCGGCGACACTATAGTTTCGCTGTATAGTGTCGCTGGAAGGAGATATACGTAGTTTCGCTACATAATTTCGCCTGATGAAAGCACAGTTTCGCTAGTCGCTAAAAAAACCCGTAAATTTGACTAAAAATCTTTCTAACAACCTCCATACTTCATGTAGTTCATTCTCAAGCATACATAATCATTTAGGAACATCACAGGAGCATTTTTAACATCATAAACATGCATTTTCATCATCAAATATTCAAGAACACATTTTACACAAAATGACCTAATCTAGCATGAATCTCTATTATGGATCAGTTTCACACGTAAAGTTGTAGTTTTTATGATAGATCTAGCATTCCTAAGCATTCTTACAGAAGATCTAACGATTACATAGAGACCTAGGCATGCTTTATGAAGAAAACACATAGAAAACACATAGAAATGGTTCATGGGACTTACGGTTTGATCTAGGATCGATGGATGGTCTCTACCAACAGAGATGATAGCAGCAAATGGTGATTTCTCAGCTGGTCCAGAAGTTTCAGGAGAGTGTGGGTGTTTTTGGAGAAAAGGTGCAAGAAATGGGGCTTCTAGGGTTTTATGTCATTATATAACAGGAGCTAGTTTCGCTGGCAGTTTCGCTGGCCAAGCGAAACTGGCTCTGTAAGTCTATGGTTTGGCTACCGAGCGACACTATAGTTTCGCCCGGTAGTTTCGCTGGAAACCAAAAGTGACCAGTTTGCATCCTAAGCAAGATAAGTACGGTTCATGAATTGTCATGCTATTCATAATACTAAATCATGTATTTAAATCACATTGCACATAATAACTATAAATAAATGAATACATAACACATATGGGCGGGTTCGGTGATCAACCAAAGGTCGTGGACGTATTCGGCCTAGTTAAGCATTAGTTACTAAGTTAACACTTATAACGTAACTAACGGAGATTGTCTAACGGAAGTTAACCTTGAAATTCTCGGATGTCACACATATTTTTTCTCACGACACCGATCACACGTACTATTTTTGTGTGATCATCGTCTAATATTTGGTCACACATCATTTGCTATCATTCCGTCACACACAAAAAATGATGATTATATTAACAATAATATACCAAAATCCCATACATAAGTTTTGAATTTAAATACTAAAGACATTAACTTCTAATCAAAAGTAGCTACATAAGTTTTGGTACAATAGAAAAAACTTAGGATTGTAGCGACCTTCCATATCAGAAAAAAATCATGATTCCCAAGCATGTTCCCATATTTTCAAACATGCAGGTATTAAAGACCATGAATTAAATAAATTAACAAAAACGTGTTATAGAGATCTTTGAACAACTTTCGAATAAGAAAATTTTTTGCACTGTGTTTTATTACAAAGCAAATATAAAAAAACAACTACCGTCACAAAAGCAAAGTAGATAGTTAAAATAAATTCAAATTAAAGCAATCGAACCTTATAGAGAAACCCATATTGCTATTTGTTCCAGCTAAGTATATGGAGCCAAATCACCCTATCATATATATCTTTAAGCATCTGTCATCATGATAAACAAACAGATGAAGTTTAAAGAGCCCCACAATGATTTCTAAATTGGATATATAAAAAAAATATGTACCCATGCTTTCGGTGGCAAAATATTTTTTTTATAGACTATACTTGTGTATGCTAATGAGAAGAGGCAAATAGTTTAGTACAAAGATTCCGCCTTTTCGTAACTTCGAGCGGGACAATGTTTGATTTTACATTCAAAAGATATAGACATTTAAAGACTAAATATGAACATAAAGAGCAAAAGAAGTAAACAACTTTGCAGACATCGCAGTTCTTAATCTACGTATTCTGAATAACCAATTTTGTCAATGAAAAACAATTCTCCCAACACAAAAGAAGTAAACTTCTAAAGTCTAAAATAGAACTTTCTTGTAGACACAAAAGAAGTAATATTTTCAAAGTCTATAATAGTATTTACTTGTAGATTGAGACACCTTTTACATCTAAAAGAAAACTCAAATTCATCTCGGCACCATTCTGTTTAACCTCCAATCATCCTCAAAAGTTAAAACCTCAAAAGACATTTCTTAAAATTCAATTCATCATATTATTTTATTATCATAAGCATTTCATAGCATACTTATTTAGCAAATTTCTAAGGATTGGTAATAGTTTAATACCATGAGATGTTGTAGTTTTTTTTTGGTTTTCTTTTAGTTAGGTCTTTCATCTATTCTTCTCCCAGAACTTGTCACTCAAATTCAAAGGAGTGAAGATCCATGCAGATTGGCTCATCTGCCGCATCATGCAGTCTTCCACGATAAGGGTGATCTA
Organism: Deinandra increscens subsp. villosa; assembly: GCA_039602395.1. Classification (NCBI taxonomy): domain Eukaryota; kingdom Viridiplantae; phylum Streptophyta; class Magnoliopsida; order Asterales; family Asteraceae; genus Deinandra; species Deinandra increscens. The sequence goes on along the minus strand of JBCNJP010000010.1, from coordinate 47,294,810 downwards.
ATGCATCTTCAACTGTAATTGTAACACAAATGTTGGTTCATTTTTGTTTTCTTAAACTATAATATATATGGTGGTACCTATGATTTGTTTAGTTGAATCCAGTGTTAACATTTTGTCAGTAAAAACAATAGCTAATGGATTAATGGAGGATGTTGAGAAAGCCGAGCAAGACACATTTTTGTATTTTCATTTCTCATAAGCCTCATATCAGATTCAGTTGGTCTTACCTAGATGCTGAAACCATAGTTGTTATTAAAACTAAATTCAAGATGAATCAATCTTGATTTGTAAGTTAAGATTATAAGTAAACCTCAAAATCAATATGTACCTACAAAAGCAATATGAAAGGCTCAGATGAGCATCCATAGCTAACACGCACGGTCCATAATAATGACACAAACATGGTAAATTTCCAACCCTTGAATTTACCTCTAGCTGTATACATGATAGCAGAAGGGTTCAACTAAATCGCCTCTATGAGATGCTGAATAACTTCCTCAAGGTTACCTGATTACCATAAATAAAAACACGATCAATTCGAAATAAATTGACCGCAACCACAAAATAATCATCAATCTTACCATGTTTCCCTTATATAGTAAGATAGACATGCATCTATTCACAAGTTTTTTTACCCAAAAAGGACATTTTTCTATATGTGTGATGATCAATTTAAACGAAGAAATATAAACAAACCATTGAAAATTGCTTCCATGCCCTTCGCCTTTGCTTCTTGGGAAGCATCACGGTTCTCATCAGTGACCTCCACTAAGGAATCTCCCATCTAAATGCTACATATTCAATGTTAAACAAGATAAAAACAACAAAACAAATTTATTCAAAGAGAAAGATGGGTATAGATTGAAAGAGATAGTAACGTGTGGTTACTCGCCTGAGGCAAAGAATCAATCGGTATATGTGAAAGTCGGACCAGGGGTTGCTCGCCCGAGGTCTTCGCTATTTTGTTCCTGGTACGCCACGAATGAAAAAGGAAGGGGAAAAGGTCACCGCCGCTGTGGGGTTTCGAGGTTCACCGAACGGTCGATGGCTGCTGGAGAGTCGGATGGAAGGAAGTTCGCCAGTGGTGGCCGCTGCAGTCGCTGGTAACGATCGGATAGGAAGGGGGAGGGGGGAGGTCGATGGTTGCTGGAGAGTCGGATGGAAGGAAGGTTTCTAGGGAGAGAAGAGCTAATGGTGAAAATGTTTAGACCCTGTTTGGTATGCAGGAATAGGACCAGTAATGGAATGGACAATTGTGGGAGAATGAAAAATAGAGTGTTTAGTTGTATGAAGGAATGGAACAACCCATTCTAAATGGAATATAATCAGGTCCAAATCATTCCTTCCCACCCCCAGATTTTTTTCCATTCCATTCCTTCCCCTTTCCCTCGCTATTTTCCCTGGGCGGATAAAAGACCGCGAATTTTTTTAAATCCATATGCGTCTAAACAACCTCACCATCTTCTAAGAACAATAGGTACTTTATTTGTCGATTGTTTGGTGTTTTGTTTATTATTGATCTTGCCCTAATTGTGAAATTGGGTTTCCTGTGGTGAACAGGCTGTAGCTGCATCCTAATATCATCAGGCAAAGATCTCAGGGAAAGAGGTAAGAATATAATCATCCTTAATGACAATGAAAGCTTGCTTTTATGATAGTTCTGTTTGTATATGCATATGTTGCTTTTTATTGTTGACTTTGCCTAGGGTTTATTGTTGTACAAACCAACCATCCAACATAGATATGTATTTTGTCTTCCTTGTTTGTTATAAAACATCCTAAAAATGATTTTTAAGTAAAGAACAGTTGTTTGTTATCCGTACAAAGATTTGGGTGCCAATTTTGTATGAGGTATACCTTATGGGCCTCTAGCAAATCACTGTTGAAATTGCTTGTTTTAAGCAACTAATGTTTATACAAAGATTTTGTGTGAAGATATGGAATCACAACTTGATTCTGCAAGGGGTCCAGGAAAAAATAAAAGAAAATGGAATGAAAATGAAGATGCGAAGCTTGTTGAAGCCATACTTGATGTGTTAAATTCAGGTTCTCATTACAAATCAGATAATGGGTTTAAACCAGGTTTCTTTAATGCGGTGGAGTAACAACTAGCAATCTCACTTCCTGAAGCTGGCATAAAAGCAAAGCCGCATATAGAGTCACATGTGAAAACAATGAAGAGTGACTGGTCTGCCGTGCATGATATGCTATCATGGAACAATACAAGTGGGTTTGGTTGGGATTACCAAAATGCCATGCTTGATGCTCCCTGACCTGTTTGGCAAGCTTATATACAGGTAATATATACTCATTTAAAGTTAGAGTTTATTTTCCAATTATTCCTACTATGTTTTTGTATTATTATTATTATTATTATTATTATTATTATTATTATTATTATTATTATTATTATTATTATTATTATTATTATTATTATTATTATTATTATTATTATATATTTTGTTAACTCTGATCATGATGATGTGGCTTTTTAGGTGCATAAAAATGCAGCAAAATGGAGAGGAAAGAAATTTCCTCATTACTGGGATTTGTGTATTGTATTTGGAAAGGATCGAGCAAATGGAAGAGATGCTCAAACAGCTGCTGATATATTATCCGCCATAAACAGGGAAGAACAAGAGGCTACTGGAGATGGATTAGATGATATAGATATTGGTCATCCATTAAACAGTTCTTCACATGCTGCGTCTAGAGAAGAATCAAGTACACAACGAAAGAGAAAAAGGCGCAATAGTTGGGATCCACTAATGAACAGCTTGAAAGACTCAGCTGAAATAATTAGTGCAGAGATTAGGGGGGCTTCAATTACTTTCAGTAGAGTTTTTGGAACCGAGAGCAATAGAGAGGAGTTACGTAACAATCTTTTTGCAGCGATGAACAAAGTCGAAGGTCTAACTATTCGTGAGTGTGATAGGGCTGTATGTAAGCTGGCACAAAATGAGGAGTTGATGGTGGTCTTTTTTAAGGTTGATCAAGAACAGAAACTTGAATGGGTAAAGAACATGCTCGACGATACCGTTTGAAGTGATGTATGAGGCATTATAGATTATTTTTGTTTATTGGCAAATTAATTTTGGATATTTTTGTATTTTTTTTGGAAACTCATGGATGATTTTAGATATCTTTTTTGTTGAAAACTTGATGATTTTAATTTTTTTTAGTTGTATTCCATTCCGTTGTCTTTTCATGCCTACCAAACATCATGCAGTAATGATTCTTTCCATTCCTGTAGGGTAACCAAACACAACAATGGAATGGTAATGATACATTTCATTCCATTGTCCATTCCATTCCCTTATGCATTCCATTCCCCCGTACATTCCATTACCTCATACCAAATAGACCCTTAGATTTTGAGGATTTCGTTTAGGAAAATGGGTAAGCGGGATTTATTTTCATTATTTTGAGGGGAAATGAATTTTAAGGTTAATTTATCTGGTGGTATTTAGTTTTGTTTTAGTATTTTTTTTTGTTAAATAATATTTTAATGTAAACTTTTAGATAATATATTAAATGGCATTTTTAACGAGATTGTGAATATAATAAATTTTTAATGAAAGAAATTTTTTATAAAATTAAAAATTTTCAAGTTGACCTGACAGCTAGACCCCAGCCAGGGGTTGCCGCCCCTTGGACCCCGTTTCTCTCATGGCGCTGCCCTCTAACACCCGTTAGTTATGACAACATTCAAACAAGCTGCAGTCTTGTTTAAATGTCATATGCAACATAAATTACACTAAATTTCCAACGTTCAACGGGATATAATCGTACTCAATTGGGCGTAAAATACTCAAACGAGATATAATCGTAATTAATAGGGCATAATCGACTCCATCGAGATAGAATAGTACTCAATTAAGCATAATCGACTGCAATTGGACATAATCAGACTCAATTAGGCATAATCGAACTCAATTGTACATAATCGACTCCCATTAAACATACTCAAACCCAATTGGGTATAACGAAACCCAATTGTGCATAATCGAACTCAATTGGGCATATCAAACTCAATTGGGCATAATTAAACTCAATTGGTCATAATCAAGCTCAATTGGGCATAATCGACTCCCATTAGACATATTCAAACTTAATTAGGCATAATTGACTCCAATTGGGCATAATCGAACTCAATTGGGCATAATCGACTCTAACTGGACATATCCTAACTCAATTGGGCATAATCAAACTTAATTCGGCATAATTGAACTCAATTGAGCATAATCGACTCCAATTGGACATAATCAACTTAATTGGGCATAATTGACTCCAATTGGGGATAATCAAACTCAATTGGGCATAATCGACTCTAATTGGACATATTCGAACTCAATTGGGCATAATCAAACTCAATTAGGCATAATCGAACTCAATTCGGCATAATCGGCTCCAATTGAACATAATCAAACTTAATTGGGCTTAATAAATGTTTGTCGGTTCTTCGTGCCCTTTCTAAAAAAAATATCAAACTTAATTGGGCATAATTGACTCCAATTAGGGATAATCAAACTCAATTGGGCATAATCGACTCTAATTGGACATATTCGAACTCAATTGGGCGTAATCAAACTCAATTAGGCATAATCGAACTAAATTGGGAATAATCGACTCCAATTGGACATATTCGAACTCAATTGTGCATAATAGACCCCAATTGGGCATTATCAAGCTTAATTAGGCATAATCGACTCCCATTAGTCATAATCAAACTTAATTAGGCATAATCAAACTCAATTGGGCACTAATCGACTCTAACTGGAATATTCAACTCAATTGGGCATAATTGACTCAATTGGGCATAATTGAACTCCAATTGGGCATAATCGACTCCAATTGGACATAATCAACTTAATTGGGCATAACTGACTCCAATTGTGGCATAATCGAACTCAATTGGGCATAAATCGACTCTAACTGGACATAGTCTAACTCAATTGGGCATAATTGAACTCAACTGGGCATAATCGACTCCAATTGGACATAATCAACTTAATTGGGCATAACTGACTCCAATTATCGATAATTGAACTCAATTGGGCATAAATCGACTCTAACTGGACATAGTCGAACTAAATTTGGCATAATCAAACTGAATAAGGCATAATCGAACTCAATTGGGCATCTTCGACTCCAATTAGACATAATCAAACTTAATTGGTCATAATTGACTCCAATTGGGGATAATCAAACTCAATTGGGCATAATCGACTCTAATTGGACATAGTCGAACTCAATTGGGCATAATCAAACTCAATTAGGCATAATCGAACTAAATTGGGAATAATCGACTCCAATTGGACATATTCGAACTCAATTGTGCATAATAGACCCCAATTGGGCATTATCAAGCTTAATTAGGCATACTCGACTCCCATTAGTCATAATCAAACTTAATTAGGCATAATCAAACTCAATTGGGCATAATCGACTCTAACTGGACATATTCTAACTCAATTGGGCATAATTGAACTCAACTGGGCATAATCGACTCCAATTGGACATAATCAACTTACTTGGGCATAACTGACTCCAGTTGTCGATAATTGAACTCAATTGGGCATAAATCGACTCTAACTGAACATAGTCGAACTAAATTTGGCATAATCAAACTGAATAAGGCATAATCGAACTCAATTGGGCATCTTCGACTCCAATTAGACATAATCAAACTTAATTGGTCATAATTGACTCCAATTGGGGATAATCAAACTCAATTGGGCATAATCGACTCTAATTGGACATAGTCGAATTCAATTGAGCATAATCAAACTCAATTAGGCATAATCAAACTCAACTGGGCATAATCGACTCCAATTACGCATAATCAAACTCAATTAGGCATAATCTGATGTTGAGGACCTCAAAACACGTTGGGTAGTCATCTGGCAACTCTGGTTGCTTCCCTGCTTCCTCTATGTCCTTATGGTGTCTTTTTTATTTTTTTGTAATCTATTGGTTATTTGGGTCACATATGATCCAGTAGCTGATTCTGTTATCTTGAATTGGTGGTTAGGATGCTGGTGGCATGTGATATGCACCTACCTGGGAGACATAAGGCTGGATCATACCGGGTCTTATAGGATATTTTTTTCCACCCCTAAATTTTATATTTCTAGAACCATTCACTGGTATGAAAACCCTTTGGTCAATTCATTTGTGTCAGCCCTTTTTGATTTTCTTGTTGAGTCTTTGTGTCTTTGGGTTGGGGAGGGAGTGGTGCTTCATATGATGTTGATGTGTAGGGTAAAAGATCCAAAATCTGGAGTCCTATGCATCATGAAGTTATTATCAAATGAAAGCACTAGTGGGTATGAGATGTTCTTGTTTCTGCAGGATATGGTGTGCATTGCTAAGGGATATGATCCTGGAGTCATGTGCAGCATTTCATCTATTCCTGTTGCGAACAGAGGGGAAATTATGATATGGTGTGCTAAGATTGGTGATTGGATGATTAGGGGAATGCAGGGTGATGGTGGAAGGAGTTCTGATGGATTAAATTTGCAAATTGATTTGCTGCTGCTTGGCACTATCTGTATGCGTTGGAGTATGATTTCTAGGGTCTCTTGGATGTTGAGTTGGTTAAAACAGGTCTTAGCTACTATTATCAATTTGGTTAAAGGAAACTGGAATGGTCCAGAGTTACTGCTGGTAATTGATGGTGCTGCTGTTAATGGATCTAATTGGTTAAGTCTGTTGGTGATGGCTGTCTGTTTAGAAAGCTGGCATGGAGCTGTGTGGCTTATATGTGAAACCCATGTTGTGAATGGTGCTCATAGGTTACTTAATGCAATCAGCTTTGTTGCTTTTTTGAACGCAATTGTTCCTGTTGTTATTGCTATCAATTGGAATTGGGATAAGGGCTATTATTTGGATTACTGCTCTGCTGCTGCTGATAAGGTAACACAGTTTTGCTGGTATGCTAATATGTTAATTCAACGCAATGGGGAATGGGATGTTATTGCTGCTTGGTGGAAAGTATGGATGGCTAGAAGACTATGGTATATGTATGCTTATACTAGAATGAAGAGTCTTAGGCAACATGCTGATGCTGGTTTATCTTTTCCATATGTGGGTCAAGCTGTTGCTGGGTTGGGGTTAGCTGATCCTGCTGCTATTTGGATTACTGCCCTGCTGCTGCTACTAATGTAACACAGTTTTGCTGGTATGCTAATATATATTATGGGCTGTGGTGATAGTACCTTTGATTCTGTGAAGAAGATTGCTAGCTGCTGGTATATGGCTAAACATGATGACGGGATATCCTGCTGCTGGAACTGTTTCAGAAATCTTGAGTCTTTGTTAAGATGGATGATTTGGGGCTGGAACAGGGTTAAAAGGAATAGCTGGTGTTGGCTTCAAGCTTCTATACTACAGATTTATATGACAGTTGGTTTTTGGGTTGGAGGCCATGCTAATAATTTTGTTGCTGCTGCTGATAAGAACTGCAGAATTGGTAAAAGTGAGGAATTGGGTGCTGCTGTTTTTGGTGGATCATACGTATTGGCAGGTTGGGTCTGTGAGGTTTATCGATTGCATATGAGCTCCTTCACAACTATAGATGATTATGGCATTTGTTGATATTGATGGAAATAGGCGTGCATTTGATATCCCATGGTTTTTTTCCATCCATATTGAGGAGTATTGTTTTTTTTATTATGGGCCATGTCTTGGTTCCAGTTTGTATTGGTGGTTGGGTTAGCTTTTGGCTTTTTTAGGCTGGGCTTCAATGCCTTAACCCGTGGCCTGATTAGTGTGTTTGTTTTTGGGTTTGGCCTTCCCGTTACTTGTGTCGGGTTGGCTGCTGGTTTGTAACTCTATTCTTTTATTCGTTTCTAATAAAGTTTGCCGGGGCATTGCCTCTTTCCCAAAAAAAAATTTAACTCCAATTGGGGATAATCAAACTCAATTGGGCATAATCGAATCTAATTGGACATATTCAAACTCAATTGGGCATAATAAAACTCAATTAGGCATAATCGAACTCAACTGGGCATAATCGACTCCAATTGGACACAATCAAACTTAATTGGGCATAATCGACTCCAATTGGGCATACTCATGCTCAAATGAACATAATCGAACTCTAACGGGCATAATCAACTCTAATTGAAAATACGTTGGAATACATTAGTTTATATTTTTTAATAAAATGAAAACACCTACTGCAAGGACATTGTACTCACAATATATTGCCCGGGAAATTTTTTAGGTTAGGGTGAGAATTGAAATTTTTTAAATGCATGTATTAGTTTTATTAGATTTTTTTGAAATAAAATTATAAGGAAAAATCCTATTGTTGGGACTATGTCCTCGCAAAGAAATAAGTAAACTATTATCAGGGGTCACGTTTTGCTATAATTGGTATAAATTATAAGTAAATTGTTATTAGCAGGGGCAGATCTACCTTGTTCCGACCGGGTTGACAAGAACCCACCGAGTTTTGAAATTTTCTTGCAAATATAAATGGTTGAGTGAACCCATTGATTTTTAATCATTGCACAACCCCCCCCCCCCCACCCCTTAAATTTATATATAATTACCATTCAGACCTTTTGATTTTATTTTGGTATATTTTAACCAATAATTTTTTTTAACATTTTTTTTCATAAAGTTACAACTACTTTATAAAAAATTAAAACTTCTAAAAAAAATGTTTTTTAAAAGCGTTTAAAAAAAACTAAGAGTTGCTCATCAGACAACTCTGAAAATTCTAGTAAGTTGCTCATCAGACAACTCTGGCGTCGATTCAAGATTTTCAAAAAGAGCTTTATAATCGAACAACCAGTCCGGTCCAACACCTCTGGGTGGTAAAGTATAGGATTGGAAATCCACATGCAAATATTCACCCACCGTACCATTCAGCTTATTAAATACTCGCTTCTTTTGTTGTGAGTATCCGACAAACAGCCCCTCAAAGACTTTGTCATCAAATTTTCCCGCAGAAGCTAATACGGTACAAGGACACCCAAAAGGCTCTAGATAATTGAGATTCGGCTTACGATTATCCAATAATTCATAGCATGTCTTCCCAAGATGCTTCAGAGTAAGCACTCGATTAAGCACATAACACGCAGTGTTGAAAGCTTCTGTCCAAAATGGAACAGGCAATTGAGCATCAGCTAACATTGTCCGTGCTGTTTCAATAATTGTGTGATTCTTTCTTTCTGCCACGCCGTTTTGCTGAGGTGTGTATGGTGTGCTAAATTCATGCACAATCCCTTTTTCCATACAAAACGTCCTCACGGCTGAATTCTTGAACTCCGTGCCATTGTCACTATGAATTCTTCGTACTTTCAATTTATACAAAGATTCAAGTGTTGTAATCAAATTGATGAGAATTCTTGAAGTTTCATCCTTAGAGACCAGAAAATCAACCCAAGAAAATCTTGAAAATTCATCAGTGACCACCAGAAAATACCAATTCCCAGAAATACTTTGTCGATTCACTGGACCAAACAGATCCATATGAAGTAACTCTAACGGGACTTCAATTGAATGGTATTTCTTCAGTGGATGGGATTTTCTTTTCTGTTTTCCTTTCTTGCAGCTCACACACACATCATTGAAGACAAACTGTTGCTTTGGAACCCCTTCGACAAGACCCCTCCGCACAAGTTCGTTCATTTTTCTATAGTGGATGTGTCCCATGCGACGATGCCATAGAATGGAATCTCTCTCGGATGCTTTAGACAAGAAACATTGACCCGTGACAGTTGCTTTTGCTGAATTCATGTCGAGCATATACAAGTTTGAGAATCGCGGTGCTCGCATTACCACATACTCATCTGGAATCTTGAGTTCAGGTTTCAGTATCAAACATTCACTCCCCATTAAAGCAGTTGTGAATTGCTTGTCACAGATCTAGGAGACGCTCAGAAGATTATGCTCCAATTCTTGAACATATTCAACCTTCTCGAATGTAACAGCACCATTTGAAAGTTTACCAATTCCTGTAACTTGACCTCCTTTGTTTCTAGCAAATGTTACTTTACCTCCGTCAAAGTATTTTACATCATGCAACAAAGAAATATCGCCGGTCATGTGCCGAGATGCTCCGCTATCAACAACCCAAATGTTATTCATCAGTTGTCGTGAAGATCCCTGCATAAATTACAACAGAAGATTAGTTTCGGGACGTACCCAAGCTTGAAGCTTTGGGCCGACCGTCATCTTTAACAAAGTCATTACCAGCCATGGACGAACCCTTAGGTTTCTGTCCATCAGTTGAAGAACCCGTGGAGCTTGCAGCAGAATTTTTCAAAATTCATTTAGTCTTTGAAAATTCACTTTCTCATTTCTTTTCATTTTTATGAAAATCTGACGATTTATTATTAAAATGAACTCTGCCTTGCTCATCCACAAATCTGACTTTCTTCTTTGTATCAGTCTGATAACCTTCAGACATATCATCAGATTTTTTTGCGTCAGATTTGCCGGATTTTGGTTTTTTCAACGGACAAGTCCGATATGTATGACCACGAGCTTTGCACTTAAAACATTTTCTTTTATCTATTACGACTTTTTCGCTCGTGTCATCATCCATTTCGGACTCAACAACCCGTTTTTGGGTCTTGGGTTTCAAACCCTTTCGATTAGGCACATAACGATTTCCAAGCTCATCATTATGTCCTAACTCATATCCTGACACGTTTCCTGAAAAATCATCACAATACCCAACATGACCTCTAACATAAGAATTTTCAGAAAAACGATGATCCCTGTAATTCTGAAATCTGTTTCTTTGCCCCCCAAACCTTGAATCAAATTCATTATGACCTCCATAATCAACCCATTTTGGACACCTCCCAAACACAGGTTGATTCGGTCCACACCCAAATTCATCATAAAATCCTCCGTCATTGTAAAATTGAGACTTTTTGAGAAACGGACTCGAATTTTTGAAATTTGGTTGTCTTTGATCATAAAAACCTCTTGGTGGTGTTTGAACGGTTGATTTCGATGATTTTTTGTTTAAAAATTTTTCAGCAGAAGTTTTCACTCTGTTAACCATCCCCGAATCAGATTCAGAATGAAATGTGTCCATTACATTAACATTGCTATTACCCCTCTTAATGGGCACACTTCTCATCTTGGGATCATAAGCAGGATCATATTTGCACGCAAAAATTTGATCGATTAAATTCGGATTAACCATATCCAAAGAAAACTCCTTGTAGCAACTGCAACTTCCCAAGTTAACTCCGTTAACTTTTCCGTTAGTTTCGTTAGTACCGTTAGTAAACCCGAGACCCGTTACCTAAATGTTTATATGAAAATATATTATTAATTAACTTAGTAATTAAATTATGACTTTATGTGTTTCGTGAAAATTTGCGTTCCGTGAGAAACCGGGCTTTGTACGCGATTTAAGTTTTATGCGCGTACACGATAATGAAACTTTTTCCGACTAAATAATCTATGATAAAAAGTTATAAACATTATAAAAGGGTTCTAGTAATTTTATTTTACAAGTTATGGTGTTAAAAACCCATTCATTTGAGTTTGTGCTTTATGTGTCTAAAATGGAAGTTTGAGGGACAAAAGATGTAAATTTTTATAACACAAAATCTGCCCTAGATCTCTCCCCCCTCTCATTCCACGCATTCATTCCCCTCCTCCCTCCATCCTCACGGTTCTATACACACACACACACATGCAATTTTCGTGTAATCAAGCATCAAGAAGCAAGAAATTGGAGTTCTAAGCTACTACAAGTCTCAAGAAACCACAAGGAAGCTTTCCCTCCCTCTCATCTTCTCCATCTCGCCATTTTTCTTCCAAGCTTGTAAGCCCTAAAATCTCATAACTCGAAATTTGTAGGTTGCATGTGTTGATCTAGTGTTTATGTGCAATTTGATGTGTGTAAATGCTCATGGAACATGATTTAGGTTAAGTTATGTTAACTAATGTTTTGGGTCAGATTTTAGAATGAGTTTAAAGCTGGAAATTCGAGTTCAAAAACTGCCATGTATCTTCTTGTATGAATGTTGGGTGTTTGGACATGGAAATAAGGCATATGAGCTTGTATGCTAGTTCCTATGTTGAGATTTTGTTATGATTTTCGTATGAACATGCTAGGGACAGAAATTACATGTTGAAATGGTTATAATTATGTTAATGGGTGTTGGATGACCAAGTTGTTGCTCAAAATTAGAAAACCCAAACTTTCACAAACTCTAAAACTTGGACAGATTCGGCCAGATTTTTAGGCCATTTTTCAGGGGTCATAACTTACTCAATTTTGCTCGAAACTGATTGATTTATTTTCCCTAGTAAAGTAGGGTGTCTTAGCTTTACAATGGCTACTCGCACACTTTCTAAAACCTCCGTTTGGTCATCCAAAACACTGCTGCAAGTTAGGTGCGCAGAGCTGTATTTTTATGTGAAAAGTAGACTTTGCTTTTTGGTTGAGCATGATAACCTCGTTTTAATGAGGGGTTTGTTAAATGAAAATGAGGCTTATATATTAAAAGTAAGATCTGGAAGGTTTCATGTTCAAACTCTAAGTTTTGAATGAGTTATGAAAATTTTAAACCTACTTTGACTATTTTGCAAAAAGCTAAAATTTCCAACTTCCGACGCGCATAACTTTCTCAATACTTATCCGATTGAGTTGATTCTTTTTGCAACATTCCCTAAATGTTGAGTAGTTAGTTTCTGCCAAAGTTTAGGAGTTAACTCTAAGAAATGAGAAATTTAGCTATGTCACCAAATGGTGTGTTAACTTTTGACAAAGGTGATTTTTAGCCAACTTCGTACGCGCATAACTTCCCCAATTCTTAACCTTTGTAGTTGATTATTTTTGCAACAAGTCCTAAATGACATGTAGTATATGCCTATAAAATTTAAGGAGTTAATTCCAAGTATTGTGGATTTTAGCTATGTCACTAGTTAGGTACTTAAAGTTTGACTTTCTGGGTCAACTTTGACTTAAGTTGCAATTTCTTGATTTTCTCCCAAATTGGGACTTGTATGTGCATTATGTGACTTTTATGATCGCATGAAACATGTTCAGATGCTTATATACTATTTTCGTCTTATAGACAACCTCCAATTCGGTTAGACCATATTTACCTAAAATAGGTCATTCATAGCCAATCTTTACAGTCAAGTGCCGCGTACCAGTGCACCCTAAGGTGAGTTTCACTTACTATTTTAGTTGCATCTGGTAAAGGATGGCAACAACACGGTAAAGGTATTTCTTTACTTAAGTAGTTATCCACCATATATCACATGTTTCACTGAATTGCTTTTAATATCAAAAGTCCTTACTTTATCGGGCCATTAATATAAGATAGCGAGGTAATGTTGAGTAGTACTACTAGGGATTGACACCCCCGCTCAGCGGTGAACAGGATGCACCCTCCCGACTGGCGGTTGGACTAAGACCAATATTAGCCTAGGACTACCGTGATCGGGAAAGACACGGGGAAGGAAAATCGCACAGGCAAAACCTGTGACGCATAGGTCAGCTTTGGTTTCGATCGTTCAGGTGATCATAAGCATAGGCTAGCTACCTATTGATACGGATAATACTTGCAAATTTTTATAAATTACTTACGAATTTATTTTTTTACTATTCGTATGCATGTTTGTCTACATGGTGTAGTGTAGACTGTATTAGTGAACTCATCAGCCTTGGCTGACACTTGATTGTTGAATGCTTTTCAGGTTGCTTGGAGGATCATGGATGGAACGGGCGTTGACAATACTTACCTTTTGTAAAACCCTTTTGGAAATTGTATTTCAGATACTTTAGTAATCACTTTTACTAAACAACAACCTTGTAAACTTTAATGCTTCCGCTGATTTTGTGAAATGTAAACTCTGATTTATTAAATGAAATACATGACTGGTTTACCCCTTTAACTATGGCTTGGTTGTAACTAAAGACTTGGATCCTGGTCTGGATCACATCCCACATAGTTATACTCCGTTAATGGAAATTAGGGGTGTGACAGATTGGTATCAGAGCCATTGGTTACAGCGAACCAGAACATTTTAAAAGTAAAATTTATGAACTGTAACTGTTTTTGAAAACTTTGGTTACAACCTAACTCCCAAAAGTATTGCCCCGCGTGCTGAAGATGATCCTCATTTAGAATTCCTGTCTTGTGTCAGTATAGAAATTTGGAATTTTGGGTAGAAATTTTTCTTCCCGAGACTTAGAAATTTTGGAGATCTTGAGTCAGGAAATTCTTCTAAGTATAAAAGTTAGCGAACTTGTATTTTACTCTTAGCGAACTTGACCATTTGTCTTAGCGAACTTCATTGTGCCCTTAGCGAACTTCATTGCACTGTTAGCGAACTTGATTTTCCTCCTTAGCGAACTTGATTTTCCTCCTTAGCGAACTTGATTGGATTTTGTTCTTAGCGAACTTGACCAAGACCTTTGCGAACTTGAATCCTTCTTAGCGAACTTCTGTTAGCAAAGTTGAACCTTAGTTCTTAGCGAACTTAACCATGTTCTTAGCGAACTTGTTGGCCTTAGCGAACTTGATGATGCCCTTAGCGAACTTGTTGGCCTTAGCGAACTTGTTGGCCTTAGTGAACTTGTTGGCTTCTTAGCGGACTTGATGAGGCCTTAGCGGACTTCATCTATTTTTAGCGGACTTGTTATGCGTTTAGCGGACTTGTTAAGTGATTAGCGAACTTCATCCAATTCTTAGCGAACTTAAATGGTGCTTAACGAACTTGTGCTTAGCGAACTTTAGCAGATTTTAGCGGACCTAATTTGTGCTTAGCGAACTTAAACAGTTCTTAGAGAACTACAAGGGGACACTTGGAAGAATTTACTAATTGGTGTAGTGTTGGTCCGGGATCAACAACCGTTCACGATATTTTGATCTCAAACAAGTGCGGAATCCTTGTATGAGATTGATTCAAGAGAAAGTAGATGAAATAGATTTGATGTAGATGATAAACAACAAAGATCAAATCTTGAATGAAGAACACACTTTCTTGGATTGATGATTACGATTGAAATAACAAGAGATAAGTACGAAAATCATAAACCAACAACTACTAGAATCATAAACAGCTTGGGTTTATATACTACCCTTTACATAAACCCTAAGCTCAATCATAAACGCATAAGAAATCCGGTCCAAGAAAGCCCAAGTCGTAAACATCTTGTAAGCCCAATCGTGAATACCTAAGCCCATTAACAAGTAAGCCCAATCTAATGTTCATGCCTTATAAAGTATAGCCCAACAATCTTCCCCTAGGCATGAACCATTAGAGTGTCTACGGCAGCAGCAAGTCAAATCTGAAAGTGTTAGGCATCTTGCTGGACCACCATTCACGCTCCACAATCCGGTTTGCTGAACCATGAAAGATTGAATCCTTCAACAGTGTCTTGTTAAGATGGATATGACCAACAAGCCCAGCATCATCTGTTACAGCATTAGCTGTTCCTTGCTGTCTTTTATATTCTATTAAAAATTCCTCAGCCACATCCCTAAGGCTGACTTTTTGCAGATGATTTTTTAACCTTATATGTTGCTTTCTCACGACAATGTTCCTTCCCACAATCACAATCTTTCAAATAAAGCACAACCCGTCGATCATTATGAACATTCTTAAAATTCACTCCATATTGCAGAATCTCCAACATCATATTCCATGAGTTGTTGCTACTTGGAGAAGAATCAAGAACCTCCATATAAGCAGAGATCCTTGTTTTATCTGCACTTGCTCTTGCAGATCCCCATAATTCTCTGACAATTTGTTCATCGATCAGCACGCTTGTTCTGAGAGCATGATTGATTTTGCACATGTTCAATCCTGCCACCAAGGAGTAAAACAACTCCATGTGTCTCTCAGGAGGGTCATTAATATAAGCAGGTATGCACTGATCCCTCTCAAAGTGAATCTCTTCGTCAAGCATATCTTCTGCCATCTGAAAAGCTTATAAGTATCGCAACCACAAAATCGGTTCCAAATCTCGAGTATTAGACACAAAAACTGAGAAAAGTCACCAAACTCACAAAAACTGTGAATACACCGACGAAGCAGTCGATCGGAAAGGGGTTTTGTGGGTTTTGTGGTCGGAAATCGATTGCGAAGGTGTTGGTGTGCTCGAGTTACACCGTAGGTGGTCGGAGATGGCTGCGATCGTTTTTCCAGTGACAAAAAGGTGGTGGTTAGGGTTTCGGGTTTCGTAGTCGTAAACGCAGAGAGAAGGAATCGAAAACTGTAAATCGTAAATGAGGGGTGTTTGGGGTTATGATGAGAAAAAATTTCAATTTACCCCCTCATGATTTCAAAACATTTCAAATGCTCCCAATCCTCATTTTAACTGATAAATCACTTAACAAGTTGTTAATTTTGAAACTTTTAAAAATTGCAAAACTTCCCCTCAGACTCATACCCCGAGTATCCGATCATGATCATAAAAATTAAATATTCGCAGACTTATAAGGATGAATATAAAATGGATAATAGTTAAGATAACCTAAAATCGAGATAAAAACGTACTTGTCTTGAAATTGATGTTTTTCATGGATCAAACCAGATAAATCTTTGACTGAGGAACCCTTTTCAGCTTCCGTTACTCGACGCTCTAGACGATTGCCCAAAAATTTTGAAACCACATAAACTCACATCCATATATAAAAATTTTAAGTGCTTAATTATGGTACATAATTACCGTCATGTTTAACTATCCCCACACCCAATTGTTCATAGCAAAACCTACCCAACCTCAGAGTTTATTGAGGATTCACAAACCTGTTGGATATCATGTGTCCTGACCCGACAAATCTTGAACCCGACCCGGTTACGACCCGTAAGAGTTACACCGGGTGCAACGAACTCTAAACCCGCTTAAGAGTTAACCGGTAAAAGAAACGGAAACGTTTGATTATATATATTATTTATAATAGTTATAAATAATTAATAATCAATAATATTATTATTACCGGCTTAATAATAAAGGGTGAACGATATTTAAATAAAAGTAGTTTTATTTAAATTCACGGTCGAGTTATTCGTTAGTGAAATATTTGCTAACGTTGGCTCGTGGGCTCGCGTACATAAAATGGGCTTTATATTCGAGACGGGCCAGACATCTAATAAATATTAGATGATTAGGGATTAACCCTAATCACCGATAACTCTCGACGGCAAAAGAAAAAAAAGGAGACTTCTGTCTCTTTTGATTTCAGTCGGCCAAAAACCCCACGAAAAGGAAAAGGAAATCGGCTACCGCCGATTTCGTTCCGCGCCGATCGTCGCCCCGCTTTGCTCCGGTGGCCATCTTCGCACCACCATAACTTGGTCGTGGTTGCAAGTTAGGGTGTTCCGTCAGTCAACGCCCGTAGACCGCCTTACGGTCTAGAGATCACCGCCTCGTACGCCTTGATTCGCCGCTCGGTTCGCCGCCAATCGCCGCTGCAAAACCCGCCGATCACCACCGTGGAACTCGCCGCCGCCGACGCCGCCGCTGCCACCGTTCGCCGTCGTTACCGTCGTCACCCGTCGCCACCACCGCGGATCGCACGCCGTCGCGACACTGTCGCCCGTCGATGTGAGTCCGACGTTTTTCATCGTGCGCCGTCTCCGGTTGCAATCAGATCTAAAATCTGATTGATCTCGTAGTCTCGCGATGCGTAATGACCACTTGTCATAAACGCCGTCCCGTAGGGGTACGCGACACCGGACCACGAGAATCATCGCGATACGCGACGACCGTTTGAGACCGAAAGTGGTTCGTTCCGTTTCAACCTAGCGCTCGTTCGTTTAAACTCGGTGTCTCGAACGTTTGTTCAACACCGCCAAGGTATATCTAAACTTGCTATTAGTTTAGATTATTTATTTATTTATTTCTGTGTTTGCGTGTTCGGTAATCGGATCCTGTTGCGTACTGGTATTTGTGTTAATTGATTAAATAGTTTTTAATATATATAATTTGTTATATATGTATATATATATATTTTATATATATAATCTTATTCCGCTGCGTTACAGAATTAATCATAAATTAATTCGGTAAACTCTTTTATAAACTATTAATCTATCGGTCACGTAATTTTTTAAATATGTCACCGGGCGACCCGAATACCACTGCCAAAATCCCAACAGTGGTATCAGAGCCTTGATTACCACGCGCAAATCGGAACCGGTCGATTTTAAACCGGTGGATTCGCAAACTGGGGTTAAACGCCCGAAAGTTGCGAATCAGATTTTATTTGTATTGCATAATTAAATTGCATTTTGGTCAACTTTATTTTGACCAATTAAATTGCACTTTATTTTGATTGTGTTTTATATGTATTCGGCCCGACCCTTGTTTGACTGTTGCTTGATTATTTTACTGTTATGGTTTGGCCCTTGTTTTGGCCCGTTATTATAATAGTTTAGACTTTGGGTTGGCCCACAATTTTGGGTTCAAAATTGTAATTAAGTTTTTTCTTTTTACGAAATCTTCTACTTTGGCAAAAGTTGTCATCAAGAAGACCCGAAGATCCAATCGATGTCAAGAGGCGTCTTAAGGTCAGTGGGAGCTTACAGAACCTGCACGCTACATGAAGATGTCTGCCTTGTGGTTGTTTTGTACTTTTGTCCCGTGACCCATTTGGTCTCGCTAAAAGGCTCTAGCAAGACCAAAACCCTTATGGCCGAATACATATTCGTTTTGCTTGTTTTGGTTGCTTGGTTTAATAGTCGTATTACACACCAACTGAAACACCGAAATCCTTTTAAAATGGTTTTAAAACTGATAATACAATCAATAGGTTACAAGTTCTAAAAGTCTTTACAACTTGACCTAAGTTTTAATGTAACCACCTTAATGAGTTTTCTTTTGGAATTTTCGAATTTTATAAAACTCAATCAAACTTAATAAGTCATTTATTAACTTTTGACTGGTTACATAACTCGCGACAACCTAGTTGTAATTTTACATAATAGGTTATTTAAAATAAATGTCCCGAGTGATGATAGGGTTTATCGATTGTGTCTAACGATCACCAATATTAAAATTGATTTTAATATCCCTATCTGGTAATTAAAAACTGATAGTTCGTGCCATCCTATCTCAAGTCGAACTTGGAACGTATTAACCGGAGCATCAGTGTTGGAGTATTTCAACACCGCACTTGGTGCCGAGGGTACCTTCTGAGGCGATGACATTGGAGTATTTCAACACCGTGTCCGTCGCATCGACCATTTAGGATTACTATCGCTTTAGATGTATATGTTCGTAGTGTTGGAGTATTTCAACACCGCGCTACGAGTGTGTATTGCTGAAGTGGGCACTAATGAGGCTAAACGTATCGCAAAATATACAAGTATGTATATAGCGGCCTCATATCGAGAGTTGTGACTGTGATTTCGCAATTGACACCCGCTGTCAGTTTGGTTACGCAAATTTGCTCCTGAGGCTCATTTGGCGGTCTCAAGTAAACTTGTCTAATCGAATTCTCAATCTTCTTATAAAATAAATCTTACCAATTTATAATAAGAAAATACTTTACATCGAAAATACTAATGTATTGTGCTTTGCTTATCATTTCATAACGGCTAATGAAAACCAATCCCTTCTCCTTTTTAAATCAGTCCTCCAGTAGGACAAATCAAATAACACCAACTTTCATCTTGTTAAAACAAACTCAGAAGATGTTCTGACATTTTTCATAAACTCTTCTATAGGTAATAAGAAATATGTTATTACATTTACTCGGGTTTGAGTGATGGTTTCTAGGGAGAAGGTAATTCTCTATGAGTTTTGGAAAAGAAGCATCCAAATGTGAATTACATTAAAAGTCTAGGGTTGTAGGAATGTTGTACATCTTATTAAGACTAAGAGAAATAATTTATGTTTTATGTTCTAGAACCTAATGATTATGTTTCTATAAACACTATAATAGTATCTATTGTTGAATATCTGATTTTACCAAGACATAGAATTTAGGGATGTTATCTTTGATGAAAATTTATATACCTAGACCTAGAGATGTCAATTGGTATTTCCATGGTGGTATTCTTAATCCTATTAAGAATGAATCTGTTGATACAGATGAAGCATATGGTAAAATTGATAGTGTTGTTGTTCCCGCTGAACCTAAGGAGAATACTAGAGCTAGAAAAACTAAGTATTTAGGTTCCGACTTTCATGTTTATTTTAATGGAAAGAACCAAGTAAGAGGTTGGACATCAATATTGGGGAGAATCCTAAGATGTATAGAGAAGCTAATTTTGGTACTAACCAAGATCAGGTTGATAAGACACATAAATCAGTATCGTCTAAGTCTAATAGGAAGGTTATGGGGGAGGTACAATTCATCCTTGGAATAAAAGGAGTGATGGTGGTAAGACCATGACTCAGTCTTGTTACATTGACAATGTGTTGAAGAAATTTAATCACTTTAATTGCTCTAATATTAGTCTTCCCATAGATCTATAGATCCTAGTATTAGCTTTATGCTTAATTCAGGTGATCCAGTTTCATAATTGGAGTATTTCAAACTTATTGGATTCTTGAGGTATGCTATGATTAGCTTAAGGCTTAATATAACTTATGGTGTGAGTAAGTTGAGCTTGTTAACTAGTAATCCTAGTGCTTAACATTGGCAAGAAGTGAATAGACTGCTTAAGTACTTTGAGAGGAACCATAGGTTATGGTTTGTGTTACTCAGGCTTTCTTTCAATTTTAGAAAGGAATTTTGATGTGAGTTGGATACTAATATGGACGATTATTCTTAGACAAGTGGGTGGGTATACCTTCTTGGTGAAGGAGCTATCTCTTAGGCTTCTAAGAAGTAGACTTGCATCAAGAGCTTAACAATGGAATTTGAATTTATAGATTCAGAAATAGCTGGTAAAGAAACTGAATGGCTCGAAAATATAATATGTGAGATTCCATTGTGGTCAATAGCGATATAACTTATTTCTATCAAATGTGATAGGGCATTTACCTTGGCCAAGGCTCATAGTCAAATGAACTATGAGAAGTCTAGACACTTATGTGTTAGACATAGTATGATTAAGAGAACTAATCATGAATTGTGTGATATCTATTGAGTTTGTCAAATTTGAGCTAAATGTAGCTGATCATCTAACCAAAAGGTTAGGAAGAGATCTCGTGAACAAATCAACTATAGGGATGGGTTTAAAGTCCACCTAAAACTTTCATGTTAAGATACCCGATTCCCACTTAATATGACGTTAGGTGCTGAATTCAATGTGAAAAGCTTAACATCTAGAGATTGGAACACATTAGTAGTATCATCCCAAGGATATGTGTTCAGATCTGCAAGTTGAGGAAGGTTGAAGTACATCTTCTTAATAGTTCTTTTGAAAAATTGCATATGCATATGCAAGAATAAATGAACTACCTATATAAGCATGAAGTTTAGCTGCTTCAAGAAGCTGGGACTTGGCTTTGATATGCTTATGAAGGATAGGGACACAGGCTAGTAGAATATAGTGTCAAGTTAGATTTATGTATGTAAACTAATGTGTATATTATCTTCATGTATTCAATATGAATATTACAGGGTTCAATCTTTCGAGACACCCTAGTATTCGAATATTTGGAATGTGTAATATACTAATGTGAAATTCAATCGTCGCGACATTTCATTTATGCATTAGTTTGTTTGATTGTTGTGAACAAGTTAGTTAATCTATGATTACACTAAAATGGGGGAGGTTTGTTGGATATTTTAGTATAATTGAGAATTGCGTATGACATTGAAGCAAGAGTGCACGCTTACTTGAATGTCATCGGGACTAACACGGAAGAAGTAAGATCCAAGGAGCAGATCCCCTGGCTAGGGTCGGGCTTGGAAATTATTTATTTCAAACCAACTGTTTAAAAGAAAATGCATTAGAATTTTATTTCTGACCAAAATGCATTTATTGAAACTTAAGGGGCTTAATATGCAAATTGGTTTAAAATAAATAATTAGATAAATTGCAGTTATCTGACTTCGCTGGATCTCTGATTTGGAGACATAAAAGAATACGTACGTATTCAATCTCTGAGGGGAAATACATGGATGAGGTTATTGTGAGAAGTTTAGTTTGGATAAAAAGGAACCATAGCCATTAGATCTTCAATTAAATGAAGATCTATGACTTAAAAATTTTCCTGGGTAAAATAGAGAGAAAAACTAAAGAAAATGTAAGATGAAATGGTATTTTTGACTTTTAATCAAATCCCCCCCCCCCCCCCCATTTTTTAAACCTTCATAACTCTTATATACGACATTATTTTTTTTTTAAAATTATACCATAAAAACGAGCGTTTTTTTAACTTTAAAACACGTATAGTGTTGCTATATAAAAAATTAATTTTTTTACTCTTTCTATTGTATCAAAATGTTAAGATCATTGTGTCATTGTGTCGTTGTGTCATTGTGTCAAAATGTTCAGATCATTGTGTCATATTGTGTCAAAATGTTCAGATCATTGTGTCATATTGTGTCAAAATGTTCAGATCATTGTGTCATATGGTGTCAAAAACCGAAAGACTAATTTTTTTTTAATTTTATATATAGCAACAAAATATATATACTTTTGACACAATGACACAATGACACAATGATCTGAACATTGTGTCAAAAATCGAAAGGTGATTTTCTTTTTTAATTTTTTATATATCAACACTATAGGCGTTCAAATGAGAAGTTTGTTTTGGGTAAGAATGATGAGAAAGAATTTCAGCCATTAGATCTTGATCTAATAAAAAATGAAGGAGGGGTATTTTAGTCTTAGCCACTTTTGTTGACTTTTTATCTACTTCCCCCATTTTCTTTAAACATTCATAACTTTCACATACGACATTATTTTTTTAAAAAAATTACACCATAAAAACGAGCATTTTTTATCTTTAAAACGCATATAGTGTTGATATATAAAAAATGAAATTTTTTTTTTACCCTTTCGATTTTTGACACAGGTCATTGTGTCATTGTGTCAAAATGTTCAGATCATTGTGTCATTGTGTCGTCGTGTCAAAAGTATATGTAGTGTTGCTATATATAAAATTAAATACTCTTTCGGTTTTTGGCACAATATGAAATAATGATCTGAACATTTTGACACATCATTGTGTCATTGTTGTAGGTCCGGAAATCTCCCAAACACACGATATTTAATCAAACACGAGTGCGGAATCCTCGTATAAGATCGATTCAAGAAGAATAGTAGTAGAAGAGACTAGATCTATGAGAAAGATGAAGTCTTGAATGAATAATCACTACTATTGAAGCTGATCGTAAACTAGAAGCACAAAGAAATCGTAAACTGCCTTTGAAATATGTTGAAAAGCTTGTGTTACAATCATAATCAAGTGGGTTTATATACTACCCACTATACAAATCGTAAACTATATGAAAGCCCACATGGCCCAATCATAAACACTAAACAAGCCCACTAACTAGTAAATTATAAGCCCAAAACTAATATAAACTAAGCCCAACACTAATGTTCATGCCTTAAATAAATATAGCCCTACAATCTTCCCCTAGGCATGAATCATTAGATCACTTACGGCAGCAGCAGATCAAACCTGAAAGTGCTTTGTACGTTGTTGGACCACCATCCGTTCTCTACAATCCGCTTTGCAGTTCCATCAAAGATACCAACCCTTATAGCATTCTCCATGTCGTTTTCATCTCCAAGTATGGGTTGGGTGGCTAGGAGCTTGATGTCTCGCTCTCCAAATCTTAGCAAGTCCACTGGATCGTAAAATCGGAATTGCCTCATCGGCTTGCAGAGCACCACCACTTCATGAGTTGTCGGATCGTAACACCAGCAATCAAAATTTCTGACCAGTGTCCCATCTTCGATCTCGTCCAACATGTTAATGACTCTTGTACGCTTAGTGGGTGGCCTCCTAGCTTCACCAATGGGCTGCCCTGTCACTGGGTCAGTCCCTGTCTCTATCCATCTGACCTCTTTCAACTCAAACTCTGCAACGTTGTTTTCTTGATGGCTCAGCAGGTTGTTGTGGATAAGATTTCCTTCAGGTCCATTCCACCTGTTTATGAAGGGAGCTCTCAAAAGGCTTCTGATCTCAGGCTCAGTCCAGGAGTGGAATTGACCACGCGTTAGATAATACTCCACAGGACTGTAGCCGTCACGGATCACGGCAAAGAGTTTCTTCTCGTTGTCATAATGCCAACACAAGATGGTCTCACGACTCCCACGTTTGTCAATTGAGCTCTCACCCACATCAATGGTGTATTGAGTGGGGGTTGGTCCCTGGAAGAACTCCCTGAACCAGTTTTCGTGGCATCTTGGTGCCTTGGAGATGATTCTGCCACTGCGGGCGTAATCAGACATATCAATGTTCTCATCTCCTTCATCTGTCTCCATAACATCTGCAGCTTGCATCCCCTGTGACGAACCTTGACCTGGGGCACCTGAGGAGTTGGACCCCACAACATCCTTCAATTCATCGAACTTCTTCCTCAGGTCCACCAGCATGTTGTACAGATATTTCATTCGGTCTTTGTCCGCCACCTCCTTCTCTATCATATACTTGTTTTCTGCTTGAAGAGCCTTGATCTCATTCTCTCTAATTCTGTTTTGAGAGATCAGGAAATTGATCTGAGGATCAGCACTTATCCTCATATTTATTGGAAGCTCCGCTGCTTGAAATGGCCTGAAGCTAGGAGCAGCTGTAGGCTGAGTTATTACAGGTGCAGCGCTCACTTTCACTGGGCTTGGAACAACGAATGTGTGATCAACCTCCAAGAATTGCCTATCTTCCTGAACAGGGCTTTGTTCATTCAGAATAGGGCTGGCATTCTGCACAGGGGCAGGTTGTTCTTCAGCAGTTGTTGTTGTTGTTGTTTCAGCTTGATTGGCTTGGCCTTGTGAGCTCTGACCCACTTCTGGTTGAACAATCAGCACACTGGAGCTAGTTTTCTTGAAGCTAAATCTAACAGTCCTTGGGTCAGTCCTCTTCCTCGGAGAAGGTTCACGAGCAGGCATTGGATCTTCTGATACCTCAGTCAACTCAAATTGAGTGTCAATGTCTTGAGGTACAGAATCACCAGAGGAAGAGGCATTCATCACATCTCTTGATCTTTTCAGACTCAGAGGCCCCAAATCTCCATATATATCATCATCTTCTGGATCAGCAAATATGTCATCCATGACATTTTCTTCGTCTGAAGGGATTGCCTCATGATCCTCGACCACATTCACAGCTGGAGTCACTGCAATGTCTTGGTCTTCAGCCACTATAGCATTCACAACTGGCACGTCAGCTTCTGGTTCAGAATCATCCATCACTTGTTCCCTTGCAACCTCTGGGAACGCACCCCTCTTAGCCCACTCCAGTCTACCTTCAAAAGTTTGCTTACCCGGTCTATCTTGGGTTTGCAGGCCAAATACTCCGATGTCCATCACCTTCACATCTAGTTTCTCTACCCTCTCTTCTATCATTGGGTATTTCTTCATTACCACCATTTGAACGAACCTCGGTGTCATTAAGAACTGCTCTCTGGCACTCAGTTCTGCATTGCCTATCCAATCAATCAGCATCATCTTTGAGAAGTTAAAGTTCCAATCTAAGGCCAATGCTACGAAGGCAGTTCCATGAAGTTGGTTTAACTGATCGAAGCTCGTTCTCTTGCCAAGGAAAGATTTCTGCATGTAATGCGCCAGGCACCTCCAGTAGTGCGGCAGAAGCTTCTTAAAGATGGGTGGAAATTTTCCTTCATACCCCATTGATTGCGCACCCGCTAGAACTACCTCCTTCGGATACTTGATAGGATGAGAAGCATCATCAGTAATGTTCAGACCTTGTCTGATATCTTCTTCCTCAATCACTATTTGTCTGTTCTGGACCGTTGCGGTAATCCTTGTCTTGTCGGAATTTGCCCTAGCAGTACCCCAAAATTCCCTGACCAGCATCTCATCAATGAGTACATTCGTCCTCAGGGCATGGTTGATTTTACATGTGTTCATCCCAGCCACCAGAGAGTAGAATAACTCCATATGTTTTTCTGGCGGGTCTTCCAGATACGCCGGCATACAGTGATCCTGTTCATATTTTATATCTTCGATAAGCATCTCTTCTGCCATCTGAGAAAGACAAGACATATGTATCAGACATATTCATCAAAGCTATTGTGTTTGGAAACAATCTTGAAATTCAATTGGTTAACTCATTTAATTTGATAAATTCTGAAAATTTCAATTGAATTGTTCAAGTAAAATTTTTGATTTTGAATCACACGTTTCACAAACATATTGATTTTATCTTAACCATGTCTAAGTTTAAAGAGATTTAATAAAAAATTAAGTGTTTATGAATTCTTATCATGAGTTTACGATTCTAATGTTGGGTTTACGATTTTCTAAATGGGTTTACGATCCGGGCAGTTTAGGTTCAATCGTAATCGATAAGTCCAGTCGTAAACAAAGGAAAACATCCGAAGCCCAATTGTAAACGCCCAATCGTAATCAAGTGATCGTAATCGAATGTCGTAAACACCGATCATAATCGCCGATCGTAATCGGCGATCGTAAACATCCAACGGTCGTCGTCTTCAATGTCACACCCCCAAATAACCACTAACGGAATTTATACCGTTAAGGGGTGCGAGCAAACAGGACCACAACCATTAGTTACAAATACTAAACGAATCAGAGTTAGTCCAAACACATGTCATAAATAAAGTCTCAAAATACGCAGCGGAAAAATATTATCTTAGCACTAACCACGTGCTTTACAAATTCATTGTTTTAAATTCTCAATTAAGTTTAACCAAAATAAAATGTCTTCAAGTGCCATGCCAACCCGTTCCGGAATACTCCTCAGCGATCTGCAAAAGTGAAAACCATACAAGTGTCAACCTAACGGTTGGTGAGTTCACAGTGGGCTTGTCACGCAGTGGCCCGGTCTCATAATCATAATTGTGTCAACATATACTTATGTAATATTTATTTGTGAAAAGCAATGCTTAGTGATATCCATAATCATAGTATTGTGGTTTAGTAAAAGTAATGTCCGTAACATACGTTATCGGGTACGTACTAGTTTTGTATAGTTAAAGTGCTCAACCGATATCGCGGGTAGCTAATCCGTTGTTCCATGCACTAAGGAAGTTTGTACCAAAGCTGACTGATAGTTTTCGTAGTGGCAGTGCCATCATCTATTTTGTTTTGCGGACCTACGTCATCGCGGCTTTGCCTCCCCCGTGTCCTCTCGGGACCACGGTCAGATAGGCTGATATTGTACCTCCGTGCACTTCCCGTGTCACGAGGCGGAGTTTGTCAAACTCCAGTAGATCTACCCAACATCCCCTCGCTTTACAATTAATGGTACAATTAAGTTGAGGACTTTTTCAGTTATAAGGCAATCCTTAGAAATCATGTGATACCATGTGGTTTAGACTTTAACCTACACTAGCCATATTAAAACGGTTTACTTTGGGTTCTCATGAATCCCGAAAACATTTTCAGTTTTGTTTTAGAAACAGTTGTTTAAGTATTTCACAAGTGTTTCCCATAAAACACTTCAAGTTCATCAAGTGGGTGCCAAGCACTCCTAAGCTTTCAAGTTCATCAGAGAGGTGCATAGCACTCATAAGGTTGTCAGCATTGTTTTTCATTAGGTTATTCAGTGTGACCCAATCGGGTTCACGGTAAATGGGTTAGTGACACTCACCTTTGGTTGCACTGCTACTCTTGCTAAGTAATCCAAATATTGTTTGCTTATCGAAGACCTAAGAACACGTTTAGGTCTTAAGTATTAGTTTTGTGTCTAATCTTTAACTTACGTCACTATGGCCCATAACATAGCACGTTGGAACTATGACACGACATATCGACACACGACACCGATGGTTGATCATAAACAAGGGTTCACATAACTCAGAAATCAAAGCATGTTTCATTATTGCATAATCATGTAAGTCATAGCATAACATTCAAACAAGTTGCACAAGTTTGGGTTTTGGTCTGGTCTCAGTTTCGCTAAACAGTTTCGCTATGCAGTTTCGCTACACAGTTTCGCTGTGTGCACGGGCAGCACTTTCGCTGGGTAATACCCGATGACACAGTTTCGCTAGCTAGTTTCGCTCGAAACTGATGACACAGTTTCGCTAGCCTAGCTTCGCTCGAAACTGGTTTGAACTTTCGTTCAGGTTGGTTCGCTCGGTAGTTTCGTTCGAGCAGGTCTACTTAGTTTCGCGGGCGACACTATAGTTTCGCTACATAGTATCGCTGGATGAATATCTATACAGTTTCGCTGTATAGTTTCGCCCAGAGAACAGCTCAGTTTCGCTGGTCGCGAAAAACACATAAATCAGCCTAAAAATCAATCTAACAGCTTCCATACTTCATGTGGTTCAATATTTAGCATGCATAATCATTTACCAACATTAAACAGTAAGTTTTAACACCTTAAACATGGGTTTTCACATTCAAATCACCAAAAACACATTTTAAACCTAAAATGACCTAACTAGCATGAATCTTCATTATGGTTTGATTTCAAACGTAAAGTTACAGACTTTATGATAGATCTAGCCTTCCTAAACATCATATCAGAAGATCAAGTGATTACATGAAGATCTAAGCATGCTTTTTAAGAAAACACATAGAAAATGCATAAAGAATGGTTTTGGGACTCACGATTCGATCTAGGGTCCGAATGGATGATGTCTCGAGGCTGAGATCACGTTGGCTCGTGGTGCTTCTCGACTGACCAGAAATTCCAGGAGAGTGTGTGTGTGTTTTGTGTGAAATGATGCAAATGGGGAGTAACTAGGGTTTTATAAAATATATATATCAGGGGCTAGTTTCGCTGGCAGTTTCGCTGGCCAAGCGAAACTGGCTCTGAACACATGCAAATCAAATAGTTTAGCCGGCTACCGAGCGAATCTACAGTTTCGCCCGGTAGTTTCGCTGGAAACCAAAAGTGGCCAATTTGCATTCTATTATCAATACTAAATCATGCGTTTAAATCACATTGCACATAATGACAATAAATAAATAAACACATAACACATATGGACGGGTTCGGTGATCAACCAAAGGTCGTGGACGTATTCGGCCTAGTTAAGCATTAGTTACTAAGTTAACACTTATAACGTAACTAACGGAGATTGTCTAACGGAAGTTAACCTTGGAATTCTCGGATGTCACATCATCCCCTTGTAAATGGAATTTTCGTCCCGAAAATTATTCTTGCGTCGTAGCGTTCGCAGCCTCAGCTGTCGTTGTTGCTATAGTTGCTGGGGAAAGAAAGCAAAAGTTTTAGGGTCGCCACATCCTCCTCCTGTTAAAGGAATTTTGGTCCCCAAAATTAAATCATACCTTGAGTTTCCGTGGACGTTTGCCCGAACAAGTGAGGATACTTTTTCTTCATTTGATCCTCTCGTTCCCAAGTATATTCAGGTCCACGCTTTGAGTTCCATCGAACCTTGACGATCGGAATCTTGCTACGTTTGAGGGCCTTCTCCTCGCGTCCCATGATTTCTACCGGTTGCTCGATAAATCTCAAATGTTCGTCAATTTCCAATTCCTCCAAAGGAATTATTTCGGTGTCTTCAGCCAGACATTTCTTCAGGTTAGAAACGTGAAACACGTTGTGAACTCCATCGAGTTCAGCAGGGAGTTGTAATCGATAGGCCACCGGGCCTACTTCCCCAATGATTTCAAATGGACCGATGTAGCGAGGATTCAGCTTTCACTACTACAAAAAAGGGTTTTCTTGACGCTTTTTGCGCGTCAAGAAAGGGCCCAGATGACGCGCAAAAAAGCGTCAAGGAAGGTAGGGTCAAGAATCTTCTTGACGCGCAAAATGCGCGTCATCCCGTTCTTGACGCGCGAACGATGACGCTCCATTTATGACACTCAATGCGCGTCATAAAATGTGTGTCAAGGAAGCCCCTGTCATAAATCAGCTTATGACACGCATTTTTGCGCGTCAAGAATTTTAATTTTTATTTAAAAAAAATGTTTTTTCTAAAATCACTAATTTCTACATTAAATGACAATTAACTTGATAATACAAAATAAAAATACACTTATAGCAAAATAATGCATTTTATATATATAGAAAACATTACAAAGTTCACAAAGTATTTCTAAGTTAATACAAAACATAACCGAAAAATGAGGTGGCCTTCTATACAACACGAACCCATGTCCCTCCACACATTGGACAGCCATGAACCCAGCGACTAATCCACCACATCTCCCGTAAAGCATCAGCAAAATCTTGCAGTCGACTTTTCCTTGCCAAAGCTTGTTTTCATCTCCGCATACCAAACTGTAAAATAAAATAAAAAAGTGCCAAAGTGCCAAAGCTTGTTTTCATCTCCGTAAAGCACTTATGTTGCCAAAATATGATATAACAAGCACTTAGGTTTAGACTGAACCAAATCAACTATCAGGCAACAAAAACTGAATGGAAAACAAACCTGTGTATGGAAGAGGCTGATAAAGGAAGCCACGCACCTCATCATTGTACACACGTCTACCTGCACAATTAAACAACTCTATGAGGCTGCAGTTGACCAAAAAACAAACATCCCGAAATTATATCCTCATAACAACAATCACAGATCAGTTGCAGCACCTGCACACCAAAAAGCACAAACATTTAGTAGCAACCACAAAAATTTAAAACGCCACAATCACCGGCACATTTATAGAAACACCTAGTAGGCTGATGTTTATAACTAAACTAATATAAAAGTGCATTCGGTCACATCACCAAAGCTTCGTTTGTTGAATCAGACTTTGATTATCCATATTTGCTAAGCCTCATATGTAGTTCAGGTCAAATGATCATGCCTAGGTATATCCAAGTCTTTCATCAGCAGTTATTTAACAAAACATATACAGCATAGATAACTTATGTTGTAATAGATGAAAATGATCAAGAATGTTGAGATGTATATTTATTTTGATGGGACTTATCTGTGTTGTGTAGAGGTAGAATCAGAAGTTAATTTATGGACCTGTGCACTTCAAACCCATAAGCATATAACCTGCAGTTAAGAATGTCTTGTTTTTCTGCTTGCTAATGTAAAATTCATCCCCTTTTGTATCCTGGATATGTGTTCAGGTTAAAAAAAAAATAAACCCGCATAATAAATTCAAAGCTAATATAGTTGGTACGCTCCTGCTGGGTTTGAAGTAATAGTAATAGAGAAGCCATTTTATAAAAACTGAATCAAACACTTCGTACATGATCCCTATCTACAATCGCTAACACTTGCGAATAAAAGTGGGTTTAGGTTTCATTTTTTTGTTGATGATAAGTAAAGAGAGATAGCAATTCATAGCATAAAAAAGAAAGGAAATATTTATCTTCCTAAACCATAAATAAGTGGACTGTTAGCTCACTGGATTGCTCTACGAGCTAGCAACAGAAAACATTAAACAAAAAAGAAGCATACCTGATGCTGCTAGCAGATGTGATTGTATAAACCATGCCCTAAAACTTCCTCTTTTGGTCAAGGATTGCTACCAATTCATCTAGGAAGTATAATTCATTTAAACCATTAAGCAAATATGATAAACGTAAAGTTGTTTATAAAGTTGTTTACAAAACAGAATGTTAACCAATATAAACTTAATATAAATGAGTATTCAAATAAGCCTAGGATTGTGATGACAGTCGAGTTTTCAGATTGTACCTTTGACTGGGATGAAGACATAAGCACGAGGACGATGTCGATGCTACTCGAACGGCAGCTCGAAGTGAGTACTCTAAAATGACCCGTTTTAACCCAACCCAAACCTGTTCAGTAAGTATAAAAATGACCCATTTTATTCCAACCCAAACTATTTTATATTAACACCATAGTTGGTTCTTCCAAACAGGGAAGTTTGAGCTGGAGGCTAGCATAATAATCACAATCAGATCCAATGACTTCCATCATTATGGAGTAATTAAACATATATATATACACACATATATATATATATATATATTACCTTGTTAGATATTGACGAATTGATAGATGGAGCAACTGCAAAACATAAAAAACAAAGATAAAATCACATTAACAATCAATATACTCAAAAAGACCTCATATTTTCCCATTCACTACAACCCACAATCCAAAAGAAAGACATAATGACAGTTACCTCTCAGAGACATCTAAGCTGCATAAAAAATTGACAATTACCAACATACAAACACAACTAAACCAACAGTACTCACTGTTTCTTATTTATATTCATATATAAGGTCATGTTGACCATATTCAATATTACAAACCTATATTAATATCTTAGTTCCATATTTAAAGCATTAAAAACTCCAAGTTGTTATGACCAGTTGTTATTCTCATTTACCGAGTCTACTTAAAGGTCTTTTAATAGATAATTACCGTCATAAGACGCCTTTTAGCAACAAAAAAAAAATTCTTGATTAACATGTTTAACCCGTTAGAAGTATAATATAACATGAGTCAACACATCCATAAGTAAATTAATCCCACAACCATTGATGTGGTGCAGAAATGTAGCAAAGAACGTAAACTAATACATGATTGCACAAAGAAAAGTACTTGTCTATAAACATAAAAACTATTAAAATTAGAAACAAATAACCTATAAAACCCTATTGCTGTCAAATGTCAATCTCTAATCTTGTGAAAACACCATATTTATGTAAAATTTACAAATTTGCAAATAAGGAAAGGTAAAAAATTTCTTTTATATGAAAGTATAATATTTTATAAATATAAACGTAGAGGGATTGTTTATTATTCTAAACTATGACAGTGATATTTTACTCTTCTTAAACAATGACAAATTAAACAAATACTACATAAACAATGTTCCTGTTCTCACATATAACAAAATACATTGAAGATTAAGCATAAGAAAGTTATATTTCGTGAATCTAAATCAACCAGTAGCAAATTTACACGGCGACAATTACATTTACAAATTAAAACACAAAAAAAATTAACAAATTATTACTGCAATAAATCGAAGCTTAATTGAGCTGTTTTAGTGATGAATAACAATTTGGGGAACGAAATAGAAGAAATGTAATAACCTCAGCGAAAACAAAAAGAATTTAATTTAGGCACAAAAGATCGAGAATCAAAAGCAAGAGACTTTACTATTTTTGACCCAAAACTAATGGATCTCTGGAGGCTAGGTTGTGCTAGGGCATCTAGGGTTTCGTTTCTTTCACCCAATATTTTCTTTCTTGGTACAGAAGAAGCTTCAATTGTGGCTGAAATTGTGGGACTCATGAAATGCTTAGCGAGTAACTAATTCTTACGAGGGCTCTTTAAGATCTTGGAAGTCATTTTTGGGTTCAATTCATTCTCGTTATTTGATATGTTTCATCCTGCAACAGCACAAAAATCAAAATCAAAACTTAGCAAAAAACTTAGGTTAAATAATCTAATTGAATCTTAAAACAGGGGAACATAGAACGTACCTTGAATAAATGGAAATCCTTGTTGAAATTCTCCATGATTTTTAGAAAGTGTGTAATAGCTTTACACACTAGACATACATGAATACACATGAGCGTCAGTGGAACGAGAGAAGAAGAGCGGAGATGGAGCAACACAGTGGCGGTGATGAAGGAGAAGAAACCGAGAGGGAGCAGCGGAGGCGAATTAGGGCTAAAATAATTGAAGCGGCGGGAATGGTTTTTGTGAGCGGCAGATGAAATTTTAGGGCAAAAATATTAGAGGGAAAATAAAAAAAAATATAAAATATAAAATGACACTTTAAAGATGACGCGCGCCTAATGTGTACTCCGTGTTTTTTTATTTATGACATAAAGTGTATGACGCGCAATATTGCGCGTCATCTACTCTTAAAATTTTACAATTCTTGACAGTTTTTTTATGACACTCGTTTTTGCGCGTCATTAAAAACCGTGTGTCATCGTTCGCGCGTCAAGAAAGGCCCTTTTTCTAGTAGTGTTTCCACGCTTTCCGAAGCGTATCACTCCTTTCCAGGGAGATACCTTCAATAGTACTTTGTCGCCTACCTCGAACTTCAAAGGTTTACGGCGTTTGTCGGCATAACTCTTTTGTCTGTCACGTGCTGCGGCTATCCGTTTTCTGATTTGAATAATTCGTTCAGTTGTATCATGAATGAGTTCCGGTCCGGTGAGTCCCTTCTCACCCGTTTCGGCCCAACACACGGGCGATCTACATTTTCTGCCATAAAGAGCTTCAAAAGGTGCTGCACCAATGCTCGTATGATAACTGTTGTTGTAGGAGAACTCCACCAACGGAAGGTGAGCCTCCCAGTCTTTACCGAAGTCGAGAACGCAAGCTCGGAGCATGTCTTCTAAAGTCTGAATAGTTCGTTCCGTCTGACCATCGGTCTGCGGGTGATAAGCTGTACTCATATCCAATCTGGTTCCCAGTGCTTCTTGCATAGATTGCCACAGTCGGGAAGTAAATCGAGGATCTCGGTCAGAGATAATGGTCTTAGGCACTCCGTGAAGTGCCACAATTCGGTCGATGTACAGCTTCGTCAACTTATCCATGTTGTCAGCTTCCCGCATTGGAATAAAGTGTGCAGATTTGGTTAGTCGATCAATGATAACCCAAATCGCATCCGGTCGATTCGATCGATGTGGTAGTCCCGTTACGAAGTCCATGGAGATATCCTCCCATTTCCATTCTGGGATCTTTGGTTGTTGTAATAATCCAGAAGGCTTTTGGTACTCGATCTTAACCCTTGAGCATGTTAAACACTTAGCCACATATCGCGCAATGTCGGCTTTCATATTCGGCCACCAATACAAGTTCTTCAAATCTTGGTACATTTTGTCCGATCCAGGGTGTACCGAATACCTTGACTTGTGAGCCTCGTCCATCACGAGCTCACGGAGATTTCCAAGTAAAGGAACCCAAATTCTGTCGTTGTAATATCTGAGTCCGTCGGACTTAATTTCTGAGTTACCATCCACCCCTCGCAGTGCTTCAGCTGCGAAGTTTTCCTCTTTTAAGGCTTCTCGTTGGGCATCGCGGATCCGATCCGGCAATCCCGTGTGAATGGTAAGTTGCAGCGCTCGTACACGTCGAGGCTTTTCGTACTCTTTTCGGCTTAAGGCATCAGCCACAACATTGGCTTTTCCCGGGTGATACTTAATCGCTAAGTCATAATCGTTTAGTAGCTCGACCCACCTTCGCTGTCGCATGTTGAGGTCCTTTTGTTCAAAGATATGTTGTAAGCTTTTGTGGTCGGTAAATATCGTGCACTTTGTTCCGTAGAGGTAATGTCTCCAAATCTTGAGTGCAAATACCACGGCTCCTAATTCCAAATCATGTGTTGTATAATTCTTTTCAGTATCCTTCAGTTGCCTGGACCCGTAGGCAATCACTTTGTCTCGTTGCATCAACACGCAACCGAGTCCTTGAATAGATGCATCGCAGTAAACCACAAAGTCGTCAACCCCTTCGGGTAACGAGAGAATCGGAGCTGAACATAACATGTCTTTAAGAGTTTGAAACGCGTGTTCTTCTTTTTCACCCCATCTATATTGCACTCCTTTGTGCGTTAAAGCTGTTAAGGGTTGAGCCAATTGCGAGAAACCCTTGATGAATCTTCGGTAATATCCGGCAAGTCCCAAAAATTGTCGGATTTCGGTCGGCGCTCTCGGAGTAGACCAACTCTTAATAGCTTCTACTTTAGCTGGGTCGACATGAATTCCTTCCTGATTAACAATGTGTCCAAGAAACTGGACTTCGCGAATCCAAAAATCGCACTTTGAAAACTTGGCGTAAAGCTGCTCCTTGCGGAGTAATTCCAAGATAAGTCGTAGGTGTCTCTCGTGTTCTTCCTTTGTCTTGGAGTAGATTAAGATATCGTCAATGAAAACTATCACAAACTGGTCGAGGTACGGCTTGCACACTCGATTCATCAGATCCATAAATACAGCAGGCGCATTAGTTAGCCCAAACGGCATAACTAAAAACTCGTAATGACCATACCGAGTTCTGAAAGCAGTCTTGGGGACATCCTCATCACGAACACGAAGCTGGTGATATCCAGACCGTAGATCAATCTTTGAAAAGTAGCTCGAACCTTGTAGTTGGTCGAAGAGATCGTCGATTCGAGGAAGTGGATACCGATTCTTGATCGTAACCTTGTTAAGCTCTCGGTAGTCGATACACATTCGGAACGTTCCATCCTTCTTCTTAACAAACAATACCGGTGCTCCCCATGGAGACGAACTTGGACGAATAAACCCCTTGTCGAGTAACTCTTGAAGTTGTGCGGAGAGTTCGTTGAGTTCGCTTACCGCCAAACGGTAAGGTGCGCGTGCAATCGGAGCGGCTCCAGGAGCTAAGTCGATTCCAAACTCGACTTGTCGAAATGGAGGCAAACCAGGCAGATCATCAGGGAATACATCTTGGAAGTCGCGGACTATCGGGTAGTCGTCGATTCTACGCTCGGGAAGTGTCGTGTCTGTGACGTTTGCAAGTACCGCGAAGTGTCCTTTACGAAGACACTTTTGAGCTTTGAGATACGAAATAATTCCGGTGACTGTCCCACCTTTTTCACCTTGAACCGTTAACACTTCACCTTCTTCGAGTGGGATACGAATCACTTTTTCTTGACATAAAATTTCAGCTCGATTTTCAGATAACCAATCCATTCCTACTATAACATCAAAACTACCAATCGGAAAAGGCATAAGATCGATTCCTAATGTATGGCCAGCTAGTTCTAACTTACAGTCCTTAACTATCTGAGTCGTATCATGAAGTTTACCATTTGCTAACTCTACCACATACTTAGCGTCTAAGTCAATCGGTTTAGCATTAATTAGCCTAGCAAACTTAGTGGAAATAAAACTTCTTTCAGCACCAGAATCAAACAATACAGTAGCGAAGAAACCATTTAGTATGAATTTACCGTTAATCACGTTGGCGTCGTTGCGAGCTTCACCTTGACCCATGACAAAAGCTCTTCCTCTGCCATTTCCACCATTCCCGTTGTTACCATTCCCGTTGCCATTTCCTCCGCCATTACCATTCCCACCATTGTTTCCTTGATTACCATTTCCTTGTCTTCTCAATTGCGGGCAGTCTCTCTTAATGTGGCCTTGAGCACCACATTCATAGCAGTTCCCATTACCATTCCCTCTGGGAGCTTCATTGTTGTTGTTACGGTTCTGACCATTGTTGTTTCCATTGCCCCGGTTGTTTCCATAGTTGTTGTTGCCATGATTGTTGTTGTTTTGCCTTAGGACGGTTTTGTTGCTCGGGAAGAATCGTCCAACAGTCCTTCGCCTCATGGCTTTTCTTGCCACACCTTTCACAGCTTAAATTCCTTCTACAAATACCAGTGTGATGCTTCCCACACTTGTTACACATGGGCAGGTTACCCTTGTAGTTGCTTTGACCATTTCCGCCCTGGCGGTTGTTTCCACTGTTGTTCCCAGACCTTTTGCTTTGGCCTTGGGAGTTATAAGACCTCCCAGTGCTGTTTCCCACACTTTGATTGTTCATGGAGTTTTCAGGAGCTTCATCATCAGCTTTTCTTTTGCCACTTAAGGCAGTCTTCTCTGTGGCCTTTGCAGGAAGTGTACCTTTCTCAATTTCCTGATCAGTAAGTTTGTGAGCCAAACGGATGGCTTGTTGCACAGTTGTGGGGTTGCTGGCAGTCACTAGTCCTTTGATTTGAGGCGCGAGGCCTTCCAGATAACGCTCGATGCGTTTGAACTCAGCATCCACCATTGTGGGGCACAAGACCTCGTACTCATGGTAACGCGCAGTATACTGTTCGACTTCAGACCCAGTCATTTTCAGATTCAAGAATTCACCCTCTAACTTCTTCACTTGGTCACGGGGACAGTACTCCTCCATAATCAGCTCCTTAAACGCTTCCCATTCCATGTTATTAGC
This sequence comes from Deinandra increscens subsp. villosa, assembly GCA_039602395.1. Lineage (NCBI taxonomy): Eukaryota > Viridiplantae > Streptophyta > Magnoliopsida > Asterales > Asteraceae > Deinandra > Deinandra increscens. The sequence goes on along the minus strand of JBCNJP010000010.1, from coordinate 47,256,960 downwards.
CGCATCTAACCCAATCATCTGGATTTCGGCATTCCACCAGGAGAGAGCAGCTCCCTCAAAGGTACCAGTAGCATACTTCACTTTGCTCTCAGCAGGGCAGTTGCACATAGAGAAGACCTTTTCAGACTTCTCGATCCACCTGAGGAGTCCTACCGCTCCTTCTTCGCCGGAAAACGTTATTGGCTTGCAGTCCATGAAGGACTTAAACGTGCAGTGATGGTGGTTTCCTGATGCAATAATAGTTCGGGTTTTAAGTTTAAACAGGTCAAAATATAATCGCTTTGTGCCTTAACCGGCATAATAATTACCCTGTGCGGCGTATGCAGCTTGGACGGCTGCCACTGCGGCTTGCACGTGTTCGTTAATCATAGCTTGCAGTTGTGCAGGTGTCATGTTAATGTTGCTCCTTCCGTGTCCTCTTCCAGACATTTTGCTGGACAGTTAAAGTAGCCAGTGTTCAGTCACAGTTAAAGTAACGCGTTTAAACATATTTTTATAACTTTCAATAACTAATGATCCCTAGCCCAATTGGTTAGAAGAGGTACCCAATACATTATAAATGGGAGGTTTTGGGTTCAAGTCCCACTTGTAACAAAAAAATTAATAAATGGGGGTTACAGGCTGAGCCAGGGGGTTTTCTCACCTATGGTGAGTTTTCTCCTGATGAAGGTCGGAGATAATCAGGTGGGTGGGTAATACGTCCGTCAGTGATGCCAAATTTGTCGTTCAAAAAAAACATACACTTTCAATAATATAGGCATGATTAATTATATTAATGGGTTAGTTGCTCTACAACCCACTGACCCGTCCACTCAACCATACAGCAAGACTTTTAGTTTTTTTTTTGGAACGGCATCGATCAGGCGACTTTGGTCTCACGTGTAAACCTACCCTTGCGGGGCTATGTCCAAGGTCGATTACTCGGACCTCCGTGAGAACCAAGACACCCCCTCCTGAAGCTTTCTCCTGGCAGAAACCCCCTCCTGGGACAACATGGGGTAAAACTGCCTCCCCTTGGATTAGAACTTGGGTCACATAGTAACAAAGCTCTAAGAGCCAAGGGGGTAACCACTAGGACAAGTCCTAGTGGTTAGCAAGACTTTTAGTTAATATTGCAAGTAACCGTAATATATGGATCTGTGATAACCGATCAGATTTAGGACTTCCATAAACCACTTTGTTAGTATAATAAGATAACATTTATTGAGGACTACAATAACCCACTACCATTATTCATTACATAATAAGATAAACAATATATATTTTAATTAGCTATTTTACACTATCCGAATTCTAATCTCATTTTTATTAGAGGATATTGTATTTGTGTAAATATAGAGGGTTTATTATGTATTTTGTAATAGTATATATAGGGGGCATGTATTCTCATTTATGAGGATAATAGAATTCACAAATACTTTCATGGTATCACAGCAAAAACCCTAGCCCCCATCCCTTCTTTTTTTTCGGTCGATAACCCCTCCTCAGCCGGCTACGGCCTGCTATCTCCTTCCTCCGCCATCACCCTTTATCGCTACTGCCCCTCCTTCTGTCGACATGGGTGACGCACCGAAGACCACCAAACCCGGTTCCTCCTCCAGCCCCCTCGAAAAGATACTGCAACAGGCCTACGCGGTCACGAATATTATTCTTCGGGTTCGTCCTTTGGATGGGACTAAGGTTACATATTCATCTTGGGTTAAGCTTTTCAAGACTCACGTCAAAGCCTATAAGGTTAGCAATCACATCGATGGCACCGAACCCCCCGCTTCCACTGATGCTACGTTCTCGATCTGGGAGGAGATCGATGCCCTTGTCTTGCAGTGGATTTATGCCACGCTATCGGACGAAGTTCTCGCCCGCGTTCTGTCCACGGACACGACTGCTCGCAAGGTATGGGTTAAGTTACAAGAGATTTTTTTGAGTAATAAGGGGTCTCGCGCGGCTGCATTGGAACAACAATTTGCTAATCTTACGTTAGCGGCATGTTCGTCTATGGACGACTATTGTCAGAAACTTACCGATATATCCGAGCAACTTAAAGATGTTGACCGACCCGTTGATGAAAATCGGTTGGTTTTACAGTTGGTTCGCGGGCTACCGCCCGAATATGACACGGTGGCCTCTTTTATAAACCAGAGTTCCCCTAAGTGGGACGTTGCTCGGAACATGGTCCAGTTGGAATTGCATCGTTTGTCGGCTCGCCAAAACACCAACCAAACTGTCCTTACTACCTCCTCCACCAACAACCATAATCCGCCACCCCCACCTACTCAAACCGAGACCCCACCTCCTCCTGCCCAACACCGTAACTATGACCAACCCCCTCCTTCATACAACACTTACCCCCCTCGCCAAAACAACTCCCGTAACAATTACCGTGGCAACCGCAACCAAGGTCGTGGAGGCTACCGTAATAACCGCAACAACCGAGCCGGTAACCGACCCCCTCAAAACTACCCTCCACCACAGTGGGGGTATTGGAATGCACCGCCCCCCTGCCCCTACCCCACTCAGCCCTCCCCTTACCCGCCGCAAACCTCATGGACTGCCAACCCTCCACCACCGCCAAACTATCCTACCGCCAACGTCGCCACTGGACCATACCCTCCATACGATGCATTAAACCCGACTGACATTGGTGCCGCTCATCAGAATGTGCAGCTCACTCCTCCAGGACAGACTTGGTATTTGGATACAGGGGCGTCCAATCATATTGCTGCACATCAAGGTATGGTTCAATTTCCCGTGTCTAATCCTAATATAAGTAATATTTTCGTTGGCAATGGTCAACCGTTGTCCATTATCGGATCCGGCCATTCCGTTCATGCCCTTCCCACCAAACATTACCATCTTAAAAACATTCTTGTCTCACCTCAAATTGTTAAAAATTAAATTTTCGTTCGTCAATTCACACGTGATAATCAAGTTATTATTGCTTTTGACCCGTTTGGCTTTTCATTGAAGGACCTCAAGACTGGAGAGCACCTTTCCCGCCACAATAGTACGGGTGACCTTTATCCGTTTACGCCACCTGCTCCTACTCCTTCCGTCTACCTCACCACCACTTCCAACTCTTATCTATGGCACACAAGACTTGGTCACCCGGGCTCTAATATTTTGGATTTTTTATCTAGTCGTTCTTTAATTTCATGTAATAAAGACAAACATATGTCTATTTGTGAGTCTTGTCAACTTTCTAATAGCAAGCGTTTGCCATTTTCTGATTCACAGTCTGTTACGTATAGTGCTTTTGATATTATTCACTGTGATTTGTGGACCTCTCCAGTCCATAGTAAATCGGGTTATAAGTATTATATGGTCCTCATCGACAATTTTACACAATTTGTTTGGGTGTATCCCTTGAAGTTTAAATCTGAAACATTTCCTACCTTTACCAAATTTCACCGTCTTATTCAAACACAATTTCAGAAAACAATAAAGTCTTTTCAATGTGATCTGGGTGGGGAATTCGACAATGGGGAATTTAAGACGTTTGCTAACTCTAATGGCGTTACCTTTCGTTTCTCTTGCCCCCAAACGTCACCTCAAAATGGCAAAGCTGAACGAATGATACGTCGGCTCAATGATATAATCCGTGCTTTACTCACTCAAGCCAACCTTCCCCCGCCATTTTGGGTAGAGGCCTTGCACACGGCAGCCTACCTTCACAACATTCTCCCCACCAAACGACTTAATTTCTATACCCCCACCTACGCGTTGTTTCAGCGACATCCCTCATATACCCACTTACGAGTGTTTGGATGTACATGTTATCCCAACCTTTCCGCCACCACCCCCCATAAACTTCATACTCGCTCCGTCCGTTGTATTTTCTTGGGGTATCCCACTAACTTCCGAGGGTATCGTTGCTTTGATCCTATCTCCGGGCGGGTTCACTTGTCGCGACATGTTGTCTTTGACGAACGCTTGTTTCCGTACGTCGACATCACTACCTCGACGTCCCCCTCTGCCATGGATCCCCACTCCATATTCGACCCCCCATACGTCGCGACCCCCTCTCCCTCCACCTCGCAACCATGCACTGATCCGCCACCCATTTCCCATACACCTCCACACCCGGCAACTCCTATCTCTCCTCCCCCGTTCCAGCCGACACCGCCATTCACACCCCAGCCTAGTCCAACCACTGCCTCACCTCCGACCCCAGCCGTCCACGCTAACTCTCCACCGAACCCTCACCCGACTCACCACATGACAACTCGTTCCCAGGTCGGTACCTTCAAACCCGTCACCCGTCTCAACTTATCCGTCCAGACCACCCCTGTCATCTCTCCCATACCATCGTCTTACACCAAAGCCCTTGCCGATCCGAATTGGACACAGGCCATGCTAACCGAATTTAAAGCTTTGCAGGAAAACGACACGTGGGAATTAGTGCCACGGCCTAATAACCACCCGGTGATACGATGCATGTGGTTATTCCGTCATAAACTGAAATCGGATGGTAGTCTCGAGCGTTATAAAGCTCGCTTAGTTGCTAATGGTAAATCTCAGACGGTGGGGATTGATTGTACCGAGACTTTCAGCCCGGTTGTCAAACCGGCAACCATTCGTACGGTTTTATCGCTAGCCTTATCAAAATCATGGCCGATGCGACAGTTGGACGTTAAAAACGCTTTTCTGTATGGTGATTTGAATGAGACTGTCTACATGTCTCAACCTCCGGGGTTTACTGACACTCGTTTTCCAGATTATGTATGCCGGTTGAAACGCTCACTATATGGTCTGAAGCAGGCGCCGAGGGCTTGGTATACTCGGTTTGCCACTTATCTCATGTCACATGGCTTTCGGAGCAGTCAATGTGACACTTCATTGTTTGTGTATCGCCACGGGCGGAACACGGCGCATTTATTACTTTATGTCGATGACATAATTCTGACTGCCACAGATTCTCAGTTCCTTCAGACTATTATTACCTCATTATCTAAAGAGTTTGCCATGACAGATTTAGGGGATCTTCATCATTTTCTCGGGATTACGGTCACACGAGATGCCTCCGGATTATTTTTAAGCCAAGCGCAATATGCCAAAGAAATTTTGCAACGTGCCTCCATGTCTAATTGCAAACCTTGCGCTACACCAGTTGATACGGAAGCAAAATTAAGTGCCGAAGATGGTCCTCTCTTGCCCGATGGAACTTTATATCGGAGCCTGGATGGCGCGCTCCAGTATCTCACTTTTACGAGACCTGACATCACCTACGCGGTTCAACAGGTTTGCCTTTTCATGCATGCTCCACGAGAATCACATTTTAATTTTATCAAGCGCATACTTCGGTATCTTCAGGGTACACTTGATTACGGCCTACAGCTTCGGCCCACTCCAACACCGTCTCTCATCGCTTATTCGGATGTCGATTGGGGTGGTTGTCCGGACTCTAGACGGTCCACGTCTGGATATTGTATTTTTATGGGGGATAATCTATTGTCGTGGTCGTCAAAACGTCAATCTACAGTGTCTCGTTCTAGCGCAGAAGCTGAGTATCGTGCAGTGGCTAATGATGTTGCCGAGGTAAGTTGGTTACGCATTCTTCTTCTTGAACTTCATGTTCCTGTTCGCGACGCCACAGTTGTTTATTGTGATAATGTTTCGGCGGTTTATCTTTCTGGCAATCCTGTACATCATCAGCGAACAAAGCACATAGAGATTGATATACATTTTGTGAGAGAAAAAGTTCATTTGGGGCAAATTCGTGTTTTACATGTTCCGTCTGAGTACCAGTATGCAGACATTTTCACCAAGGGACTTTCTCGGCAACTCTTTCAAACGTTTCGTTCCAGTTTAACCGTTCGTTCCTCCCACGTTCAAACTGCGGGGGCGTATTAGAGGATATTGTATTTGTGTAAATATAGAGGGTTTATTATGTATTTTGTAATAGTATATATAGGGGGCATGTATTCTCATTTATGAGGATAATAGAATTCACAAATACTTTCAATTTTATCCACCAATACTCTAGTACGTTTCAAACTTTTACTTTTATTGTTTGATCAAGTCAAACTTTTTTAGAACGGTAGTATGACTTTTCAAAAGTTTACTTAGTTAAACGTTAAAAAGTAAGAGTTTAAAAGTCAAGATGTAATAACTACTTCGTTTATACCTTCATAAACTTGACCTTAAGGCTATGTGTAGTCATAATGCCTAATGCCCCACCATGGGGCATTATGTGACATGTGTCGCTGATGTGGCAAGGGGGGTTATATGGCATTGGTGTGTAATCATAAAGCCCCTACATTAAGTAAACTGCAGAGAGAAACAGCCACAAGGGCGCCATGCTCCTCACGCCCCTCGGCCAAAAACCCCAACATGGCGCCCCGGGGGGTGCCAAAGGGCGCTATAAGGGGCGTTATAGACCTGATTTTTGCCCCATAACGCCCACACATAGCCTAAGAGGCTCTTTACTCAAAAGCAAACTTATACGTCCAGTTTTAGCAATCGTATGACCGATATTTCCACAACCTCGGGCGCACGTGTAACATACAGTGGGACAGAATACAATCTTGTAATCATTCTCATACTTCATTATCTTGAACCAATTGCTTCTGGTCACTAGGCCCGGGTTCCCTACGATCCCGCGGCTCGACACAACCCATTGCCCGTTGACATTTTCGACCCTCCAAACCGCAGGCTTACCGCATGTTGTTGCATCCGAGAATTTAATGTTAAGATCCACAAAACTACGAATGACACCGCCTCTGGCCGGATGGAAACTCAACGGTGACCCGTTTAACTGATCGTTGTTTTCTTGAGATACATCAAGTGGGCATGTCTGATTGTATGTTGTGGGTGATAGTTTCACGCCACCCCCTCGTTCGCTGATGGCCGGCAAGATGTAGTAGGAGGAGCCGGTTACGAGTGGGTTCTGGTCAGTGTCAAGGACAGGAGATTGAGATTGACCAAAAGAGAGTGAGATTAATGTCGAGAGAACGATGAAAGTGAGGAATGATATGATCTTCATATTAGGAATAATGAGAATAGAAGGGCAGCAGCATATGTCATATTTATAGAAGAGTAAACATCCTAGTCATGAGATTGAGATACATCCAGTCATGTGCCCCATGAGGGGCATTTAAGTAATTTTACGAATTCTTTTTTGCTGATATCGTATCTTTTCACGCAAACCATATTGCCAAAACCAAAATTTACTCTATATAAATAGAAATTTAAGTACCTGAATGGTCCTGAACTATTTCAAAATTTTTGAAATTAGACCACCTTAAACTATATAAACCAAGAGTTTTAAACTATATAATTATATTGTGTTAAATTGAGAACTATTTGATTTTGATAACTTTTAAAAACCAATCTTAACCACTAATTTCAGAGGGGTCACTCAAATTCATAGAAGAAAACTTTTCTTATATATATCTAGTGGCTCAAAATGATTTAAAAAGTTTTCAAAATCAAATGGTTTTCGAATGAAAATCCCCCTAATTATATATGCATATATAATGTAACATGTTGGTTGGTTTTTCACATGGATGATGTTGGATGTTTTAGTATAATTGAGAATTGTGTATGACATTGAAGCAAGAGTACACGTTTGCTTGAATATCACCAGGACTAACACGGAAGAAGTGAGATCCAAGGAGCAGATCCCCTAGCTAGGGTCGGGCTTGGAAATTATTTATTTTAAACCAATTGTATAAAAGAAGTTACATTAGAATTCTATTTCTGACCAAAAATGCATTTATTAAAACTTAAGGGGCTTAATATGCACATTGGTTTAAAATAAATGATTTCGCTGGATCTCAGATTTGGAGACATAAAAGAATAGCAATCAAAATTCAATACACAAAAAAGAATAGCAATCAAAATTCAATACACAAATCTTGAAATCAAAATCTGATTTTATCCGATCAAATCTTTGGTATCCACTCCAATTGTTTGATCTGAAAGTGAATCAAACACGACTTCAGATTCTATCAGGAAATCGCTCAACGAAATTCTTGAAATCCCCAACAAAGATCAAACAATTTTCATGTGTTGAGGACGAGCGCTGAAGAATCTGCAAGGAATATGAATTTAAGCACTACTACAAAAATACCCTTTCTTGACGCTTTTTGCGCGTCAAGAAAGGGGTCAGATGACGCGCAAAAAAGCGTCAAGGAAGGCAGGGTCAAGAATCCTCTTGACGCGCAAAATGCGCGTCATCTGATTCTTGACGCGCGAACAATGACACACCATTAATGACGCTCCTTTTATGACACTTTATATGCGCGTCAAGAAAATGTGTCGCCTGTAATTTAATAGAGTTTTTATTAAATATAATTTTGTTGTCGTTTATTTATGACGCTCATATATGCGCGTCATCCATTTTTATGACACTTTTTGTGCGCGTCAAGAAAATGTGTCACTTGTCATTTAATAAATGTGTCGTCTCTTTATGACGCGCATAATTGCGCGTCATGTTTGTTAATGTTTTTTTTTTATATTTTTGCTGAAACTGCTGTTTTCCATTTTAAATGCTGTAGCCAAAAACTGCATTTCATAATCTGCTGGTTACCAAAATAGAATCTGCTGTATCCAAAAACTGCATTTCATAATATGCAAATACCATAATTCGGTTTCATCATGTTCATACAATCCGATCATAACGACAAAGATAATATGTTCTAAGTTTACACATAATATAATATTCGATCCCTAGATACTACGCCCTGAAAATGAAGTTGCATGCATAGCCCAACCATTCTGTCCGAATCTCATCAAAGTCCGCATCGGTGTATTGATTACTATCTCCACCAATCTGTGTGAACACATACAATAAAAGAGGCAAATATAAATGCACATACCATAAAAATTATCATCAAACATAAAGATAAAAAATTATGCAAAATTATAAAGAAAGCTTACATTGTCTTTCTCAAGTACTACAATTCCTTGCCGAACCACCTCTTTCATAAATTTCAAGACATAGTAACCACATTCCGTAAATCCTGGTTGAAGTGGACACTACAAAAAAAAAATGTTTCTAACTTATTACACTCTATCTAACAGTTGGTGAAATGCATAAATGCAGCATGTATGAAGCATGTACACATGTATGTAGAAGGAATCAATATGAACAGAAGCTGGAGTTGTTACGGTTTCAGAAGCAGTAACTTACTTTTGTGTTCATATAAGATACATATATGTATATAACATGTTTGTATAATCAGTTTCATATAAGATACTTTTGTGTTCATATAAGATACTTGTATAATCAGTTTCATATACACGTATGGACACTTGCATCATAATTTAAATAAACAGATTTTCGCCAAGGTTTGACCATGATGCCGAATAATGATGCATGTAATTATGCCAGATTATAAACATCACATAAGTATGTTCTGATTTCACTTTATAAACATCTTATGATAAGCAACAGCAGCCTAAATTTTTATAAACAGTTTATGATCAGCAACAGCAGCCTAAAATTTATTTATGATCTCTAAACTTCCAGTTTATAATTGGGAATGGCAAGAACATGTATGATTTCAGTTTATAATGCACATTCACCCCATACTTTCACTGACTTCATAATTTACCCTGCAGCCTAAATTTTTATAATAGCAACAGCAGCCTAAATTTTTATAAACAGCAACAGAAATAAGCAGCAGCAGCCAGGCCAGCAGTTTCATAATTAAGCAACAGTTTCATAGTAACAGCAACAAGATTTACGAACAGCAACAAATTAAAACACTAAATTCTTAATATTTATATAATACAAACAGCAACAGCATTATTAACAAATTAAAACAGATTAAATCAGCAGAAATCAACATTCATATAATAGCAAAAAGCTAGCAAGGGGGCTAGATTACAATGAACATCTATCTAATAAGAACAAGTAAAAGTTAAAAAAGAACGAGAAAAAATAAAGATTGTAGTAACATCAAAACGGATTCCTAAGTTTTTCATTTATCGGATTTTCTACTTTCAACCCATTGTAGTCTAATTTGATTCCATAGAAGCAAACATACTGTTGATCAGAATCTCATGAACTGTAATAAGATGCACTTTGACTTTCTTAAGTCAAACATACTCCTTTTCAGTTTAAGACTGATGAGTATTCCATAATAGCGGTTAGATAAAGAAGATAGCCAACTCAGCTCTATTACAAGTAATACAGATGTATAGAAAGTTTGGTACAAAATTTGTAACAAAATCCATATCATTTTTTATCTAAAAAGGTATGGTTTTGACCTCAAAAGACAAAACTGGACTCAAAGTTCTTTCACAGTTTCACTGACACCATGAATACAAAAAAGGTGGCGCCTTTGACCCATTAACCTACTAATGGATGATGTGTTTGTTTTTTTTATCTCGAATGGGGGGCAGACCATTTTTTCCCTCATTATGTAACCAGACCCACAATTAAGGGAATGTAAGTAACTTTGATGAAGCGTCTATAATCAATTTTCTTTTTCCTAATATCCAACTGATTATATGACACTAATACTAATTAGAAACTCACATGAGCAGTTTCATTTATAACAACAGTAGCGTTATAAAAACAGTAACAGAAGCAGTTTCAGTTTCAGTTATGAGACAAAGCTAGCTAGTCACAGAAAATGCTAACCTTTGAATTTACCCATCTGAGTTTACGTGTCTTCTTCGATCCACTCTGTGACTCATATAAGCCAATTGCCCTACAAAATAAATTGATTTGTATTACGAAAAACCAAATATGATATAATGATTTCAAAATTTCTATGATTTACTTACGCATCGACTATTTGCTTAAACTGGAAATTAACCGAGCTAGGCCTTAGGGAGTCAAGATAATAGCAATCCATATTTTTCATGTCTATTACACCTAGCACCCAGTGTTCTCTACAACAAAACAAAAACCATAACATGTCAAACAACTAATATAGATCAAACAAAACAAATTTATGTTGAAAATCAAACCCGGGATTGTAGGGCAATAGGACAATGTCATTGCCCTTTCTTCCTTTTAATCGATCTGCAACGAGTCGACTTGAATCATCTATATTTTTAGCCATTCCTTTCTTATTAAATTGCATGGTTGCAGTCGGGGTTATAAAACAAATTCCATGATCTACTTTGCCTCCATTCTTTATTTGCTCATACAAGTACCTGTTAAAATACTAAATTGATTAGAATTATCTTAGTTTGTATAAGAAGTAAAAACACTCTTTTAAATTACTTACATTGTATAAGAAGAAATCACAGCCCCGCTCAACACATCCATTGCAAAAACAGAGTCAAAATCATTCCAATTTAAGTACGTGAAACTATCATACCCAAAGAGATCATCCTCACATGACACTTTTATAGAATCAACCTGCGTCATTTGTCCATCAACCATCATTGCAGCCATTGACATAGCAAAACTTTCCATTCTGACCCTCTTCTTCCTGTGACCCCTTGTCATTATCTTTCTTTTCAACGACTCTTTTTCAATCACCTTACTTTTTTTTCTCTCCTTAAACTCCTTAACGGCCTCGCCGGTAATGACTTGAAAGTCATCTTTTTGTCGTTTCTTGTTTCCTTTTCCCGTCTCCTTACACTCATCCTTCCTTTCCTCATCCTTTGTTGCCTCAATCATCTTTGCCTCGTCCTTTCTCTCCTCTCCCTTCGTTGCCTCGTCCTTTCTCTCCTCACCTTTCTTTACATCCTTTGTCTCCTCACCCTTCTTTACATCCTTTCTATCCACAACCTTCTCTGTTTTCTTCTTTTTCTTTGCCATTTTAGTCTGCAAAAAAATTAGTATAACGTAACAAATTCTGTAATAACAGATTCTATTTAGCTCAGGTGAAAAAGTTGAAAAAAGTTTACCAAATCAGAGAATTGAATGACTAGGTGCCTCGGCCAACGTAGTATGTACCCAAGGGCATCTTGGACCTTCTCAACGAACTCCTCTTCAAGTGGAAAGGGTAGTGAAGCTTCTCCTTGTGTACATGTTTGAACCATAACTTCAATGTTCTCATCTAGTACATGAAGGTCAAAAGTAAGATCCAAATTTGTGGAAACATCAACTAAATATAAAAACAAATATATAAATAAGTACCCGAGTCATTCCAATTCATTATGGTTCCTCTAGCGACAATATTTGTGGGAACATCAACTGCAAGATAACAAGATTTATCCTACAAAATAAAAAATGTCAGCCTCAAATCAGAGACAGTCGTTAGAAACAATTTAATTGCTTACATCATCGTGTTCTTTGTCATCTTCTGGTGCTTCTTCATCATCATTCCCCATTTGGCAACTTGCAGCTTCTGAAACAGGAGTGGCACTACGACCACCTCTTGTCAACCTTTCTAACTTATCTTCAACTTCTGTTAACCGTCGATTGATCTTCTTCTTCTCCTTGTCCAGGTAACCTTTAACAGTCTTGGGTAAGTGAAAATATTGTTGGTGCGATACAAACTTACCCATCCCGCGTACACGCCCACGTTGTTCTTCATTACCCAGGGCCTGCGTGAGCACATCCTCTGTTCCACATGAAACATCCTCATGTTTATCTTGTTTCTCTAGCTTCTCCTGCACAAAAAACCATACCAAGCCTCAATGGAAAATTATCACATCACCAAAACTTTCAAATGTTACAAACTTACCATTTTATCAACCACTTTTTGGACATCCAGGTCGAAACCTCCTGATTTCAATTGTCTTGCTTTCTTCCAACATGTCGCCCTATCAATCTCCTCTTCCTCCTTGCCAGTTTCTTTGACCTATTTACCAAGAATAACATAAGTGAATTAAGAACAAAACTAAGAGTAAGTATTTGATATAAGTTAATTCATACTAGCTCCTCAATGAGTCCGGAATATCCCTTTCTGCTTAAACGATGATTGTATTTATTTTTTGCACGAGTTTTTTGAGCCTTCTTACTCTTTTCCTGCATTAGAAAGATTAAAACTATGTTAGAAAAATATTCTCCTACAAAAAAAAATATATAACAGTAAAGTATTTGACATAAATTGACGAACCTCCCATTGTTTTGAACTATGTTGTGCCACAAACAGTTTCCAATCGGGCTCTTTCAAAAATGGATACATAGCAGGAGGAGTGAGTAGATCTGCCTCAGGATCATCTTTTCGTGCCAAAATAAACTTTTTGTAAAGAGTATGTTTGAAGTTTTTCCACTTTGTCCCAACTGATTGAAGAGACCGCTTCCGACCCTTTGGGTTAAGTACAAAATTTGCCTGAAATATATAGCAAAATAATTTAATACCAACCTAATAAACTACATACTAAGCTAATTAAACCCAATAGTTTTAGACTTACCGAAACATGTTTCCAACAAGCTTCCTTTATTTGGTCACCAACATCATACCAACGCTCATAAGTTATAGGAACCATAGTTCTTGCACACATTCCCTCAAAAGTAGATAGCTGTGTTGCAGTCTCTCCATATGGGACACCTCTTTTATTATAAGTAACTACTACTCTCTTCTTTTTAGTTTTTGATTTGACTGTCGGTCCTCTTTGTGATTTAGAATCTTGGTCTTCATGATCTGAATCATCTTCATGACTCACTTTCTCATTTTCCGGATCGGCCATGGCCCAAAAAACAACCTGTTCAAATAGAATATATAGTTAGTAACAACATAAGAGTAAAAGATAGTTTAAGCTAAGAACCAAAAATTAAAAACATACCAAAAAACTAAACTTTATTATTTTCCACAAAAAAAGATATATTAAACTAATATGCCCTCGTCATCCGAGCGCGTACAATCAAAATCATCGTCAAGATCTGCTAAATTGGGGTCTTGTACATCAACAGTAGCATCAAATTCCAACATATCATCATTTTCAACATCATCTCCATACTTATACATCTTATGTGGTGTGAAGCCAACAACAGACAAATTCTTATCTTGTTGATCTTGAACATAAAAAACTTGTCTGGCTTGACTAGCTAATATGAAGCGTTCAGACTGATGACCAAGCCTACCAAAGTTAACAACTGTGAATCCAAAATCATCTTTTTTAACACCACGACTATCAACCCAATCACACATGAAAACAGGAATTGTAAACGTGTGATAATCAAGCTCCCATATCTCCTTTATACGCCCGTAATAAGTAACCGCGCCATACACGGGGTTGGAGTCTTTTGCACTAGCAATCTGCATAGTATGTGCAACTATGGATACTCCACTACATTGAGTGGTTCTAGATTCATCTCGAGAGGTTGTATGGAACTTATACTCATTTATGACAAAACCGGTATATTTTTTAACAACATAATTAGGCCCTCTAGCCAACCAACTAACAGTCTCGCAAATATCTTCCCCATTAGCCAAGCGTTTTTCAACCTATTGGAAATAGTTTAAAGTAATTAAAACAAAACTATGTAACAAAATTATATAAAACAAAACTATGTAACAAAATTATACAAAACCTCATTCTTAAACCAGCTAATAAACGTCCGACTATGTTGGCTCTGCAACCATGTGCTATTTCGACGGGGGTTAAGATCCTTTAGTTCCAACATATGTTGCCTGGATCATAATCGAACTTAGACGCAGTTTATGTATTATATAGATAAAAAAGAATATTATTTATCTTTTTTGTAGATCTTACTTGGTGTATGATTCCACAATAGCAGTGTTTCGCAATACATAAAGATGAGCTTCATCAAGTGACTTAGTCTCCACAACATCGCTCGTAGCACGCGATAGAGGCTTGCCGGTACGGATCCTTTCATCAACACGGTCATGAGGATTTCCAATTGAGTTACCATTTTTTAAATAGGCCGAGCAAAATTCTAAAGCCTCCTCTGCCACATAACATTCTGCAATGCAACCTTCGGGTCGATAATGATTTCGTACATACCCTTTCAATGTTTTCATGAATCTCTCAAATGGATACATCCACCTAAAATGAACCGGGCCACATAACCTCACCTCTCTAACTAAATGCACCATCAAGTGAATCATTACATCGAAAAACGAAGGAGGAAAATACTTCTCTAGCAAGCACAAGGTTGATACAATATTACTTTGCAGCTTGCTTAGCTTACTAACATCAACGACTTTACTACACAACTCGTTGAAAAAATGACACAAGTCTATGATTGTTTTCCTCACTTTCACGTTTAACACCCCTTTAATTGCAAATGGAAGAAGTTGTTGCATTAGTACATGACAGTCATTAGACTTCAAACCATTCATCTTTGAAACATCATCGGACACAAGATTCTTGAAATTGGAGGAATACCCATCAGGCACTTTTATGTTGGAGAGTGTATCATAAAATTGATGTTTCTCTGAGCTATTCAATGTGTAGATGGCAGGCGGAAGATAGAGTCGATTCCCTTTTGGTTGAGCTTGTAATTCAGGTTTAATACCTAGATCCTCAAGATCTTGTCGTGCTTTTAACCCATCCTTCGTCTTGTTAGGCAAATTCAGCAATGTCCCATAAATACTCTCACACACATTTTTTTCTATGTGCATAACATCTAACTGATGACGAACAAGCAACTTCTTCCAATATTCAAGCTCAAAAAATATTGACTTTTTATGCCAAAATTTAGCTCGCTCATCGATAGTTACTTTTTTTTTCTTTGGGTTTTTCTTCTTTGACTTTTCTGTCTTTGACTTTATCTTTTGCCCCCATGCATTCTCAAACCCCGCCAAGTAGTTGTAAATTTCTTCACCTGATAATGGTTTCTTTGGCACATCACTCTCTTGTTCGTTGTTGAAGTCTTTTTTTCTTTTACGGAAAGGATGTTTCGATGGGAGGAATCTCCTATGCCCAAGGAAGCATACTTTTCTGGACTTTGGCAACCATTGAGAACAAGTATTCTCAGAACATATTGGACAAGCATTATAACCTTTGGTAACACACCCCGATAGATTGCCATATGCGGGGAAGTCATTTATAGTCCAAAGTAATATTGCTCTTAGATTGAAGTATTCTTTCTTATAAGCATCAAATGTTCTAACGCCAGTTTCCCACAAGAGTTTGAGATCTGCTATCAATGGTGCCAAGTAGACATCAATATTGTTACCAGGCTGCTTTGGCCCTGATATCAATAGAGTCAGCATCATGAATTTTCTTGACATACACAAATAGGAGGGTAGATTATATGTTACTAGGGTAACCGGCCAACAACTATGTTTGGAACTTAATGACTTATGAGGATTGATACCATCAGCAGACAAGGCTAATCTAAGATTCCGGCTTTCTCTTCCAAATTCTTTCCATGTGTTGTCAACAAGCTTCCAAGAGGGGGAATCGCTAGGATGAGTTAGCTTACCATCGTTGCTTCGACCTTGTGCATGCCAAGTTAAGTCATGTGCAATCTCTGGTGACGAGAACATTCTTCTAAATCTAGGGATGGGAGGAAAATACCACAAAACTTTTCTCGGCACATTCTTGGTATTCGTCTTCCAACGAGATGTCCCACAAGTTGGACATTCAGAAGCATCCTTATATTCATTCCAGAATAGAACACAATCATTTTCACACGCATGAAACTTCTCATATTCTAGACCTATTCCTTTTAGCATCTTCTTTGCCTCGTACATCGAGCTAGGGATTGTATTCTTTGCAGGTAAAACAGTCTTTAAGGCACGTAATAAAGCATCAAAACTAGTATCTGACCAGCCAAATTGACCCTTCAAGTGTTGAAATATCATCAATCCACTAAGTGCGTTATGCGTTGACCCTTCGTAAAGTGGCTTATCACATTCTTCAAGAAGTGATTTCAATGCATCAGGTTCTTTCTCCTCATAAGCAAAGGCATCATGTAACATTTCCTTTGTATAATCAAACTCGGGACGACTAGATTCATCAGGGCATCTAACTTCAACCATAGGAGGATCTTCTCCATGGAAAGACCAAACCGTGTATTTTTCATCGAAACCGTGGGCAAACAAATGATAGCTCACACTATCAATTGAGTGGTGCCACAGATTGTTACAATTTACACAAGGACAGCGTATTAAATCTGACTCTGGATTATTACTTTGCGCAAACTCTAAAAAGGCATTAACACCCTCATCATATGCTTTTGATAACCTATCTGATGACATCCATGATTTATCCATGACCTTAGCAAATCAATAACTACACAATGACAATAAACAAATATGTATCAACTATAGCTAAGGCCACAAAACAGCCCCAAAACAAATCATTTACTTTAGCAAATCATATACTAAAACATATTTATAGGTTAACACAATGTCACTAACTCACTATATTAACAGCAGCAGGCCAGCAAGTTATAAATTTATAATACAGCAGGTTATACTATAAAGAATAGCAGCCTAATACTAACAGTAACAGCAGCCTAATACTAACAGTAACAACAGCCTATACAAAAGGATTACTACTTTATACTTAAACAAAACAATGTATATTAGTTGACAGCTTAGTTACCACAGATAGGGTCAACTACACCAACTAGTTGACATCTTAGATGATGTCAAATATGTTACAAGAAAAGTAAAACTATATTTAAACCTTAATAGTTTGTAAAAGCATCTCAAGTTAGAAGGAAAATCTTGAAAGTTATAATCAAATTATCAACAGTTCAAAAGAGATATAATCACTAGGAACAATACATATGAGCAAATCAGGATAACACATGAAAATATTGAGGGTGACTTTAGAACAAATCAGGATAACACATGAAAATATAGAATATGAAGTGGGTACCTAATGAATCAACAAAGGATGCCTCCCAACACCTAAGATATTACTTCAAATTGTGAGTCAAATTGCAATCTTCTTGGAGAATCTGAGAAAAGTAGAAAAAGAGAAAATTAAAACATATATTAGAAATAGATGGATGATAATGATTATGATTGATGTTTGGAGATATTGGATTGAAAAGAAAATCAAAAACTGATTTAGATGACTATTTTTCGTATGCTAACACCTACGTTTACAACAAAATAAATAGAGCCACCCATTTCGAACAGTTTGTCTCAATACTAGCCAAATGAAATATAATATAATGGCAAAAATCTGCACAAACACTTATAAAATAAACATTATAAGTTTTGGTTCATAAAAACAGGTTATGCACTTATACTCGATTGGTTGGAGAGTCCCTAATGGGTCATAGAAATGTGTAGCCAAATCCCATTATAAATGCTAACGGGTTTGCTTAACGGGTCAGCAGCTAATGTATGTGGCAAGATGAGCATAAAAATTCAACCAAAATGTGGCAAAAAATTAGCATACAAAGTCAGTCACAATGACCCTTATTGGGTCAAAAAATGAGCCACAATGACCCTTATTTTTCACCAAACAAAGTCAGCCAAATGCACCTAAAATTCTACACTGTTTCTAGATTTCCTGCACTTAAAAATCTGCACAAAAACAGTCCCATGTTGCATCTAAATGACCTTAAAATTCTGCACAATTTCACCCATAAAGACCCTTAATGAGTTTGCTAAAACAAGTAACTTTGTACAGCAGGTCAAAGCATGTCACAGGAACTTTGGAAATAGAGTCTAAATTCATACACACAATTTGATTTAAGAGCACAAATTAGTCAAGAGCAATGTATGGTAGAAGTGAAACATATATAAATTAACTACTAATATGTTGTTCTTCTCTGTTGTATATATAAAAAAGCTGTTACTTATTTCCCAAACATTTGTATAAGACCAGCTAAAAACTTCTAGATGGTCATTTTGTTTAGAACATTCTAAAACTATCATGCTTGAGATAAATATATCATGTAGTAAAATTGTAAAACCATATATATAGACCACCTGTGAAATGTGAATATACTGAAGGATATCAAGAACAAGTACCTAACAAGTATATCACATTATACTCCTCTCAATTTTCTTATTAGTCACTCACTCAAAGTTACAACCAGATCAGTGCGTTTATGTACCTTTACAACGAGTCCATGGGGAAGGATTTAGGTTACTTTCTCTCACACAAAATGGCTTTAGGGATTTAAGTGTCAAGCACCCTTAATTTTCTCAATAGTACTTATTAAGGTCATTATTTCATATATTACTAATTACCAGTTTAAAAGCTTTCCTTTCCCCTTATCTTCCCATTTTAATCCTTTGCCTAGATATAGTTATGTTTGGCCTACATTTAGTGACGAGTAACTTTAATTCTGAGGTGTATAGATCTGTCTTGGAGCCTTGCCTTAGCATTGTCTAAGTCTTAGCGCATAGATGCTTTTAGCGGACTGTATAGGTACTTTTCAAGGGGGTTAGTGTTACTTTAGACATATCGGGGATTGATCAACATTTGACTCCATAAAAACATCATTGTGGGGAATAGGTTAGTAATGATACCAAGAGCAAGCTATAAACCTTAAAGATATTAAAAAAATTACTAGTATAATTTCAGTTAACAATATCACCGGCAATCATGCAATGCAATCTCGCTTTCAGAACCAAACTGCCCCTAAGTTCCCTTCATTTTTCCCAAAATCAATTTCACCACATGTTTTAAGAGATCTCGTGCTTGATCATATTAGTTTCTGTGTAGCTAAAATAGTGTAGACATTTCTGCTACAGTATTCTTATCATGATAAAATTTTCTGTCTCAACCATGAACATACCCCTCATTTTGTCCTTTTATCATCAAACATTACAAAAGAGAATCATCTTACTGCTTGTAATATCCATATATATCATGAAAATTTGGTAAAAGAAGAGCATATAATTGATGACACATAATGCACAGACTACAAGCTGAAAATAGAAGTAAGGATAACACATGCACAGTATTCCCATCTTTGTTAAGTTGATTGTCACTGACCCGGGAAAACTCACCTTAGATAAGCACATTCCCATTCTGATGTTTAGAACTCTAGCAACAACGGGTGCACTGTACTCCGCTATATGATCAAAATTTATCATCACAGGTTAGAATATCCTTACATAAAACTAGCACATAATTGATAACACATAACTGATGCAAGTCGGCTTGGGTGCCGCCAGTTTGAGATCTAAACGACCCGGTCAGCCTGCTAGTTTAAACGGTTAGGGCCGGCTTGGAGCTTGGATTCCGCAAGTTCAACTTTTATTAATCATTTAGTTAATCCGTTAATCGAGGTCGTGGCAGAGGTCAAGAGGGCATGAAAGAATTTGCCAAATCGATTATTAACCCGACTGCCCTAATTCCTTACGGGGTTTTATAAACCCTAATTCCTTACGGATTCATCGCTAGCATACCAAATCGAACACATCAAAACAGAAGAAATTAAACAAAGTAAAACACAAAATTAAACAGAAGAAATCGAACATACCAAATCGCTAGCACGGATTACGGCGGTCGGATGTCAGGGGTCGGCGGCCGGCGGTCGTCGGTCGTCGGTTAGCGGTCAGCGGTCGGCGGTCGGATGTCAGGGGTCGGCGGCCGGCGGTCGTCGGTCGTCGGTTCAGCAAGAGGCGATATCACCGTTTTCGTTTTGGGGGACGAGAGAGAATTTTGTGAGCGGGACGAGAGAATTTTGGGGAAAATGTGAAAAAAACCCTAAGTGTAGGAGGCGGGGATGCTGTATCGAAAGAATTTCGTTTTGGCGGGAAAATTATAAAACGACGGAATTAATTTTTAGGCTTGACGCGCGGGTAGATTATGTCGTCCGTGTTTTCATTTTTTTTTCAAATGACACAACTTTTATGACGCGCAAAAATGCGCGTCATCTAACCATAGAATTTTGTTAAATTTTAGTAAATACGACAGGTTTTTGTTATGACGCTTGTTTTTGCGCGTCATAAATTTCTGAGTGTCATTGTTCGCGCGTCAAGGAAGGGGTTATTTCTAGTAGTGAAGTCTTCGATCTCAATACACAGGTTTGCAATTGGTTTAATATTCTTGTTAAAGATCATATAAATACGATAAAGAAACACCTAATTTTAGGGTTTGAATATGTTGTGAATTCTTTATTTGATGACTGGAATTAATCAATCAAATTAATTTGAAAACTATGTTGTGTAATCGTTTTGATTCACCGTTTGTTTTAAATAAAAACCGGCTTTCAAAATTGGTTGGTTTCAAAATCGTAATTTTGAGAACAAAGAATTCATTTGATGGAATTTTTAATTGTCTCACATTGATTGCGTACAAAGTTATGGTGAAATTTTGTTTGTTTGTCTGACATCGATTGCATTAATTTGGGAAACCATTTTGTGAAAACCATTTAGTTTGATTTGGTCATCAGATGCATTGATTTGGTCACCAGATGCATTATGTTTGCCACAAGTTAGGTTTAATGAAAATGTATCAATATTTCATATAATATTGATTTTGGAATCCACACAAAAGGTTTCGAATTCTATGATAGTTGGATCCACAAGTGAAGCAAAAAAATTTTTTAATCTATATAGAATTGTAGATGTATTATATTTAACAAATGGTAAAAATTCTATGTGGATCCACTTCTATTTGCTCAGTGATTGAATTAGGCATGAATTTTTTGTCTCTTATAAATACTATATAATTGAATTTATTTCTGATGCATAAGAATTACGATTGAAAAGAAGTTATTTCTTTTATGAAGGAACTGTGGATTAAACGAAGGTCATTTTCAAATATAAATGTGTTAATTTTTTTTTTGACATGTCGGTAAGTAATAAATGGTTATAAAAGAAATATATGTGAGGAATATGTCTAGTCTGGTTTGACAAATGAGTATCAATTTTCTCTTATGTATTTTCTGTTATGTTGGGGAAAATTGGATTTTATTAATCTAAGTTATTACTAGTTGGTCGATATTAATCCTAATTAAGAAATTGGTCTACATTAATCCCAATTACCATGGTGTTGGATTCATTGGACCGCCGTTAGTTTTTGTTTAACTCCGTTAGTATTTTGCTGACGTGGCAGTTATTTTGCTGACGTAGCAGTCTATTTTGCTGACGTGGCATCACCAAAATCTAACGGAGTTAACAAAAAACTAACGGAGGACCAATGAATTCCAACACTATGATAATTGGGATTAATGTAGGCCAATTTCTTAATTAGGATTAATATCGGCCAACTAGTAATAATTATGATTAATAAAATCCAATTTTTCTTATGTTGGAGATGTGATAAATTGGTTATATCAAGAAAGATTGTCAAGTCAAGATTATAGGTGGAAGCACAACTAATGGGGAGGTCTAAGTGGGTCGAAAGACCCGAATGCTCCAAAAGGTACGCTTTAAATCCACATTAGATTTGACAAAACCTATGAGTTTTGTAGATGATTCAACAAGTATTTCGGGACATGATAATTTATACTAAAATTTGATTTTGATTTAAGTAAACAAAGAATCTCATGTCATGGCCTTGAGTTGTATGTTGTTTCTAAATCTGATTTTGAAATTGGGTACTTGTTATCGTTTTCCCAATAATATTTACAATATGTTTTCTTATAACTTTGGGTTTCGACCGCAATGGGCTTCAGTATGGGCTAGTTAGTTTTTGCTCATTAAGATCTCGAACTCGGTTGTCGGGTTTCGTCCCAAACTATATAAATCATCGGGAAGCTACAAGTCAAAGAAAACCCATAGGGTTGTGAAATAAAAGAAATTCGGTTTCTGGGTTTGGGTTTTTGGACTTAGAAGTTCAATCTTTCCTAAACTAAAGTTAATTCGGTTGAGAATTATATATCAGTTATTTTTGAATCCTTTATGTACCGGATGTCTTGCATAGTGGATAGACTCGGGTACTATGAGTCATGTATGCAATGATCTAAAATGTTTGAAAATTAGAACCACTTGAAGATGGATTCGTACTAAGGATGGGTGGTAACCAAGCTTATCAAGGATGTAGGAAAATGTATACTTGTATTTATTTTGGAAAACACTTATCATTAGATAATGTGTTGTATGTTTTTGGGATTTGAAAGGATCTTTGTATGAGATTGTGTAAATAATTATGTTTTAAACATGTCACTAAGTTGGATAAATCTTATCTCGATATGAATCATTTGTTGGATTTGAATATTTATATAATGAAATGTTTAAATCTAATATTAGTGTCCCGTTTGTTGTTGAATCTCTATATCTTGCATCATCTTCTGATTGCAAAGTAGAACATGTCTACAGGTTATGACATGTTAGATTATGTCATGTTATAATTTTATATAATGAAATGCATGTCTAAAATGAGTTTAACACTGGCTTTTGATATGGAACATTGTAATTGCTTACTTGTGAATTAACTTAGATTACAAGGAAATCATCCAATATGTTAAAAGAAGATGTAAGGTATTAGAAACATTCATTCTGAATTGTGTGACTTTCATAGCTGACTTCTATAGGTAATAAGAAATATGTTATTACATTTACTCGGGTTTGAGTGATGGTTTCTAGGGAGAAGGTAATTCTCTATGAGTTTTGGAAAAGAAGCATCAAAATGTGAATTACATTAAAAGTCTAGAGTTGTAGGAATGTTGTACATCTTATTGAGACTAAGAGAAATAATTTATGTTTTATGTTCTAGAACCTAATGATTATGTTTCTATAAACACTATAATAGTATCCATTGTTGAATATCTTATTTTACCAACACATAGAATTTAGGGATGTTATCTTTGATGAAAATTTCTATACCTAGACCTAGAGATGTCAATTGGTATTTCCATGGTGGTATTCTTAATCCTATTAAGAATGAATCTGTTGATAA
>JBCNJP010000010.1:47205962-47232868 GCA_039602395.1 Deinandra increscens subsp. villosa | reverse complement strand
TTTGTTTTACTCATACTTGTAGTTTGATTGTATTGATTGCATAAACTAGTGAACACAAAATAATAAATTTCTCGGTACTATTTGCATTAACTCAAGTTCAAACTGTTACAAGTGTAATCACTAAATCTGGTACATGTGAATGAACTAGCTAACAACTATATATAGTACTAAGGAGATCAACTACAACCGTTGATCTCATACGGGCTAATCTGACCGTACATGAAAGTCAAACAATAAACTTACTAAAAGAACATTAGTAAACATACATAAGAGGAAATGTGCAAAATGCAATTATCTATAAGTAGGAGACGGCTAGGATGTGACTTTGGAGAATAAAAGTAGTTGCAGGCCTGATTTCTACAAAAGTAAACTTTCAGTACTTTTCCGGTTGAACTCTTTATACTGTTGGATAAAAGAGTTCACCCGGAAATGTTCTCCACTTGAGCTTTTCTGGTTGACAAGTCTTTCGCTTGAGTGTTTTCCGCTTGAACATATCTTCAACCGGAAATCTTCGTCTTGAACCGGTTGACTCAGATTTTCATTTCCTTACATTTTCTGTTATCGGGAAGGGTCCTATATAGCGGGGGTTCAATTTCCCGCGCTTTCCAGAACGCACAACACCTTTCCAAGGTGAGACCTTCAACAGTACACGGTCACCAACTTCGAATTCTAATGGCCTTCTACGTTTGTCTGCATAACTCTTTTGACGGTCTCTTGCGGCTTTCATACGGTTTCTGATTTGTACGATTCTTTCCGTTGTTTCATACACTAGTTCCGGTCCAGTGAGTTGACTGTCACCGACCTCGGCCTAACAGACCGGTGATCTACACTTCCGTCCGTAGAGAGATTCAAAGGGAGTGGCTCCAATACTGGTGTGGTAACTGTTGTTGTAAGAGAATTCGACCAGTGGCAAGTGAGTTTCCCAGTTCTTTCCAAAATCCATTACACACGCTCGGAGCATGTCTTCAAGGGTTTGGATTGTGCGTTCAGTTTGGCTGTCTGTCTGAGGATGGTATGCGGTACTCATATCCAAATGAGTACCTAAGGCTGATTGTAATGATCTCCAAAAGTGTGAAGCAAATCTGGGGTCTCGATCGGAGATAATAGATAAGGGCACTCCGTGTTGCTTGACGATCTCATTGATGTAGATTTGTGCCAGCTTATCAGTCTTTTCACTTTCTTTGAGGGCTAAGAAATGGGCGGATTTGGTTAACCTGTCCACGATCACCCAAATCATGTCGTTACCACGGGGAGTACGGGGTAATCCCGTGATGAAGTCCATCGAGATTTCCTCCCATTTCCACTCGGGAATTGTCGGTTGTTGCAGTAAAACTGGAGGCTTACGATGCTCTGCTTTGACCTTCGAGCATGTCAAACACTTACTGACGTACTCCGCAATGTCAGTCTTCATCTTGGGCCACCAATAGAGTCCTTTCAGATCTTGGTACATTTTGTCCGAACTGGGATGGACCGAATATTGAGACTTGTGAGCCTCGTCCATCACCAGCTCTCGAAGGTTTCCATGTAGAGGTACCCAAACACGATCCTTGTAGTAACGGATTCCATCCGACTTAACCTCCGAAGTTCCATCAATGCCACTTAAGGATTCAGATTCGTAGTTTTCCTCCTTCAAGGCCTCCTTCTGGGCATCCCGGATTCTATCCGGTAATCCTGCATGAATCGTGAGTTGTAGAGCTCGAACCCTTCTGGGTTTAACATGTTCTTTCCTACTCAGCGCATCGGCCACGACATTGGCCTTTCCAGGATGATACTTTATCGCCAAGTCATAGTCGTTAAGCAGCTCGACCCACCTACGCTGCCTCATGTTGAGCTCCTTCTGTTCCATTATATGCTGGAGGCTTTTATGATCGGTGAATATCGTGCACTTGGTACCGTATAGGTAATGTCTCCAAAATTTCAAGGCGAATACAACAGCTCCTAACTCCAGATCATGCGTTGTGTAATTCTTTTTGTGAGACTTTAACTGCCTTGACCCATAAGTGATGACTTTAACTCTTTGCATTAAAACGCACCCAAGTCCTTGGATTGAAGCGTCACAATAGACCTCGAAGTCGTCGACACCGTCAGGTAGGGATAGTATAGGTGCGGTACACAGTTTCTCTTTCAAGGTTTGGAATGCCGCCTCTTCCTTGTCACCCCATCGGTATTGAACGCCTTTATGCGTGAGAGCGGTTAACGGTTAAGCTATATGGGAGAATCCCTTAATAAAACGGCGATAGTAGCCTGCTAACCCTAGAAATTGCCGAATTTCCGTGGGTGCTCGTGGTGTAGACCAATTCTTGATCGCCTCTACCTTAGCTGGATCAACATGAATACCTTGCTCGTTGACGATGTGACCCAGAAATTGAACCTCTCGAATCCAAAAGTCGCATTTAGAGAATTTGGCGTAGAGTTGCTCCTTCCTTAACAACTCTAAAATTAACCGTAGATGTTCCTCATGTTCTTCTTTTGTTCTTGAATAAACGAGGATGTCGTCGATGAAAACAATTATGAACTGGTCTAGGTAAGGCTTGCACACGCGGTTCATGAGGTCCATGAACACCGCTGGTGCATTTGTTAAGCCGAAAGGCATAACCAGGAACTCATAATGACCATAGCGCATTCGGAAAGCTGTCTTTGAAATGTCTTCCTCACGGACCCGTAGTTGATGATACCCGGACCTTAAGTCGATTTTTGAGTAGTAACTAGATCCTTGCAATTGATCGAAGAGGTCGTCGATCCGAGGGAGAGGATACCGGTTCTTAATAGTAACTTTGTTGAGCTCACGGTAATCGATGCACATTCTGAACGTTCCATCCTTTTTCTTGATGAATAATACTGGCGCACCCCATGGCGACGAGCTAGGTCTAATGAAACCTTTATCTAGTAACTCCTATAATTGAGTGGATAACTCATGTAGTTCGTTTACAGCCAGACGATATGGAGCTCGGGCAACCGGAGCTGCACCGGGGATAAGGTCAATTCCGAATTCCACTTGTCGATGCGGGGGTAAACCTGGTAGTTCTTCCGGGAATACATCGGGGTAGTCGCGCACTATCGGAAAATCTTCAATTTTCTTTTCTGCTAGGGTTTGATCCGTAACCGTTGCGAGTATAGCTATGTTTCCCTTCCGAAGATACTTCTGAGCCTTGAGGTACGATATGATTCCGGAGACGGTGCCTCCCTTCTCACCCTGAATCGAGAGTACTTCTCCGTTTGCAGTAGGTATACGTATGATCTTCTCTCGGCAGACGAGTTCTGCCTGATGTGCGGATAGCCAATCCATACCAATTATTATGTCGAAACTACCGATGGTGAAAGGCATCAAAGCTATGCTGAACTTATGACCTGAGAGTTCTAAGGTACAATCCTTGACTAAATGTGTTGCATCTATAAGCTTACCATTAGCTAGTTCAACAGTGTACCTAGCTTCTAGAGGTTTCATATTGGCCTTTATCAACTTACAAAACATAGTTGAAATGCAACTTTTCTCAGCACCAGAATCAAAGAGTACATTTGCAAAGTAGTTGTTGAGAAGAAACTTACCAGTTATCACGTTGGCATCATTCCTTGCTTCACCCGACCCCATGACGAACGCTCATCCTCTAGCACCATTTCCCCTGTTTCCACCATCACCACCACCGTTGTTGTTGTTGTTGTGGTGGTGGTGGTTGTTGTTTCCAGTTTTCTTGAGTTGGGGGCAATCCTTTTTCACATGGCCCGGTTTTCCACATTCATAACATCCCCTGGGGCCATCATTGTTTTGCCTTGGTCGGTTCGGCAGTTCACTCCAGCAATACTTGGCCACATGCCCTGTTTTTCCACAACGGTCACATGGAGGTTTGTTGCAGTCACCAGAGTTGTGTAGGTTGCATCTGTTACGGTAGGGTGCCTTCCCCTTGTACCGGTTTGGGTTCTGACCGCTACTGCCTTGGCGGTTTTGATTACCGCCTCCACTGTTGTTGAAACCACCCTTGGAGTTGTCAAACCTTTTGTTCTGGTTTTGGGAGCCTCAAAAACCTTCCAGAGTTGTTACCGGCATTGATGTTACTAGGTTCTTCTTCCCTCTAACTTTTTCCATCAAGAGCAGTTTCTGGAGATTTCTTTGGTGGTAGAGTCCCTTGGGCTATCGCCTGATCTGTCAGCTTGTGTGCTAGCCTAATTTCCTGCCGCATATTAAGTGGATTTGAGGAGGTTACCATACCTTGAATTTGTGGAACCAGTCCGTCCACATACCTTTCGATCTTCTTGAAATCAGCATCGACCATTGAGGGACATAGTATTGAAAACTCATGGTAGCGGGCTGTATAATCCTCTATTTCCGAGCCAACCATCCTTAAATTCATAAATTCACCCTCTTGCCTTTTTACTTGATCATGAGGATAGTACTCCTCCATGATAGCGTCCTTAAATTCTTGCCATGTCATGGCATTGGCAGCATCAATTCCCAACATTTGAATCTGAGCATTCCACCAAGTCAATGCAGAATCCTCAAGTGTACCTGTAGCATACTTCACCCGATCCCCTACCGGGCAGTTACACATAACAAATACCTTCTCTGACTTTTCGAGCCATCTTAGTAGGCCCACAGCACCTTCATCACCCTTAAACACCAGGGGCTTACAATCCATGAATGTTTTGAAGGTGCACTGATGATGATTTTGTCCTTGGAACTGGAGCTGAGCGGCTGCCAAGGCTGCAGCAACTCCTTGGTTGATCATATCCTGAACTTGAGCAGCAGTGAAGTTTCCCGGGTTGTGTTCGTTATTTCTCCGAGGTTGTATGATTTCTAACAATCAATGCAAACCTTCCAAAGGTTAGTATACCCAATACTAGGAAGTCATAAAATACTAAGGGATGTCTCACACGGACACAAGTTACATAAATCATTCATTTATACGAACCATACATTCTAAGTTGTAACAAGGTAGTAACAATGTTAGGAACACGTAATCACGTAGTACAAGTTATATTTGCATCACAAATTAGAAGTAACAACGTAGCAGTCAAACAAGTTCGCTAAGAACAGCCTGAAGTTCGCTAAACACATAACAAGTCCGCTAAGCTTATAACAAGTCCGCTAAGAGTATAACAAGTTCGCTAAACACCTCATCGAGTTTGCTAAGAAGGGATGAAGTTCGCTAAGGCTTCAACAAGTCCGCTAAGAAGCCAACAAGTCCGCTAAAGGCATCATCAAGTTTGCTAAGGCTAACAAGTTCGCTAGGAATTATAATCAAGTCCGCTAGCTAGAAGTTCGCTAAGAACAAAGGTTCAAGTTCGCTAACAGAAGTCCGCTAAGAAGGAATCAAGTTCGCTAAGAACAACATCAAGTCCGCTAAGCACAGGGACCAAGTACGCTAACATCAAGTCCACTAGGAACAATTCTAGTTCGCTAAGAGCAATGTGAAGTTCGCTAAGAAGGAATGTAACAAGTACGCTAAGCTTTATACTTAGAAAAATTTTTCTAACTCAGAAATTTCTAAGCCTCGGGAAAGAAAAATTCCTACCCAAAATCCAATTCCTATACTGACACAAGACATGAATTCTTAAATGTGGATCATCTTCGGCACGCGGGGCAGTACTCTTGGGGAATGGGTTGTAACAAAATTCTTTTAAAAAACAGTTACAGTTCCGAAATTTTATTTTTAAAATGTTCTGGTTCGCTGTAACCAATGGCTCTGATACCAATCTGTCACACCCCCAATTTCCACTAACGGAGTATAACCATGTGGGGTGTGATCCAGACCAGGATCCAAGACTTTAGTTACAACCAAGCCATAAACGAAGTTGACATAAGATAAAGTATGTATTACAAAAACATAAATTAGTTTAAAGATAAGCGGAAGCATAACAAATAGGTTACAGGTTTAGTTTTGACAAAATTAACAAGTTGAAATGTTTTGAAATATAAATTTCCCAAAAGTTTGCAAGTTGAGTGTACTGCCGCCATCCGTGCCCTCCATGAATCCACCTAACGACCTGAAAAGTAATCAACAATCAAGTGTCAGCTAAAAGGCTGGTGAGTTCACTAAAACAGTCTACACAACACCATGTAGACCAAAATGCATACGAATAGTAAGGAAATAATTCGTAACCTAGTAATGCAAGTATTATCCGTATCATTAGGTAGCTAACCTATGCTTATGCTCACCTGAACGTTCGAAACCAAAGCTGACAATGTATCACAGGTATAACCTATGTAGTTTGCCTTCCCCGTGTCTTTCCCGATCACGGTAGTCCTAGCCTAATATTGTTCTCAGTCCGACCGCCAGTCGGGAGGGTGCATCCTGTGCATCGCTGAGCGGGGGTGTCAATCCCCACTAGATCTACTCAACATTACCTCGCTATTCTATATTAATGGTCCGATAAGTAAGGACTTTTGATATTAAAAGCAATTCAGTGAAACATGTGATATATGTGGGATAATTACTCAAGTAAAGAAATACCTTTACCGTGTGTTGCCATCCTTTACCGGATGCAACTATTAAGCACAAAAACACAAAATAACACACATGCAACTTCAATTTTCGGATTTCAAAAATTTAGGGCTTACAAGATTTGGGGAAAAATCGCAGGTAGGAAGAGAGGGGAAAGAAGGAGAAGCTTCCTTGACGTTCTTGGAGCTTGTAGGAGCTTGAATCCACCTCCTTGAAGCTTGATTCCACAAAATTTGCAAGTGTGTGTGTGTGTT
The DNA here is from genome assembly GCA_039602395.1 of Deinandra increscens subsp. villosa. Taxonomy (NCBI): domain Eukaryota; kingdom Viridiplantae; phylum Streptophyta; class Magnoliopsida; order Asterales; family Asteraceae; genus Deinandra; species Deinandra increscens. The sequence continues at coordinate 47,226,177 of JBCNJP010000010.1, read as the reverse complement.
TGTGTGTTGGTGAAGTCGTAAGAAGAGAGGGAGAGATGGAGGTCTGGATCGTTAAAATGAGGAGGGAGGAGGGAGATGGCAGATTTGTTAAGTTGAGATTTACACATTTGGTCCCTCATCTTTTCATTTTAACAATAATGGCATAAAATTCATTTAAGTGGGTTTTTAACTAAAACTTTTTAAAGTAAACATTCTAATAATGTTTCTAAGTGTTTTTAAATCATTTAACATGTAAGATTTGGTCGGGTTACATAAATTTAACATTTGTACATAAAAATCCAATTTTACACAAAGAGCCCGGTTTCGCATAAAAATGCAAATTTTCAAAATTAACACATAAAGTCACGAAACGAGTTCACGAAACAGGTTACTAAAGTCAATTAACAAGTAAACATAAATAAATACGAAATCATTCAAATAACAGGTCTCGGGTTCGCTAACGGAACTAACGGGACTAACGGAAAAAGTTAACAGAGTTAACTTGGGAAGTTGCAGTTGTCACAATTTCCGTTGCGATTTCCCAAGTCCCTCATGCATATTTTCACAAGAAGGGACAAACACAGTTTAAATCAAATAAAACGTATTGTTTTCCAACCCTCTAGATTGAGAGGAAACATCCTGATATAAATTTCCCCTAAGCGTCAAATATAGACTACGACCTAGATGAACAACAATGTTTTAACAACTCAAGTTTTGTATTAACAAAAGGGCAAATCACATGTTCTTTGGAGCAACCCCGTGACTTTTCCAGGACCTTTATCAGCGTTTACTCCTCCCAGATCCGTACTCTTCTTGGTTCACCATGGAAATTGGTGAAATATTTCAATTGGTCCTCTAGTTATTGCATTTCTGACATACCACGACTTGTTAACCTTGCGTACGCCTAAATTGTCACCAACTTGGTGAAGTAGAGCACTTATTTATGAAATTACCGCACTTCCTTATGAGATTACTATGCTTACCCGCTATGCTATTGGTACTACGATACCTTGCAGCGTCACCTGCCTATGCCTTTTTCTGCGAACTGTAAGAACCACCCGATCTTAGCCAAATTCAAGGATGCATACCCACCCTACAGATATGCTAACATTCGAACCTTTTTGCAGCACTTCTTAACTCTACGGTGTCATTTGACACAATACTTTCTGTTATCTTATTGGATACAATAGCTGAAGACTACTCGGACATATGGTCACTTCGTCATATTAAATACTTCGATTTCGGATATGGTGTCATCGTGACACTCGTTAAACCTAACCATGCGATGCGATTCAACTCACTCACGGAAACGTTCATTATAGGAAATCACCCTCTGTACGCTCATGCGAAATGTTCATTCGATGCTTTTTAATCGTATATCGTCCATCACTCCTCTCATAACGATCCGTGAAACGATTAGCACAAAGCCGAATTTTGAGACGAAAATCCTTTCAATTTGGGGATGATATGACAACCAAAAAAAAAATTCTTGTTACCATTCTCCTGCATCCCATTCAATTGGCCCGAACACATTGGATATTATGCTAATTTTCGGGACGAAATTCCTTAACATGGGGAGACTGTAACAACTGCAACTTCCCAAGTTAACTCCGTTAACTTTTCCATTAGTTCCGTTAGTACCGTTAGTAAACCCGAGACCCGTTACTTAAATGTTTATATGAAAATATATTATTAATTAACTTAGTAATTAAATTATGACTTTATGTGTTTCTTGAAAATTTGCGTTTCGTGAGAAACCGGGCTTTGTACGCGATTTAAGTTTTACGCGCGTACACGATAATGAAACTTTTTCCGACTAAATAATTCATGTTAAAAAGTTATAAACATTTAGAAACGTTTCTAGAAATTTTATTTTACAAGTTATGGTGTTAAAAACCCATTCATTTGAGTTTGTGCTTTATGTGTCTAAAATGGAAGTTTGAGGGACCAAAGATGTAAATTTTTATAACACAAAAATCTGCCCTAGATCTCCCCCCCCCCCCTCTCATTCCATGCATTCATTCCCCTCCTCCCTCCATCCTCACGGTTCTATACACACACACACATGCAATTTTCGTGAAATCAAGCATCAAGAAGCAAGAAATTGGAGTTCTAAGCTACTACAAGTCTCAAGAAACCACAAGGAAGCTTTCCCTCCCTCTCATCTTCTCCATCTCGTCATTTTTCTTCCAAGCTTGTAAGCCCTAAAATCTCATAACTCGAAATTTGTAGGTTGCATGTGTTGATCTAGTGTTTATGTGCAATTTGATGTGTGTAAATGCTCATGGAACATGATTTAGGTTAAGTTATGTTAACTCATGTTTTGGGTCAGATTTTAGAATGAGTTTAAAGTTGGAAATTCAAGTTCAAAAACTGCCATGTATGTTCTTGTATGAATGTTGGGTGTTTGGACATGGACATAGGGCATGTGAGCTTGTATGCTAGTTCCTATGTTGAGATTTTGTTATGATTTTGGTATGAACATACTAGGGACAGAAATTACATGTTGAAAGTGTTATAATTATGTTAATGGGTGTTGGATGACCAAGTTGTTGCTCAAAATTAGAAAACCCAAACTTTCACAAACTCTAAAACTTGGACAGATTCGGCCAGATTTTTAGGCCATTTTGCAGAGGTCATAACTTACTCAATTTTGCTCGAAACTGATTGATTCTTTTTCCCTAGTAAAGTAGGATGTCTTAGATTTACAACGGCTACTCGAAAACTTTCTAAAACCTCCGTTTGGTCATCCAAAACACTACTGCAAGTTAGGTGCATAGAGCTATATTTTTCTGTGAAAAGTAGATTTTGCTTTTTGGTTGAGCATGATAACCTCGTTTTAATGAGGGGTTTGTTAAATGAAAATGAGGATTATAAATTAAAAGTAATATATGGAAGGTTTCATGTTCAAACTCTAAGTTTTGAATGAGTTATGAAAATTTTAAACCTACTTTGACTATTTTGCAAAAGGCTAAAATTTCCAACTTCCGACGCGCATAACTTTCTCAATACTTATCCGATTGAGTTGATTCTTTTTGAAACATTCCCTAAATGTTGAGTAGTTAGTGCCTGCCAAAGTTTAGGAGTTAACTCCAATAAATGAGCAATTTAGCTATGTCACCAAATGGTGTGTTAATGTTTGACAAAGGTGATTTTTAGCCAACTTCGTACGCGCATAACTTCCCCAATTCTTAACCTTTTTAGTTGATTCTTTTAGCTATGTCACTAGTTAGGTGCTTAAAGTTTGACTTTCTGGGTCAACTTTGCCTTATGTGACTTGTATGATCGCATGAAACATGTTCAGATGCTTATATACTATTTTCGTCTTATAGACAACCTCTAATTCGGTTAGACCATATTTACCCAAAATAGGTCATTCATAGCCAATCTTTACAGTCAAGTGCCGCGTACTTGATTTTCTCCCAAATTGGGACTTGTATGTGCATTATGTGACTTGTATGATCGCATGAAACATGTTCAGATGCTTATATACTATTTTCGTCTCATAGACAACCTCTAATTCGGTTAGACCATATTTACCCAAAATAGGTCATTCATAGCCAATCTTTACAGTCAAGTGCCGCGTACCAGTGCACCCTCAGGTGAGTTTCACTTACTATTTTAGTTGCATCCGGTAAAGGATGGCAACAACACGATAAAGGTATTTCTTTACTTAAGTAGTTATCCACCATATATCACATGTTTCACTGAATTGCTTTTAATATCAAAAGTCCTTACTTTATCGGGCCATTAATATAGAATAGCAAGGTAATGTTGAGTAGTACTACTGGGGATTGACACCCCCGCTCAGCGGTGCATAGGATGCACCCTCCCGACTGGCGGTCGGACTGAGACCAATATTAGCCTAGGACTACCGTGATCGGGAAAGACACGGGGAAGACAAATCGCATAGGCAAAACCTGTGACGCATAGGTCAGCTTTGGTTTCGATCGTTCAGGTGAATATAAGCATAGGCTAGCTACCTATTGATACGGATAATACTTGCAAATTTTTATAAATTACATACGAATTTATTTTTTTTACTATTCGTATGCATGTTTGTCTACATGGTGTAGTGTAGACTGTATTAATGAACTCACCAGCCTTGGCTGACACTTGATTGTTGAATGCTTTTCAGGTTGCTTGGAGGATCATGGATGGCACGGGCGTTGGCAATACTTACCTTTTGTAAAACCCTTTTGGAAATTGTATTTCAGATACTTTAGTAATCACTTTTACTAAACAACAACCTTGTAAACTTTTAATGCTTCCGCTGATTTTGTGAAATGTAAACTCTGATTTATTAAATGAAATACATGACTGTTTACCCCTTTAACTATGGCTTGGTTGTAACTAAAGACTTGGATCCTGGTCTGGATCACACCCCACACGTTTATACTCCGTTAGTGGAAATTAGGGGTGTGACACTCCTTATCACTATAAAGCCGATTAGATCATTTTAATCGATAGGTCACACATTGTTTAGAATTGTTAAAATTGGTTTTCAAAGTGGGATTGCTAGCCTTGGCTTTTGCAGGTGTTGAATCTTTAGAAGAAGACCCTTTTCAAAAGATTTTGAATTTGCCAAAGGCTCAAATCCGACTCCACCATATTTAACTTTCTTACCTTCAACAGATTTGCTCCGAGCAATCTGTTTTTGTTCGAACACACTCAATTTCGTAAGCTCAGATTTAATCGTTGGAAAATCATGTTTTGAAATCAAATCTTTGTGATCTGGCTTAGAAACTTTAGAAAGAGTGGTTTTGGAACATTCGATATCTGTTTCAGAAACTAAATCATCAACTTTATCAAAATCTGAGACATCGTAAAAAAATTCATCAACCGACGAATCCAAAATAGATTTTCCGGTTGAATTTTTGTCAGACTTTGAATTAGCTGAGTGATGATTGTTTTGTTTGACATGAGAAGGAACATCTAGTGTCTCATCAGACAGACCATTTGTGATAATGACCGGAGGCGGAACTTGGCTTAGTTTACCAGAAACATTTTCCTTTTCATTTTTATAAAGAAAATTGGCAAAAGAAGATGAAACTTGTACATAATCCAGTTTTTGTTTTAATTCAAAATTTTCAATTTTGAGATCTGCAAAATATTTTGACTGGCAGCCAAATCCTTTTGAACGGACACGAGCAGTTCAGACTTAGTTGAAAAATTGAATTTTTGTAATCGTAACTGCTCATGTACGGACAATAACTCCTTGGTGGTTCCCTCCCATCTTTCTTTGTATATATTCTTATCTGCTTTTGCTACTGACAAAAGATCACTAAGTTTTGTCTTCTCATCTAAGAGCGTACTCTTAGCAGTAGCAAAATCATCACACGATTTGTACATTAAAGGATACGAAACTACCTTTGAAGTATCGGCCATTAGAACCACAGATTCTGTGAGATTGCTTCTTTTCAATGTGCCGACCTCCTGTTTCAAACTTGTGTTCTCATCTGATAGTTTCTGCATTTCTTTCTGAAGTACAAGCATTTTGTCAGCAATTTCGACAGCGTTTTGCTGAGCTTTCTCATATCGCTCCTTTAGTGGAAGACTCTTCTGATACAAGTTTTCGAAATCATTTGCTATGTCAAGCGCTTCAGCTTTTGCTGCTTCACAATCATGAATCAACGCTTCCTTCTCCTCAGTTAGAAGTTGAACTTGTTTTTCTAACAAGAGAATAGCATCAGACTCGACCTTCTCATCAGACAAATCAGCCATAAAAGCAATTTTTCCTTCAGACACAGAATTAGGATCAACCCTTGAATCCGAGACTTCTTCTTTAGCATTGATTCCAACAAAAGTTTCACCATTCGCTTCACCATGAACTTCACCTTCATCTTCAGTGGATTTAGTCATAGTGTCTTCATCCTGCACATGTGTAACCATCAAAGCAGATGAATCAGCGAATTGATTACCCCAATTATAAGTTTTATCAGCTTGAGATACAAGAGCTTTTGTGGATTCAAGATTAGATTTTGAGTTAGAAGTACTCCCTGAACTCGAAGGATTGTTGGATCCAGAAGCATTTGATTTGGGAGCGAATTTTTGATATTCTTGCTTTTTCGGCTGAGAGCATTCACGAGCGAAGTGACCAAAATTAGAACAATTATAGCATCTCACTTTTGATTTATCAAAACCAATTCTGCCACCAGAGATCAGATCTTTTCTACCGGTCTTCTTTAAGAATCTTTTCACTCTCCTAGCCAGCATGGCAAATTGCCAATTGATATCCATTAACTCCAAATCATCAGGATCCACCTGATCATAGTCTTCTTCCGTCAATTCAGCATTGCTAACATTCCCAGTTATCAAACCGTAATAAGATGACACTAAAGCAGAAACAAGGGCCATATAATCTTCAGTTGTTGAAACAGACATAGCCATCTTTCCCGTGTTCACCAAATTACTTGCTGGAATTGATGTGCTACGTCCTCCAGAATTATAATTGTAATCACCACTATGTAAGCCCATTCCGGTTCCTGAATTTGAAACATGTCCAGGTAGACCTCTAGCTACAAATGTTGTTGCTGGTGTAGAACTTGTTATTTTCACCGACTTACCTGAAATTGTTGCTGCATTTGATCCGTAGTAAACATCAGGATTCTGAACCGCTGCTGGAGTAGTATTCACATTTTCCATTTCCAAATCTCTAGCTTGCAATTTTCCCAACAGTTTCACAAATGTCAACTCAGAATAATCCTTATCATTCATGATCATCAGCACATAAGATTCCCATTTTGATGGCAGACCTTCTAGCAATTTCTCCTTAAGCTCTTCATCATCTTTCTTGATTTGGACATTGTCCATTTCAGACAACAAGTGACAATATCTTGAAATTAACTCTGGAACGCCCTCACCATCAAAATGCTTGAAGTTATCAAACTCCTTGTTTTGCACTTTTTTCTTACTTTTCTTGTACTGTTCGTTGCCTTCACATCTTTCTTTCAGTGTCGTCCATAATTCATTAGAGTGTTTGCAACTTTTAAATTGATGTAACAATTCTTTAGGTAAAGCTTGAGTTATCAAACCATATGCTTTTTGCTCTCTAATAAAATCAGCCTTTTGTTCAAGATCCAGATTCCTTTACATAATAGGAACATTGTTCACACCAACAGGATACACATATGGTGTATCCATAGCAATCCATAGGTCTGGATCCGTTGTGCCGAGATAAGCTTCAAATCTCTTCTTCCAATTAGCATAGTCCTCAAACTTAAGAAGTTTGGGAACTTTCTGAGTCGTCCCGATTTCATTGTCGTAATTCAGTAATGTTTGCATCTGCGATTGAATAGCAGCAAACACGTTATAATCCGACATTTTGAAAAATTCAAGATTCTGATATCACCGAACTTGCTCCGAACTTGCTCCGAACCTTCACCGAACTTATAAACAAGGTCCGAACTCCCTACGAACTTGTCACCGAACACAGAAACTCCGAACTCTCTCCGATCCTAGTCCGAACTCTCTCCGAGACAAAATTCTTACCGAACTCTCTCCGATAGTCCTCCGAACTCTCACCGAATCGGAAAGATGACCAAACTTCACTCCGAACTCAAGTCTCGGAGCGGTTACACCGAACTTCAGGTTCGGCCGAACGCAAAATTTTGGAAATTTTTCAGATCTCACCAGAAAACACTCACAAATAAACTCTAAGCACTCAGATGACCAAAAGCAACCAGAAACAAGGAATTTTGACACAAAACATGATGTTTTTCACGTAAATTTCCAGAGAGCAACTTGAAAACGAACTTCGAATACACGAATTGCAACAAATCGAGCCAAACAGTACCAGATAGCTCTGATACCACTTGAAAGTGACTGAGCGTAGGATCGGTTTGGTCGATAACAATCGTATATACGTGAGAATGCAAACACAACAATGTAAATAAACTCAATCTCTCATTAAAATGTGATAACCAGAGAATCAGAGTACACACACAATCTCACATACAAAAGTTCGTTCACTCTAAAAAACTTCATTTCAAAGACACAAACAAAATCTATTTATAGACCTACGGGTGTCCGAACTCCTAGGCTTGTCCGAACCTAAGGTTCGGCCAAGGCTCGGCCAAGGTTCGGCCAGAGTTTGGCCACCAGACCAAAAATTGAAATCTTCGTGTCTTTGTCTGATCCAGCTCATTGCCATATCGTGTATCAACACACTCGATTAGATCTTTTTACCCGTGGTAAACCTACACTGAATCCTAGCAAAAACGCATATGTCTAGGTAACCCAAACGAAAACTACTTTTGAGCATCCTGATGTTTTGTGTTTTGCGAACACCAATTTTATAGGACTTTTGTACTTTATCTTACTTTTAAAGACTATTTAAACTGATGTTTTGACAAGAAAGGAATCATGACGCGGGAAGTACAAGGACACCAAAGAGATTGAGCGTGCTGCTGAACATAACCAATGAAGATTTTCCTAGCGAGACATTTACTCTATTGGATTATATAACCATTGACACGTTCATTTCGATGTCTATTTACGCGAATTCCATACCAAATCCCGTCAAGCACGCTATATATTTCTCTCTGAATTTATACTATCCATTACATTATTTGCATACTCCCTGTTGGTATCTTCACCAGTGCCAGTTTAAACTCACATGTCATTCTTGGAGTGTGTAGTTACGACTACCATAAGCCTGTTATCCCATCGCTTACTCGAATTCATGAACTAAGTCGTTGGCGCTTCTCCTCTCTTTTCTATTCTCCAGCTTGATGCCATGCGTAATCCTGAGATCACTTTTTGATATTCGGTACCTCATAGTTTACACTTTTATTTTGTTGGATCTTCACTCTAAATTTTTGGATTCTTTAGCAAGGTAATATGCATGATGATGTGTTGTACTGAACTCCAACTTGAATTTGAACCTAATTGTCTATGTTATTTCTTGAATAATTCTTAACAGAATTTAGTATATGAGCAACTGTTGAACCATTTTAACCATGATATATAGTTTGTTTGCTTCCGACCTTCTCATGAGAAATGTTTACAAAACATATGTGTTTATGCATGCTAAATTTAAGAATCTAATCCTATATTTAGGGTATAAAAACTGATTAATTACTGAAGTGCTGGTTTAAACATAAGTCGTGTAGAATTGCAACATTAGTTATGTGTATGAAACGTGTTAGGAGCCAAAAAATTACATGTTGTGAATGTATTAACATGATTAAGTTTGAAAACCATACACCATACAAAGAAAAATCAAAAGGCAAGAAGTCAGAATTTGTGCCCTATGTCAGATTTCTAGCACAAATGATCAAAGATAAAGTAAGAGCAAAGGAAAATGAAGAAATGCATACAACCGAAATGTATCACATCAAAGGTATCTACAGACCAGGTACACATATAGATTTTTGCAATTTTCCATGGGGTATGACAGTTAAGTTAGAATACAACAACCCAGTTCTTCATAAATATCTCATCAAAGCCAACAAGTTCAAGTCAAACCCTGATCAGTCACCTACTTCAACAAACACCACAACATCACCATCAGAAGAAATGGATGGCCACAACCCTTCCTCTCCTCTACAACAACAAAACCCACCACAACAGGACACCCCACCATGTTCCCCTCATACACCACATGAGCTAATCTACTCAGCCCAATACTCTCCAGAAAACCAAAACTCTCCAAATCATACCAAAAGCCAGCATTCATCACCACAAACATCCCTCCAAGAAGCCTTTGACCAATTTCAAACTCAAACAACCAGCTCAACCCACCAACTCAACCCACCTTGACATTCCGATCATAGCCACACATCACAATATCTTTTCGGACTCAGTCTGTGAAGATGATGTAACAACAAATGGAGACTCTAGAAGTCAAGGAAACTTGGAAACAAGCAACATTGTTGTGTTCAGTGTCAACTCACAAGAGACATCCTCACAAAGAAATCTGTCTCAGGATTCTCTAAAAACACAGGAGGTAAATCCAACCTTGGATCAACCAGTGAATGTGGAAGACATGTACACACTCAGCATAGCTGAGTTAACAGGCACTGGTAAAATTCTCAATGAGAAATCAACCAGTCCAACAGAGAGACATGTGTTGTCCTCTAGTATTTTACCCCCTGGTGCTGCATCAAAATCTGACTCCGAGAATTTTTGCAAAATCTCTCTCTGATCTGCTCAATGACTTCATGAATGAGCAAAAACAACAAAATACAGAACTACGCCAGAATTTTTGCAGTAGTTCTGTACAAATAGAAGAATTGTCAAAACAAACAGAAAGGAACAGTCAGAGAATAGCTGAACTATAAGAAGAGCTGAAAGTGATGAAGAAAAACACCAAGCAATAATTTAATCAGATTTCTGACCAGCTGAGAGCCTTACAAGAAAAGGACTGGCAGCTAAAATGAGGAAAACAAGAATCATTACAAAATCGGATCAAAGAACTGAATAAGATGGCTCAAAAAGCACTACAATTCTTTGAAGCCAAAGGAGAAAAGTTGCTGAATAAAATCAAAGAAGATTTCAGCCTTCTACACAAGGAAATAAAAGAAGAAAATTCAAATCTGATAAAGATAAATTCAAATCAGATGTTCCTAGAGAAAAGAATGAAGAATCTATCCAAGCAAGTAACAGAAGCCAACCCACCTAAATGGTCTTTAGCATAGGAGACTACAACTATTCCTGTCATTAATCTTAGTGACTCTCCTCCCAGCTCAAAGAGGAAGAAAACTGTAGAGGCTAGATTATGTGGCTTGTAATATTAAATTAGTTGGGATGGGCTTGGAGGGTTTAATTAGATTAGTAGACTAGTTTACTATTAGATATGGGCTTGGGCTTGGGTTTAAGATCCATAAGGGCCCAATTGTAAACCCATTGGGGTGCCTATATAAACCCCAATGGTTTCTCCTCATTTAGGGAGGCTGATTACGATTTGGGGAGCAACCACAAGGTGTTTACGATCGTAAACCAGAGAGATCAAGTTTACGATTACGATTTGTACCCAACAAGTTCATCTTGTGTGCAAGATCAGGTTTTTATCGTTTATTAATCGTTTTCTTGGTATTCTTCTCATCTCTTATCTTGAATCAATCAATCACTTGGATCCCGCACTCGTGATTGATAGAATATCCTGAACGGTTGTTGATATTGGACCAACAATTGGTATCAGAGCCAAGAAACGAGAGTTTCGTGGTTCTCACGATATTGATTCAAGAAGATCTAATAGTTTTTATGATTTTTCTTGAGTTTTCAGGTCTGAGATCGAAATTTTGGGTTGTTCTTGGTGTTTACGAGATCTACTGGTGTTTACGATCAGTGTTCTTCATCAGTTTGGTGTTTACGACCTGGAAATTGGAGATTACGACTTCAAGATTTGAACTTTGAGCGTTTACGATTAAGAAAATAGAGTTTACGACTTCAAGATTGAATTTTTAGGTGTTTACGACTACGTTTGCGATCCGGAGGCATTTACGACCAAGTTCACGATCGGAATTGGATTTACGACCGTGTTTACGACTCGAAGTAGTTCACGTCTGTGTTTACAATCGGAATCGTGTTCACGATTGGGTTTACGACTCGGGGTGTTTACGATCACTGTTTACGACTCGGGGTGTTTACGATCACTGTTTACGATCGGAAACAGGGTTTACGATCGGAAACTAATTTGCGGCAAAAAGTCACTATTTCACACTTTCACGGCAAAATTTTGACTAACGTCCAGGGGAGCTCGTTTGGACCCCCAAATTCCACTCCGAAAGCCTCCGTTTTCGCGTTTTAAGTTTTTGACACTATTCCTTGAATAGTACTTTTGCCGTTTTTGCCGATTTTTCAAAATTTTCAGAAGCTGCATATCTAAAGAAAGAAAATGAGTTCAGTGGTTGAAGAAAAGAATATGGTTGAGAACAAGGATACTTTCGCAACTGAAGTTGACGAAACTAAGATATGCTCCAATCCTACTTGTGCTCGATTAATTCCTGGCTTAAGACAACTCTGGAAAAATGCTGAAATCGAACTTTTTGATATGCAATGTTCTAGGAGTTCATTTAAAGGTAGGTGGGAAAAGAGTGAAGAGAAGGTAAAAGCCCAAAAACTAGACATTGAGAAATATCAAAAGCTAGCAACGGAGAAGACTATTTTACATGATCGGGTTAGGATTGAGATATCTGAGCTGACACAGAAATTAACTGAACTACAGCAAAAGTGTGATGAACTGCAGGTCAAGTATGATTGCAATCAGGAAAGAAATCAGCGAATGCTCGATGTAGGAAAGGCTTTGTCACATGCTGTTGTGACCGGTCAAGTTGGGAAAGACACATCTGGATTTGGGTCAGAGAAAACTGATAGGTCCTTGGCTGCAAACATCATTATTCCTCCATCAGTTCCCAGAGACATTATAGGAACACTTCTTAGTGAGGATCAAGTTGAACGAACCAAGTCTGATTATAAAGAAGTTGCTCCTCCTATTGATAGTGTCTTGGTTGGAACTACACCATTGACTCAAGAAGAAATTGATAATGAGGCAAACATGACTTATGGTGAATGGAGAGTAGAGGATATATCAGACAATTATGCTGAGTGCCAGAAATACAACATGTGTCATAACTCTAAGTCTGATGATGCTGGGATAGAGTTGAAACCATACCCTAAAATTGAAACCCCATACTTCAAAGTAATTGACAAAGTCAAAAGGGAAAAGGTGATGTTGATGACACGGCCTAAAGGGAAGATCTTTATGACATCTGGATCAATGTTTGACCAAGAACAAAATGTTGGATATGACTTACCATCCTTCTCCTCCAAGTTCAAGGGAATAACTGATGGAGCAATAAGTAAAGCTGAAGTTGAGAGGCCAAAGATCACCATCAAGCATCCCAGTATGAAACCAACAGCTGGAGTGAAGAATGAAAAACTCAAGGGAGTAGCTGTGTCTCCCATTTCTTCAGTTGGATCATGCAGTTGCCGCTGTAATTGCAAGAATGGCGCTTCAACGTCAAAGAATCAAGGAAGCACAAAGACAGTAAAGACAGGTTCAACACAGGCTTCGAGGAACCAGTAGAAAGTCAAATCTGAAGCTGTAGATAAAGCAAAGAAGCAGACACAAGGCAAACCTGCTCCATATCAGCCACCAAAGACAAATGGGTACACGTCTGACTTCTATCTAAAGAAGCAGACTTGCTTTAATTGTGGCAATGCTGGTCATATTGCTAGAAACTGTCTTTATCGCTCCTATGAACCCTATTATCCAAAAATTCAAAGGGTTTCATCTCAGGAGTCTGTAAAGTCTAAGCCGATGATGGTGTAAACACCTAAGGAAAGGAAGACTGTTACTCCTAAGGTTAAACCCTCGGATCAACATTGGGGCACTGCCAAAGCTGAAAGAAAATTTATAAATCAAAACAACAGCTTTTCAAGTTACAAAATTTTCCAAAAACAGGTGAAGAAACCGTTTTCAAAACAACCAAAGTCTGAAAAACCCAAAGTTACCCCTCCCAAGGTAACAAAAACTGTTTTGAAAAATGAATCTAAAACGAAGAAGGTTGAAATACCTAAAGTCGCAACTCCAAAAGTGACTAAAACAAATGTTAAATCACCTGGAACTTGGAACCAAAAATCAAGGCAGCTCATCCCAACTTCCTGATTTCTCAAAGGGGATGTTCTTACAAGAAGTATCTTTTATTGTTTCCTCAGGTGTACCCAGAAAAACAATGGCCTGGGTACCATTAGCTAACTAATCTCTCACTATGTGCAGGAACAGTCAAGGAGGATTATCACTAACATTTTTTTATTAATTTGTTTGTTGATAAGTGAATGTTCCAGGCACAGTTTAGGAGACGTATCTTCATGTCATGACAAGCATTTTTTATGGAGGATATGTTTCCTTGAGAGGTAAAGGTCAAATTCAACATGAAAGGTACTGTTCTTAACTTGGTTGTTCAATTTAAAAAAAAAAAACAAAAACAATGAGGTGTGCATGCTATAAAACCCTTTTTTTCTAAAAATTTTCAAATCCATACTTTGAAGGTTAGCTTGGCCAGATGTGTGTGAAGTTATTTGCTCTGCTTATGTGTTCGTGTTTTAAAAAAAGTGATGTACACAAAATTTGTGACATTAAAAAATCAAAAAGCAAGGGGAAGAAATGTAAAGATGAAGAAAAAGTTGACACCTAAAAAATAGTGTGCTTTTCAATTTTTAATAGTTTCTTTGTGTCTGTTTCAAAGAAATCTAGGGGAAGTGAAATATGTGCGGATTGGAGATGACTGACACGTGTAAAGCGGAAGTGAAAAGCAAGCTCCACGGTGATATGCTCGGTAGGCTCGACCTAATCTTATGACCACCAATGTAAGTGCAATGAACTTAAAATATATATATGTTTAGTTTCCCATCTCAGTTTGAATGGTTTAAAAAAACTGATTCCCAGTTGAAAGTGGTAATTATACCTAGTATTCACTCTCTCACACGCCATGTTTCTGCTGTTATGACTACACCACATAATAAAAAGAAAAGAAAAGAAATGAAAAAGAAAAGAAAATGAAAAATAATCATTCAGTTTGGTCTTCTTTGCGTGCTTATGCGTCCGACCTGATCACCAACTGATGATTAATGAAATAAGTGGTAGTCATAACGGTATTGCATGTTTCCTCAAGTTGGGGGTTAGTGAACCCTCAATAAACTCTGAGGTTGGGTAGGTTTTGCTATGTACGCTTGGGTGTGGGGAAAATTAAACATGACGGTAATCTTGTACATTATTAAGCATAATGCATTTGGTTGGGATTAACGGGTCTGAGTTTAAAGTGGACAAACATACCGGAAATCACCTAGACTAGTCGAGTAACTGAAGCTAAAAAGGGTTCCTCAATCAGATTCATACGGTTTGATCCCTTGTAAACTTTCTCATGTTTGACATTGGTAAGTATTTGTTTATTTTTAACTTTCGTGTGTGAGTCTTTAAGTTCTTTTTGGTTGTGTTTACGTCTTGGCCAGGTTAATTTGAGAAGTCAAAATGTGTTTTCATGGGTTTTGATGCATGACAGTGCCCCCCTGCAGATCTTGCCAAATTTTTAGGGGAAGGAGAGGGGATAATAAATATTATCCGAAGGGAACTCGAGGATGATACTTATTAATTAATGAAAAGACTTCCTTAATACATAGTATCTGAAGGGAACTCGAAGATAATATGTATTATCTCAGGGGAAGTCCTTAGCTGAGGGGAAGTAATCAGCTAAGGGGAAGTCTTTAAGAGAGGATAATAAGTATTATCCGAAGGGAACTCGAGGATGATACTTATTATCTTATGAAAAGGCTTCCATAATACATAGTATCTGAAGGGAACTCAAAGATAATATGTATTATCTCAAGGGAAGTCCTTAGCTGAGGGGAAGTTATCAGCTAAGGGGAATTCTTTAGAGGTCTTGGGTTCAGGGGAAGTTTTATAGAAAACCTGTAATCTATATTAGGGTTTTTGGTTAAAATTATGTTAATTTGAATCAACTAAACAGATGATAATTACCTTCTAACCCGACCGGTCATCAAATGTCTGGTGGAGTATATTTTTTCAAATGTGTGTCAGACAGGTTGATGATAGAAAGATGATGCTGATGCTGATGCTGCTGCTGCTCAAAGTTAAAGAACCAGCCGGGCAAGACTTCCATCTGGAAAAGCAACTGTTCAGGGGAAGTTGTTGGTATCTTTACAAGTTTTCAAAAGCTTTAAAAAGAGCTTCAAAGAAGATGTTCACATGTTTAGGGGAAGCTGAAGATTTCAAGTCGATCTTTGATGAAGAAAATGATGCAGAGAGTAGTCAGAGATCATGAAGTTTGAAGATCGACAATCAAGTTCTTCACAGTTAGAGGTTTTCAAAATTTTACCCTCTAGTTTTTGGAGATTCAAGACAGTTACCAAAGATTCAGCAAGAACCAGTTCTTTCAAAAGAAGCAAATCAATGAGAATCCTCCATCTCATTAACTTGTTCATTTCAAGAAGTTCGAGCTGATACTGATCAAGAGGAAGTCCGAGGTGCCCGTCATGAGACCCATTGAAGATTTCTGCGGTAAAAATCTTCATCAACATCTTTGTCAGCCAGTCAAGAAGAAGAATTTCAAAGATTGAAGACATTTAATATCACAAGCCTAGGGGAAGATTGTAGAGGCTAGATTATGAGGCTTGTAATATTAAATTAGTTGGGATGGGCTTAGAGGGTTTAATTAGATTAGTAGACTAGTTTACTATTAGATATGGGCTTGGGCTTGGGCTTGGGTTTAAGATCCATAAGGGCCCAATTGTAAACCTATTAGGGTGCCTATATAAACCCCAATGGTTCTCCTCATTTGGGGTGGCTGATTACGATTTTGGGAGCAGCCACAAGGTGTTTACGATCGTAAACCCGAGAGATCAAGTTTACGATTACGATTTGTACCCGACAAGTTCATCTTGTGTGCAAGATCAGGTTTTTATCGTTTATTAATCGTTTTCTTGGTATTCTTCTCATCTCTTATTGTAGGTCCGGAAATCTCCCAAACACACGATATCTAATCAAACACGAGTGCGGAATCCTCGTATAAGATCGATTCAAGAAGAATAGTAGTAGAAGAGACTAGATCTATGAGAAAGATGAAGTCTAGAATGAATAATCACTACTATTGAAGCTGATCGTAAACAAGGAGCAACAAAGAAATCGTAAACTGCCTTTGAAATATGTTGAAAAACTTGCCTTACAATCATAATCAAGTGGGTTTATATACTACCCACTATACAAATCGTAAACTATATGGAAGCCCACATGGCCCAATCATAAACACTAAACAAGCCCACTAACTAGTAAATTATAAGCCCAAAACTAATATAAACTAAGCCCAACACTAATGTTCATGCCTTACATTAATATAGCCCTACAATCTTCCCCTAGGCATGAATCATTAGATCACTTACGGCAGCAGCAGATCAAACCTGAATGTGCTTTGTACGTTGTTGGACCACCATCCGTTCTCTACTATCCGCTTTGCAGTTCCATCAAAGATACCAACCCTTATAGCATTCTCCATGTCGTTTTCATCTCCAAGTATGGGTTGGGTGGCTAGGAGCTTGATGTCTCGCTCTCCAAATCTTAGCAAGTCCACAGGATCGTAGAATCTGAATTGCCTCATCGGCTTGCAGAGCACCACCGCTTCATGAGTTGTTGGGTCGTAACACCAGCAATCAAAATTTCTGACCAGTGTGCCATCTTCGATCTCGTCCAACATGTTAATGACTCTTGTACGCTTAGTGGGTGGCCTCCTAGCTTCACCAATGGGCTGCCCTGTCACTGGGTCAGTCCCTGTCTCTATCCATCTGACCTCTTTCAACTCAAACTCTGCAAAGTCGTTTTCTTGATGGCTCAGCAGGTTGTTGCGGATACGATTTCCTTCAGGTCCATTCCACCTGTTTATGAAGGGAGCTCTCAAAAGGCTTCTGATCTCAGGCTCAGTCCAGGAGTGGAATTGACCACGCGTTTGATAATACTCCACAGGACTGTAGCCGTCACGGATCACGGCAAAGAGTTTCTTCTCGTTGTCATAATGCCAACACAAGATGGTCTCACGACTCCCACGTTTGTCAATTGAGCTCTCACCCACATCAATGGTGTATTGAGTGGGGGCTGGTCCCTGGAAGAACTCCCTGAACCAGTTTTCGTGGCATCTTGGTGCATTGGAGATGATTCTGCCACTGCGGGCGTAATCAGGCATATCAATATTCTCATCTCCTTCATCTGTCTCCATAGCATCTGCAGCTTGCACCCCCTGTGACGAACCTTGACCTGGGGCACCTGAGGAGTTGGACCCCACAACATCCTTCAATTCATCGAACTTCTTCCTCAGGTCCACCAGCATGTTGTACAGATATTTCATTCGGTCTTTGTCCGCTACCTCCTTCTCTCTCATATACTTTTTTTCTGCTTGAAGAGCCTTGATTTCATTCTCTCTAGTTCTGTTTTGAGAGATCAGGAAATTGATCTGAGGATCAGCACTTATCCTCATATCTATTGGAAACTCCGCTGCTTGAAAAGGTCTAAAACTTGGTGCTGCAAGTGGTTGGCTTGTCACAGTAGAGAGATTCACTCGTACTGGACTTGGAACAACAAATGTGTTCTCAACCTCCAAGAATTGCCTATCTTCCTGAACAGGGCTTTGTTCATTCAGAATAGGGCTGGCATTCTGCACAGGGGCAGGTTGTTCTTCAGCAGTTGTTGTTGTTGTTGTTGTTTCAGCCTGATTGGCTTGGCCTTGTGAGCTCTGACCCACTTCTGGTTGAACAATCAGCACACTGGAGCTAGTTTTCTTGAAGCTAAATCTAACAGTCCTTGGGTCAGTCCTCTTCCTCGGAGAAGGTTCACGAGCAGGCATTGGATCTTCTGATACCTCAGTCAACTCAAATTGAGTGTCAATGTCTTGAGGTACAGAATCACCAGAGGAAGAGGCATTCATCACATCTCTTGATCTTTTCAGACTCAAAGGCCCCAAATCTCCATATATATCATCATCTTCTGGATCAGCAAATATGTCATCCATGACATTTTCCTCGTCTGAAGGGATTGCCTCATGATCCTCGACCACATTCACAGCTGGAGTCACTGCAATGTCTTGGTCTTCAGCCACTATAGCATTCACAACTGGCACGTCAGCTTCTGGTTCAGAATCATCCATCACTTGTTCCCTTGCAACCTCTGGGAACGCACCCCTCTTAGCCCACTCCAGTCTACCTTCAAAAGTTTGCTTACCCGGTCTATCTTGGGTTTGCAGGCCAAATACTCCGATGTCCATCACCTTCACATCTAGTTTCTCTACCCTCTCTTCTATCATTGGGTATTTCTTCATTACCACCATTTGAATGAACCTTGGTGTCATCAAAAACTGTTCTCTGGCACTCAGTTCTGCATTGCCTATCCAATCAATCAGCATCATCTTTGAGAAGTTAAAGTCCCAATCTAAGGCCAATGCTACGAAGGCAGTTCCATGAAGTTGGTTTAACTGATCGAAGCTCGTTCTCTTGCCAAGGAAAGATTTCTGCATGTAATGCGCCAGGCACCTCCAGTAGTGCGGCAGAAGCTTCTTAAAGATGGGCGGAAATTTTCCTTCATACCCCATTGATTGCGCACCCGCTAGAACTACCTCCTTCGAATACTTGATAGGATGAGAAGCATCATCAGTAATGTTCAGACCTTGTCTGATATCTTCTTCCTCAATCACTATTTGTCTGTTCTGGACCGTTGCGGTAATCCTTGTCTTGTCGGAATTTGCCCTAGCAGTACCCCAAAATTCCCTGACCAGCATCTCATTAATGAGTACATTCGTCCTCAGGGCATGGTTGATTTTACATGTGTTCATCCCGGCCACTAGAGAGTAGAATAACTCCATATGTTTTTCTGGCGGGTCTTCCAGATATGCCGGCATACAGTGATCCTGTTCATATTTTATATCTTCGATAAGCATCTCTTCTGCCATCTGAGAAAGACAAGACATATGCATCAGACATATTCAACAATGCTATTATGTTTGTCACCAACTTGAAGTTCAAAAGATTAACGCATTTAAATTCTAAAAACTTTCAATTTAAATTATTCAAGTGAAATATTTGATTTTGTAACACAATTTGACAAACACAATAATTTTAACTTAAAAACCAATTAAGTTTGATGAGATTCTTAAAAACATTGAGTGTTTGAGATTAAAAACACTAGATTACGATCCAATAGTGGGTTTACGATTCCAATATTGGGATTACGATCCTTCAATAAGGTTTACGATCGGATTTAAATCGAAACAGTGTTGGCCCAATCGTAATCTCATTGTCCAATCGTGAATAGGTTAAAGAACCCTAAGCCCGATCGTAATCTCCGAAGATCGTGAACACAGCTTATCGTAAACTCAGTCAGTCGTAATCTCCAATAAAAACATTGAGTGTTTGAGATTAAAAACACTAGATTACGATCCAATCATATGGGTTTCCAAACTACAATATTCAGATCCAATACTTGAATTAGTTTACGATCGGATTTGAATCGACCATTTTAGCCCGTTGATGTAACTATCAATGATGAATGCATCAGACCTCGCTGCGATTCATAATGTAGGTACGTCGTCCGGCTTCGTAGATTCGTCAGTCGTCATGTCCAGATCGTCGTGCAAGGAATTTCAGAACCGCGAAGCAACCGTCTTCTTCACATTTCAATTAAAATACAAAAAAATATGCTAATTAATAACATACAACACAAAACTCGTAAACACATTAA
>JBCNJP010000010.1:47166918-47205462 GCA_039602395.1 Deinandra increscens subsp. villosa | reverse complement strand
AATCTTAAGTAAAAACAAGTGTGATACAACTTTATTCCGCATGGTTGTGATCCGCAAGTAAAGAGTTCTTGTCTTGATTATTTCTCTGAGTAATCAACGGTCCTACAGAAAAGATTGGAACGGTGGCGTATCGTTTGGACTTGCCACCTGAGCTAGATGGGGTACATAACATGTTTCATGTCTTAAATTTGAAGAAGTGTCTGGCTGATAACACTTTGATAGTTCCACTGGAGGAACTCCACATTGACGAACAACTCCGATTTATAGAACAACCTGTGGAGATAATGGGACGCGAGGAAAAGGCATTGAAAAGAAGTAAGATTCCAATCGTCAAAGTCAGATGGTATTCAAAGCGTGGACCGGAGTTCAAGTGGGAACGGGAAGACCAGATGAGAAAGAAATATCCCCACCTGTTCAATCAAGCCTCCGCATCAGCCCAAGGTACTAGCTAATTTTTGGGACGAATATTTCTTAACATGGGGAGGCTGTGACAGCTGCAACTTCCCAAGTTAACTCCGTTAACTTTTTCTGTTAGTCCCGTTAGTTCTGTTAGCGAACCCGAGACCCATTATTTGAATGATTTCGTATTTATTTATGTTTACTTGTTAATTGACTTTAGTAACCTGTTTCGTGAACTCGTTTCGTGACTTTATGTGTTAATTTTGAAAATTTGCATTTTTATGCGAAACCGGGCTCTGTGTGTAAAATTGGATTTTTATGTACAAACGTTAAATTTATGTAACCCGACCAAATCTTACATGTTAAATGATTTGAAAACACTTAGAAACATTTTTAGAATGTTTACTTTAAAAGTTTTAGTTAAAAACCCACTTAAATGAATTTTATGCCATTATATGTTAAAATGAAAAGATGAGGGACCAAATGTGTAAATCTCAATAAATCTGCCATCTCCCTCCTCCCTCCTCATTTTCACGATCCAGACCTCCATCTCTCCCTCTCTTCTTACGACTTCACCAACACACACACACACACACTTGCAAATTTTGTGGAATCAAGCTTCAAGGAGGTGGATTCAAGCTCCTACAAGCTCCAAGAACGTCAAGGAAGCTTCTCCTTCTTTCCCCTCTCTTCCTACCTGCGATTTTTCCCCAAATCTTGTAAGCCCTAACTTTTTGAAATCCAAAAATTGAAGTTGCATGTGTGTTATTTTGTGTTTTTGTGCTAAATGTGGTAGTTTTATGCTCATGGTTCAAGTTTTAGATCAGATTGTGAAAACTCTTGAATTGGGGCAGATTTGTGGTGGGTTTCAAATCTGGAAATTGAGGGTTAAAATGTGTTCTTGGTGTTCTAAATGATTGGTGGGTGTTTGGTTATGAGTTTTGGATGCAAAGTGCTTAAATGCTAGCTACTTGATGAGATTTTGATATGATTATGGCATGAACATGTTAGGACCAGGAATTGCATGTTATCATGATTATAAAGTTGTTAGTAGGTGTTTGATTGATCAAATGTTAGCATAGAATTGAAATCCTAGACTTTTGCAAACTTAAGATTTTTGACAGCTTTGACCAGAATTTTTGGTCAACTTGCAGCAGTCATAACTTGCTCAATTTTTATCGAAACTGATTGATTATTTTTTCCTAGTAAATTAGGATGTCTTAGCTTTACAACGGCTACTTGAACACTTTCTAAAACCTTCGTTTGGTTACTCAAAACACTGCTGCAAGTTGGGTACTCAAAGCTGTCCAGTTTAGTAAAAAGTAGACTTTTCAATTTGGTTGAGCATGCTAATCTTGTTTTATTGATGAGTTTGTTAATTGTAAATGAGGTATATATATTAAGAGTAAGATCTGGAAGGTTTAGTGTTCAAACTCTAAGTTTTGGATGAGTTATGCAAGTTTTCGTTTTACTTTGACTAGTTTGCTAAATGCAGAAAATGCTAACTTCCAGCGTGCATAACTTTCTCATTTCTTAATATGTTTACTTGATTCTTTTTGCAACAAGTTCTATTTGATATGTAGTATGTTCCTGTAAAATTTAAAGAGTTAATTCCAAGTATTGTTGATTTTAGCTATGTCACTAGATAGGTGCTTGATGTTTGACTTTTCTGGGTCAGCTTTGACTTAAGTTGCAATTTCATGATTTTCTCCCAAGTTGGGACTTCTATGTGAATTGTATGACTTGTATGAATGCATGAAACATGTTTAGGTGCTTATGTGTTATTATTAGTCTTAGTGACAACTTCTAATCCGGTTAGGCCATATTTACCAAATTAGGTCGATCTTGACCAACCTGTAGAACCAAGTGCCGCGTACCAGTGCACCCTAAGGTGAGTTTAACTTACTGTTATAGTTGCATCCGGTAAAGGATGGCAACACACGGTAAAGGTATTTCTTTACTTGAGTAATTATCCCACATATATCACATGTTTCACTGAATTGCTTTTAATATCAAAAGTCCTTACTTATCGGACCATTAATATAGAATAGAGAGGTACTGTTGAGTAGATCTACTGGGGATTGACACCCCCGCTCAGCGGTGCATAGGATGCACCCTCCCGACTGGCGGTCGGACTGAGAACAATATTAGCCTAGGACTACCGTGATCGGGAAAGACACGGGGAAGGCAAACTACATAGGTTATACATGTGATACATTGTCAGCTTTGGTTTCGAACGTTCAGGTGAGCATAAGCATAGGCTAGCTACCTAATGATACGGATAATACTTGCATTACTAGGTTACGAATTATTTCCTTACTATTCGTATGCATTTTGGTCTACATGGTGTTGTGTAGACTGTTTTAGTGAACTCACCAGCCTTTTAGCTGACATTTGATTGTTGATTACTTTTCAGGTCGTTAGGTGGATTCATGGAGGGCACGGATGGCGGCAGTACACTCAACTTGCAAACTTTTGGGAAATTTATATTTCAAAACATTTCAACTTGTTAATTTTGTCAAAACTAAACTTGTAACCTATTTGTTGTGCTTCCGCTGATCTTTAAACTAATTTATGTTTTTGTAATACATACTTTATCTTATGTCAACTTCATTTGTGGCTTGGTTGTAACTAAAGTCTTGGATCCTGGTCTGGATCACACCCCACACGGTTATACTCCATTAGTGGAAACTGGGGGTGTGACAGAAATAACAATAGATTTTTGCTTTATTGTGGGCAATGCCCCATTAAATGAAGTTTCTCAAAATAAGGTTTTTGGGTCTATGATTTCAAGGTAAATATGTGGTTCAACACTGATCCACCTTCCACATGCCGATAGTGCTTATGTATAGGGTGTACCGCAGCTAACCCACCATACTACCAGCACGTTGAGAGTGTACCAGTTTTCTTGCCATTCCTGGCTTTTTTTTTTTGACAAATCTTGTTAGATTATATACTTAAAAATAAGGTGTCTTATGTTTTTTCCCCAATGCTTTTGGGTTGAAGGGGAGTGAAAGATTTAAAAACATGCAATCATGTGAAAATTTTGAATTTTACGACAAAAAGGTTTTTCCATGTTTTCGGTCGGTGGGGTCTTCACCCATGGTGAGGATTATCAAGAGTTTAGCGGACGCAACGCGAATACAATTTGAGTTTCTAAAAAGGATTCAAAAGATGAGGTAGTCTTTCACGTTTAGGTTTAGAGTGAGGTTCGCCAACATGGGATATATTGTTACGCATATTACCCTCCGGTGAAGATCCAAAATAAGAGTGACGTTCTAATGACCAATAGGTTCTTTGTAGAAGCATAAATGATATCAAGTAGGGGAATACAGACTCAGGATGAGAGGCGAGGTAGCTAGCGTAGGGTAGTTGCAACTATACGTTTCTGAAGAGAGTCATCCGGTACGATTGACAAGAGTCTGGAGAAAAACGATTTGGGTTGACCGATATCAATGTGATTGTGTCAATGGTGTAGTAAAAATAACACCAGTTTATATCGGCCCTCAAGAGTAAGTAAAAGTGAGATCGTGTAGTAAGAGTGGGTTTCCGAAATACCAAGTGCTGACGAATTCAAAATACTAGCTGACTTCCAATGAGTGTAAATACAAGTTGTAGCTAAGGTTTCGCGGGGTCTACTGCGTATTGAAAAAGTCGCATTGCACAAGATGTAAAAATATCGGGTACTTGGGTCGCATATACGATAAATTGAAACGTGTCTTCGCCAAATCTGGAGTCAATCTACTTCCTTACGCATGTCTCAAAAGTTTGGGTCAATCATTCGATCAGTCACCACTAGTTATGTATCAGGGGTTACCAATGAAAGTTTTTCTAGGGAAGAAGGAATGAGGACAATGGTATTAATGTATGATGTTGTGGAACTTTCCTAGCATACCGCTGCCTATTGCTGGTTGTCACTGTTTGTCATACGGGAGCTTCTGACGAGAAAGTGCATGGAAATGTCATTGATGGGGTTAACTAGCCGTGATGGCTCAAGGCTTGAAGACCTTCCAAGTCACACAAGAATATAAGAGTAGAAGGTTCCTTGGGAGTCAAGTTCGTAGACGAATCGTGTGTTTGAAGATAAAGCAGATCGTACGGGTTCGAGAAGTAACCAACATCGCTCTGTTGGGTGAAACTGTATTTGTAGTGAGGTATAAAGTGCTTAAAATCGTGACGAGATTACTAGTCAAGAGGGGAGAATTTCACAAGATTTTCCTGCCGAAAGGTTGGTTCCAAAGGTTGGGGTGTAATTGTCCATTTAAGAAGTCTGGGTTTCCATCATATTAGAGTTCATGGAGTTTATTGTATAATTGAGAGAGCTTGAAAGATAGTTACAGCAGTTAACGTCATAGGAGTAGAGCTAGGATTGCGGATAAATTAGAATTAGTGAAGAGTTTAACCACGTCTCGCTCTCAGCGAGGGGAGATCTTTATTGTCGGATGGTGTGAGTGATGGAATGTCACACCGGGGTTATCATTTGCACAAGCAATTTTTAAAGGGTTTTGATAGGCTGGTAATCATATATAGAAGAAATGAGAATAGGTGTGATAGCGAAATAAATATAGTTGAGAACCATAAGCTTGAAAATTTAATATCATGAGAGTTCTGAAATGAAAGGTCGTATCCATCATAACTGATGGGTTGCCGAGTAGGATTTCCCCAGGGCTTCCATACACTATGAATTACATTTACGTGTGCACCCGTAACGGTAATTTACCTTGTATGGTCACGCTGGTTCCTCTTACTTTAGCTACCAGGTTCGGTGGTGTAGTATGTGGTTTCCAAGGGGGTAAATTATCGAGAATGTGGTTATTAAATCAAAGGTAACTGACTGGGATTTGCCAAGGAGACAAGTTCTGAGAATAACAACTGATCTAACTTGAAGTTTATCCTAGGTACGATTTGGTAAGAAAGTGGTTCAGTAGGAGTATGGACAGGGCATGCTATAATGCCCCTAACTTAACTTAAAGATATAGAGTAGTTATTGTCCGACTAGATCACGAATCCGTTACACACACATATGATTATATATATATAAAGAGAGAATATCATATTATTCCTAATCATCACATGTCTGATTTTCTTTTATGTTACTAAATTTGTCACATTCACGTTGAATTATCACAAAACAACTATGCGATTTAAAATGCAAGGTCTACACTGACCAAAGAAAAAGGGTGTTAACATTTTAGGGTAACAGATGCAGTTACAAGTATTCTATGAGAAATCATCTGATTCTATACAGTGCTGCCCTATACAAGGCTAAATAGTGTTCTTTACTAACGCACTACGATAAAGGTGCTCTCGGTGTGTGTTAATGGGTGTCCTACTCGAATAGAATCTACTACGACTCCTATTTATGTTATAAGAGAGTATGATCAGTTAAGCTAAGGATATGCTGGATCATTATCTTAGAGTCTAGATTACCATGATCTAGGCCTAAAAGTAAACCTACCAAGGTTGTTAAGAATAAAAATGTTGTTAAGGGTTAAACAAGTCCTTGAAGATATCAGGATCCCAAACAATGGATTTTGCCCTATTCGTGAAGCTAGTGCATAACTACCGGCACTTACAATTAATCATTCAAGTTTTGTTGATGTAACCAAGTAAAAAGGATGGTGAATACATGCTTAAAAGGAAATCCTCTCTGATTGCATCTTAGGTGTGTCTTACCCTAATAGGGTTCTTGATGGTCTTGTATACACTACATGAAGGGCAATGTGCATTCTAACATGTGGTACAAACAATTGCTACATGTTGGGCTATACTTTATGAGGCATGAACATTAGATTGGGCTTACTTGTTAATGGGCTTAGGTATTCACGATTGGGCTTACAAGATGTTTACGACTTGGGCTTTCTTGGACCGGATTTCTTATGCGTTTATGATTGGGCTTAGGGTTTATGTAAAGGGTAGTATATAAACCCAAGTGGTTTATGATTCTAGTAGTTGTTGGTTTACGATTTTCGTGCTTATCTCTTGTTATTTCAATCGTAATCATCAATCCAAGAAAGTGTGTTCTTCATTCAAGATTTGATCTTTGTTGTTTATCATCTACATCAAATCTATTTCATCTACTTTCTCTTGAATCAATCTCATACAAGGATTCCGCACTTGTTTGAGATCAAAATATCGTGAACGGTTGTTGATCCCGGACCAACAATTGGTATCAGAGCCAAGAATCACTGATTCGAGGTTCTCACGGTATTGGATTTAAGCTTTTTCTGGAAAAGGTTCGTGTTTTTGAAGGTTTGAAGTTGGTCAAAGGGTTTACGATCAATCTGCTGCTGTTCTAGGGTGTTTACGATCAGTTTCTGGGTTGTTTTGGGAGTTTGCGATTGGTTTTCTTCGCGATTTCAGTGTTTACGAGTTCAAGAATGGATTTTTGAAGGTTTACGATCAAAAAAATTGAGTTTACGACTTCAAGACGCAATTTTTGGGAGTTTACGACATTTCCAACCGGAATCGTGTTTACGATTTATTCGTACCGGAAACGTGTTTACGATCAGCTTGTGTCGGAAACGAGTTTTCGACTAAATTTTATCGGATTCGTGAGTTTACGACTTGGAGTTTACGATCCGCTGAAACTTCAATCGTAAACAGGGGTTTACGATCGGAAACTCACTTTTTGGACTTTTTGGACTTTTAGTTTAAGTTTTCCTAAGCTTTCGTGATGGACCTTGAACCAAGCATGTATCAGAAATTGGATTTTAAGATTGGATCAACCACTCGTCCTCCTAGACTCACATCAGCGGGTAATTTTCTTGAGTGGAAATATAGATTTCAGAACCATTTGAAGAGTGTTGATTTGAGACTGGGGAGATCTGTTGTGAATGGACAGTTCATACTAACACACACTGAAGCAGCAAAGGTTGGAGTTGTAAAGACTAGAGTAGAATACTCAGATGATGATTGGGAGAGATGCAACAAGGATGAGAGGGCTTATGCGATTATAACTATGGCTTTGACACCAGAGATTGCTCGGGGATTTAAGAAGTACAAAACTGCGAAGAAGCTATGGGATGCTCTAGTGGTAGCTTATGAAGGTAATCCAGATATCAAGGTTAGCCGAAAACAGATGCTGAAGCAAAAGTTTAACTTATTCAATCACGTTCAGGGAGAGTCTTTTGAGGCACAAGTTCAGAGATTCGTGTCCCTAATCACTGAGATGTCAAGTTATGATGTTGAACCTGAACAGGAAGATAAGAATTTGAAGCTCTTGAACAACTTACCCAGGAATTGGAATACAAATATCTCAATTATCAAGGATAACAACAAGCTGAATGAATTGACTGTTGATGAGCTTATCAACAATCTGAAATCGAAGTTGATTGATGATAAGCAACGGGAGCTGAATCACCTGAGTTCTCTAAGTATGGCTGGAAAATTAAGTCAGGCTCTCTTGTCTGAAGATGTGGGATCAAAACATGCTGGGAGCTCATCTGGAAGTGATGCAAGTGCCAACCCAAAGTCAACTGCATTTGTAGCAAGATCACAAGCTAGTTCCAATTTGAGTGGAATGGACAATTCTGAAGAGACAAATGCCACCAATGATCCCAACTTTGCGCTGGGAATGGGATTCATGAACAGCTACCATGCCCTTATGGCTGGAACTTTGGTGCCTGCTGAGATGCTCTCTGGTGATCTGAATCAGATAAATTCTGAAGATGTTGAGATGCTTGATGTCTCCTGGCAGATGGCCATGGCAGTTTTTCGTGCAAAGAAGTTCATGGCAACAACTAGAAGAAATGTATGGAAGGATCAGGACAAGATCAGAATGGGTTTTGATAAAAGCAAGCTGAGGTGCTTCAATTGTGATGAGTACGGACATTTTGCTAGGGAATGCACAAAACCAAAAAGAGAGAAGCCAGAATAGAAGAAAGCTGGGGATGGAAAAGGGAAAGCAGAGACAAAAGCTTTGGTTGTCCAAGATTGTGGAGAATACCAGTGGGCTTCACAGGTCAGGGAACTCAGTCTGACAGGTGCCATGATTGCTCAAATGGAGAATGGTGCTAATGAAGAGCATGCTTTTGTGGTCACAGATGAAGAAAACCTGGTTGAAGACAAAGAAGCTTTTGCTGACGAGGTCGATAACACCAAGGTATGTACTAATCCCACTTATGCTCGTTTAATTCCTGGCCTTAGACAACTTTGGAAAAATAGTGAGATAGAACTGTTTGACATGCAATGCTCTAGAAGTTCGTTTAAGGGTAGATGGGAAAAGAGTGAGGATAAGGTCAAAGCACAGAAACTAGATATAGAGAAATATCAAGCCCTAGCCACTCAGAAGTCTGTTCTGTATGACAACGTTAAGTTAGAAATAGCTGAGCTTAGTAAGAAGATAGATGAACTTAAACATCAGAACAATGAGTTACAGGTAAAGTTAGATGTGAATCAAATGACAAGCAAAAGAATGCTAGAAGCTAGTAAATCTTTGTCCACATGCATAACTGATGTTAGAATCGGTAAGGATAAAGGTGGAATAGGAATTAGCTTCACGGATAAAATTGAGAATAATGTTCCTCAAGCTGTGACTAGAGATATTATAGGAATGATCTTTGAGGAGGACCAGGTAGATAGATCTACATCTGAAATGCATGAAGCAGGACCTCCCCTAGATAGTGTTTTGGTTGGTGTGAAACCTATGACTGAAGAGGAACTAGAAAATGAGAAACATATGTTGTATGGGTTGGGTAATCAGAATAGAACTGTGACATCCACAAGTGAACCAGGTCCATCCCAGGAACCATTAAACAATAATGTTGGTTCTTCTGACAATTTTGTTTCATGTGCAGATGAAGTAGATGTTCAAGATGTTTCTGGGGAGGATGCTGAATGTTTGAAAGTCATTGAATGTCATGTGTCTAGTAGTTCTTGTTCTAATTTACCTAAGGACGATGTTCTAGCATCTGTGTCTGAACTTAATGCGTCCAAGTCAAAACACTTAGTTGTATCTATGTCTGTAAAACATGTTTCTGACTCTAATGAAAAAGTTAATGGTTTTAAAATTCGTGTGCCTAACACAAGAGTTGGCCGTGAGTCTAAGCCCCAGGACTTTGTCCCCTATCCCCAGGTTGTGTCTACTTTCGAAAGAACAAACAAATCAAAATCAGAACAATTTTGTTTAATTATACACAACCAGAAAAATTTCCGAAACATGTAATACACAAATGGGATGACAAGCCTGAATGGAAGTCGTCTTATCCAAGACGCTCATACCTTTGTAGTCATGTCAATGGGCCTATACTTATGAATTGCTTTGAATGTGGAAAACCAGGACACTTTGCTGCAAACTGTGTGAACAGACCTTACCAACCATACTATCCGCAAAACCCACGGACTAGTATGTTGGAGAAAATGATGACAGGTGAAAATAGAAAGCAAAAGCAACAAGCTTTGTCACAGGGGAAGCAGTGTTCAGAACCAATGAAGGCTCGACAGTCTAAGGTTTCAAACACAAAAGCTCCAGTGACAAAGCCTGTTGATGAAAATTGGAATGTGGCCAAAACTCAAAACTCAACTTACACTCCTAAAGCAGTTTACAAAAGGAATGATAAGATGAAACCAGAATTTGTCGAGAAACAAGTGTGTAAAGTCAAAAGAGTTAATAAACCTAATGGAAACACAAAGGTTGTGAAACAGGTTTCAAAATCAAAAGATGTCACTCAAACGAAACAAGCTGTTTATACAAAATTGAAACTTGAGTGGACACCTGTTAAAAAGCCAGCAGGTAAAAAGGCCACACCACCACCAAAGAAACCTGCATCTGAAAAGAACTCAACTAATGTAATGAAACCCCAGAAACACCCCATTTAGAACCCAAAACTCAACACTCAAACCTTGAGTGTATCTGAATCAAAAGCAGGAATGACTCTTCAATTAGTTAATTACACTGATTCCAAAGGAGTGCCCAGATCTGTTATGGCCTGGGTACCTGAATCTAACTGATCTTTGATCCATGTAGGGACAGCCAAGAAGAACTGTCAACTATCTCTGGTACGTTGATAGTGGTTGCTCCCGACATATGACCGGAGATTTATCGCTTTTGGAAGAGGTAGAAGATTTTGATGGAGGTGGTGTATCTTTCGCTGGTGGAGTAGGTGGAAGAATCAGCAAGAAAGGGGTGGTGCAGAATGGTAGCTTGAAGTTCTCGGATGTGCATTATGTAGAGGAATTATCTCACAGTCTGCTCAGTGTGTCGCATATTTGTGATCGAGAATATTCTGTTTTGTTCAACAAGAAGGAATGCATCATCCTCAAGCCTGGTGTGAAGATTCCTGAGGAGTGTATTCTGATGCGTACACCAAGACGAGCAAATTCTTATCTCCTCAACATGGGTAATCCTCCGACATCTGAAGAAGCCTGTCTTATCTCAAAGCAGAATGAAAATCTGGCGCTGTTGTGGCATCGTCGTCTGGGACATGCTAACATGAAGAATCTGTCAAAGCTGGCAAAGGGAGAGCATGTAAGGAACCTTCCTATCACAGATTTCAAGTTAGTTGAGAAGTGTGTTGCATGTGCTAAGGGGAAGCAGCACAAATTACCGCATCGTTCCAATATCGTCAATTCTGTTTCATCGGTATTGCAACTACTTCATATGGATCTCTTCAGCCCAATGCAAGTTCAAAGCGTCAATAAGTTCTCATACTGTCTGGTTATAGTGGATGATTTCTCTCGTTTTACTTGGGTTTTCTTTCTGTCAAACAAGCATGAAACTCCAGCGCTTGTGAAACAGTTTGTCACTCTTATAGAGAATCAGTTGAGCAAAAGGGTAAAGGCTATTAAAACAGACAACGGAACAGAATTTAAGAATGCTGAATTGAATATGTTCTGTGGAGTAAAACGTATAGAAAGACAATTCAGTGCACCATACACGCCTCAACAAAATGGTGTTGCTAAAAGAAGAAACAGAACTCTTATTGAAGCTGCCAGAACTATGCTGTGTGATGCAAGATTACCAATTTTCTTCTGGGCCGAAGCAGTCAACACTGCTTGTTATGTGCAGAATCGGGTACTGTTGAACAAGCGACATGAGATGACGCCTTATCAGATTATCTATGGAGAAAAGCCAATGGTGGGGTACTTCAAGACTTTCGGGTGTCCTTGCACAGTGTTAATTCAATCTGATGTGGGGAAGTTCGAAGCAAAGGCTGATGAATGTTATTTTATGGGATATTCTGCAAATAGTGCTTATCGGGTCTACAACAAAACCACCAAATTGACAATCGAGGCATTTGATGTTGACTGGTTGGAAGATAATCCAACAGATGCAGGAATTGGACCGGACTGGATCTTTGACTATGGGTCTTTCTTTAAAGGGTTTGACTACTCAAACATGTTTCCTAATCTGGAAGAAGAAGACATCATTGCTCCAGCTCCTGAAGTGAGGCCATCTGTGGAAATTATCAGAGACAGTGTATCAGAAACAACTCCTAAGGATGATGTTGTGGATGTTCCAGGATCGTCAGGAACTCATGATGATCAGAAGGAGCCTGATACCCAAGGTATGAATAATAATGTTAATGATACTAACCTGCATGTTTCTGTTTCAGTACCAGATGTTCAAACCACAAGAATCAACAAAGATCATCCACTTAGCAATGTGGTCGGGCCAGTGACAGCAGGAGTCACAACTAGAAGCCGCTCGGGTAACATCAATCACTGCATGTACTCGTGTTTTATCTCCCAGATAGAGCCTCCAAATGTGATGGTAGCTCTTAAGGATCCAAGTTGGATTGAGGCTATGCACAATGAACTAAATCAATTCTCAAAACTGGGAGTATGGCGACTAGTGAAGAGACCAGAAGATAAGAAGGTTATACCCACAAGATGGCTATACAAGAACAAGAAGGATGATACGGGTATAATTGTGAGGAACAAGGCAAGGCTGATTGTTCAGGGCCATAGACAAGTTCATGGGGTTGATTATGATGAGGTATATGCTCCAGTGGCTAGATTGGAAGCAATTCGGATTTTTCTTGCTGTGGCAACGTATCTCAATTTCACGGTGCATCAGATGGATGTGAAGACAGCATTCCTCTATGCAGAGATGAATGAAGAAGTCTATGTGGCTCAGCCACCAGGGTTTGTGGATGAAGAGCATCCGGATCATGTATATCTCCTGGATAAAGCCTTGTATGTTTTGCATCAAGCTCCCCGCACATGGTATGAGACCCTGTCAAAGCATTTGGTAGATAATGGTTATACACGGGGAGTGGTTGACCAAACATTGTTCAGAAAGAAGGTGGAGGATGATATCATAATGGTGCAAGTGTATGTGGATGACATCATCTACGGATCTACAAATGAAGATTTATGCACGGAGTTTGAGGATATCATGAAAAAGAAGTTTGAGATGAGTGATCAAGGAGAGATGAACTTTTTCCTGGCATTACAAGTGAAACAAGATGAAACTGGAATTCTCATTCATCATGCAAAATATGTGAATGAGATTCTGGAAAAGTTCAAAATGCAGGACTCCAAACCGATCTACACTCCCATGGCATCCAGACCACTACTGACAGCAGATGCGGATGGAGAATCCGTGAGTGAATTCATGTATCGGTCAATGATCGGATCACTCATGTATTTAACAGCCAGCAGGCCAGATATTATGCATGCAGTGTGTGTGTGCGCACGTTATCAGGCTAATCCTAAACTTTCTCATTTAGCTGCTGTTAAACGTTGTAGGGCTATATTATGTAAGGCATGAACATTAGTTGGGCTTTTGTATTTGGGCTTAATCTAGCTTAGTTAATAGGCCATGTGGGCCATTTAAATGATTATGATTGGGCTAGGTTAGTGTTTATGATTGGCCCATGCTCATGTATGAGGTGGTATAAATACCACCTCATTGTAATCGGTTTCTTTAAGCTTTTCACTCAATCAAAGACTGTTTACGATTTCCATTGTTCTTGAGAGATTACGATCAGCTTCTAGTAGTGTGTATTTCATTCAAGACTTCATCTTTCTTCTAGATCTAGTCTATTCTACTACTATTTCTCTTGAATCAATCTTATACAAGGATTCCGCACTTGTATTAGATTAGATATCGTGTGTTTGGGAGATTTCCGGACCTACAATTGGTATCAGAGCCAAGAATCTTAGATTCGAGGCTCTCACGATAAAGATTCAAGCAGTTTTCTGGGTTTTAGTTCGTGTTTTTGAAGATTTGAAGGTGGTATAAGTGTTTACGAGTCTGCTGCTGCTGGTTTTCGAGTTTACGAGTGGTTCAGCTTGAAGATCAAGATCGGAATCGAGTTTACGACATCAAGATTGAATTTTTAAGCGTTTACGAGTGTACTTTTTGGTGTTTACGACTTTTCTTGATCGTAATTGGCGTTTACGATTTTGCATCATCGGAATCAGGGTTTACGACATCCGGAGTCGTAATCGTTGATCGTAATCACCGTTTACGATATTTAAAGGCGGTTAATAGTTTACGATTTTGAGTTTAATCGGAAACAGGAGTTCACGATCGTAATCATTCATTTACGATCGTAATCAGGTGTTTTCCAATCGTAATCTCTGTATTTGGACGTTTGAACTTTAGTTTTAAGTTTCCTAAGCTATCGAAATGGACTTTGAACCCAGCATGTATCAGAAGTTGGACTTCGAGATCGGATCTATTACACGTCCACCTAGACTTACGTCAGCAGATAACTTTTTGGAATGGAAGTATAGGTTCGAAAACCACTTGAAGAGTGTTGATTTAAGGTTATGGAGAGCAGTGCTGAATGGACCACACATACCTATGCATGGAGCGGGAGCTAAAGTAGGAAAGGCCAAGACTGAAGATGAGTTTGAGGATGATGACTGGGAAAGATGTAACAAGGCTGAGAGGGCCTTTGCTATTATGACAATGGCATTAACACCAGATATTGCTCAAGGCTTTAAGCATTGCAAGACGGCAAAGGAACTGTGGAATGCATTGATTGTTGCATATGAAGGAAATCCAGACATCAAGGCAAGTCGAAAGCAGATGTTGAAGCAGAAATTCAATTTGTTTAATCACATCCAAGGTGAATCTTTCGAGGCACAAGTGCAAAGATTTGTCTCACTGATGGCAGAAATGTCAAGTTATGGTGTGGAGCCAGAAACGGAAGATAAGAATTTGAAGCTGCTAAACAGTTTGCCAAAGTCATGGAACACCAATATATCAATTATTAAGGACAACAACAAATTGAGTGAGCTGTCTCTGGATGAAATGATCAACAAGTTGAAGTCCAAGCTGATTGATGATAAGCAGCGTGAGTTGAATCATATAAGCTCACTTAGTTTGGCTGGGAAGCTGAATCAAGCTTTGTTGTCGGAAGAGGTTGATGAGAAGCAGAAAGGAAAGTCTGTTGGAAGTGGATCTAGTTCAATGACCCAAGCGAAGGCATTTGTGGCACAACCCCAATCTAGTTCAAGTGGAGGTGACACTTCTGAGGCGAACAACGATCCCAATTTTGCTCTGGGTATGGGATTCATGAACAGTTACCATGCTTTGATGGCCGGAACCCTAATTCCCTCTGAGATTCTATCAGGGGAACTTAATTAGATTAATCCAGAGGATGTGGAGATGTTGGACGTCTCTTGGCAAATGGCTATGGCGGTGTTCAGGGCTAAGAAGTTTATGGCTACTACAGGGCGAAATGTTTGGAAGGATCAAGACAAGATCAGAATGGGATTTGATAAGACAAAGCTCAGGTGCTACAATTGTGATGAATATGGTCATTTTGCTAGGGAGTGCAGCAAACCGAGGAAGGAGAAAGCAGAGATGAAGAAGCCAGCTGATGGGAAGGCTAAGGCAGAAACAAGTGCCTTGATAGTGCAGGGAGGTGGAGGTTATGACTGGACCCCCCAGCTGAAGGATCTGACCCCCCAGCTGAAGGATCTTAGTCTGACACATGCTATGATGACAACTATGGATGATGATGATGAGGAAGAGCATGCTTTTGTGGTTACTGAAGATGAACCTGAGGAGAATGAAGCAATGGCTGCAGATCACACCAAGGTATGTTCTAACCCTGCTTGTGATCGTATAATTACTACTCTTAGACAATATTGCAAAAACTTTGAATCTGAATTGTTTGAAGTAAAATGTGAAAAGAGTTCATTTAAGGGTAGATGGCAAAAGAACGAAGAGAAGGTTAAAGCCCAGAAATTAGATATAACAAAATATAAGAACCTTGCAACTGAGAATGCCTATTTGTATGACAATGCTAAGTTAGAAATAGCTGAGCTAAGTAAACAGATAGAAGAGCTTAAGCATAAGAACAATGAAATGCAGGTTAAGCTTGATATCAACCTTATGAGAAGCAAAAGGATGTTGCAGGCTAGTAAATCTTTAGACACTTGCATAACTGAGGTTAGAATGGGAAAAGACAAAGGTGGAATAGGAATTAGCTTTACAAGCAAGAACGTTGTCCCTCAAGATAAAACTAGAGATGTTATAGGAATGATCTTAGAGGAGGATCAGATAGATAGATCTGCATCGGAAATGCATGAGGAAGGACCTCCCTTAGATAGTGTCTTGGTAGGAGTGAAGCCTTTGACTGAAGAGGAAATTGAGAATGAAAAACACATGACTTATGGGTTGGGTAAAATGGACAGAGTGATGATAGACCCATGTGAAGCAGGTCCATCCAATACTTCACTGAATAACTGTGTGAGCGCTTCTAATGTATCTGTTTGTTGTGCAGATGAAGTAGAAATCAAAGACATTTCTGAGAAGGATGCAGAGTGTCAGAGAGTGGATGAGAGTCATGCGTCTAGTAGTTCTAGTAGTTCTAGTTTATGTTTACCTAAGGATGATGTAATGGCACTTGTGTCAGAACTAGAAACATCCAAGTCAAAACAAGTAGCTGTATCGTTATTAAAAAATGTTTCAGAATCTAATGAAAAAGTGTCTGGTTTTAAAATTCGTGTGCCTAACACAAAAATCGGTCGTGAGACTAAGCCCAAAGACTTTGTTGCTTATCCCCAGGTTGTGTCAGCTTTTAATAGAACAAACAAATCTAAATCGGAACAATTTTGTTTAATTACACAATCTGATAAGGATAAACAACGTGTTATACACAAATGGGATGATAAGCCAGAGTGGAAGTCGTCTTACCCAAGACGTACGTACCTCTGTAGCCATGTCAATGGGCCTAGGCTCATGAATTGCTTTCAATGTGGAAAGCCAGGACATTTTGCAGCTAACTGTGTTAATAGACCTTACCAACCATATTATCCGCAAAACCCACGGACTAGTATGTTGGAGAAAATGATGACAGGTGAAAAACAAAAACAAAAGCAGAAGCAACAAGCTGTGTTTCAGGGGAAGCAGCATTTTGAACCAATGAAGACTGAACAGTCTAAGGTTTCAAATGCAAGGGCACCTGTGACAAAGCCTGTTGTGGATAAGTGGAAAGTGACCAGAACTCCAAAACAAACTTTTGAATCTAAAGGAGTTTACCAAAAGATAAAACCAGAATTTGTTGAAAAACAAGTGGCAAAAGTAAAAAGGGCTAATCAACCTAATGGCAAAGCGAAAGCCGAGCAACAGGTTTTGAAACAAAGCAATGTCACCCAAACAAAGCAACTTGTGTATACAAAGCTAAAACTTGAGTGGACACCGGTTAAAAAGCCAACTGGTAAAAAGGTCACTTCACCACAAAAGAAACCTGTGTCTGTGAAAATTTCAACAACTGTGTTGAAACCAGAGAAACCATCCACCTGGAAACCAAAAGTCAACATTCAGAATGGAAATGTGTCTGGATCAAAATCTGAAATGATCCACCAACTAGTTAACTACATTGATGCTAAAGGTGTGCCCAGATCTGTTATGGCCTGGGTACCTGGATCTCATTAATTTCTTATTCTTGTAGGGACAGCCAAGAAGATCTATCAGCAATCTCTGGTACGTTGATAGTAGTTGCTCCCGACACATGACCGGAGATCTGTCCCTTTTGGAAGATGTAGAAGATTTCGATGGTGGAGGAGTTTCATTTGCAGGAGGTGTGGGTGGTAGAATTAGTAAGAAAGGTGTGGTGAGGAGTGGAAATCTGTCTTTTTCTGATGTTCATTACGTGGAGGAACTGTCGCACAGTTTGCTGAGTGTGTCTCAGATCTGTGACAAGGACTATTCTGTGATGTTCAATCGAAAAGAATGTATTATATTGAAGCCTGGTGT
The DNA here is from genome assembly GCA_039602395.1 of Deinandra increscens subsp. villosa. Classification (NCBI taxonomy): domain Eukaryota; kingdom Viridiplantae; phylum Streptophyta; class Magnoliopsida; order Asterales; family Asteraceae; genus Deinandra; species Deinandra increscens. Next base: position 47,187,899 of record JBCNJP010000010.1, on the reverse strand, counting down.
GAAGATTCCCGAGGAGTGCGTACTGATGCGTACTCCAAGACGATCAAATTCATATCTTCTAAACATGGGCAAACCTCCAACGTCAGAAGAAGCATGCCTCATATCAAAACAGAATGAAAATTTGGCTATGTTATGGCATCGACGACTAGGGCATGCTAATATGAAGAATTTGACCAAGCTCGCGAAGGGAGAGCATGTCAGAAAGCTGCCGATTAAAGACTTCTCCTCTATTGAAAAATGTGTGGCATGTGCAAAGGGGAAGCAGCACAAGTTGCCACATCGTCCGAAGATAGCAAATTCAGTGTCGTCAGTTCTACAACTCTTACACATGGACTTATTTGGGCCTATGCAAGTTCAGAGCATCAGCAAGTTCTCCTATTGTCTTGTGATTGTGGACGACTATTCACGTTTTACTTGGGTCTTCTTCTTGTCTAACAAGTATGAAACTCCTGCCCTAGTGAAACAGTTTGTCACACTCATAGAAAACCAGCTGAACAAGAAGGTCAAAGCTATCAGATCGGATAACGGAACGGAATTCAAGAATGCTGAGTTGAATATGTTTTGTGGGGCTAAAGGCATAGACAGACAGTTCAGTGCTCCCTACACTCCACAACAGAATGGGGTAGCTGAGAGAAGAAATAGGACACTCATTGAAGCTGCAAGGACAATGATGTGTGAAGCAAAACTACCAATCTTCTTCTGGGCTGAGGCAGTCAACACAGCATGTTATGTGCAAAATCGCGTTCTGTTGAACAAACGTCATGAGAAAACTCCATATCAGATTGTCTACAAAGAAAAGCCGACAGTGGGTTATTTCAAGACTTTCGGGTGTCCGTGCACGGTGCTGATTCAGTCCGACGTAGGGAAATTCGAGGCGAAAGCGGATGAGTGTTATTTCGTTGGTTATTCGGGAAATAGTGCTTATCGAGTCTATAACAAGACCACTGGGTTGATCATTGAAGCATTTAATGTGGACTGGCTTGAAGATAATCCGACGGATGCAGGGACTGGACCAGATTGGATTTTTAACTACGGGTCTCTGTTTGAAGGTTTCAAGTTTTCGAATGATCTTCATAATTTGGGTGAAGAGGAAGAGATTATCACACAGCCCTCTGAATCAAGACCTTCTGTTGAAAGAGTCAGTGACAAAGCACTAGTTCCAGTTCCCACAACTGTCACCGCAGATGTCAACGCAGATGCTTCAGGAACTTCGGGAACGTGTGATATTGATTCAGAAATACAACAATGTTCAGGTATTAGTGATATAAATGATAATCTTGTGAATACTAATCTGCTTGTTTCAGTGTCTGTGCCAGATATACAGGTTTCAAGGATCAACAAGGACCATCCAGTCAGTAACATACTTGGACCTGTGTCTTCAGGAGTTAGAACTAGAAGCCGCACAGGAGATATCAATGTCTGCATGTACTCGTGCTTTATCTCCCAGATTGAGCCTCCCAATGTGATGGTTGCTCTCAAAGATCCAAACTGGATGGAGGCCATGCACAATGAACTTAATCAGTTCTCAAAGCTGGGAGTGTGGCGACTTGTGAAGAGGCCTGATGGTAAGAAGGTGATTCCCACGAGGTGGCTTTATAAGAACAAGAAGGATGATTCGGGGATCATTGTAAGAAACAAAGCAAGGTTGATAGTACAAGGGCACAGGCAAGTCCACGGTATCGACTATGATGAGGTTTACGCTCCGGTGGCAAGATTGGAAGCAATTCGGATCTTTCTAGCTGTGGCTTCGTATCTCAATTTTACCGTACATCAGATGGATGTGAAGACTGCCTTCCTGTATGCAGAGATGAACGAGGAAGTCTATGTTGCTCAACCACCAGGGTTCATAGATGAAGAAAATCCAGATCATGTTTATCTGCTGGATAAGGCTTTGTACGGTTTGCATCAAGCTCCTAGAACCTGGTATGAAACGTTGTCCAATCACCTGGTGGAGAATGGATATACAAGAGGAGTCGTTGATCAAACACTGTTTAGAAAAAGGGTGGAAGAAGACATTATCATGGTGCAAGTGTATGTAGATGATATTATCTACGGATCGACAAACGAAGAATTGTGCACCGAGTTTGAGGAGATCATGAAGAAGAAGTTTGAGATGAGTGACCAAGGCGAGATGAGTTTCTTTCTTGCACTTCAAGTCAAGCAGAATGATTCTAGGATTCTTATTCATCAGGAGAAGTATGTGAATGAGATTCTGGAAAAATTCAAGATGCAGGATTGCAAGCCCATCGCCACTCCCATGGCATCCAGACCACTCTTGTCAGCGGATCTTAACGGGGAGTCAGTGAGTGAATTTCATTATCGGTCAATGATTGGATCACTAATGTACTTGACAGCAAGCAGGCCAGACATCATGTATGCAGTTTGCGTGTGTGCTCGATATCAGGCTAACCCTAAACTCTCTCATTTAGCTGCTGTTAAACGTATCTTCAGGTATCTGAAGGGCAGGCCCAGGCTTGGTCTTTGGTACCCGAAGAACACTGATTTTCAATTATATGCTTTTACTGACAGTGATTATGGAGGTAGTGACCTTGACAGGAAATCTACTACTGGAGGATGTCAGTACCTGGGAGATAGGCTCATCTCTTGGCAGAGCAAGAAGCAGCATACCGTATCCAAATCAACTGCCGAAGCTGAGTATGTGGCCGCATCTGCCGGTACTTCACAGGTAGTGTGGATTCAAAACCAGCTCACGGATTACGGTATGGAATTCGTTAACACTCCCATATTTTGTGATAACGCTGCTGCTCTTGAGATTGTGAAAAACCCCGTCCAACATTCCAAAACCAAGCACATTGATATCAAGGTACATTTTATCCGTGATTGCTTTGATCGTGAGCTGATTCAGCTTCAAAAGGTAAGCTCCGATCAGAATGTTTCGGACATCTTTACAAAACCCCTTCCTCGTCCTAATTTTGAATCTTGTGTTGAAGGCCTGAAGATGATTGCCTTCGAGGAATGATCTGATCATCTATGTTTTTGTACAAAGTTTTTGGTTTTTAAATTTTACTTAAAAAAAATAATATTTAAAAAAAAATAGAAAATGACTGAAAAATTGAGTCTTATTTCAAAAGCCTCACAAAAACAGGGGAAGAAATGGTGCTGGTTAAACTGAAAGGTTTTTATGATGTCTTTTGATAGGACTTAAAAAATTGCTTAATGACGGTTGGAGACTGACACGTGTAAGGCTGATGTGAAAGATTGCTCGAAGATGATATGTCGGTAAGCTCAACCAAAACAATGATCATCTATGTAAGTGCAGTAATCTTAAACTCTATACATGTTTAGTTTCCCATCCTAGTCTACATGGTTTAAAAAAACTGAGTCCCGACAAAAACGGGTTGAGAGTGGTATTTACCTAGTATTCACTCTCTCACACGCCATGCTTATACTGTATAAGACAACACCACAGAAAAGAAAAAGAAAAAGAAAAAGAAAAAGAATTCAAAAAAATGAATATTCTGAAAAAGAAAGAAAAAGAAAAGAAAATAAAATTATTCAGTTGGTCTTCTCTGCGTGCTTATGCGGCCGACCTGATCATCAACTGATAATGTATGAAAAACAGAAAATAAGTGGTAGTCAAAAGCAGTGTTGCATGGTTCCTCAAGTTGGGGGTTTGTGAATCCTCAATAAACTCTGAGGTTGGGTAGGTTTTGCTATGGAAAATTGGGTGTGGGGACGGTTAAACATATCGGTAAATCTGTACCTTATTTAAGCACTTTACTGGATGTGAGTTTCTGTGTTCAAACCACCTGACAATTGTCTAGAGTGTCTAGTAACGGAAGCTGAAAAGGGTTCCTCAGTCAAAGACCTGTCTCAATTATCTGTGAAAAATACCAGCACCAGGTATGTGAATATTTTAAATTTCTGAGGTAAGTTTGTAAATATTTATTTTTGGTTTTGTTTTTATCTGTTTAACTTTTAATTTTTTTTAAAAATGATCATGATCGGATACTCGGGGTTTGAGTCTGAGGGGAAGCTTCGTAAATTCTCAAAATCTTCAAACGTTAACATTTTTTAAGAGAATTGTTAACTCCTAAAGGTTTGGGAGGTGTTTGCAATGTTTTAAACATTGAGGGGCATAAATGAAAATTAAAAAAAAAGGGGGTATAAAAACCCTAAACCGTTTACGATAAATACACTTCTCTCATTTCCGTTTACGACCTCCGCCGAGAAAAACCCTATCCGCCGCTACCCTCGCCGGAAAACTTTTTCCTGTCCGATTCCGACCACCGTTTCGCAATCCAACCACACCATCATCTCCTCGATCGAATTCCGACCAAAACCCCTGCGTTTATTGACAATCTCACCGTTGTTTCTCGGTTTTTAAAGTTTCAAGCCCTAAAAACGCAATCAGTCAAGTTTTTCGTGTTTTCGAGACATTTTCACAAGTGTTGAAGTCGGATTTGTGGTAGAATCTCTTAAAAGGTAGCTACAGATGGTTTTGATGAATATTTGTGATGGTTTAATGCGTTTACGAGTTATTGCAGGTTTAACAATGGTGGTTTAACTCGTTTACGATCAGCTTGAGGTTGAAGACGGCGTTTGGAGTTCACGATCCACGTTTACGATCGCCGATTACGATCGGCGATTACGATCAACGTTTGCGATATCCGTTTACGATCCTCGTTTACGACAAGATGTTTACGATCGGGCCTTGAGACAGTTTTTGAAGATTTCGATTGGGCCTGAATGATTACGACTGGACCAAATGTTTACGACTGGACCCTGACTTTGACCCGATCGTGAACCCATAATAGGATCGTAAACCCATACCTTGAGTCGTAATCTCATAATAATCTCATAAACTCTTAAATTTTTTTTTAATTTTTCATCAAACTTGAACTTGTTTAAGATAAAATTTATGATGTTTGTGAAACGTGTGATTCAAAATCAAATATTTTACTTGAACGATTCCATTGAGATTTTTTCAGAATTTATCAAATTAAATGAGTTAATCAATTGAATTTCAAGATTGTTTCCAAACACAATAGCTTTGATGAGTTTAGGATTGATGCATTTGTCTTGTGTTTCTCAGATGGCTGAAGAAATGCTGATTGGAGATATAAAATATGAACCAGATCACTGTATGCCGGCTTATCTAGAAGATCCGCCAGAAAAACACATGGAGTTATTTTACTCACTGGTGGCCGGAATGAACACGTGCAAGATTAACCATGCCTTGAGGACAAATGTACTCATCGACGAGATGCTGGTCAGAGAATTTTGGGGAACTGCCAGGGTAAATTCTGACAAGACTAGGATTACCGCAACGGTCAATAACAGACAAATTGTCATTGAGGAAGAAGACATAAGGCAGGGCCTGAACATTACAGATGAAGCTTCTGATCCAATCACATACACAAAGGAGGTAGTTCTTGCTGGTGCTCAATCTATGGGGTACGAGGGGAAGTTTCCGCCTATTTTCAAGAAGCTGCTGCCTCATTATTGGAGGTGCCTAGCACATTATATGCAGAAGTCTTTCCTGGGGAAGAGAACCAGTTTCGATCAATTGAATCAAATTCATGGAACTGCATTTGTGGCCCTGGCATTAGATTGGAAGTTTAACTTCTCAAAGATGATGTTGCTAGACTGGGCAGTCAATGCCATGCTGAGCGCCAGAGAGCAGTTTTTAATGACACCTAGATTTGTGCAGATGGTGATAATGAAGAAGTATCCGATGATAGAGGAAAGAATTGAGAAGTTAGATGTCAAGGTTATGGATATTGGGGTCTTTGGTCTGCAAACCCAAGACAGACCGGGTAAGCAGACATTTGAAGGAAGATTGGAATGGACAAAGAGAGGTGCGTTCCCTGAAGTTGCACGGGAACAAGTATTGGATGACTCTGAGCCAGAGGCAGATGTGCCTGAAGTTAATGCATCAATTGCCGAAGACCAAGACTTGACAGTAACTCAAGCTGTTAATGTTCAAGATGAAGATGTCATTCCATCTGATGAAGAAAATATCATGGATGACATCCTGGCTGGGCAGGACATCTCTGAAGAAGATATTTATAGAGATTTGGAGCCTCTCACCCATAAACGGTCGAGGGATGACATGATTGGCTCATCTGGGAGTGACACGACGCCTCCAGAGCTGAACCTGACTGTAGATGATGTTCTTGAAGAAGAACCCGTCCCTGCTCGTGAACCATCTCCTCGAAAGAAATCAGATCCAAGGAGCATACGGTTCAAATTCACCAAGACTAGCTCGAGCTTAATGATTGTAGAACCAGCTGGACCCAGTTCTGTGGAACCCAGTGGTCAAGTAGAAACAACTGATGAAGTCTTTCAAGAGCAACCTTCTGCTTCACAGACAGAAGAGGTGCATGATCAACCTGCCCCTGTGCAGCAAGCTAGTCCGATTCTGAACGTGCAAAGCCCTGTACGTGAAGATAGGCAATTTCTGGAGGTTGAGAGCACCTTCGTTGTTCCAAGTCCGGTAAGAGTGAGCGTCTCTACCGCGACCAGCCAACCACTCGCGGCTCCAGGTTTCCGCCCATTGATGGCTGCTGAGCTTCCAATAGATTTGAGGATTAGTGCTGATCCTCAGATCAACTTCCTGATCTCTCAGAATAGGATCAGACAGAATGAGATCGAGGCTCTCATGAAAGAAAACCAACGTTTGAGAGAGAAGGAGGAGGCAAGCAACAAATATATGAGAGAGTATGAGGTGGCAGACAAGGAAAGAATGGAATATCTTTACAAGATGATAAAGGACCTGAGAAGGAAGGTTAATGCACTGACAGATGGTGCAGGGCCTAACAACACAGGTGCCCCTGGTCAGAGTTCATCTCAGGGAAATCAAGCTGCTGATGCAATGGAGACTGACGAAGGTGATGAGAATATAGTGATGCCGGATTACGCCCACTGTGGCAGGATCATCTCAAAGGCTCCAAGATTCCACGAAAACTGGTTCAAGGAGTTTTTCCAAGGACCAGCTCCCACACAGTACACCATTGATGTTGGTGAAAGCTCGATTGATAGACGTGGGAGTCGTGAGACTATCTTATGCTGGCATTACGATATGGAGAAGAAAATCTTTGCCGTGATCCGTGACGGCTATAGTCCAGTGGAGTACTACTCTTCACGTGCTCAATTCCACTCCTGGACTGAGCCTGAGATCAGGAGCCTTCTGAGAGCTCCATTTATTAATAGGTGGAATGGACCAGAAGGTAATCAGATCAGAGATAATCTGCTAGGCCACATGGAGAATGATTTCAGAGATTTCGAGCTGAAGGAGGTCAGGTGGAGAGAGACCGGGACTGACCCTGTGACAGGGCAGTCTATTGGAGAAGCACGGAGGCCACCAACTAAGCGCACAAGGGTGATTACTTTGTTGGACGAGATCGAGGATGAAACACTGGTAAGAAACTTTGATTGCTGGTATTACGATCCAACAACACATGAAGTGGTGGTTCTCTGCAAGCCGATGCGTCAATTCAGATTTTATGACCCGGTGGATTTGCTTAGATTTGGTGAGAGAGATATCAAGCTTCTGGCCACCCAACCCATACTTGGAGACGAGAATGATATGGCAAATGCTATAAGGGTTGGGATATTTGATGGAGCAGCGAAGAAGATTGTAGAGAACGGATGGTGGTCGAACAACGTTCAAACATCATTCAGGTTTGACTTGCTGCTGCCGTGAAGTGGTCTAATGGTTCATGCCTAGGGGAAGATTGTAGGGCTATATTATGTAAGGCATGAACATTAGTTGGGCTTTTGTATTTGGGCTTAATCTAGCTTAGTTAATAGGCCATGTGGGCCATTTAAATGATTATGATTGGGCTAGGTTAGTGTTTATGATTGGCCCATGCTCATGTATGAGGTGGTATAAATACCACCTCATTGTAATCGGTTTCTTTAAGCTTTTCACTCAATCAAAGACTGTTTACGATTTCCATTGTTCTTGAGAGATTACGATCAGCTTCTAGTAGTGTGTATTTCATTCAAGACTTCATCTTTCTTCTAGATCTAGTCTATTCTACTACTATTTCTCTTGAATCAATCTTATACAAGGATTCCGCACTTGTATTAGATTAGATATCGTGTGTTTGGGAGATTTCCGGACCTACAAACGTATTCTTAGGTATCTGAAGGGCAGGCCTAGGCTTGGACTTTGGTATCCTAAGAATACTGATTTTCAATTGTTTGCATTTACTGATAGTGATTATGGAGGTAGTGACCTTGACAGGAAATCTACGACTGGAGGATGTCAGTACTTGGGAGACAGACTCATCTCTTGGCAGAGTAAGAAACAGCATACCGTGTCTAAGTCAACTGCAGAAGCTGAATATGTGGCAGCATCAGCTGGATGCTCGCAGGTAGTATGGATTCAAAATCAGCTAACAGACTACGGTATGGAATTCATTAACACTCTAATTTTTTGTGATAATGCTGCTGCTCTGCAAATTGTCAATGTTTCAGAAAATCTGAAAAATATGTTTTTGTTTCAAAAGCCTCATAAAAACAGGGGAAGAAATGTCAATGTTTCAGAAAATCTAAAAAATATGTTTGAGGTTTTTATGAAGTCTTTTGTTTGCCTTGAGTTGGTAGGAAGTGATATAAAATTCCAAGACAATCGAAGACTGACACGTGTAAGGCTGAAGTGAAAGACGGCTCAAAGATGATGTGTCGGTAAGCTAAATCAAAAATCAAAAACTATGACCATCCAAGTAAGTGCAGTGAACTTAACTTCTATATATGTTTAGGTTTCCATCCTAGTTTACATAGTTTAAAAAATTGAGTCCCAACAAAAATGGGTTGAGAGTGGTATCCACCTTGTATTCACTCTCTCACATGCCATGTTCTGCTGTTATGACAACACCTCATTCAAAAAGATAAAATGAAAAGAATGAAAAGAAAATGAAAAAGAAAAATGAAAAATGAAAAGAAAAAGAAAAACAATAAAATAATTATTTTACTTCGTCTTCTCTGCGTGCTTATGCGGTCGACTTGATCACCAACTGATAATTAACGAAATAAATGTTTGTCATGAATGTGTTTCATGGTTCCTCAAGTTGGGGGTTTTGTTGGGATTTTGGCAGTGATATTCGGGTCGCCCGGTGACATATTTAAAAAATTACGTGACCGATAGATTAATAGTTTATAAAAGAGTTTACCGAATTAATTTATGATTAATTCTGTAACGCAGCGGAATAAGATTATATATATAAATATATATATATACATATATAACAAATTATATATATTAAAAACTATTTAATCAATTAACACAAATACCAGTACGCAACAGGATCCGATTACCGAACACGCAAACACAGAAATAAATAAATAAATAATCTAAACTAATAGCGAGTTTAGATATACCTTGGCGGTGTTGAACAAACGTTCGAGACACCGAGTTTCAACGAACGATCGCTAGGTTGAAACGGAACGAACCACTTTCGGTCTCAAACGGTCGTCGCGTATCGCGATGATTCTCGTGGTCCGGTGTCGCGTACCCCTACGGGACGGCGTTTACGACAAGTGGTCATTACGCATCGCGAGAGTACGTCTTGACAGACGTCCCGTCTCGCGAGACTACGAGATCAATCAGATTTTAGATCTGATTGCAACCGGAGACGGCGCACGATGAAAAACGTCGGACTCACGTCGACGGGCGACAGTGTCGCGACGGCGTGCGATCCGCGGTGGTGGCGGCGGGTGACGGCGGTAACGACGGCGAACAGTGGCAGGGGCGGCGTCGGCGGCAGTGAGTTCCACGGTGGTGATCGGCGGGTTTTGCGGCGGCGATTAGCGGCGAACCGAGCGGCGAATCAAGGCGTACGAGGCGGCGATCTCTAGACCGTAAGGCGGTCTACGGGCGTTGACTGACGGAACACCCTAACTTGCAACCACCACCAAGTTATGGTGGTGCGAAGATGGCCACCGGAGCAAAGCGGGGTGACGATCGGCGCGGAACGAAATCGGCGGTAGCCGATTTCCTTTTCCTTTTCGTGGGGTTTTTGGCCGACCGAAATCAAAAGAGACAGAAGTCTCCTTTTTTTTCTTTTGCCGTCGAGAGTTATCGGTGATTAGGGTTAATCCCTAATCATCTAATATTTATTAGATGTCTGGCCCGTCTCGAATATAAAGCCCATTTTATGTACGCGAGCCCACAAGCCAACGTTAGCAAAGATTTCACTAACGAATAACTCGACCGTGAATTTAAATAAAACTACTTTTATTTAAATATCGTTCACCCTTTATTATTAAGCCGGTAATAATAATATTATTGATTATTAATTATTTATAACTATTATAAATAATATATATAATCAAACGTTTCCGTTTCTTTTACCGGTTAACTCTTAAGCGGGTTTAGAGTTCGTTGCACCCGGTGTAACTCTTACGGGTCGTAACCGGGTCGGGTTCAAGATTTGTCGGGTCAGGACACATAATATCCAACAGTCTCCCACTTGGACTGATCGCGACAAGATCTAAGAAACAGACAGAGGTGCTCTAGCTACACATGACTGTCCCAACCAGTTATGACACTTCAAGTCAACAACCAAGGCATATCTGTTGAGAGCAACTGATATTAGACTTGTGGTAATTCGAAGTCATTATATCCCTTCCGTATATGACATCAATTGAACGATGGACATGGATTCAATTCATTCTCATCTAATGTTCAATCATTATGTTTCTCGATATAGATTCGAAGTGGTCCAAAACAAATACACAGTAGGTTTGGGTAAGGCCTTACACTTTACACTTGGAATCAACGAGGGCGCCACGATGTCTAGCTGTTGCATGATTAGTGCAAGAGTACAGAATCCCATGTCGACTACATACAGCTCCCACTGAACTTCAGATCCATTCCCAAAAGTAGCCATTATGACTGGCAGTTACGCGACAGCGTTAAGCTACAATCAAAGAACAGTCTTTGGTAAAGGGGAGGTCGCTCATGTATCTCAGGTCTAAGGATACTAATGAGTATACCATTAATCAAATCCATCTTATGATTGAATCCATGAAGATGGTTTGATGCGAGTTACGTCCAACGTCATTCCACAATGAGGTCTGTGAGTCTGGATTGTCAACCATTGAGTCCAAAGTCAGAATAGTCTTACTTCAGATTCGTTCCCACGAGTCTGAACGACTACGGACAGTTTAGAATAATACATCTATTCCTCAGCATCATTATGAAATAATGCATGTGAGTTTGGATTGTCAATCTCTTGAGTCCAAACTCATAAGTAGTCTCACTTCAGATTCATGTCCACGATTCTGATTGACTGTGAGGAATAATATGCATTTATTCATGGATTTAAACGTATTAAAATCGAACACAGTTATAGAATCTAGCTTTACATCTAATCCTTTAGATGAAGCCGGATGATAATGTATAACTGTTAGAGTTCGTACATCCAAATACTAGTTCAAAACATACATGTAGTGTATATTGGTCGAACATCATTAGTATGAGGTTAATGAGTCCTACAATTCATTGTTTTACCGACCAGGTTTTGAAATGTGCTATCATTTTGGTTATCCAATATTTCATTGTTCTAGTATTTCTCTGAATAGTGGAATTTCCTCAAAGGGTGCTGGTTTTGTGATCATAGTGATCCTTGGTATTCACCATAGTTACTGTGTGATCACAATGTCTTGTTTGGTTAAAACTCTAACCATGTCAAGAATCCTTCTGAACCTTTCAGACAAGCAGCAGTTTAATGTCACTTGAGTTGGCTAATTAATTTAGATTTAGTTGTGGAATCTGCCACAATGTAAAATCTTTATTATGAGCAAGAGATGTCTTGGTCAATCATAAAAACTTGTAGTAGTGTATTTCTACATGGTGAATGTTAATACCAATGCAACTTAGTGTATTGTGTTCAACAATTCACGATATCAATGTAACTTGCGTACATTGATTTTTCCCTTTTGGTGTCCATAGTGTAACCCTGTACAGTGACAACCTCAGTGTAACTCTGTACAGTGATCTCTCCCTTTTGATGTCATTAGTGTAACTCTGTACAGTGACATCTTTGTTTAATCACATATTCAATATGTGATTTATATTGCCCCAGAAGTTACTTATACCTGTGGATCTCTATCCATTAAGAAACTTCTTTTAAATTCTTTGTACCATAAAATCCACATTATGTATAATCACATAAGGATTTTATTTTATCTTTCAGTATATCATCGTCATACGGGTGAGGATTGATATAGTGCTCCCACTAGCCTTTATGTAAACACATCAATTATGGCATTAAGCCATTCTCAGATTCATGATCTGATATTGCAATTTTGAATTTGCAAGTGTGTTTAAATATGTATTTCCTGTTTAATGCAACAAACTTTTGTTGGTCAGGAAATATGCGAACAATGGATTTGTGACTCTTGAACCACTTCAAGATCAACGTCCTTTACTTCTAGTTCCAGTTAAATAACTTGGGAACTTAACCTTCCATTTCAGAAGCCAGAACACAACTTTCTATCTTCTGTGTGGAATTAGAATTCCATATGGATGGTGGAAGTAGTATCCATTGTTATATGTAGTATCTAACGAGAATAAATTCTCATTGTTAAAAGACATTCGATACTAGATCTATCAGGCGAGTGGTGATGAAGAGAGTGATACTCAATAGGGGTGTGTATGGCAAATATTTCCTATATATCATCTTTCAAACGTTGACAAGCATCGTTTGATTCCTATCATGTGCTCAGGGCAAGGCTGTGCACGTAGGACCAGATTAGTGAAAAATCTTTCACATATCTTAAGATGATTTTAGGATTCGTCAAGCTTAGGTATTCTTTATTACGATCAGACTTAGAATTGTGATCGTATTTGTAAAGCTGGTTCTTTGACTTCATTTTGAAATGTTCTTGTACAACTCAAGAATTTTCATTGATGCTTATAACCATAAGCATATTCACTACGATTATCGTCATAGTTATGAAGTAACTTTTATGATTCTCGTTATATGGTTCTTTTAGGTTTGCCAACACAAGAGTGTCTAAGCCTAGAAAGAACATTTAACAGTTCACTCGAATGAGTGAAGGATTTGGTTGTGAGTTTGTGAAAGCACAACACGTACCAGGAAACTTAATCCCATGGTGGATCATAGGTCCAGTTGGGCCGTATCCTTTTATGCATGTCTTGCTTACACGAATAAGTCACAAACAAGAATCATTAGAACCAGGCATGTTTCATAAAGAAACATCAACTTATGTTATTAGTCTGATATAAAACCAGTGAAAAGCAAAGTATTAATCCCAGACGAGCTAGGTCAAAACAACCACTTGTTTTGAATACTACCAAGGAGTGAAAGACATGATTGAAAGAAAATGGCCTAAAAGGGTAATTCGAATCATGTGTCCCTCGATTTAAGCTTTTCTTATTTTCACGTTCCTACAAGGCATGCATGCATGTGTTGGGGAATACTCGTGAAAATCTAATAACATTAGTTTGAATACCGACAGAGAAGTCTAACGTTCTCCATTTTCTTTGAGCTTAACGGGGTAGTGTATAGTACCCGATTTGTCATTCATGGAGCACTGGTGCTTGTCATGATGATGTAGCAATGATCGTACAAATCTTTTGCCATGGGCGTTGATGCCAAATGATCACAGCCTTTTATTGCCCTTAGAGTCGATACTCTTTTCTTGGTACGAGGCATTTTAACACGGTAGCAATCACCTATGACACACGAAGTGTCAATTGAGCATAATGCTATCAACTGGTTGAACTTTTCACTAAAGCACACAGTATTACTGGTTCTATAGTAGTGAAAAGGTATAAGCCCAGATACTCGTGGGGTAACCAAGTTGAATCAGGTGATACTGGTACCCTTTCATCTTAATGACATGGTCCTATGGAGAAGAGCCTTGCATGGAGCTCTTCTCCATCGAGAAACGAAACATGCAGTTAAGCTTGTTTGTTATGTCATTGATACTCAAGTCTTGCATTTTTGCTGACTATCAGGAAACATGCGAGCCTGCATAATACTATCTACCTTAGAGGTGTTAGTATTATGTTATTTAATCCAGGCGCGTTGTATTCCTATAAGGAACACAACTACGGCGATTGGGCTCTTCAAGACATAGAGTTTATGAAAAATGTCAGAACATCTTCTGAGTTTGTTTTAACAAGATGAAAGTTGGTGTTATTTGATTTGTCCTACTGGAGGACTGATTTAAAAAGGAGAAGGGATTGGTTTTCATTAGCCGTTATGAAATGATAAGCAAAGCACAATACATTAGTATTTTCGATGTAAAGTATTTTCTTATTATAAATTGGTAAGATTTATTTTATAAGAAGATTGAGAATTCGATTAGACAAGTTTACTTGAGACCGCCAAATGAGCCTCAGGAGCAAATTTGCGTAACCAAACTGACAGCGGGTGTCAATTGCGAAATCACAGTCACAACTCTCGATATGAGGCCGCTATATACATACTTGTATATTTTGCGATACGTTTAGCCTCATTAGTGCCCACTTCAGCAATACACACTCGTAGCGCGGTGTTGAAATACTCCAACACTACGAACATATACATCTAAAGCGATAGTAATCCTAAATGGTCGATGCGACGGACACGGTGTTGAAATACTCCAATGTCATCGCCTCAGAAGGTACCCTCGGCACCAAGTGCGGTGTTGAAATACTCCAACACTGATGCTCCGGTTAATACGTTCCAAGTTCGACTTGAGATAGGATGGCACGAACTATCAGTTTTTAATTACCAGATAGGGATATTAAAATCAATTTTAATATTGGTGATCGTTAGACACAATCGATAAACCCTATCATCACTCGGGACATTTATTTTAAATAACCTATTATGTAAAATTACAACTAGGTTGTCGCGAGTTATGTAACCAGTCAAAAGTTAATAAATGACTTATTAAGTTTGATTGATTTTTATAAAATTCGAAAATTCCAAAAGAAAACTCATTAAGGTGGTTACATTAAAACTTAGGTCAAGTTGTAAAGACTTTTAGAACTTGTAACCTATTGATTGTATTATCAGTTTTAAAACCATTTTAAAAGGATTTCGGTGTTTCAGTTGGTGTGTAATACGACTATTAAACCAAGCAACCAAAACAAGCAAAACGAATATGTATTCGGCCATAAGGGTTTTGGTCTTGCTAGAGCCTTTTAGCGAGACCAAATGGGTCACGGGACAAAAGTACAAAACAACCACAAGGCAGACATCTTCATGTAGCGTGCAGGTTCTGTAAGCTCCCACTGACCTTAAGACGCCTCTTGACATCGATTGGATCTTCGGGTCTTCTTGATGACAACTTTTGCCAAAGTAGAAGATTTCGTAAAAAGAAAAAACTTAATTACAATTTTGAACCCAAAATTGTGGGCCAACCCAAAGTCTAAACTATTATAATAACGGGCCAAAACAAGGGCCAAACCATAACAGTAAAATAATCAAGCAACAGTCAAACAAGGGTCGGGCCGAATACATATAAAACACAATCAAAATAAAGTGCAATTTAATTGGTCAAAATAAAGTTGACCAAAATGCAATTTAATTATGCAATACAAATAAAATCTGATTCGCAACTTTCGGGCGTTTAACCCCAGTTTGCGAATCCACCGGTTTAAAATCGACCGGTTCCGATTTGCGCGTGGTAATCAAGGCTCTGATACCACTGTTGGGATTTTGGCAGTGGTATTCGGGTCGCCCGGTGACATATTTAAAAAATTACGTGACCGATAGATTAATCTATTACTATATATAATACATATTGCCCTAAAGGGCATTTTCGTCATGAAAAATGTTGAATCCTTAAGACGCGTACAAGAGTTTATGCAACATGTACAAGTGTTTAAAGCATCAATTTGAAACCTTCAAAGTCAAATACTTTAAATCCGTTCAAAATACGAGGTTAATATGGGTATTTTCATCGAGAACTCGCAACTACCTGCTAACACACGCAAGACAGGCCTCGAGAATCAACAAGCCGCATTCTTTCATCGTTATTCTCAAGAGAGGCCTGGATTCTTCATCTTCTCTACCTTCGATTGGCTACGGGCATAGCTTTAAACTACGGTGACATTGGAATTTTGAAAACCCTAGATATTAATAACCCACCGCTTTTTTTTTCATTCTTCAAGATGCCTCCTTTCAAAACCCTAGCCGCTGTCTCTCTCAAAAGTCGTCGATGGATCAAAACAAATTTCTTAGCTGTTCGATCCATCAAAAGTCGTCGATGTCTACGTACTGAAGTCGGTAAAGCTCGAAGCAAAGGAAACCGCTATGAACCTCGGCCGCTGGTTCTCGCATTCAAATTTGGTACTGGATTTCAGCACGGCATGTTCTCTTTCATTCGTTATTATAGATTTTGTTTAATTTATTCTCGCATTCAAGTTTTACTTCTTATTCTTCTTCTTCTACTTCTTAATTTATTCTCGGTTCGGTTAGTTGAAGGTTTACACAGATCAGTTCATGGTTTGAAAAATGAGGTTTAATACTTTGATTTTTTGATTTCCATGAAATACGTTTCTTATTTTTATGCCTTGCCATTTGGAAGCATGAGGTGTAGTGAGTTTGGTTTTATCTGATATTGGATTTGGATGTGCTATGCTTTTGCAGGAGGTGACTGGAAGATGGTGTTATTTTCTCTTTGTTTTAAAATTAGATGGATCTTATTTTGGTAACCAACCAACCATTTTCTCTCTTTCGTTGGTCCTGATCATTATCTATTGTTTTTAGCATTATTTATTGGTGATTTTATGGTGCAGATATTACTATTGCCAAGACCATACGCCGCAGGCCTTTGAGGATGTTTTCACTCATTTCCCCAAACATGGCATTGACAAGGTTTCCTGGTATGCCCAGATACCATTTCTAAATCCATACAAATACAAACGGGTGCTAATTGGCTATCTAAATAAGTTGAGTTATTAAATTTAAGTTGGATGTTGTGTTTTAGGTCACATGTCTGGGCATAGTACTGCTTATGTATCAATGGTCAGAAGCTACCAGCAGCGAAGGGCAGTCCATGGTATGAATCTTTCTTCATCGCTGGCAGCATTAGAGGATAGTCAAAAGTATGGTTAAAACCCGTTTGATTATGCTATTGTACTATTTTTACTTTTAATGACATCTGATATTTCAGTATTGCACGATTACAATGCATTTCTAAACTTCAGAATTTATGGTTTCTTTGATTAGGTCCATGAAGATTCTGTTGTTCATGTTTTCTCTTGTTTAGTATCGGGTTCCAATCTTGCATCCATGTTCTAATATGAAGGTATGCATTTATTGTATTTGACTGTTTGTTCATCTTTGTGTCTAACTGTGCATCCATGTTCAATATTTAGTTGCATAATTGATTTACATTTGGAAAACTGGATTCTAGAAGCAGCATGGGATATGGTATTTTTGTTCTAAATGGTTAAAAAAACATAGGTTTTGATAACTGTTGAGACTCAACTGTCTAATATATATGCTACTTTTATAATGAAATATTGTTAATCACATATATATTGACTTTTAATGATGAAGCTATTAATGATGAGTATGAGGACAAAATATAGAACAAATTTTTGGAGAATGGCTTAATAAGCTTCATTATGGAGTATTGAAGTAATTGGGCACAACAATAAACATTGACAACCCAACCATAGTGTAAATTACTATAGGTGGTAAGGTTCTAATAATTATTATCCGGAGTTTATATGAAAAAGTCATATTATTAGGAGTTTATATGAAAAAGTCTAATTATGATTATATGAATTAAATTAGTTGGGTAATTATCTAACGATTGTTCATGAAATGATTTAGGATGTTTTAATCCACTAAAAATCTAATTACCCTGCTTTTTATTATGATTAGCTCATTATTAGGGATCAAAGGGTAGAGTATTATTACTTATAAGCCCTTATTTGAGAATAATAATATCATAACAATTAGAAATCTATTGGAGTTCAAATCAGATTTACCCTTGTGCTCTCAACAAGAGAACCTTATTAGAAATCTATTGGAGTTCAAATCAGATTTACCCTTGTGTTCTCAACAAGAGAACCTTATCACAGTATGTGCTCAATAATTCCTTTTTTTAATTGAATATATTTCTGAATAATAGTGAATCAAATTCATGGACCAGTCACTAGGAAATTTGCTGCTCAAATTGCCAACATGAAACAGTCTTTCCATGAGGTACAATTTGAACTACTACATACCCTATATTTTGTTATTTGTTGTATATTTTGTTAATAATCTGACGTTGTACTTTGAAATCAGGATGCCTATTATAGAATGTATGACCGTGAACTTCTCTGTGGAGGTTAGATATTTTCTTTCCATTTGTGTTGATTTTATGATCATTTAAAAATAGTTCAAGGTTAATGACTCATGTGGTGACTGGTGGTTTTGGTTGTTTAACCCACTGATCTGGTAAAGGTTTCTGTTTGGTGAAATTTCTCTAGGTGATTTAGTAGTAGTTATTTGTTTGCTTAGGACTTTTTAATTAAAACGTGATTACTCTCTTTGCCGTAAGTTCATCATGGGCCATATTTTATTCCTGGGAGAAAGTTCAAAAGGACAAAGAATCTCTATAATTTTTATTTTTAGCAGGCTCCTCGATTATGTTCTCCAATGTTTTATCACAACTTATGTAATTGTTGTATCCTTTCATTGGAGCTTTATAGTGTTTTTTATCATCATAGTTCAGTTAAAAACTTAACTTTATTTAAAAGTTTTGATCCAACTTTATTAGCATATAATAAAAGAGTATTGATGATGTGATGTCAGATTGTCAAGATAACAATGACAATATACAAAGTTCAGACTAAATGCTTACTCAAGTTTGTGCTTCTACTTTATTACAAGATTATAATTTGGGTTGCTAACTTGAGTTTACATTTTTTAGGTGCAGATTTTATGAGAAGCAAGTCAATTATCTAACACCAAGCACCAGTCAATTGCAAGGCAAGCAGACACAAATACAGAAAATTTACCCGCTACTAATATTAAGAAGCCCACTGCACCAATTACTAGAGCATGGGCTAAAGCCTCAGGCACTCTGGTGGTTTAATCCCATATCTGGTGGTTTAATCATGTTCTCAGCAACCAAGGTCTGGTTCCATTGTGTGTAAATCATAAGTTTATCAATTTATTACGAATTTGACCTGAACCATTAAAATATCATTCATTTATTTACTTCTAGAATGGATTTAGCTATTTTTATCTCTAATGTGTGGTAGGTTTGACCTTTGAAGTCAATATGCACCTCATGATAGGTGTTCATATTTTCATTCTTTTAGTTTTCTTGAATTGGTTCTTTATGACACCACATACAATATGTTTTGGGGTGTTATGTCTAATCAGTTTATGCAGGATTTTAGAAACCTACCATTTTTGGTAAATTTAGTGATTTAATTCCTTGTTCTTGATCAATGCAGCCATGCTTGGAAATTCCACATTGATAATTGGTTACAAAATCCTGATGGTTCAAGAAACAGCAGGTCTTCACTGCTGCCATGGCATGTCTTCTTTGGAGTCTATATTTATGTGCTTGCAGTTGATTATAATATTTTTAATTTTTTGACAGGTTGGTTGCTGTTGGTGTGTTCAGACTTTCATAGTTTTGAATTTTGGTCCTAAAGTCTGTTGAATATTATGACAGTGTATCTCACTTTTTCCACAGATCAACAACGGTAATGATGGATTATATATCGTTTTGAAGCTTCACTAAATCAGGTACTTCATATCTTGAATTCTCCATCCTGCTATAACTTAGGACATGAAGTTGGTTATCAGGTTGGTGGCCCTGAAGAAGCTTATCAGGTTGGTGGCTCATGTGATTTTTGTCATCAAAGCTGTTGTTTATTGTTTTTTATCAGTCACTGAATCAGAAAGCCGATTCCCTTGCTGCCAAATCTTTTCACACACATTTATTGCTTTTAGTTTTTGCATATTATCAAATTTGGTGAGTTTTAAGAACAATAAACATGTTCAGGATGAGTGGTGTTTAGGATCTGTTTTTGTTTTTCACGCATACATGCTTTTAGGTGATGGGTTTTTCTATGAGGTGTCATCAAAGTTCTATGGGTTTCTATGCTACTGTTCTTTGTTTGCTCAAAACTCTGGCAGGTTGATTACAAAGGAGTTGGTATGCTTCATTTTTTTTTGCCTGTTCCTTTTACAGTGCTGTTCGAGATTGCGTTTTGTATTGGGGGATTCATCAATGCAAGTGTTGCATCAAAATGTCTTTATTAATTTAGCCTTTTGATTACGTTTTTGATTATCAATTTACCAACTCTGAGTTTGGAATCTTTAGATTACTATTGTGCCACTGCATCATTTTTCAATAGTCAACAATTTAAATTCAATCATATTTAGAAGTTTATCTTGTCCAAATTTATTTCTGTACATTATTATTAATAACGATGCATCAAGAGAAAAATACTAAAATGCAACACTACTTACATACAAAAGTATGTATTATGTGAAGATCGGCAAAACATTTGCTGTTTATGTGATTGTGCCGTTACCAAGTTCATGCGATTTGCACTAAGGCGAGCAACACTTGGACAATTTTGAATCGACCGCGGCAACGCGCGGCCGGTGCGTGGGACTTTTTTGCTACAAGAAAATAAATATCACGGTTAGTTGATTGTCGTTGCCGTCGTATCGCAAGCCGTGCAAGTTGATTGTTCCCGCAATATGTTTTAACAAACTAACAAAAAACAAGTAAACGTGTAGGTTGATTGTTTTCACAATATGTTTTTTTTGGAACAAGTTTGGGAGGAGAATTGTGTTGTCTACCAAATTAAATCATTGTTACCTATTTGACCATCAATAAAGAACACATCCGGTAAATCATGATCGACATGCGTCATGATCTCATCATACACGATTGTAGTTTGCCACCACCGCAGTATAAATAGTCGTCGCACCGCGCAAACAAAAGAGAAATAATGTACTATAAACTGTCGCTCGCCGCAACGCGCGGGTACCCCACTAGTAGTTTATAAAAGAGTT
>JBCNJP010000010.1:47125058-47166418 GCA_039602395.1 Deinandra increscens subsp. villosa | reverse complement strand
TGCATCCATTAACCTAGACTAATTGTAAGGAAATAATTTGTGGCTTGTGTATTAAATCATCCATTGGCGGACTATTTTGGAGGCCTATGTGATAGAATAGGTGTAAAATAGTTGGGTTTTCATTGTATTGGGTCATTGGGCCAATTTAGACATGTTTGGGCCCAATTAGAAAGAGTTTAAGGGGTGTTTAGTGGGCCTGTTTAGCCTAATCCGAAAATTAGGTTTAAGATTTGTTTATCTATATAAACAAATCTTAATACTCATATTAGAGGCTAGCTAGTTGAGAGAGATACAAGGAGGCTTTTCGGGTTGTGTCAAGCTTGTGTACCAGACGATTATTAATCGTGTGCACTCTTTGAGGTTTTATTGCATTTATCTTTACGTTTTTCATATCTTTATTTCACCCTTGTTCTTGAATCTAGTCTATAGTTGGATTCCGCACTTCTATAGATTAAACGATATCGTGTTAGGACCGTTTTCGGGACTTACAATTGGTATCAGAGCCAAGAAACAAGAGTTTCGTGGCTCGCACGATATCGATTCAAGAAGTTCTAACAATTTCTATCGAGTTTTTGTGAGTTTTTACAGGTTTCCGACTACAAGTCTGTTGTTTTCGATCAACTCAGGAGGTTCTCGATTGAAGAACAAAATCAAGAAAATCTGTCTTCGGCTTCATTTATGATTCTTTTACTTGTTGAAGGATTCAAATTTGTTTTCAGGTGGAAGTGAGACTTTTCGTTTGGAAATAGGCACTTTTCGATCGATATTTTTTTTTTGATGAAATATTCTGTTCAAGTCAAATTTTATTAAAGTCGGTCGAATCCGGATTTTAATCAAAACAACATTCTCGGGATTCTCGGGAATTCTTGTTGACGTAATTCAAATTTCAAAGTAATTACGGTAGTGCCATTGACATTTATTTAGGTTGTGTGGTCCATATCGTCCCGTTTTTGAATCAATAAACGGCCACTCATTTTAAGTTGGTGCAAATTTTAGTTGACGGGGTTTTGATCGTTGATTTTTTCTGCACCTTGTGGAGTAATTTGTTTTTTTTATTTTTCATATTTTTGCTCCAAGTGTTTCAAGGTGTTACTAACGGTTTTATTTGTGAGTTTCTTGTGATTTTCAGCTTTTAGCGCTTTCGGAGGTGTTTTTGTGCAGGTTACAACACGCGACAGAAGATTCGGAAGGCTGTGTGTGTGTTTTTCAGACTTTTCGACTTTACTCAACACTTTTCGATCAGGTTTTTCTGGTCGAAAAGCCCTCTTCTGCTGCCTAATCGATCGAGAAGCCCCCCTTTGTGGCTTTTCGATCCACTGCTCCTGCTCGAAAAGTCCCCTAAGTGACTTTTCGACCAGCTTGCCCAATCGAGAAGTCCCCTTCTGTGACTTCTCGATCAGATTCACCGATCGAAAAGTCCCCTCAGAGACTTTTCGATCCGACCCTCTCAATCGAGAAGTCCCCTTGAGACTTCTCGATCAGCCTCCATTGATCGAAAAGTCCCCTGTGACTTTTCGATCTATTGTGCTTCCTGATCGAAAAGTCCCCTTTGAGACTTTTCGATCCAGCCCTCATTTTTCGATCGGTTCAGACTTTTTGACCCGCGTCATCCCGATCGAAAAGTACTTTTCGATCAAGAAGCCCTTTCCGACCGAGAAGCACTTTTCGACCCATTTCTTGTCCAGTCGAAAACCCATTTCCGATCAAAAACCGTTTTCAATCCGATCGAGTCTTTCCGATCCAAATCTCAATCAAAGAAGATCATGGCACACATTCTGCCAGTTACCACTGCATCTACCAACATCAATGAGATATGTTGTAATCCCAAGTGTGAGTCTAAAGAATGGGAACGTAAGTTCACAAATGAAACCCTAAATCGTGAATTTTATGCTAGAGATCTTAGGGAGTATCAAAGTAAGGCTAAAATATATAGAGAGAAACTGGAAGCAGCTAAGGTAGACATAAAAAATCTTCAACGTGATGTTAGTAATAAAAGCACCTATCTTGGGCTTGCTAATGCTAAGGTAGAAGAGCTAACCAAGGAGGTTGAGGAACTCAGAACCAAGCTTGACTCCTCCCAATCTGTGCTTGAGAAACATCAAGTTATTCAAAAGAAAATGATGGACTCTCATCGTACTTTATTCAAATCTGAGGAGCGACTCGAGCATGTAAAAGAAACATCTGGCCTCGGGGATGTAAATTTTCCTCCCCCATTACAACATGACGTTGAGCTTAAGGAAAGGTGTCGTGAAAAAAGGTTGTACGGAAACCAGATGCGCTTGATAGAATGTACAACATATACCTAGGACTTATGTGTGTGAACTGGATGGATTTTCATAAATAATAAACCTTAAAATATAAACAATGTGATGAAACTGCTTGAGTAAGCGAAAGCAGCACGAGTTTAAAGAATGGACCTAAATACCGGCAATCGCCTGAACACGCGAAGTAGCTGAAGCTGAAAAGGGTTCCTCAGTCACAGACAATCTGGTATGATCCCTGACAACCCCGCTTCACTCAAAATCCGGATGGTTAAGTTTTTTTTTATGTTTTTTATGTGTCTTATTATATTTTTTTCTGATTTGATTTTTTTTTAAGTAAATGTTGCCAGATATTAAATCTCTCAGGCTGGAGTTCAGGGGAAGTTTTTGTTATTGACAAGGTTTACGGGTATCTTTTGATGTTAAAATTAACGGAATGTGGGTTTTCTAAAAGTCTTTGGGTGAAATTAAATTACTTTTGGTTGTGGAGGGGCTAAAAGTGAAATTTGGTTTTAAAAATTTTAACAAAAAGAAAAAAAGGGGGAGGAGATCATCATCTCCCTCCGTCCCTCTTTCTCCTCCGAACCCTAATTCCTCTTCCCCACCACCGACGATCACCACCTCCACCCACTGCCGCCGCCATCGCGCACCACCATCACCATCGCAACCCTTCCGCAACTCCATCACCACCGTCTCCTTCCAACACCGACCACCACAGCTCCCATTCCGCCACAGCCCCGCCGCCGATTCTCTTCAATCCGTCGCCACTGCCACCGACGCCAACCATCTGACGTCACCTCTCCGGTCGGAATCACTCACCGACTGCAACCCCTGTGTCAATTTTGAGCCATGGCCCCGCGTTTGAAGCGTGCAGCTAGACCAGCCCCTGATCGACTTGAGTATGGGTTTGTTTTTAAGAGTTTTTCATGAATATCTGTTGGGGAGGGTAAATATCTCATATTGCGGGTGTTTGGGATCGTTTTTAAGCGAAGTTGCAGGTTTAGAATGGAGAAGATAAGACTTTTCGATCAGTTCAGGGGCTTCTCGATCAGCCCCTTGAGGCTTTTCGATCGGCCCCTGGGCACTTCTCGATCACTGATTACCGACCTTATGAGCATCCTGATCGAAATCCAGACTTTTCGATCAGGAGTTGGACTTTTCGATCAGAAGGTGTGACTTCTCGATCAGGAGTTAGGCTTCTCGATCGTCTAGCACTTTTCGATCGAGAGCTTAGGCTTTTCGATCAGGACTCACGGTAACCACATGGCTTTTCGATCAGACGGATGCTTTCCGATCGAAAACCCTGTTTTTCGATCGGAAAGGTACCTGATGATATTCTAAATGGTTTTTTGTTCAAATTTAAGCCGTTATGCTGTCCGTTTTTCGAGAAATCCCTAAGACTAATGAATTTTTGTGTGTTTTTGGATGTTTATCTGTGTTTATGAGCGCAGGGACTTGGAGTTTGTGAAGGATCATAATCAGGTGGCGTATTTGCTGGATCCGCCTGCTGAATACAAAGAGAAGTACCTATCAATGATTGCAGGGCTGAAGAAGTGTTGTCTACACTATGCATTAACAGCAAGTTCAGTTATATGCAAACGGATGCAGCAAGAGTTTTGGAAGACAGCAAGTGCATCTGAAGACGGAAAGCAGATAATTGCCAGAATTCAGGCTTCTGATGTGATTTTAACTGAAGAGAATTTCCGACAGGCTCTCAGACTTAAAGATGTTGCTGGTGATCCCATTGCTCTTGACAAAGAAATGGTGTCCAAATGTCTGAAGGAAATGGGATATCTCACTTTATCTCCTCCCACGATGAAAGCTCTCATTCCTCCGTACTGGAGAATGCTGGCACATTATCTACAGAAATGTGTCATTGCCAAGAAGAGTTCTACGGATCAGCTGAACCAAGTGCACACCCATGCCATGGTGTCACTTATCAGAGGTGTTCGGTTCAACTGGTCTAGGATGATATTTGAAGATGTGAAGTCGGTTGTTTCAAGAGATAAAAAGTTTGCTGCAGTTCCTAGGTTCATCCAGCTAGTTCTGGACTCAAGATATCCAGCACTGAGAAAGTCGAATGATACACATGATACTAAACCGATGGGTATTGAGGTGTTTCCTATGATCAATCCGAAGAAGAAATTGTCGGATAAGATGTCGTTTGGAGACAAGTTTGGAGAATTTGCAGAGATTGTGAGAGAAGAAGTTCCGATTAACAGAAATGCAACTGTGGATGAAGAACATTATATGACCCCTCAACAACAGAAAGTGGTTGATCTTCCTGATGATTCTGATTGGGAAGAGTTTGATTTGCAAGATGTGCGGATTGGAGCACTTAACTTTGAAGGTGATGAGTCCATCAACTATGATACATATCTGGACGATGTTGACATCCCGGAAGATGAGACTGAGATAACTGAGACTCCATTGATCAGAAAGCGGAAAGTCACAGAGGATCCTCCCCTCAGTACTTCTGCTACATTTGAAGAGACTGATGAGACAAATGAAACCGAGACTGAGTCTGCTGCTACACCACACCACACCGAAGGCCCCAGTGACCCTATAAGAAGAAGACTGAATTCGTATGTTCCACCAGTTACAAGTTCACGTGCTGGTCCATCTTCTTCACAGCCCACAGCTCAAGATAAGGGGAAGGCAGTCGAAACCCCGGAGTTCAGATTGGAAAAGGAACTCAGAGCTGAAATAGCCGAATTGAAAGCCCAGAATGATACTCAGAGTGAAATTATTGGTGATTTGATAGATATTCAGAAGGTGCATAATACTGAATTGGAGAATCAGAAGAAGGTTAACAGAGAGTTCACAAGGCAGTTGAGAGAACTTCACAAGCTGATCAGGCAGCTAAATTCAGAGAAGTCTAAGCAGGGAGATAAAACTGAAAGAGGTTCAGGTGCAGGTGATTCCTCCCAGTCACCAGTGTTTGATTTTGAAGCTGATATTCCTGAGGATACACAACCAGTATTGCCAGAAGCCTCTAGTGAAGCCAAAGATACCAGAGATAGAGATTATATGACTGTTCCCGCTTCAGATTTTGAGGGAGGTTGGGAGTCACAAACGTTTGCCTATCCACCTGAGAGGTATCTCATTCAACTAGGAGAGCATTATCATGATAGGCAAGGCATTACTGCACCAGTCAAGACGTGGATGTTTGATGGTGAAAAGAACATGTTCGTAGTACGAAGAAGGGGTCAGTATCCATTGGAGTATTACAAAAGCTGGACCCAATTCTACTCCTGGACGAACGTGGATTTGACTATGTTGTATCAGGCTCCATTCTCCAACCCGTCAAACAATGATCAGGCTACATATTTCTATAAGAAATTGGAGAAAGCAGTGAGGAGCAAGTTCAGGAAGTTTGAGGAATTTCCTCACAAGAAGTCGTATGTGATGAAATACAGGAAAGTGTTCAAATGGGATGGTAAGAAGAGTATCCCAGGGAAGGAAGATGAGAAGCTCAAGAAATTTACAAATGTCTTGTATCCTCCCACAGACAAGACAAAGACTATTCCTCTTCCCATGAGACATCCTGAAGACTGTCTGCATGACTTTCAGACATGGGCATACAGCGATTATTCTGGTGAAGCAAAGATTCTCTGCAAGTCCCAAACCATCAATGTCATGGAGGTTCATGATCTGATGCGGTTCCACAAGAAAGACATCCTGGTCTTATCTAAACATCAGATTGAGTGTAGCCCAGACACTGAAGAGTATGCTAAGTGTTACACTCGGGCAGTAGCTGAGATCGTAGCCAAGGAGCTCTGGTATGATCCAGCCACTGTGAATTTGTCCAAGAAGTTCAGAATGTGAAGACTGTCTAATGCTAAAGCCTAGGGGAAGATTGTAAAGACCTGGATTTTGAGGCTTTTGCATTAGATTATTTTGGGCTTGTTTAGTTGTGTTGGGCTAGTTTTAATATGTAATTGGGCTAGTTAGTATAGGGGTTTGGTCCGATTTTGTTAGGTGGGCCTAGGGGTTTTCGAAATTGTAAAGAGATTGACTTGTTTACCAAGTCAATCTCTACTATAAATAGTCCCCTCCTAGAATGTGTTAGGGTTGCTAGTCTTTTTGAGTATTGAAGGTGTTGAAGGTGATCATCGAATTCTCCATAGAGAATTCGATCAAGGTGTACGCAGTAATCGGTGTTCAATACAAGTGTTCTTTCAATCGGTTTGTCTTTAATTGCTTTCTAATACTTTTCGATTATAACTCTTTTACTGTTTTTCTTGAATCAACTGGTTAAACCGGATTCCGCACGGTTTCACTAGTTCAGATATCGCGTGAGGGTTTATTTGATCCTTACAATTGGTATCAGAGCCAAGAAACGCAAGTTTCGAGGCTCTCGCGATATCAGATTCAAGGTTTTGAGTACTAACGATTTGAGTTTTCTGGTGATTTTCAGCTTTTAGCACTTTCGGAGGTGTTTTGTGCAGGTTACAACTCGTGACAGAAGGTTTCGGAAGGCTGTGTTTGTGATTTTGGAGACTTTTCGACCTGCATTCTGTACTTTTCGATCAGGTTTTCTGGTCGAAAAGCCCTCCTCTGCCGCCTCAACCGATCGAAAAGCCCCCTTTGTGGCTTTTCGACCCATTGCTTCTGCTCGAAAAGTCCCCTAAGTGACTTTTCGACCAGTCTGCCCAATCGAGAAGTCCCCTTTTGTGACTTCTCGATCAGTTTCACCGATCGAAAAGTCCCCTGTGACTTTTCGATCCATCGTGCTCCTTGATCGAAAAGTCCCCTTCGAGACTTTTCGATCCAGCCCTCACTTTTCGATCGGTTCAGACTTTTCGACTCAGCGTCATCCCGATCGAAAAGTACTTTTCGATCAGCCACACTTTTCGATCAAAAAGTCCATTTTTCGATCAAAAAGTCCACTTTTCGATCAAAAAGTCCACTTTTCGATCCAAAACTTGACTTTTCTATCCAAACTTCACCCTTTTCTATCCAACCCTTCGGCTTTCACTTTTTGATCCAGAAGTTCAATCAAATACATTCATGGCATCCTTTCTTCCAGGTAATTCTGTATCTACCAGCAACAATGAGGTATGTTCTAACCCTAAATGCCAAATTACATTTATTGAATCTCAAGACTGGCAACGCAAGTTCTTTAATGAAACGTTAAATCGTGAAATATCTGATAGAGACCTGCGAGAGTACAAAGGTAGGAGTAAAACATTAAGTGAAAAACTAGAAGCTGCCAAAATTGACATAAAAAATCTTCAAAGGGACTTGAGTAACAAAACCACATATCTAAGAGTTGCTAATGAAGAGATTATCACATTAAAAACTGAACTTGATCAACTTAAAGGTCAATTAGAAACATCTCAAACCAAAGTTGAGCGAAACGATAAAATTGTCTCAGAAATGATGAAAGCTAGTTCACTTTTCTACAATACAGACGCTCGAATGCGTCATCTAAAAGCCAACTCTGGTTTGGGCCTCGGCACTGAAGAAAAAGATGAAAAGTCCAGTCACACAGTACCGATGCCCCTGATGCATGAAATGATCTCAGATTATGAGTGTTCTAAGACCAACTTGGATGCTAAAGCTGAGATCGAAAAGAAATTGGCAGCTTGTCCCATTAAAATTTCTGCTCCTGTTTCTAACATTACTAACACTTCTACTTCTTGTGCAGATAAAGTAAATGAAGAAGCAGGTTCAAAGGGAAAAAGTGTTTGCTTTGAGAGTCAAAAGTTTCCAGTTTTTAAAACTGATAATTTTGCTTCAAAAAATTTTGAGTCTGAGTCAACATTTCCCAAGTCAACTGTGTTTGATGAATCTGTTACTTGTAGTGTGTTTAACGTTGGTAAATGTGATTTGAAACCTGTGAAACCCCTTAGAACTGTTAGAATTTTAAGAAGGGGTAAGGGACCACAAACTGATGTTCCCAAACCCACAGGTGATGTGAAGAAATCTGAGGATAGTGTGACCTGTCCCATTCAAAATGTGCAGAAAGTACGGGATGCAAAACCACAAGATTTTGTCCCATACCCAGAGATCAATTCTGCATATGACCAGTTTAAGCCGGTTCAGCGGGAGTACATTTTAACCACAAAGCCCCATGGTAAAACCCATTGGATCCACAAAAATTGTTCAAAACCAACTTGGATTTCCACTGGGCGTAACCAACCACAGGCTCCCGCTTACCCAAAGAAACAATCTTGCCATGTCTGTGGTAGACCAGGACACGTGGCAAGAAACTGTTTATACCGGCCTTATGAACCCTATTATCCCAAAAGGGTTCATCAGAGACCTAGTCCAAGGACCCAGAAACAAAGTGACCCAACTCCAAGGCCCGATCCATCAAAACCCAAGGTGCAGAAACAAGCACCTCAGAGTCACAAAGTTCAGCAGAAACCCAAGGCTCCTAAGCAACGGCCAAAGATCATTTTTAAAGAAAACAAAGCATCTCAGAAATCTGTCAAAACAGCTTGGAGACCTAAATCTGTTGAATCCCCAAAACCTGTTTTCAAATCTGCTTCAGAATCACACATCCATCCAAATCCAGTTGGTTCAGCTAAATCAAATGGTTGGAGGAAGGATGACAGGTGGAATGTTTCAAAAGTTGTGAACATGTCTTTCAAGCCTACTGGAGTGTACAAGAAACACTCCAAACAATTTCAAGAAATAAGAGTTCAAAATTCCAATAAGAATCCACCGAGAAAACCACAGGTTTTTGGGAAAGAAAATCACCAACCCAGAGATGTCAACAAAAAGGACATTCTCAGTCCAACCAAGGCAACCACACCCCCAATCCCTGATTTTACAAAGGGAATGTGCCTTAAAAGAAGTAACTTTTATTGATTCATCAGGACTACCCAGAACCACAATGGCCTGGGTTCCATTGTCTAACTAATCTCTCACATTGTGCAGGAACAGTCAAGGAGGACTTTCATTAACCATGTTTGTTTGTGATAGTGATTGTTCCAGGCACAGGATAGGAGGCATCTCTTCAGTTCATGACATGCAGATCTTAATGGGGAGTATGTTATCCTTGTGAGAGGTATATCTGAAAAAATCAGCAGAAAAAGGTAACATTGTCTTAATTGTTTGTTTCTTGGCTAATTTGATGTGAAGTATGGTTGTGCATGAAACAAAACATATTTCTGACATTTTTTCAAAAGATAAACTTTGAAGGTTAGCTTGGCCAGTTTTTAGTACATATTTAGTATTGTGTCAGTGAGTGTTAAAAAAAAAATCAAAAAAAAAACAAATCAAAAAAAATGTGTGTTGTTATTAAAAATCAAAAAGCAAGGGGAAGAATAGAAACGATGAAATTGTTGACCCCTCAAAATTAAATTGTGCTTTTTAATTTTTAATCTTTTGTTTCCTTTAGAAGGTGGGAAGTGAAATAAATTTCCGTTTTGGAGATGGCTGACACGCGTAAGGCAGATGTGAAAGACATGATCCATGGTGATATGCTGGTAGGCTCGGCTCTAAAATCTGAAAAGGTATGCGTTACACACTTAAAGATAACGTATGGCAGTTTGTTGGGTAACAGCACTTAGGTTAATTGCATTTCTATTTGACTGCATGTTCAAGTTCCCGATACACACGCTTGTCTCCAAGAGTGTGAAAATGAGCTCAAAAAGTCGGTGTCCCCTCTGCTTTGCGTGAGCAATGACCTGGGGATGCTTCGCGTGTATGTAAGGCTCTCCTCTGCTTTGCGTGAGCAATGACCTGGAGTTGTCCATACATACGTGCTTCTAGATCACCTAAATAATATATAAATAAAAATATATATAATATATATATATATATACACCCAAAAGATGCCAAAGAGCACATCAAAAGAGACCCTCAAGAGTCCAAAACCCTCAGCCTTTGTCACTGATGAGAGCATTATTAAAAATGTTTCAAAAAATTCAGTTGACTTTGTATATTATACCCAAAAAATCTATGTGATCTATTCTTTCTCTTCTCAACCAAGTCTCGAGCTCAGTTTCAAACTTCTGGTTCAGGTTGTGAAAATATGTGGTAGGGAATTTATATGCTTGATAGTGTGTAATAACATGTACCTAGGATTTGTTGAAACCCACTTGCTGTTCATAATTAATGCACCATTAAAAGATAATAAAGTGACAAACAGCCTGAATAAGAAAAGGGTTTGAGTTTAAAGTGGATCAGTATATTGGCAATCACCTGGACGTGTTCGAGTAACAGAAGCTGAAAAGGGTTCCTCAGTCAGATTCATACGGTTTGATCCCATATGAAACCTTCTTGTTTAGAAATTTGGTATGTTTGTTTTTATTTTTATTCTTTTGTGTTATCTTAAGTTTTTATTGTTTATTTTATTTTTCAACCATGGCCAGGTTAATTTAAAGGTTTTAATAAGTTTTATGGGTTTTATGCAAGAAAGTATCACCCCTCCAGAATCTCAGGAGGAGATAATGTGAAGAGTCCTCGGGTTCAGGGGAAGTGCTTTTGGTTAAATAATGCTAACCCGATAACCAGTCATCGTCTGGTTAGTGTCTGTTTCATGTTGTGTTTGACAGGTTAAGTGAGAAAGACAACTCATGGACAAGAAGGTCAAGGACTCAGTTGTCCAAAGCAAGAACTCTGCTGACTGATCAAGTTGAAGAACCAGCCGGAAAAGGACTTACCCTATGCTTAGGGGAAGTTTGTTGGTTGTTCAAGTAAAGCTTCCAAAGATTCAAAAGACACTGTTCGTATGTTGAGGGGAAGCTAAATGAAGTCAGTTAAAGAACTACTCAAAAGATTGCCAAGATAGAGGTTTTCAAAATGTCAAGACAGTTACTGACTGATTCAGCAAGGACTCAACATTGTTCAAGAAGGAGCAAGTATTTGAGAATCCTCCTCTCATTACATGCTTATCATTTGGAGTTCAAGCTGATGCTGATAAAGAGAGAGTGCCATCTAACATCCCATATGCTGCCCATTGAAGATTGTTAAAGAAAAGAATCTTCATCAACCCATGCTCAAGCCAAGGAGAAGACTGCAAGTCTGAAGATTGAAAGTAAAAGACATTTAATAGCACAAGCCAAGGGGAAGATTGTAAGGAAATAATTTGTGGCTTGTGTATTAAATCATCCATTGGCGGACTATTTTGGAGGCCTATGTGATAGAATAGGTGTAAAATTAGTTGGGTTTTCATTGTATTGGGTCATTGGGCCAATTTAGACATGTTTGGGCCCAATTAGAAAGAGTTTAGAGGGGTGTTTAGTGGGCCTGTTTAGCCTAATCCGAAAATTAGGTTTAAGATTTGTTTATCTATATAAACAAATCTTAATACTCATATTAGAGGCTAGCTAGTTGAGAGAGATACAAGGAGGCTTTTCGGGTTGTGTCAAGCTTGTGTACCAGACGATTATTAATCGTGTGCACTCTTTGAGGTTTTATTGCATTTATCTTTACGTTTTTCATATCTTTATTTCACCCTTGTTCTTGAATCTAGTCTATAGTTGGATTCCGCACTTCTATAGATTAAACGATATCGTGTTAGGACCGTTTTCGGGACTTACACTAATCAACTTTATTGTAGATCTAACACAAATCAATTACCTTTTCAAGACCTAGCATGCATAACTACCGAAACCGAGTCATAGATCTCATGTAAAGTTAGCAACTTTATTGCACAACAACCCTAGATCTATGATTATCAAACAATTTGAACATAGATCTTGCATCAATCTTCAAGCTTTATCCACATGCAAACATGTATAACCATGCAAAACCCTAGATCTAACATGGATCATCATATCTTGCATAAAAATCACATTTTTGATCCATAGATGCAAACTTTATCATCACAAACATTAGATCTACTCATGATATCATCATATCATTACAAATCAGCCTTAGATCTAACATAAAGCTTGGATCTTGACAACTTTCAAACAAGCAAAACAACAAGAAACACATACCGAATGAATGTAGGATGATATCGGGACTTGATTCTTGAAGAAAAGCAAGAAACTTGATGAATTTTGAGTGAGGAATGACTTAGGGTCGTGAAGAGAGCTGATAGGACGTTCTTGAGGTGCACAAGTGAGAAAATGGAGACTAAGTGTGCTTAAATAGGAGCAATTAGGGTTTCTGCTGAAAAATGAGTAGCAAGCATATCGCTTGCAGGAGCTGTGTGCTCTAGGTGATACGCCTGGAGCTTCCCATTTGGCAACCCTTTGACTTTTGTTGACTTTTCACGTTTTTCGATGTTTTGGTCACGATTTTTAATTATTTGGCTTTTCCTCTATTCACCATTGTTTTATCACATTAAATCCAATAAAATCAAGTATCAACTTGCCATATAACAATTTACGATCATGCAATTAAATTCTCGTATCAGTTTGCACATAACTCACGATACTTAGCAGTTTTCAGTTTATCACCAATGTTTCGAGACTCCAACTGGGGTGTGATGTTTATGAAGTGTTTTAAGGCTACTAGACTCTTCTAATACCTTAATTGACATACTACGCCTATATACGCACGCATCTACCGGTTTGCCAGTTTTATCTGTTTTATCCGTTATTAAGGCTCGGGTCCCACCCGAAGGGTCAGAATGTCACACCTTCCATGACTATTGCCATTAACACATTTTCCAATATCATGGAACTACTATTGCACATAGTCAAGTTTTCACACAACCAACAAAGATAAGCATTTCATCATGATTTTCACTTGTATTGGTTCACACATTTAGGCATGATGTTTTATATATGCATACAACCTTAATTCTAGCAAATTGGTCATATTCCAAGCAACCAAGCGCATGTAGGTATTTCATCAAACACCTATTGTGCACATTAACCTACATTCATGTAATTCAATCCTTTAAACATTCCAAATTACAATTTAACATAAATTAGGTGGAATCCTTTCCAACCCATCATCATACAACCAATTTCATCAATTTTCTCATGTAATCACATCATAAACTACCTTTGCACTTCTCATTTAAGTAGTCTTTTAATACAAGTGTTCATCACATGAATTTGGTGACTAAACCACCAATTAATTATCAAACATGAATTCCACATAGCAAAACATGAACCTACTCATGCATGGGTCTAGATGATTCACTTACTTGACACCCAAAAGTAGATATGTGATGATTAAGCCTTCCAAATCCTGAATTGATATATAAAAATCGCAGCTAATCCCCTGCTTATGCAGAATTTTCGATTTTAGGGCTCAAATGGGGTTTGTCGATCTCCTGGAGAGAAATAGCGACCTCCCCTAATTTTCCAACATTTAGACTAAATCAACTTTAGTCTAATTACAATTCTGGCCCTCCTATTTTCAGTTTTAAATGCTTTTAATCACTAAAACCCCATTTTACATAATAAACCCATGTACTTTCACATAATAACAATTTCTAACCATGTAAGGGGGTTTTTATTATTCCATGTAGTATATTAACATGATATTTAACGGATTGTTTGCAAATTAAAAACCGGGATGTTATAGTATCGTCTGTTCGGGGGACGGGTCGAGTTTCTTCGATCCGGTCCGAGCAGTGGGTCGAGTCGGTCTTGGCCCGTGTTAGGTCGGATTGGTACAGACTACGTGTCAGGCGAGTTTAGGAGGAATTAGGTCAATCCGGTCCAGATGGTGGGTTTGGTTGGTCATGTCGAGTGGCAAGTCAGATTGGATCGGGCAACAGTTCGAGTGGTGTCGGAGTGGGTCGAGTCAGACGACATGTCTGTTTTAAAAGATCTAAATAATTTAAAAATCAAAACATATACATACATACGTAAAGAATTTAATATTAAGTCCTTAGAACATAGAACAATGCTGGTATGGTTGTACCAGTGGATATGACTAGTTAGTAAAATCTGCTAGTGTAAAATTGGAAGTTGATATGATCTTGCTAAAGTAAAAAAACCTAAAGCTAACTTTAAATTGAATTGCGAGTATAATCTAAGTTATATTAGCCCAGCCTCCAACAGTTTCTAATCAAAGCCACCAACCAGCACATATAGTAAACTAAAGCCGACAACGGATTAGTTTCCATAATTTTATCACCACATATCCATATCCGTCGTCCCAACTTGTCAAGTGCACCCACCACAAATCCACTCATTATGAAGCTCAAGTTGTAAACTAGTTGAGCCAGGCCACTTATATAGTTTCATGCTCAAGACCCAGGTGAGCGAGCCTAGCTGAACTTCAACTCGAGTCAAGTAATGGATAAGTACCTATGACCAACCTCCTCAGCTTAAGAACAAGTAAACAGAAAAGGGGATTGATACGAGTGATTGCCCGTTGGTTCATGGACAGATTCAGATATAGCTATGTGACAAACCAATCAAGTTTAAATGCAAAATCACTCACGTTTGAATCCTAAATTTCATACTTGTACTTTCTTTGGTTCAAGGAGCCCAACAATGGCAACAACAGGACGATGAAAACCCTAACATGCCCAGAGTCTTTCACAACAATATACCTCAAGACATCAAACATGTTATTCTAAACATACAACTCATCGCAAGATCAAGAAGCCGGTTTCTTCTTAATCACGCCCTCAAGAACACCGTTATCCAATATCTGCTCTAAGGTTGACGGGTCAACATGTGCAGGCAACTGGAAGGAAACCGAGAAGTCTCCAGACGGACAGAGATTTTGTGTGTGCATCTCAAACACCATGTTGTGGGCGCGAACCTTTTTCTCCCCAGTGATTGTTATTCCCTGGATTGTGATTATTCCGTCCGTTTCAATATCACATTTAAACTCTGCATAATGTAAATACAAACGCATGAATCAGTTTGTAACTCAAATGATTAAAATTACAAAAAAGTTGCTTACTTTCATTCTTCTCGACACCTGGAAGGGCAACACGAAACAGGTATCCGTCATCAGATTCAAAAATATCAAATGAACCCATAAGTGGCCCGACTTGCCCATCTGCAGCACTCCCAGAAACTGCTACTCCATTTTTAGAGACCGATAACAGATCGTTCAGTTCTTTCTCAGTGGTTTGTTGAGGCAGAAAAACCATTGCTGGCGGACTCTTAATAGGCAAGTTCACATCATCCTGTTGGGGCTGATCTGGAAGTGGGCCCGTGTAGGGGACAGAATTGAGAGGAGCTGCAGCAATCGGAACTTGATCAGCCCAATCCAAGTGAGATCTGAAATTCACAAGTGTATATAACCTGTTAACTTATTTTGTTAAATAGCTTTCCTATTATTAGTATATTTGTAAAAATGTGTACATATATTTTGTCATCGCTATGTTGATTCAGATTGTATCACATATCTTTTTATTATATATATCCCAATGACCCAATGCCCGCCTCCTTATCCCCGTACCCCAGTAAATATATCTCATACAGTTCCAGTTACATTTATTCGACTACAATGTTAGATTTTCACCTTTTGAACCAAACAAAGTCGCACAATATAGGTCGATAAACGCGGTTCGTAAAACTCGCATGCACACAGATATACATAGTTACATACATAGACAGAGAAAGAGGGAAAGAAAAGAGAAATCAGCAAAGTGGTGAAAATTAATAATACAAACAACATTTTTTTAAAAGTGCGATGCAAAAAAGAATAATGAAAAACAAATATAAGATACCACAATAAAAAGCATCACAAATACGAAGAGAATATTGAATAAAGATTACCTCTTTCGAGATCAAACGGTTAGACGAATGAGATATCGAGGAGTAAAACTATCAAGTCTCGGTGAAGATAAAAGAAAGTTACGAAAATGGGAGGTCTTTATATATAAATCAAAAAGAGCAAGACTTTGGTTGCTAAATAGGCATATTTATACATTTACCGTGCTGCTTCTAATAAATAATGAAGACAAGATACAAGCAAAAGTTAACAACAAATCTTTATTGATGTTCTCTTAACATTAAGGACAGCCAGATATGATCATCCATAAATTCCAATTCACGCTACATTAATCATTAACATATCTCTTCCCAAATAAATTTGTTCCTAATTTGGTTAAGTTGCTTCATAAATACCAAATCTTCATGATAGTAATCATGATATTAACCATCAGCAATTTCATTACCAAAATGGGAAACTCAGCTTTGACATCAGGCATCCTCATACCTTCTATTCTATCTAAGAATACCTTCAACGGTCATTTGATATCAACTTATAAATGCGTCAACTTCAACAAATCACAAAAAAATATTTAGGAACCACAATGGTCCAAATCAAGCATACTAAGATATTAACTAAACATATTGGTTACTTCTTCCTTCTCTAATGACCACAACTCACAATTCCAACAGTGGCAGCAAAAAAAAAAATTTAAAAATAAAACAGCATTAAAACGGCAGCAGCAGGTATGCAGTTATGCACACAAAATATACAACAGGTCTGGTTAAAATACACAGAAACACTAAAACAGGAAGAACCAAGTCTGGTTAAAATCATATTGATGAGAGAAAAAGTACAACCCATTGCAGAATAGAAAACAATTTAAACATGATGCGTGCAACATAGCGCAATATGCGTGATGAGTCGCAAATTCGCAATACAGTCGCAACATGTAAACACGACGCAACGAGTGTAGCGATGCGAACTGGCGCATCATCGCAATATGCATTATGCGTGCAATCTAAAACCAAGCTCCTCACATCACCTAATGAGGCCCACGGCTAAGGGTGTTCATTATTCGAATCGAATTATTCATATTTGAAAATTTTGAAAGTAAATTTAAACTCGATTAAAATTCACACAATTCAATTAAAATTCGGCCCTCTATTCAAATAAACCATTTTAGAGTAAAAATTAAAAAGAACACACAAATTTATCAAATTTACTCATGATATTTGAATGGTGCCTACAGTTAGAAAGTCAAATGTGAAGGTACCAATAGAGATAAATTAGTGGCTAAGTTAAAGTGTCGATGGAGATCAAAGATGAAGTAGGGACGAGGTTAAAATAAGAACTCAGAAAATAAAAATGATGAAGATGAAGTAGCAAGTAGCAACTAGATTAAATCTAACGTATAGTAGTTAAACATGTATTCTAAAGTAAAATGGACTTAAACAAGGATTTAAAACCCAAGTATTTTTAGACTTTTAGCCCATTTAATGTTACAAGAAAGTAAATTGTTAAAAGAAAGTAAAGTAGATGTCTTATAAGTTAAATCCCACCAAAAGTAACAACAACAACTTACCAAGTTAATCCCACCAAAAGTACAAAAACGTACTCTTACATTATTTTTATCTTTTATATAGAAAAATAAAAGATATATATTTAAAGCTTATTCGAGTTATTCAAATTGAATCGAATTGGTAAAATTAAATTCGGATTTGATTCGTATTTGACTTAATTATTCAAATCCGAATCAAATTTTGGGTTATTCTAATAATCAAACACCCCTACCCAAAGCTGCATACTCAATTTCTCATGTCAATTGAACCGGGAGAATAAAATTTCAAAGTAAGGAAAATGAATTGAAGATCTTAGATCTCAATGTGAACTATATGGAAAGCTGCAAAGTGGTAATGGATAACCAATTCATCTCAAGTCAGAGAAATAAATTTCTTTCTTTTTATACTTAAACTTGCAATAAG
Organism: Deinandra increscens subsp. villosa; assembly: GCA_039602395.1. NCBI lineage: Eukaryota > Viridiplantae > Streptophyta > Magnoliopsida > Asterales > Asteraceae > Deinandra > Deinandra increscens. Next base: position 47,148,627 of record JBCNJP010000010.1, on the reverse strand, counting down.
ATAGAGTTTTTATGCTATGCGTATCAATTGAAAGATCCCGTATACTTATTTCGTATAAAAAAAGATTTTTTGTTTTATTAGAATAACTTTTAATACATTTTTTGTACATACAAGATAAGGAGCTATATCTCAAGGAAGGATGCTTCGAGCGAAGTTAGAATCACATGAAAGAGTATGCATAATTGCATATTATGCCAACTACATGATTCTTCGAACATACAAATTCATACATGTATAGCTAAATATAGACAACAATTATGAAGCCCTACAATAGTTACAAAAACTTTTGATAATTAAGCAAGCAAATATAACTTCAGCCTTATAGAAACTGCTACAAGAAAGGACAAAAGGATGACTACCAAAATAAAGAACAAGAACAGATAACTCCTAATTACATCTCATCAACAACTACAATGAGATGATAACAACCACAATGAAAACGGGGATAATTTCATATACCCCCACTGAAAACTTGGTTTAATATCTTATTTAGCCAACAAAAAATCAATATATCCACGTGTAAATATGAAGTATTTCGAATGGGTAAGTTTGATATTAAATCTTTTGGTTCGGTAAATATGAAATAGACATGTTTTCAAAGATATACAAAATTGCCCCCAAAAAAACTATGCAAACAATTATCTCTAAGATGGAATTGTGTGTTCAAATGTAGGTGTGGATAAGCGGATAGGTATCATATAAAGAAAACTTTGTTAAATCCAATTAAAAGCCACAATGAAAAAAATTGGAAATACCTCGTAACATTGCTTAGATTAGTAACTATTTCCATCAATTTCCCGCCTTTCTCCATTTTGTAACGTATCACATCATAAGCATGGGACAGAAAGAACTAACATTTAAAATGGCAAGCATCTGATTTGAAAATATACTAGAGCACCGATTGTTCTTAGCTAGCTCTATTTCAAAATTTTCATTGAGTTGAAGTAGTGAACAAAATCTATCTTCAGAGCCCTACTTGATACTTGTACTAACATTCAGAAAAAAAACTAAGGATCTTCATACCGAAAAGGAGAAAGCTTCGAATAAAAAAAACAATTTGACCACATTCTCGTAGCCTCTATCCCTCTTAGATCTAAATGGTACCAATGGATTCTACAATCTTTGAGGGTTCAAATCTTTAAAAAAAAAAAACAAACAAATTAGCATATCAGTTTGTTCTCCATTTGATAAAGCAAGATGGGTTGTTCACTGAAAATGCAATATCACCACAAAATACCCCTACACACATTAAAAGATCATACAAAACACAAAAGTAGGATAAAAATAACCAATTTTAAATGTTCTTTCGAATTTGCTTTCATAGATGAAAGATATGGCACTGCACAATAAAAGGAAGCAAACTCACCCATTCAAACTTGTCAAAAATAGGTTTGTCCAAGCTCAGGGAACATTACGATTCACCTAACACAAATTCCATTTAACAAACAACAAATAATTCCACATTTTCCAACAAAAGTAAATATATTTTGGTATACCAGCAAGATCTATCTATACGCAGCAGTCAAATTCATGACCTTGAAAACAATTCCAAGACCCAAGTAGTTATAATAAGAAGTTAGGGTTTATGGTAAATCGCATGAAAATAATAAATCTAAATCGAAGTTGAAACTTGTTACCCGTTGGGAGTAGCCATGAGAGACAAAGGTCGTAGGAAGAAGACGAAGGGTTGTTGAGTGGAGTTATGGAGTCAACTACGCGGTCAGCAAACAACGATGAATATGCTGCTAGGGCTGATGAACAGATGCGTTTCGAAATTCAAAACTATTTCGTTTTCTTTCTTTTTTTTTTTTTAAATTACTATTTTGGTCCATGTGGTTTGTGCGTTTTAACCATTTCAGACTAAAAATGAAGTTTTAACGTATCAAGCCTTGAGGTTGCATTTTTCTAACGACTTAGGTCCCTAACACTAATTCCATTAATTATTTACGTTAAATATAAAGGTGTATCAGTCATTTTACTCAGAAGGACTATTTGTATAACATGTAAAACATAAGGGACTATTACTGTAATTGAATAAAAATAATAAATAAATTAATTATTAAAAGGACCATATATCCATGTCACCCTCTCCATTCGCACTCACTCCTTGCGACACCACCATCGTCGGCTACACCACATTGTTGGCCAGAATCGCAGAACGCCACCGTTGGCCCACACCACTACCGTCGGCTAAACACACTTGAAAACCCCCAGCATTCTCCTTCTTTATCTCCACACTTTTCTCATCTCTCTCAAATCTATCATGAGCCACCAGTCCACCACTAGCACTCCTCCGACCACCATCCGCTCACCATCTCTGTCATCAACATCACCATCGACAACCCCCCCCCCCCCCCAAATCGATTCCCACATTTGCTTCCAAGTAAATAGGTGTACTGGTAATAGTCAAAACTCACATTGATGAAGTCCATTAAAAATGGATGGTTAACTGGTAATATCCACCATCTCCAATCTTCGAGTGAGGAATTTGAAGGATTGAGAGTTAGATCGAACTAGTCGAATAATCACCCCTAATCGAATTCTTAATCGAACTTTGACAACTGTTCTACTCTTCGAGGGTCGATCAGATCGAAGCCCTAGTCTTTAAAATGTACATCGATTATCGATCAGATCGAAGCCCCAGTTGAATAGTCAATAAGATCGAAGCCCTAGTCTTTGAAATAAACATCGATTGTGTTGCTACTTCAATTATGTTCTTCAAGAAAGAGGTGGTACAATGGACATGAGATCACCGTTGAAGAAGAAAGAAAGGGTAGAGAGAAATGGAGATTAGGATTTTTATTTAATTTAATTATTTATAACTTTTATTCAATTACACAAATAGTCCCTTATGTTTTAAATGTATTATAAATAGTCCTTACAAGGTAAAAAAGAAGACTCAATTTTTTCTCCAACATTTTGATTACCTATTATATTACATTTCGTTTCTTTAACATCTTATTATTATATGTTTCTACAATATTTTCTCTGCTAATCCACTTGCACCTATTTCAAATAAGACAAAAGCAGGATTAGGTTTGGATTAATAGAGCATGTAACCTTCTAATCAAAGAATTGTTTCTAATCAAAGAATTGTAAAGCTAAGAAGCTTGCATTGCAGCATTGGCTAGAAGCTCGCAAAGCAAATAACCCATTCTTTAACAGTAAGAAAAATAATCAAAACTTCATCAACAAATATCAAAACATCTACAACAATGCATCAAATATCTTGGCTTTGTATATCTCTATCCCTTTTTCTTGAATTTCCACTTTCATTACAATCCAACACAAGTTTCTTATCAAGATTCATATTCTTTTTTTTCAATTGTGATTCGAAACTTCAACAGCAATGTTGTCAAGGTTGTAAAAAAATAGTATATGATTAGTAAGCAAAGCAAGTTCTTTCACCCAAGGTGGACACAAAGTAATATTGATTGACATGAGTTACGAATTGTGTCAAGTTGCACTCATTATCGCATGTTCAGATGAGAATGATATGATTATGAATTTTATTAGCGTTGAAGAACGCCCTTGTGACATATTATTGCAGCATTGTTTCTTTTAAAATACTTGTATTTTGTAATTATATACATTGTGTGAGTTTCTTACTAGTATAACTATCAATGTGTTATTTATTTGACTTTTAATTTTGTATTTCATTTTTTTGATAACCCGGTCTATTATATCAAATGAAACAACCTTTCAATCTTCAATATCAACCTACTCGATATCACAACGATCTATTAGCTTTGTGATTTGAAACTATAATTTGATCAATAGGTTGTCTTACTTTAATGATTAATATGATTGTACAATTTAATATACAACCCGTGAAGGTCACGGGTATATAATCTAGTTAACTTATATATCAATTCCTTAAGCTTAGTTGTACACTGAAAGTGGACTATTCCGTCCACGTGGTTCCTTACGTCACTTGCCACGTGGTGTTTTGTTTTTTATTTTTTTTTAATTTCACAACTATTTCGTTAGCTTTTGTATTAAGCGTTGCCGGATTGTTTCAATGTTGAGGCGTGCTTTGATGGTAAGTATGTGTGGTTTCGACCGGGAGGTCTTAGGTTCTAACCCTGGGCCCTCCCATTTCTTTTTATGCTTTACAGTTGTGATATTCGACACTTATCATAGCCTGTTTTGTGACGCATGTTCTCTACCTTATACACCTGTTTTCCCGATTTTTACATGTAGGCCATTTCTCTCTTTATTTGATTTCCTTTCCTTCATCACTCACCTCTCATTTATACTCTCTATCAATTCAATCGGTCCAATTTTTCACGTGTTTCATGAACCCGATTTCTGCAAACAGAGCTTCAGAATCACACCCATGAAAAGCAGGGGGAAATTTGTGCAATCAGAGCAAGATGACGGAAATTTGCACTCAGATTCCACATATTTCTCATCATCATCGCAAGAATTAAGCAACCAAACGTCGTTCGTTGATTTTACATTAAGTTTTCAAGAATTTAGGTTTCAATTTGTTGTATGTTTGTTTCATCTTCGTCGCAATTATAAGAATTGCAGAATTAAACTTGTTACAGAGTTCATGATCTTTTCACATGTATCCACAAACGCTCATCATCGATCGCAATCGGAGGAAGTGGATCGAAAGAGTTCCTACGGCGGTTAGGAACATCTTTAGCAATAAAAATCAAACGCAAAGTAGATGGATTTTTTATGACGAAGATGATGCCATGGTGAAGACGGTGATAGCGTTTATTTGAAAAACCGCAAATGGAGAAAAGAAGTACGATTCCATTTGAGAAGCTGGGGTTTGATGATGAAGAAGATAAACATGACGATGACAATGGAGACAACTTTTTTAATTTCTTTTAAAAATAAGGTCAGTTTCTTTTACGATTTGTCTAGATATCATAGTCATCTTCAAAGTCGGATGAACATAATTATGTGATCTGATTATAGTAAACTAAATTAAAGATTTTAGAGGATTGAAATCAGTTTAGGGTTACCGAATAAAAAGATCTAAAGTGTACAATAGTTGCTTGATTGTTTCAAAGATTCAATTTCTAGCTTCAGTCCTGTTTTAATGTAAAGTATTTGTATGTGACCTAACATCTAATTGTTTCTTTAAAGGAATCTATCTTCTTTCTACACTTTCAAGAAAACAGAGTTGCACAAAAGAACAGGAAGAAACAAGGCATCATGTTTATTTTATCCAATTCCATGATTCTTCCTTTTCCGATGTCGATTTTCAGGTGTTGATAGCAATAATGGTGGGTAGTTAAAGGTACGCTTAGCTTCAACTCATTGCTTTTCACAGCCTTGATGTGCTTCCTTTTCATGCCCTTTTGTCTTCCAGGTCTTCGCTTATTCAAGATTGTTTGTAGCAGCTGAGAAAAGTTAAAGTCCGATTTAATTCTATTTCCCTAAACCTCATTGGTTTATATTGTTTCTGTCTTCCTTCATGCATACTATTCCTATGAAAATTGGGTAGCTATGTTGGTTGTTTGATAATTCGACTCTTACAGGGAGGCCTCCGTGCTTACATTTCCCATAACTTTTATTATAGACATGCTTATGGTATAGTACTCAAGAAAATGTACAAGGGAAATGTTAAAACAAAAAGCCCTTCTGATAGAATACACTAGGATGCGTATAAAACTGAAATAACTGAATCATTACAAACACAACAAAAACTATTTATGTAACATTTCTTTTCATATAACCTATTGTAGATTGTTTGTTTTCGGATACATAATTTAAATTAAACCTGATAAAAGTTATTTAGCAAACACACATGACTTCAAAAAGTCCAAAATCTTTGCATAATTCTCATAAGGAACTTTAACCACTTAAGCAAATCCAACCAAACAACCGGGCTGCAAAAACTATGAACATGAATGTGAACACATCAACCAACATGGCCAAACAATATACAATGCACCTTCGCTCAACAACCAAAGGTTTCTGGTAGGCTGTTGTTTCTCAATGTTGGTCCAGAATCAACAATCATTCACGATATAATCTAATCTAAACATGCAGAATCCGTTTAGATTAGTGATTTAAGAAATAGATGAGAAGAAAACTAAGAATACGATGAATATAAACGATAAAAACTTGATATTGCACACAAGATGAACTTGTCGGGTACAAAATCGTAATCGTAAACTAGGTCCTCTCGGGTTTACGATCGTAATCACCAATGCTCCTCTTGGAAATCGTAATCGAGCAACTCTTATGAAGGTGAACTCATGGGGTTTATTTAGCCACCCCATGAGTTTACAATTGGGCCCTTAAACCCTAATGGTAAACCCAATCTTAAACCCCAAGCCCAATAGTAAACCCAAGTAAACTAGTCTACTAAACTAAATAAACCCTCTAAGCCTAGCCCAAACTATTTAATATTACAAGCCTCATAATCTAGCCTCAACAATCTTCCCCTAGGCTTGTGATATTAAATGTCTTCAATTTTTGAAATTCTTCTTCTTGACTGGCTGGCATAGATGTTGATGAAGATTCTTTCCGCAGAAATCTTCAATGGGTTTCATGACGGGCACTTGGGACTTCCTCTTGATCAGCATCAGCTTGAACTTCTTGAAAAGAAAAAGAAATGAAATGGAGGACTCTCATTGACTTGCTTTTCTTGAAAAAACTGGTTCTTGCTGAATCCTCGGTAACTGTCTTGAATCTCCAAAAATTAGAGGGTAAAAATGAACTTGAAACTCCTAACTTTGGAGAACTTGATTGTTGATCTTGGATCTTCATGATCTCTAACTACTCTCTGCATCATTTTCTTCATCAAAGATCGACTTGAAATCTTCAGCTTCCCCTAACACATGTGAACATTTTCTTTGAAGTTCTTTTGAAGCTTTTGAAAACTTGTAAAGACACCAACAACTTCCCTTGAACAGTTGCTTTTCAGATGGAAGTCTTGTTCGACTGGTTCTTTAACTTGAGCAGTAGCAACACCTTTCTATCATCAACCTGTCTGACACACATTTGAAAAAATATACTCCACCAGACATTTGATGACTGGTCTTTGGGTAAGAGGATAATTAACATTGTAAAAACCCAATTATCATCTATTCAGTTGATGATAATATGTATTTTAACCAAAAGCCCGAAGTTAATTATCATCTGTTCAGTTGATAATACTTAACTTCCCCTGAACCCAAGACCTCTAAAGACTTCCCCTTAGCTGATAACTTCCCCTCAGCTAAGGACTTCCCATTATATAATACATATTATCTTCGAGTTCCCTTCAGATACTATGTATTATGGAAGTCTTTTCATTAGATAATAAGTATCATCCTCGAGTTCCCTTCGGATAATACTTATTATCCCCTCTCCTTCCCCTAAAAATTTGTCAAGATCAGCAGGGTGGCATACTGTCATGCATCAAAACCCATGAAAACACATTTTAACTTCTCAAATTAACCTGGCAAAGACGTAAACACAACCAAAAAGAACTTAAAGACTCACACATGAAAGATAAAAATAAACAAATACTTACCAATATCAAACATGAGAAATTTACAAGAGATCAAACCGTATGAATCTGACTGGGGAACCCTTTTCAGCTTCAGTTACTTGACTAGTCCAGGCGATTGCGTGTATGTTTGTCCGTTTTAAACTCAGACCCGTTTAAACCCAACCAAATGCATCATGCTTAAAAGGTTACTAATTACCAGCATGTTTAATCGTCCCTACACCCAATTGTAAATAGCAAAACCTACCCAACCTCAGAGTTTATTGAGGATTCACAAACCCCCAACTTGAGGAACCGTGCAACACCGTTATGACTACTACTTATTTCATTAATCATTAGTTGGTGATCAGGTCGGCCGCATAAGCACGCAAAGAAGACTAAACTGAATGATTATTTTTCATTTTCTTTTTCTTTTTCTTTTCTTTTTCATTTCTTTTTCTTTTCATTATGTGGTGTAGTCATAACAGCAGAAACTTGGCGTGTGAGAGAGTGAATACTAGGTATAATTACCACTCTCAACCCGTTTTTGCTGGGACTCAGTTTTTAAACCATGGAAACTGAGATGGGAAACTAAACATATATATATTTTAAGTTCATTGCACTTACATTGGTGGTTATAAGATTAGGTCGAGCCTACCGAGTATATCACCGTGGAGCTTGCTTTTCACTTCCGCTTTACACGTGTCAGTCATCTCCAATCCTGACATATTTAACTTCCCATACCTTTCTCAGAAACAAACACAAACAATTAAAAATTGAAAAACACACTATTTTTGAGGGGTCAACTTTTTCTTCATCTTTACATTTCTTCCCCTTGCTTTTTTATTTTTAATGTCACAACTTTTGTGAACATCATTCATTTTTTTTATATAATAATTTTTTATATGTTTTTAATAATAACACACACACACACACACAAACAAAACAAATAAAGACACACACATCAGGCCAATCTAACCTTCAAAGTATGGATTTGAAAATTTTTAGAAAATTGGGTTTTATAGCATGCATACCTCATTTTTTTTTTAAATTGAACAACCAAGCACCAATTGAAAGTTTTGAGGAATTTGGTTTGACACAAACACCCTTTACCGCTTCAGCAAACAAAAACCAAGTTAAGAACAGTACCTTTCATGCTGAATTTGACATTTTACCTTTCAAGGAAACATATCCTCTATAAAAAATTGCTTGTCATGACATGAAGATACGTCTCCTAAACTGTGCCTGGAACAATCACTTATCAACAAACAAATCAATAATAAAAATGTTAGTGATCATCCTCCTTGACTGTTCCTGCACATAGTGAGAGATTAGTTAGCCAATGGTACCCAGGCCATTGTTTTTCTGGGTACACCTGAGGAATCAATAAAAGATACTTCTTGTAAAAACATCCCCTTTGAGAAATCAGGAAGTTGGGATGGAGCTGCCTTGATTTTTGATTTCCAAGTTCCAGGTGATTTAATATTTGTTTTAGTCACTTTTAGAGTTGTGACTTTAGGTATTTCAACCTTCTTCGTTTTAGATTCATTTTTCAAAACAGTTTTTGTTTTAGTCACCTTTGGAGTTGTGACTTTAGGTAATTCAACCTTCTTCATTTTAATATCATTTTTCAAAATAGTTTTAGTTACCTTGGGAGGGGTAACTATGGGTTTTTCAGACTTTGGTTGTTTTGAAAACGGTTTCTTCACCTATTTTTGGAAATTTGGTAACTTGGAAAGCTGTTGTTTTGATTTAAAGATTTTCTTTCAGCTTTGTCATCTCCCCAATGTTGATCAGAGGGTTTAACCTTAGGAGTAACAACCTTCATTGCCTTAGGTTTCTGCACCATCATCGGCTTAGACTTCACAGACTCCTGAGATGAAACCCTTTGAGTTTTTGGATAATAGGGTTCATAGGGGCGATAAAGATAGTTTCTAGCAATATGACCAGCGATGCCACAATTAAAGCAAGTCTGCTTCTTTATATAGAAGTCAGACGTGTACCCATTTGTCTTTGGTGGCTGATATGGAGCCGATTTGCCTTGTGTCTGCTTCTTTGCTTTGTCTGCAGCTTCAGATTTGACTTTCTACTGGTTCCTCGAAGCCTGTGTTGAACCTGTCTTTACTGTCTTCGTGCTTCCTTGATTCTTTGACGTTGAAGCACTATTCTTGCAATTACAACGGCAACTGCATGATCCAACTGAAGAAATGGGAGACACAGCTACTCCCTTGTGTTTTTCATTCTTCACTCCAGCCGTTGGTTTCATACTCGGATGCTTGATGGTGATCTTTGGCCTCTCAACTTCAGCTTTACTTATTACTCCGTTAGTTATTCCCTTGAACTTGGAGGAGAAGGATGGTAAGTCATATCCAACATCTGGTTCTTGGTCAAACATTGATCCAGATGTCATAAAGATCTTCCCCTCAGGCCGTGTCGTCAAGATCACCTTTTCCCTTTTGACTTCATCAATTACTTTGAAGTATGGGGTTTTAATTTTAGGGTATGGTTTTAACTCTATCCCAGCATCATCAGACTTAGAGTTATGACATCTGTCATATTTCTGCACTCAGCATCATTGTCTGATATATCATCTACTCTCCCTTCACCATAAGTCATGTTTGCCTCGTTGTCTATTTCCTCTTGAGTAAATGGTGTAGTTCCAATCAAGCACTATCAATAGGAGGAGCAGCTTCTTTATAATCAGACTTGGTTCGTTTAACTTGATCCTCACTAAGAAGTATTCCTATAATGTCTTTGGGAACTGGTGGAGGAATGATGCTGTTCATTGCCAAAGATTTATCAGTTTTCTCTTACCCAAACCCAGATGTGTCTTTCCCAACTTGGCCGGTCACAACAGCACGTGACAATTCCTTCCCTGCATCGAGCATTCGCTGATTTCTTTCCTGATTGCAATCATACTTAACCTGTAGCTCATCATATTTTTGCTGCAGTTTAGTTAATTTCTGTGTCAGCTCAGATATCTCAATCCTAGCTCGATCATAAAGGATAGATTTCTCCGTAGCTAGCTTTTGATATTTCTCAATGTCTAGTTTTTGGGCTTTTACCTTCTCTTCACTCTTTTCCCACCTACCTTTAAATGAACTACTAGAACATTGCATATCAAAAAGTTCGCTTTCAGCATTTTTCCAGAGTTGTCTTAAGCCAAGAATTAATCGAGCACAAGTAAGATTGGGGCATATCTTAGTTTCGTCAACTTCAGCAGCGAAAGCATCCTTGTTCTCAACCATATTCTTTTCTTCAACCACTGAACTCATTTTCTTTCTTTAGATATGCAGCTTCTGAAGATTTTGAAAAATCGGCAAAAATAGCAAAATCGGCAAAATCGGCAAAATCGACAAAAGTACTATTCAAGGAATAGTGTCAAAAACTTAAAACGCGAAAACGGAGGCCTTCGGAGTGGAATTTGGGGGTCCAAACGAGCTCCCCTGGACATTAGTCAGGGGCAATTCTAGGGCTTGTTGTCACGAACGTCGTGTTAAAATTTGAGCTTCTAACTCCAAACGAGTCAAAAGTTATGTCCGTTTCCGTGAAAGTGTGAAATAATGACTTTTTGCCGCGAACTCGTTTCCGATCGTAAACCCTATTTCCGATCGTAAACACCTCCGGATCGTAAACTCGGTTGTGAAACTGATTCCGATCGAGAACAGTCGTAAAGAACGATTCCTGCGTAAGCACAAAAAGGCCATAGACTGGAAGCTAACAGATATTAAAGGAATAAGCCCATCGCTCTGCACCCACAAAATCTTAATGGAGGACATATTTAAACCCGTTGTCCAACCACAACGAAGGGTAAACCCCAACGTGCAAGAAGTGGTGAAGAAGGAAGTTGTTAAACTTCTGGATGCCGGTCTTATATACCCCATATCCGACAACCAATGGGTTAACCCCATTCAGATGGTACCCAAAAATGGAGGAATGACTGTCATCACAAACGATAAAAATGAACTCATTCCTACTCGCACAGTCACTGGCTGGAGAGTCTGCATAGACTACAGAAGGCTAAATGACGCCACCCGAAAAGACCACTTTCCCTTGCCATTCATAGATCAAATGCTAGAGCGTTTGTCTGGATACATGTATTATTACTTTCTCGACGGTTTTCTCGATACTTCCAAATCCCTATAGATCCGGAAGACCAAGAAAAAAAAACATTTACATGCGCATACGGCACCTTCGCCTACAGACGCATGCCTTTTGGCTTGTGTAATGCTCCTGCTATAGTTCAGCGTTGCATGGTTGCCATCTTTCATGACATGATCGAAAAGTCCATGGAAGTGTTCATGGATGACTTTTTGGTTTTTGGCAACTCGTTTGACCATTGTTTGTAAAATCTTGAGAAAATGCTCGCCTGGTGTGAAGAGACTAATTTGGCACTCAACGGGAAAATTGCCATTTTATGGTCCAAGAAGGCATAGTTCTTGGCCATAAAGTTTCCCAAGCCGGATTAGAAGTAGACAAGGCCAAAATAGACACTATCTCCCATCTACCCCCACCACCTTCCGTCCGCGACATCCGTAGTTTTCTCGAACATGCAAGTTTCTACCAACGTTTTATCAAGGACTTCTCCAAGATATTTAGGCCCTTGACAAAACTGCTGGAGAAAGAAGTTGTCTTCAACTTCGACAACGACTGTGTGGAAGCTTTCTCCCTCCTAAAGGACAAACTCATCCATGCACCAATTATGACCGCACCAGACTGGTCTCTCCCTTTTAAAATCATGTGTGATGCAAGTGACTATGCTGTGGGGGAAGTATTAGGTCAACGGAAGGCTAAGCATTTTCACCCAATTTACTATGCTAGTAAAACGCTTAAAGACGCCCAGGATTACTATACGGTTACTGAAAAGGAGTTGTTAGTAGTGGTGTGCCTTCGACAAATTCCGTTCATATATGGTGTTATTAAAGACTATTGTTTTTACTGATCATGCAGCCAGCAGATACCTCTTCAAAAGAAGAAAGATGTTAACCCCAGGCTCATACACTGGATTCTCCTTCTCCAGGAATTCGACATTAAAATCAGGGACAAGAAGGGTGCTGAAAACACTACTGCTGATCACCTCTCTAGGCTTGAATACAATACTTAGTCTTCAGGAGGAGAAATAAATGAGAGATTTCCTACAGAGTACCTCAAAAGTCGACTCTTCCGCTGAACTCTGGTTTGCAGATATGGCAAACTATCTCGCAAGTGGCCTCGTACCTAGAGGGTTAACACATCAGCAGCGAAGGAAACTCTTCGCTGACGTCAAGTACTACATGTGGGATCCCCCACCATTTGGTGGAGTGGATATACCCTTTCCTTCCAATGTGGAGGTCAAGGGTTCAAATCCCATCGGACACAAAAAATGAATGATGAATTAAATAGAGGTGGGTCAGAGGTTTTACCACAGTGGGCCTTAAGGCGGTGGGTTTCCTCTGGGATGGATGTGCAACATAGAGGGTCTTGGTTACTCGCACGGCATGTGGTCGCAACGTGTCGTGGGTAGCATCGTTTGCCAGGATGAGACCCCCGAGTAACCGAGTGTTTGCCGTTCAAAGAAAAAAGTACTACATGTGGGAGGACCCATATCTTTTCAAGATATGTGTCGATCAGTTAATATGGTGATGTGTCTATGGTCCCGAGACCACTAGCATCCTTAAACATTGTCAATCTGGACCTTGCGGCGACCATCATGGAGCCAACGCCACCGCAAGAAAAGTCCTCGACTCTGGCTTTTACTAGCCAACAATATATCAAGATGATCACAAACTGGTACAAACCTGTGACGCTTGTCAACAACCTAGGAACATATCCTCGCACAACGAGATGCTCCAAAACTACATCCAGGTTTGTGAAGTCTTTGATGTATGGGGACTCGACTTTATGGGACCATTTCCAACTTCAAGAGGAAATAACTACATTCTTGTGGTCGTAGACTACGTCTCCAAGTGGGTGGAAGCTGAAGCATTACCCACTAACGACGCCCGAGTAGTTGTTAAATTTCTCAAGAAGTTATTTTCTAGATTCGGGACCCCAAGAGCATTATTCAGCGACAGAGGTACCTACTTCTGTAACTATCAAATGGAAAGAGTCCTGGCTCGGTATGGAGTGATCCATAAGGTTTCAATAGCCTACCATCCTCAGACGAATGGTCAAGCTGAAGTGACCAACCGAGGTATCAAACGAATCCTAGAAAAAAGTAGTAGGTAATCACCAAAAAGATTGGGCTGACAAACTCGACGATGCACTTTGGCCATTTTGAACAACTTGCAAAAATCTAATCGGCACTACCCCCTACAGAATGGTTTATGGAAAAGCCTATCATCTTCGTGTTGAACTTAAGCACAAGGCTTATTGGGCCCTTCGCACTCTGAATATGGACCTTCAAAAATCAGGTCAAAATCTACTCGGTCAACTGACAGAACTCGAAGAATTACGTGGCCAAGCCTACACCAACTCAAGCATCTATAAGGACCGAGCCAAGAAATATCACGATTCGTGACTAAAGATGCTGAGGAAGATTCAGGAAGGAGATAAGGTTCTACTATACAATTTCCGTTTATGACTATTCCCTGGCAAACTAAAATCCAGATGGACCGGACCTTACCAGGTGGTGTGTGTTTACCCATACGGTGCTGTTGACATAAGCGACAAAGAAGGATTAGAATTTAAAGTCAACGTCCATCGTATCAAACTCTACGAAGGAATTTTCGATCACGATGAAGAAATCCTTCCTCCGGAGAGTGATGCGCATGGTGTATCACCGTGTTCGGCATAGGACCCAAAAATAAATTTAGGCCACCTACCCTTAGTTTAGAAACTGAATAAAATGTCAAAGTCCAGAAGACGCAGAAAAACAGTTTAGCACTCCCCATGTTAAACTCAGCACGCCCCGTGTTGAACTCAGCACGGCCCGTGTTGAACTCAGCACGCCCCGTGTTGAACTCAGCATGCCCCGTGATGCCTGCGTAATCAAATTCAAGGTCACGAGAATTAGCAATTAAGTCGGACAACAGAGCACGCCCCGTGCCATGCTCAGCTCAGCACGCCCCGTGCTGCCTGACTTATTACAGAAAGTTCGATTTTTCTTGCACATTCTAGTTAAATAACTACTCCCCGCATTCTCCATCACCTTCTTACTCCCTCTTTTGAAGACACAAAGACATATACCAAACAAGGTAAGTCACACTTTGTCTTCAACTTCTCATCTTCATATGCTTTCTCCTTCTAGCCAAGAACACCAAGAAATCTGGTGATTCATGGAGTGTTTCTCAAACTCCTTCTTGTTCTTTTGAACCCATTGGTGCATGTTCAAGTCATGAAACCTTAAAAGGTTATGTTTGAGTTGTCTAACATCGAAGTTTTTGCTAAAAAACGTGGCTGAGGCATGCACTAATCTAGTTTTTGAAAACAAACACTGGAATGGGTTGACGAAACAAAGCTTCCCTGAAAATTTCAAACTCAAATTCTCATATCGTGAAGAACAGCACGCCCCGTGCTCTTTCAGACACGCCCTGTGCCGCCAAACTGTGCATGAGAATCATTCACGTTTTATTTTTTATTTTTCAAATGGCGGTGATTGAGGAAATCAATGAACACGACATGCAACCAGGAGCACCACCTACCATCGTGTCTCTCATGAATAAGTCTTGACATTGAAATCCGACCTAGACGGGGCTCACGAGCAAATCCTGGAACTTAACGATCGAGTCAACTTCCTTATGATTGCGTTTGAGTTCTTAGCAGTGTGCATGGCAACTTTAAGTGAAAGACTCGAACTCATCCTGGAGCCTACTTCGTGCCTTCGGATGCTCCTTGGCCCGAAGATGAGATGTTTAGAGACATGACCTTCGTGTCACTCATACTGGAGGACGACATGCTGGCAGACATCCCGGTGCTGGACAACATGATTTATGGACGTCCCAGTGCTAGACAACATGATTGCAGACGTCCCGATGCTAGAGGAGGTGGTTGATGATTTCGCATCAACCTAGACGACGACAAGGATCTCCCACAACTCCCGCACAACCAGGTGGGATAGTAGGAGGCGCCTTCGGTGTGAAGCTTTTATGGAACCATGAAGTAGGAGTAAGAGTAGGAAGAATAAGGTAGTATGTTGGCATTTGCATGATGCTTGTTGATCAATGAATCCCGACTAGCGGGATTATTTTGATATGTCTTAGAAATTGCAATTAGCAGATCTTGGGTTGGTTGTAATTCTAGAACATGTATCTTGAGGACTACTTGACTATGACTATGTTATGATTAATCTTTAATGATTTCCTAGATTAATTTAGTTCTTGTATAATCTTGTCATGAGTAGATTTGAATGCAAGTTCTGGCTATATAATCAAATTCAGACCAGAAGGTCACGATTTCTGGCGTGGTAACCATCCCACGGGACGCACAGTCGGAAACCAGAGGAAGTGCTGCTAAAATTTTCCAAACCCAAAACTATTTTCTATTATCATTATATCTAATTTACTAACATACATGTACATTGAGGACAACGTACATCTTAAGTGTGGGGACGGAAAAATAAAATTATGGGCAAACTTTTTCAAAGCTTAAAACAATTGCTTTGTCCAATATCAAGCCTTACACAAAACTTTTTCAAAATAAGCCTTGATATCTTCCTAAATTTCTCAAAACTTTGTTGTCCAAACGGAACGATACATATAAAAGTTCTTCCTCCCAAATTAAAAATATTACAAATTCCATTGAATTATGAATAAACTTTCTAAAAATAAATTGGAATATTCCTTTATGGAAAAATGAACAGATTTATTTGTAGAAAAAACTTTTTTTTACCTTTCCCCCATGCCAGTGAGAATCTGAGCCTAAAATATAGCATGATCACCTATATACATGCTCACTCGCTAAATCATGAGAGAAAACTGGTGATTCGACAGAGGTAGAACTTAACATGTGTATGCGTCCCGAGATGGACAAAGTTGGGAGCACTTATGTAAATGACTGAGGCACCTAGGACTTCCTGCCATCCGCTTCTTTACCCCTTTTCATTCACTCTAAAAATTCCCCTAGTTAACCCCTTTGAACCTTAGCCTTTCATTTCTAAACCCCCATTTTTATTTTGCAAAATCACCCACTACTGTAAAATAACACACCCCTTTTATTTCTATTTTTATTTCATAAGAAGCAAGTCTTTCATGAGAAATTCAACCCTGTGACTTTCCCCAAGCGAAATATGAAAGTTTGTGAGCATTAGATCGTCTACTCAATCTAGCTATATCGGATACGAAACGTAATTAACCGATTGTTTATTGATCAAAAGAGAAATTACAATCAGTAAACACTTAGAAAACAGACTCAGAGAAACACCGTGGAAAACACACACTTAATACTTGGTCTCTCACGCTCAGTCCCAAAATACAAAGTCAAAGCTTCTATATATACTCGACTGGGCGAACCCTAGGCGGATTGGAAGTTCGCCTAGATCCGAACTTCCGTTCGGACCCAGTTCGCCTAGCAGCTTGAACTTTTTCTTGAACTTCTCATCGTTTTGTCTCGATACTCCACACGACGCACATATTATACATTAATAAACTCCTCCTCATCGTGTGCAGTATCTTTTCAACATATCAAAACTATATCTTCAATCAAACTCCCCCTCAAGTGCAAAATCCGTCAAATTATCTTCAATACTTGATGATGTCTGGTGTATCTCTGTCTCTATCAGCAGCTTTAGAAGACTTGAAGTTGTGATAACATCTTCACTTAGCAACCTGCTCAAAATTTGAATAATCTCGGCGCAAAACGTCTCTTCGAGACTCCAAGATTAAAATTTTGAAACTTTAATTTGTATTACATGTTGATCAGAACAAAAATAAAGCAGATACAAAATCTTTTTGGCTTTTTGAAAGTTTAGATCAAAACAAAACCTAAAATCTTTTTGATTTTTCAAACTTATGCTAAAACACACCGAAAATCTTTTTGTAATTTTTCCGAAATGAAATGAAATTGCAATACAAAATCAAACTCTATTTTTGGTATGAGAAAGATCACTATATGGGATCATATTGATCATGACGCACTGACTACACTTCATTTTTAACTAATTGAAACACATAAGTCATGCTGATTATCGGTATAATTTGTCCATCTTAAACTCAGACAGAATCATACTCATAACATCTGGATATGTTAAGGTATTGAATAGTTTTGCTTTGACCAGTGTATCCCACACTATCAGACATATTCAGACATTTTCCTTTTTCTTTTGTGTGATTACACTTGTGAGTTTTCACAAAGCATAATGTTTTTCATGATATCGTCAACTATGTTCCATGCAAAAAGAAATTAGAACGTTAAATCGTCTGCCTTAAGGTCGATCTTTCGATACGCAGATAAGGCCTCAGATTTAACAAAATAAGAAAATAAAACAAGTTGAAATTGTATAACCCAACAACAATCAGGTCGGTACTCCCGTACACGCAGAGAAAGTCCAATGAGTTATACGAAACACCAAAGAAAATAAAGCAGAACGTCTACGCAGAGAAAGTCCGATAGTTTGACAAAATAAGAAAATCAAATAAGTTTAAATCTTTGCAAAATGAATACATGTATACACACTGACTTCTCATTTTTGTTTTTTACATATTTTTTTTCTTTTTGTCATGAAATATGCTTCAAAATGTTATCCACATGGTCAAGCATTAGTATTTAGTGTATATCACATTTGAATACTTTCTGATTAGCCGAGTCTACCAAGCATATCTAACAATGATCTTATGGCTCTTTCATCTACTCTATCCATGAGTCAGATACGTAAGCCAATGTACCATCATTTCCCAATAATCAATTTCTCAAAATTTTATATATTTTGCATGTATTCACCTTCACTATATATTTTGCATGTACTGATCTTCTACCTATAACCTGCATTTTTTCAATTTCTCCCCTTACATTCAATTCTCCCCTTTAAAATGAAAAAAAAACTCTAATGTTGGATTTTTCATTTTACAAAAACAAGACTCTATTTTTGACTTTTATCAATTTTCTTTTGAAAACACAAACGAAATGTAAAGAAAAGAAAATTGATCAACCAACACGGATACCCTACATTTTAAAGTTTTAGAAAACTTGCAGGTTAGTAAGATATAACATGAAATTTAAGTTAAGAAGAATACTTCTCCATCAACAACTTTGCAATCGTCGATAGGTATTCTAGAAGTACCTGCACACTGGTCAAACTGATTAGTTCATAAATGACCCGAAGCGAAGTGCTTCTGGTCGACCAGTGTCCTAAATTTGCTTTGAAACCACTTTAGGTTTCCAGATTTGTTGTTGTTTTGGTAATTCAGTTTTTGATGAATCATTCACAGGTGACTATGATGAAGAACCTACATTTTGAACCTTTTGTAAAATGGGAACAAAACGTTTTTGTTTAGAAAGAATGTAGGCTCAACTTCATCAAAAACTCTGCCTTGTTCATCAAAGAACTTTGGTTTGGCAGGTTTACCAAAAACTAAAATATTTTGAAATCTTTGATTTGAATCAGCAGAAATTGGGCAATCTTTTGCCATATGCCCTTTTTGGCGGCAAATATAGCATATGCGATTAGATTTGTCCCACCTTTTAGGTTCCTGCATTGATTCCCAAACATGAATATCTCTAACATGATCAAAGAAAGAATCATATACCTGACGTCTGTGATCATGAACCCATTTGGATGTTGGGCTTTTAGAGATAGAACCATCCAAAGAAAATTTTGCTGTTTGATTCTTCATGGTTGTTGAAGCAACATCTTTGAAAAATACCTCTGAAATCTTCCGTGCTTGATCTTCTTCTTGCCTTTATTTTTATTCTTCTTCTTTTTCTCAACCTTCTCTTCTTCTGTAGTTGATGATAAAAATTTTGAATAATCATATTCTTCAACCTTTTTATTGCACCTCTTTTACCGCTTCTTTGATATTAGCTGGGGGTGATGCGGTTTTATCAAACAATTGTTGCGAAGAAGATTAGAGACAACCCATACGATGGGTAAAATATTAATGTTTTCCGTTTGTGTTACTTAACTATTTTTACTTTGTCGTGTGTTGTGACCAAGAACCTTTTTTACCATTTAATTTGTTAATCATAAAGTTGCTTTTCAATTATCAATCAAAGGTACAAAATAATCTTTTTATACATGTAACAAAGTTTAACTTAACTAACTAGAAATAAACTAACTATCTAACTGTATACATGATCTAATATGTATAAAACAAAAAATACTTGTATTAATTTGCATCATTTGCTAAAAAAGCTTGTGAACAATTGTGAATTTTTGACATTATTCAGCAATCAATAAGCATCAATTACTTGAATCTTCAAGTCGGAAATTTTCTATTGAGATTCAGCTAACTCCTTCTCAGTAGCTATCAATCTCTTTGCAACCTTATGAGTTTCAAATTTTTGTAGTCGAAGATTATCAAGTCCATCAAACAATTCCTTCTTCAATTTATCCTCATTTCGTTTTTTAATTTCTAGATTTGCAGTGTGAACTTTATTGACACTGACCAACTCTCGCTTTTCATCCAACAACATTTCCATATCAACTTGATTAGCTTCACTTTTAGCAACATACTCTTCAAAATTCTTAGTAAGCAGATCAAATTTGATTTTCGACTTATCAAACAAATTTTGAAAATCATTAGCAGCATCTTCTGCTTCATCCTTCCATTTCTTAACTTCTTGAACCAATTCATCCTTTTCCTCACTCAATTTTGCATTCTTTGCATCATCATCCTTTCTAATTCTGTTTAGAGATTTCTAAAACCTCATTTAGCAACTTGACCTCCTTTATCAAAGACTCATTTTGCAACTCTACCTCCTTTTCATGTTCCTTTGAAACCTTCAAATCTACTTTAACCAACTGAAGTTCAGCAATGAGCATTTTGACTTCTTCCTTCAAAGATTCATTTTCTTTCACCAACCCTTCACTTTTGGATTTAAATTTTTCAGTTTCAGCAGCTTCATACTGAAAGTGCGTGAGCGGTGGATCGTCTACTCGGTCGTGATAAAATCAATGTAAAACGAGTAAGAACACGAGAGTAAATACAAACACACTTTGTATTAGACCACTGAGAATCTCCACAGAATACACATACAAGATCTGACCAGTAAGTTCTGAGAGCTCCTAAACATAACACAAAATAAAATATTTATACTAGACCAACACCCGTTCAGCCGAACCTCAAGTTCGGACGAGGTTCGCATGTGTCCAAACTCTGAGTTCGTCTAGGGTTCGGAGCCCAGCAACTTTGCTTCATCTTGTCTTGTATTTGATACTTCAAATGACGATCAGGAACCATGTATCTACAAACCCCCTTGACATGTGTAGTATCAGCTTCCACTTTAAAACTTGTATCTTGTATCTTCAATGAAACTCTTCCTCGATTTGACGATGAGTCCAATCTCGAATACTTGATATTACAGCCTGTGTAAATTCTTTATCAACAGCTTCAGAAGACTTGAAGTTGTGATGTTCTCTTTCCATGTAGAAAACTGCCAACATAAATAATCTTGGCGCAAAACGTCTCTTTGAGACTCCAAGATATTTTGATTTTGAAATTGATTTTGTATTCCGTGTTGATCAATCGAAAAGAAATAAGAAACAAAATATTTGTTGATTTTTAGAAACTTTATATCAAAACACACCTAAAATCTTTTTGGTATTTTCTGATATGAAAAGTAAATGCAATACAGAATCATACACTATTTTTGTCTTTTGTGAAAAAGATCACAACTTGGGATCATATTGGACATAACATGTTGAACTACACTTCAATTTTGATTATTGTAGCACATAAGCTATGTCGATTGCAAATATAATTTGTCCAACTTTAAACTCAGGTAGAATCATACTCATAACATCTGGATATGTTAAGATATTGATTAGATTTGCTTTGAGCGGTGTACCCCACACTATCAGACATACTCAGATAGGTTTTGCTTATCACATTTTGTGATTTCACTTGTGATTTATCACATAATGATTGTATACATGATATAGTCAACTGTGTTCCATGCAAAAAGAAATAAGAACGTTAAATCGTCTACCTTAAGGTCGATCTTTCGATACCTTAAGGAAGTGATTTGTTAACCATTAACTCCATATCCCTTGCTTGTAATCTTTGAATCAGATCATTAAATGACAATCCCGGATACACCTTTATCATGCGTAATCATCATCACATAATTCTCCCATTTCTCAGGTAACGCTTCCAAAATCTTTTCTTTCATATCAGCTTCTTCTTTCGTAAGACTCACCAAATGCGTTTCACTCATTATGTGAGCAAATCTTGCAATCAGATTTGGAATAGTTCATTCTGATAATGGTTGAAATAATCAAATTCCTTTTTTAAAACCTTTTGTTGACTTTTCTTATATTAGTCATTCCCCTCACATCTCTTTTCCAATGCATCCTACAAACTCTTCGATGTATAGTTACCCGAAAATTGATGTAACAATTCTTTAGGCAATGCCATTGTTAAAGTACCATATGCCTTCTTCTCAGCTTGATACGCTTTCTTTTGTTTAGACTCCCCGGTTTCATCCTTAGGATAGATATATTGATCAGTGAAGGACAACCACATATCAATATCATTTGTGTCAACATATGCTTCAAATCGTTTAACCCACCTATGATAATCTTCCAATTTGAGTCATTTGTGTCAACATATGCTTCAAATCGTTTAAACAGAGGGTACTGGCCATTAGGCTAGTAAAAGTATAGATCTTTCCGAGACGGTCATTTTGGCTGGTATTAGCTTCCGTAACTCTTTCCAGTTCTCAAGTTACATCAGTTTTCGTGACACCTTCCAAAAATTCCGATTACCATTTACCCGAACCTCAGCCGAACTCGATCTGTTTTGCCAAACTTCGTCTGAACCTTAACTTCGGAATAGACGAACCAATAATCAGCCGAACTCTATCCGAACTATATGTAACCCAGCCGAACCTTAACCGAACTATGACCGAACAGTATCCGAACTCTGAGATCAGCCGAACTTGATCCGAACCTAGATGATAACGGTTTGTCGAGACCGCTATAAATAATCCTAAACTTAAACCTATAGATAGGGTAAGTAGGGTATCAATCCAGGGGAGTTAGTGGTCACTAGTGATTTAGAATTTAACTACCTAACTAAATTAACTACCTAAATCTAGATTACCGTCACTAAACTAGATTGACCTAAACTAAAGTAATTTAATCTAAGGAATTAACTAAAATTGCCTCTTGGCTGTTTTTTAATGATTCTTGATTGATTAACTACTAATTAACTAACTTAACAACTAAGAAAATTACTAAAGCTAAGATTACTTATGTGACAAGTTAACTACTTTTGGATCCTGGTTGGCTACCGATCTAGGCAAAACCTAATTAGTTACTAGTGACACATAGACATGCCCCCCAATTGCCTAATTGACCTAATACCTTAAGTTTCTAATGGGCTGCTTAGTTCCTGCGGCAAGAAAGTGCTAGATCATGACAGTGGACCATTAAGACCCTAATTTACTAGTTAGGTTAAACAAATTCAGCATGCGGGTGCTCGATGGTTGCAAGGATTCTGGAACAACTAGTAATTAACGGTTAAGAATAGAACGATTTTACACAACCATTCACCAAAAGCAGTTAAAGGAAACTTAGCCGATAATCATGATGAAGAAATCTAATACTGTCACTATAAGATTCATCGTTCACTAAAAACTCAAATTGTTATATAAACTAAAATTAAAACAAAAAAAAAACCTCTTGAAATCCGTGACAAACAGTAGCCTTAAAGGCTGCTACGTCGCCTCCCTCCTGACCTCCATGCGAATCTCTTCTAATTGTCGTCCGTAACCCCTAAGGGGGTTGTCGAATGATCTCCTCAATGTGTTAGCCTTCGTTATATTCTAACGGTCCAAATAAACTTGCAGCCAATGTTCCCTTAAATTCGATGGCCCAATTGACTATCTATTAGATTGACATGTAGCCCACATAATAATTAAAATTCCCACGTGTCTCCCTCCTTTTTATTCCTCTTTGATGCGCAGCTCACCTCCCTTTATACATATATCTCCTTTTAATTTTTAATTCCTTCCTTTTGTTGCCTCCTCACGCATTCACACTTGCATCATGTG
>JBCNJP010000010.1:47106258-47124558 GCA_039602395.1 Deinandra increscens subsp. villosa | reverse complement strand
GCTAAATCATTTTCAACAGTTTTCAAAAATATTTCATAAAAAATTTGGAGACCACTAAAGGTCCAAGCCAACGGTGGCTATGTGGAAGACACCGGGCGACCCAAGGCTGTTGACTTGGGCCGATCCTAAAAGTTCTAATTCTTATCCGGTGTATGCAGGTGATCAAGAAGACCAGTTGGTGATATTTTGTGTTACTAACTATGGTTGCTTGCATGTTTATTTAAACTAATTGACAAATCTTTTACAATTTGAATCTCAAATTTGAGATTTAGTTTAGAAGTGGTTTTTCATGTCGTGTCAAATGTCGATCGGTCAATTTTTATTGTTTTCCATTTTATTTTCTTTCATTAGTTTAGGGGGAGAAAATTTGATAATTCAAAAAATAGTGTTTGTTTGAATTTTAGGGGGATAATAGGTTAATTCAGAAAAATAAAAAAAATAATTCATTCATAAAGAGAAATTGATCTGACAAAAAGTGAGAAATGATGGTACATCAGCATATACGTTATCTGCCATGGATAAAGTAAATGTAAGGGCTGTAGGTTATTGCTAAATATAAGAAAATGTATGACAAATCTGATATATGTAAGTATGATATCAAGATAATGCCTGTCTGATAATTGTGGTTATTCATCTTGATGAGTATTTTGTGACAAATTTGTATAAATAGAATAAGAGACATCCTTGTGTATGGATGCATTCATTTTGCTTAAATTTAAACTTGTTTGATTTTCTTTATTTTTCTTAAGTGATTGGACTTTCTCTGCGTATCGAAAGATCGGCCTGATTGGCGTTCACTTGAGGTTCTGCTATATTTTCTTGGTGTTTCGTATAACTCAAAGGACTTTCTCTGCGTGTACGGGAGTACCGACCCGATTGTTATTGGGTTATACAATTTCTGCTTTATTTGCTATTTCTTATTTTCAAGTGTTAGATGAACCAAAAATAATATCATCAACATAAATTTGTACCATTAACATGTCATTACCAACAGTTTTAACAAAAAGAGTTTTGTCAATTTCTCCTCTTTTATAGCCATTCACTAGAAGGTAGTTAGAAAGAGT
Organism: Deinandra increscens subsp. villosa; assembly: GCA_039602395.1. Taxonomy (NCBI): domain Eukaryota; kingdom Viridiplantae; phylum Streptophyta; class Magnoliopsida; order Asterales; family Asteraceae; genus Deinandra; species Deinandra increscens. The sequence goes on along the minus strand of JBCNJP010000010.1, from coordinate 47,123,494 downwards.
TTCATACCAGGTTCTAGGGGCTTGTTTGAGACCATACAAAGCTTTGATTAGCTTGCATACCTTGTTCGGATGGTGAGGGTCTTCAAAACCAGGAGGTTGATTGACATAAACTTCTTGTTCCAGGAGGCCATACAGGAAAGCACTTTTCACATCCATTTGATATACTTGGAAGTCTTTAAATGCAGCATAGGCTAGGAAGATTCTGATTGCTTCCAACCTGGCTACTGGTGCAAAGACTTCATCATAATCAATGCCTTCTTCCTGTACATAGCCCTGCACAACCAATCTTACTTTATTCTTGATAACAATTCCCCTGTCATCTTTCTTGTTTCTGAACACCCATTTTGTTCCAATTGGTTCTGCTCCATCAGGCAGATCTACCAATTCCCAAACCTTTTGCTTGTTTATCTGAAATAGTTCTTCTTGCATTGCCTCTACCCAGCTGTTGTCTTCTAAGGCATCTGCTACCTTCTTGGGTACTTCTTGAGACAAAAATGCAGCATGCAAACAGATATTTGCATTTGCAGATCTACTTCTTGTCAGCACTGGAGCTGAAGCTTCTCCAATAATATTTCCCGTTGGGTGATCTCTGTTGATTCTTCTATCAATGAACATAGGAAATTCATGGCTTCTTCCATTTGAGGGTATGTTGAGCTGAGGAAGTCTGTGATCAAGCTCAACATTTTGCATGACACACAATGGATGTTACATCTCTGAGAAAAAATTAAAAAAGTGTGACTATGTTAGAAAAAATGATGAGTTGCCAATATTTCTGAAAGTGTGATGACCATGTTATCAGTGCTTGATTAATACACCATAAATATATCAGAAAGCTATAGAAATTGATTTGTCAAATGCTGAAAAAGAATTGAAATGGATATATTTTGATCTGCATGCTGATGAAGTCAAAATTAAAATGTACTAAATGCGTTATGTCTGATATGATCTCACGTCAGGATCATTCTCATAAAAATAGAGTTTGTTTTGTTTTGTGAGTTCATTTCATTTATGAAAATATCAAAAATATTTTAGGTGTGTTTTGATATAAGATTTAAAAAAACCCAAAAAGATTTTGTTTTTGCTTTATTTTTTATTTGATCGACACGAGATACAAGATTTTCAAACAGCTTATAATATTTAAATATCTTGGAGTCTCAAAGAGTCATTTTGCGCCAATATTATTTATGTTGGCCATGTACTACAGTGAATGAGAACATCAAAATTTCAAGTCTTCTAAAGTTGTTGATAAAGACACACTCTGCATCATCAAGTATTCAAGATCGAACTAACCATCAAGCTAAAAGGGAGTTTGATTGAAGATACTGATGACTGATGTAGAAGTGTTGATATATCACACGTCGAGGGGTAGTTTGTTAGAGCTTGAAATGGTGCGATGCGTGATGTATCGGAGCATATCAAAGAATAGAAATTACACTGGTAATGAACTGGAGTACGAACTCACAGTTCATTGGACATCCAGTTCGTGGACAGCAGCTTAGTATAAATACTTAGTTTGTGTTGTAATCTTAATAAGCTTTCTAATGATCTAAATTGGTCTTGTGTGTGATCTAAGTGTGTTTCCTTCTGTGAATCTCTGTGTTTCTAGATTGTATTGTTGTTCTTCATTTTTTAATAAAACAATCGTGTAATTACGTCTTGTATATCGAAATAGCTAGATCGAGTAGACGATCCACCACTCATGCACTTTCAACTCACTGTAATATACACGGGATGTATATTTCAGGCATGCCGACTATTCTATCAAACGTTGGAGCATCATTTGGAGCAAAGGGGAATAGGATTCGTGAGACGAGCGAAGACGAGAGATCATCGTATGTGCGTGATTTTGTCGAGTCATCCTACGTCCGGAACTGTCAGGACCACACAAACTAGAGGTGGTATTGTGGACACGTGCTCCAACTGATCGAGGAGTAGCGTGTTCCATATTCTGCATCTACATATCTTACCCCTCGCATGTTAGAGGCACCTGGAGTGCCATTCTTACCCCCACAACCGTGTCCCGAGACTCGGGTGATCGCAACATTGGTGGCAGCTTTAGACATCGTACAGCGTGCCCTGAATGACGCCATGCATGACATTTCACTGTTGTGAGAGAGATAACAGCGTTCCGATGAGATGATCGAGGTATTGAGCCGCAATGTAGGTGTAACTGATGTGGCGCGTGATGATTTGGTCGAGCAACGCGGAACAGGGTGATCATTCTTGATAGGGGTGTTAAAAAATCCGAAATCCGAATAAAACCAAAATCGAACCACATACGAGACAAAAAAAACCGAACCGAAATCCTTATTCGGATTTCGGATCGGATTTTTAAACCGAACCGTAATTTCTTATTCGGAATTCGGATCGGATTCGGATAGCATTCGGGTTTTCGGATATCCGATTAATTAATTCAAATATAATTTTATTTATATTATATATATATATATACATATATATATGTCTTTTAATTATATCTTTTAAGTTTTTTTTTTCTATTTGTGTGTTTTTATTATGGATGTGAATTCTTGTTTTGAGGACATGTTAGAAAATTTGTTTTGTTATTTATTTGATTTTTGTGATTGGAACACCGAAATTGATTTATCCAGATTATTCGGATTCGGTTTGGATCGCATTTGATCCGATTTAGATTCGGATCGGTTTAGAATAGTGTCTTACTCGGATCGGTTCCGATTCGGATCTGGACAAAAAAATTCCAATCCGATAAAACCGAACCGAATAAACCGAAATCCGATCCGATGAACACCCCTTTTTCTAGATGATTGGCCGCGAGTGACTCAAGCTAGAGTTGCTACGTTAGAGGGCTTATCGGGAGCCATGGGAGGCGATCCCGCAGATCCTCCAGCTGAGGGCCCTGCTTAGGATCCTTAGGGGGAGGAGGAGCCCATCATCATCGACTGATTATTCTCAGAGTTATCTAGTAGCTGCTAGTAGTAGCTAGTATCTATCTTAGACGCTTTTATGAAGCATTGTTTAAAGATTAGTCGTCTTTATCTACCTATGACATGTAAAAATTTCAACTCAATCTAAAAATTTAATGAAATTGCGAGTCAGTTGTGGTTTTATTTTATTTAAAGTTGTAGTTAAATTTTTATGTGTTTTGTATCTCATTGGATATTTGTACTATACTCGAATGGTAAACACCGGGTTGTTAATCATTTTTGTATGTTATCAATTTCACTGTAGAAGAGCTTAATATTATTATCGGTCAGAGTGTAGCAGCAGCAATGACAGCTCACGCGCAAGAAAACCCTAACATACCGCAAGGGTGTTCTTACAAGATGTTCATGGAATGCAAGCCGCACATGATTACCGAACAGAAGGAGTCGTAGGACTATTTCGCTGGATTGAAAAGATTGAGTCAGTTTTCAAGAAATGTAATTATCCAGCGGAAAACCGAGTTAAGTATGCATCAGAAATGTTGGAAGGAATAACTTTAACGTGGTGGAACTCGCAGGTTCAAGTGCTTGGTTTAACAGCAACGAATGCAATGTCATAGGCAGAGTTCACAAGACTGTTGATCGAGGAATATTATCCTCACACGAAGGTTAAGAAGTTAGAGGTTGAATTTGTAAACCTGAAGATGAAGGAATCCGAGATTGAGATGTACACATTGCGCAAGAATGACTTAGCTTTGCTTTGTCCTACCATGGTTGATCCGCCCCATCGCCGAATTAAACAGTACATTGATGGCTTGGCACCTCAAATTGAGAGCTTGGTGACTTAAGCAACCCTGGAAACATTCGTGACACTATTCACCTAGCTATTAAGCTAACTGATAAGGCTGTGCAACAAGGAATTTTACCTTAGCGGAAAGCAGTGACTAGTGTGGTCGATAACAAGAGGAAGTGGGAAACCTCTGGAGGAAATGGCAGTGGTTATAGTCAGAGTCAGAATTGCCAAACTGATGGTAACAATAAAGGTGGTCATGGAAATCAGAATTCTAGAAATTCATTCAGGTGGTTATCAGGGGAGACAGCCCAAATGCAACAAGTGTAGCCAGCAACAATTTGGAAATTGTGCAATCAAGTGTAACAAGTGTGGGAAGCTGGGTCACAAGGCCGTTGACTACCGAGTGAGAGTCGACAATCATGGAGCTCCGAGTCAAGGAAATCAGAATTAGTAGGGTAATCAATCTGGCTATTTCGAGTGCGGAGTTATCGATCATTTCAAGAAAGATTGCCCAAAGCTGAAAGGAAACAGTGGTAATCGAGGAGGTAATGACATTGGCAATGGTGGCAATGGTGGAATGGGAATGAGAGAAGCGGGTAGCGCATTTATGATTGGAGCGGGAGAAGCTCGGAATGACGCCAACGTGGTAAATGATAAGTTTTCTGTTAATGGCTATTTTGCTTCTGTATTGGTCGATGCTGGCGCCAATGGGAGCTTTATTTCATGTAAATTTAGCAAAATGATTAACGCCATAGAAAGCCCATTAGAAAGTTAAGTATTCGATAGAGCTCGCATATGGAAAGCTGATTGAAATCCATAGTTTTTTCCGAAATTGCATATTGGATTTGTTTGGTCATCAAATGAGCGTAGATTTGCTGCCAACAACTTTGGGAAGCTTCGATGTTGTTATTGGCATGGATTGGCTATCTAGGCATCAAGTTGAGATTGTATGCCAGGAGAAAGTGGTTCGAATTCTCTTTAGAATGGCAAAATTTTGACGATTCGAGGCGAACGATATTGATATGTAGTTGGGATCATTTAATTTTTCAAGGCGTAGAAGTGTCTGCGAAAGGGTCACTTAGCTACCTAGCTCACGTCATCGAGAAGCCGGTGGAAGAACCGCGTCTGATATTCCCGTCGTTTGCAATTTTCTAGACGTATTTCCTGAAGATCTCCAGGTCTACCTCCGCATAGTCAGATAGAATTTCAGATTGATTTGGCACCAGGAGCATAGCCGATTGCTCGAGCACCTTATCGATTAGCCCCAAGCGAACTCCAAGAGGTGTACGTCAGTTGCAGAATCTGCAAGAGAAGGGTTTTATTAGACCTAGTTCGTCGCCGTGGGGAGCGCCTCTTTTGTTTGTTAGGTTTAAGGTTCGAGTTATTATTCGAAGATTGATTTAAGATCCGGGTATCACCAGCTATGCGTTTGAGATGAAGATATTGCAAAAACAGCTTTGAGGACCAAGTATGGTCATTACAAGTTCTTGGTTATGCCATTTAGGCTAACGAATGCGCCTGTTATTTTCATGGATTTGATGAATCAGGTTTGCAAGCCATATCTAGAACGGTTCGTCATTGTTTTTATCGAGGATATTCTCATCTATTATAGGATGAAGGAAGATCACGCTGAACATTTCACATAATAAATTTGCTGAGAAGAGAGCAATTGTATGCTAAATTCTCGATGTGCGATTTTTAGATTCGGGAAGTACATTCCCGTGTCATATCGTAAACGAATAAGGGATTCAATTCGATATGTCGAAGATTGAGGCGATTAAGAGTTGGCCTGTACAAAAGACGCCGACCAAAGTATGCCAATTCCTCGGTCTGGCGGGCTATTACAGCCGATTCATGGAGGCTTTTCCTCAATCGCACAACCTTTGACAGTGTTAACGCATAAAGGTGTGGTGTATAAATGCGATGCGAAGTAGGATGCATCGTTTCAGATTTTGAAGCAAAAGCTTTGCAGTGCACCTATTCTTTCATTTCCAGAGGGACCCAACGATTTCGTGGTATATTTTGATGCATCCATTCGAGGAATGGGATGTGTGCTCATGCAGCAGCCATAAGGATATCACTTATGCATCAAGACAGCTCCGAGATAACGAGAAGAACTATACGACTCATGATTTAGCGTAGGGAGCGGTAGTCTTTGCGTTGATGATCTGGAGACATTAGTTGTACGGTACCCAGTGTACGATTTATACCGATCATAAGAGTCTTTAGCATATCTTTGACCAGAAAGAATTGAACATGAAGCAACGCAGATGGGTGGAATTGTTCAACGACTATGAGTGTGCTATCAAGTATGATCCGGGTAAGCATAATGTGGTTGCCGATGCCCTGAGCCACAAAGAGACGAAGCCGAAGCATATACGTGCTCTGTAGATGATAATTCGCTCAAGTTTGCCAGATCAGATTCAGAACGCTCAGCTTGAAGCATTGCAAGACGAGAACTTGGAATCCGAATCTTAGCGTGGCTTAGACAAACTGTAAGGAATATCGCTTTGAAGATTTCCGGCTGAAAGCCATTTTCGATGTGTTCCGGCAGAAGTTGAAGTTCAAGCAGAAGTCTCAACTTCAAGCGGAACTGGCAATTCAAGCGGAAGAAGCAATTTTGTCTGTTAGCGAATATTCTGGGTGAACTCGATTATCCACAAGATAATGAGTTCAACCGGACTTTTCCTGAGATGTCTTTTCAGTCGTCCAATCCTGCAAAAGCTTCTCGGTTGCTTCCAAATCTATTAAAGTCGCTCTCCTAAAGTAGTATGATGCTGATCACACGCAAGATATTCCAATTGTCGATGTTTATTCTTTTGGTACTTTGTATTTGACTTTGTAGTTAACGGTTTCGATTAAATCGTTCGAGATCAATGGCTGTCATTGATCTCATCTGCACTATATATAGCATTAGTTAGCTCTAGTTTACACACGGTTCTCGATCACCTTGTAATAGTGTAACTTTGAGTTAATGCAAATAGTGTCGAGTATTTCTTACTTCGTTGTTACTATACTTATGCAAATCAAACACTACCTAATACAAGAGAACTAAAATCTGCTCAAGTAAAGTGAAATATAACTTTAATTCCGCAGGGTTATATTTACAAGTAGAGGGTTCTTGGTTAGTTAAAGTCTAACTAATACCGATCCTACAAGTGGTATCAGAGCTTTGGCTCTCACTTTGAAGACTTCTAGTGCATCAAAGTTGATACTCTACTCGTTTACTTTACAAGCTTTGTTGTTTTTGTCTTTCAAAAGTTTTTCAAAATGAATGAGCTCAGTTTGGGATGTTCAAACGGTAGTGCTAACAAACCGCCCATGTTCACTCCTGATGACTTTGGTACCTGGACACTCAAGATGGAAGGTTTTGTTAGGATCTTAGATCGCCGTATATTGAAATCCTTGACTGAAGGTCCTTATTCTCCCACAGTTCCATCTGCTGATGACGCTGAAGTCAAGATACCAAAACCTTTAGATAAATATGTTGAGTCTGACTATGCTGCTCTCGAATTTGACTATAAGGCACATTGGACTCTACAGGCTGCACTTCCCAACTCCATTTTAAGTGGGTTTAAGGGTTACAAATCTGCACATAGCCTGTGGAATGCCTTAAGTGAAATGTATGAAGGAACCAACAAGGTTAAAGAAAACAAGAAAGATGTTTTCAAACAGAAATATAAGAACTTTACCTACAAATCTGGTGAATCTATGACCAAACAGTACTTGAAATTTGTTTCCTTACTTGATGAACTACAAAAAGAAGATGTAAAACTAGATCAGGTCGATGTAAACAGAAAGTTTTTACGTTCTCTGCCTTCTATGTGGACAGTATACACTATAAGCATCAGAGAATGTAAAATTTTGAAAAGGATGAGGCTTAGTAAACTTCATGGCATACTCAGTGCTTATGAAATGGAATTAAATCTTAAGCAAAACTCATCTTCTGAATCAACTCAGCTGTTTTCAACTGCTCCAGTAACTACTGATTTTCAAAACCAGAGATCTTCAAACTCATCTTCATACCAGTCACCTATAGTTAGTTTCTCTAAGACACCAAGGTGTAAAGAGAGTTTTTCAAATTCCTTTGATAACTCTCACAATGTGTTAGAGCATATTCCTATGCGTCGATGTGTCTCGTGTATTGTATCTAGACTAGAGCGTCTTTGTGAGTCATATAGTCAACATACCAAGATGGCCGTACCATATGGTCCGCCATACCAGTTGGTACGGGCGTACCAACTGGTCCGCAAGGTGGTAGGCCGACCTGTATGTAAGTGAGTATAAATAGTTCATGTTAGAGAGAGCTTAGTAGTTCTGTCATTTCATATCTCTTAAGTGTGTGTAAACTGAGTATGTTTCTCTCACTAGCTTGTAACTATTAGTGAATCAATAAACCAAACCTTTATTTACATCCGTGTTTATCGATTAACCGAATCATGCTGTAGTAAGATCTTTTTCGTGGTTTTACAAGTGGTATCAGAGCAATCCAGGTTGCTCTACTACTTTGATTTGGTCTATTTCGAAATTTTAGAGAGAGAAAGTTTGGGTTTGAGTCATTTTTCATCAAATTTTCTCAATTCTGAGTGATTCCGAGGTCAAAGATGATTTTTGAGTGTTCCTAGAGTGTTTTCGCACCTCACTGATCCAATTTCCAGTTCCAAAAGTCGAAAGTTCGAAAAATCAGCCGATCTCAGTTTGGTACGCCAATGGTACGCTCAAAGAACAGCTTGGTACGTTTCTAGTACAGAAGGCAATATTCATAGCTTTCTGGTACGCTGAAGTTTGGTACGCAAGGCAATCTGCAAAGTTGGTACGCGACGATTATAAACTGGTCCGCTGACAGTTACTCCGTACCAAATTGGTACGCTGCTCAAGTTGGTACGCTAAGGTTGGTGGTACGCTGATATTTCTGGTCCGGGTTTGGTACACTGACTTGTTTGGTCCACTGGTGATACGTTGAATCTCATTGGTAAGGAAGTCGACGGCTTGGTATGCTGGCAGAAAAGTAGTCTTCACTATAACTGACGTAACCTGAGAACCGTTAAGAGTTATGGGAGCTAATACTAGCCAAAATGTTCATCTCGACGAAATCTATACTTTTACTGGCCTATTGGCCAGTACCCTCCGGTTTGATCCCCAAAATCCGCTTGGAAGACCTCCGTTTTTTAGTTTGAAGTTTTTGCGTTCGGTATCATAACTTCAAAAGGAGAGATTATCAAGCGTTTCAGTTGTTCAATCATCAATGCAAGCCATGTTGAACTATGATAATGAGATAGGAACAACTCAGAAAGTTCCTAAGTTGCTTCGGTTGGAAGATTATCATAATTAGACGTAACGATTTGAAGCATATCTCAATGCTCTTGATATTGATCTTAGGATACCAATTGAACAAGAATACGAGTATCCTAAGAAAGATGGAGAACCGATCATGCGAAGTGATCTTGATGAAGATGAGCGAAAAGCTTATGCATGGGAAAAGAAAATGTATGGAAATCTCACTATGGCATTACCAAGAGAACTTTTGCATCAGTTTAAAACTTGAAAAAATTCTAAAACTTTATGGGATGCATTAAAAGATAGGTGTGTAGTAAACGATCAGTATAAGAAAAGTCGAAATAAAGTCTTGTTAAAGAATTCGACAACTTTCAGCATTGTGAAAAAGAAAGTATTTCAGATCTGGTTTCTAGGTTTTCACATCTTGTTAGTGAACTTGGGGAACTCAAAGTTACCAAAGATGATGATGATTTGAAAGAAAAGTTTTTGGGGGCATTGCCGAATAGCTGGGAGAATTATGTTCTGTTATTTACACATGATAATGATTATTCTAAATAGTCTTCTCACAAATTAAGTGGAAAGTTGCAAGCTCGTGAGTTAGAAATGAGGGTGAAAAGATTTGCACCTGCTCTTAATCAGAATCCAGAATTGTATTATGGAAATAATTCAGCCACTATGAATGCTAAATCAAAATTCAGCCACTAACGGAGTTTATACCGTTAAGGGGTGCGAGCAAACCAGGACCACAACCATTAGTTACAAATACTAAACGAATCAGAGTAAGTCCAAATATTTATCATAAAATAAGTCTCAAAATACGCAGCGGAAAATATATCGTCTTAGCACTAACCACGTGCTTTACAAATCAGTGTTTTAAATTCCCAATTTAAGTTTAACCAAAAATAAAAGTCTTCGTGTGCCATGCCAACCCGCTCCGGATACTCCTCAGCGATCTGCAAAAGTTTAAACCACGCAAGTGTCAACCTAACGGTTGGTGAGTTCACAGTGGGCTTGTCATGCAGTGGCCCGGTCTCATAATTATAATCGTGTCAACATATACTTATGAAATATTTATTTGTGAAAAGCAATGCTCTGTAATGTCCAATATCTTAGTAACGTGGTTTAGAAATATTAATGTCCGTAACATACGTTATCGGGTATGAACTAGTTTTGTATAGTTAAAGTGCTCAACCGATATCGCGGGTAGCTAATCCGTTGTTCCATGCACTAAGGAAGTTTGTACCAAAGCTGACTAATATTGTAGTGGCAGTGCCATCATGTTTTGCGGACCTACGTCATCGCGGATTTGCCTCCCCCGTGTCCTCTCGGGATCACGGTCAGATAGGCTGATATTGTACCTCCGTGCACTCCCCGTGCCACGGGGCGGAGTTTGTCAAACTCCAGTAGATCTACCCAACATCCCCTCGCTTTACAATTAATGGTACAATTTAGTTGAGGACTTTTCAAGTTTTAAGGCAATCCTTAGAAATCATGTGATATCATGTGGTTTAGACTTTAACCTACGCTAGCCATATTAAAACGGTTTACCTTGGGTTCTCATGAATCTCGAAAAGTATTTTCAGTTTTGTTTCAGAAATAGTTGTTTAAGTATTTCACAAGTGTCTTCCCATAAAGCACTTCAAGTTCATCAAGTGGGTGCCGAGCACTCCGAAGTTTTCAAGTTCATCAGAGAGGTGCATAGCACTCTTAAGGTTGTCAGCATTGTTTTCCATTAAGTTATTCAGTGTGACCCAAACGGGTTCACGGTAATTGGGTTAGTGACACTCACCTTTGGTTGCACTGCTACACTTGCTAAATAATCCAAGTATTGTTTGCTTATCGAAGACCTATGAACACGTTTAGGTCTTAAGTATTAGTTTTGTGTCTAATCTTTAACTTAACGTCACTATGGCCCATAACATAGCACGTTGGAACTACGACTCGACATACCGACACACGACACCGATGGTTGATCATAAACAAGGGTTCATATACATCAGAAATCAAAGCATGTATCGTCATAGCATAATCATGTAAGTCATGGCATAACATTCAAGTAAATTGCACAAGTTTGGATTTAGGCTGGTCTCAGTTTCGCTAGCATAGATTCGCTAGGCAGTTTCGCTGTGTGCACGGGCAGCACTTTCGCTAGGCAATACCCGATGACACAGTTTCGCTAGGCTAGTTTCGCTCGAAACTGTTGGCACAGTTTCGCTAGCCTAGTTTCGCCCGAAACTGGTTTGAACTTTCGTTCAGGGAATTTCGCTCGGTAGTTTCGTCCGAACAGGTCTGGTTGGTTTACCCGGCGACACTACAGTTTCGCTCCATAGTGTCGCTGGATGAAGATATACATAATTTCGCTAGGTAATTTCGCCCAGAGAACAGTACAGTTTCGCTGGTCGCGAAAAACACGTAAATCAGCCTAAAAATCAATCTAACAGCTTCCATATTTCATGTAATTCAATATCTAGCATGGATAATCATTTACCAACATCAAACAACAAGTTTTAACACCTTAAACATGGGTTTTTATCGCCAAATCACCAAAAATGCATTTTAGACCTAAAATGACCTAATCTAGCATAAATCTTCATTATGATCTGATTTCACACGTAAAGTTACTGACTTTATGATAGATCTAGCATCCCTAAGCATCATATCAGAAGATCAAGTGATTACATGAAGATTCAAGCATGCTTTTTAAGAAAACACATAGAAAATGCATAAATAATGGTTTTGGGACTCACGATTCAATCTAGGGCCTGAATGGATGAGATGAGATGATGGTTCCTTGATGGTTTTCTTGACTGACCAGAAATCTCGAGTGAGCAGATGAGAGTGGTGTGTGTATTTTGTATGAAATGAGGCAAAAATGAGATCTCTAGGGTTTTATGTTATTATATATCAGGGGCTAGTTTCGCTGGCTAGTTTCGCTGGCCAAGCGAAACTGACTCTGTAAGTCAAAGGTTAAGCTAGCCGGGCGACACTATAGTTTCGCCCGGTAGTTTCGCTGGAACCCAAAAGTGACCAATTTACATTCTAAGCAAGATAAGCACGGTTCATGAATTTCACGCAATTACACAATTAATCAACAAACATGTTGCACATACTTCCTCATAGAGACAATTCAATAAATAAACACATATGGACGGGTTCGGTGATCAACCAAAGGTCGTGGACGTATTCGGCCTAGTTAAGCATTAGTTACTAAGTTAATACTTATAACGTAACTAACGGAGATTGTCTAACGGAAGTAAACCTTGAAATTCTCGGATGTCACAACATTCTGATTCAAGTGTTAATCCACCATTAACAGCTTTTCTAGTTGGAAAGTCTGAACGACCTGGTTATGTTTCAGGCTGCAGTTTTACGATACCATGATAGATCATCTACTAAGTCTACTTCTGCTCAAGCAACCAAAGATCTAGCTGCTTTGTTATCTGCTTTCATATCATCTTCATCTAGATCAGTTTTTAGTCAAATTTCTCAATCTGGATTGTTTGGAGACGACTTAGATTGTTTCGATGAAGATCAATTGAATAAACTCGATCTGGAATGGCAGTTTGCTATGGTAGTGGAGAGAGGAAGGAGATTCATGAAGAAACATGGCAAGACATCTATTCTTCAAGGAGAAAAGCTTGGATTGGATAAACGAATGATTAAATGGTTTAAATGTGACAAATATGGACATTTTGCTCGGGATTGACCTCAATCCTCATCTGACAAGGGTACTTCTGATAAGAATGTTCGCGATAAAGAAGCTAAAGCTATGATATCTCAAACTGATGAAGGTTATGATTGGTCTAAAGATTTTCCGGATGAATCTGCATTTTCTGTTCACTCGCCAGAAAATTATGCATTGATGGCTACTGCACAAGTGGACTCAAGTGATTCTGAGACAAAAGTGAGTGGTTATGAATCAGTGTGTGAATTTTGTTCACAAAAGGATACTCGAATTCAAGATTTGATAAAGGAAAAGGAGTGTCAACTTGCTGAAATCAAAAGAAAAGAAGACGAGTTAGAAGTTTATGTCAAGAAATGTCAAGGATTTGATGAACTTTACAAAACAAATGTGATGTTACTTAAAGAAAAGAGTTTGTTGGTTGAAGAATTAGCAGATATTCAGGAAAAATTTTCGGACGATTGTATTCAGAATGATCACCAAAAGTCACAACTTCAACATGAGAATGACGAGTTCATGGCAAAAATTATCAAGTTAACTTCTGCTAATGAACAATTGGTCAAGGAGGTTGAAGAATATAAGTCTCAAGCTAAAGATGTGAGTGAAGATTTCGAGAATCTATTTCAAAAATCTACAGCAAGAGTAGAAACACTTAAAACATCTAATGTTGAACTTCAGAAAGCTTTAGATGTGGTTACCGCTGAAAGAACTCAATATCAAATTGTTCAGTCTGAATTACAAGATAAGATCACTACTTTGAAGAAGGACAAGATTTTGTTAACAAAAAATGTTGCGATCAATAAAGAAAGAGTGGAGAAAATTACAAAAGAAGTGCATGTTGCTCATGATGGTATGCGAAGAGAAAAGCCTTTAGTTAACATCACATTTGAGAAATTGATTAAATCAAAAAAGGTTGTTGCTGAAGCTTAAAAGACAATAGCTGATTTGAAAATTCAAATCTTGGATCTAAATCGTCAATTGCATAATTTGAAGAATTCTCATTCTTTTGCAAGTTATTTGTGTCATGATGACAATTTCAAGAAGGTGTTTGGAGGCAATGATTTTAATCAAATACCACATCCAGTGATTCAAACGAAAGCTATTGTTGATTTGAGTCCTTCAAGTACAAAGCACGATTATTCTGAATTGGCTACTGAAAATTCTAACTTATATCCATCAAAGAAATCAAAGAGGGTGATAGAAAAGGAGGAATGTTTGGTTTATAAAACACCACCATCGTTTGTTTCTCATGGATATTTATGTCAGAAGAAGGTGTTATTTCTACTGGTGAAAAGATTGAGAAAGATGAAAATAAATTGCATGAAGAAGCTGTTGCTGCAAAGTTGGTTGAAGCTAACAAACTAAAAGATATCAGAGCTTCATTTAATCAAGCGGCTAAAGCTAGGTCCTTGGGTTCTCAAGTTGATATGACAAAGTTACCAGGCTACAAAGGTTTAGGTTTGGGAAGCCAGGGTATGCAATTTGAGAAGACAAAGAAGAAGAACATGCCAAAGAAGGTTAAGAAGGAAAAGAAGGATACGAGTTAAGATCAAATTTATCATCTGGCCCAGGTGTTTATCTATACCATGGAAAAGGGATTCTAGGGTAAATATCAAAAGAAGGATGCTTCTGACGATACTTCTCACGCTGGTCAATAGATTAGAGAATCTTCGTCATCTGATTCCAATACTACTCCTCGAAGTCCTCTTTCACAATGGGTACATTCTAATCGGTTTCAGGTTTTTGATGATTTTTATGATGAATTTGAGTCTTCTGAAAGGTATCATGTATTTCAAGGCAAACCACAATCGAAACGATCATATCGTTTATGCTATCAATGTCGCCGACAGGGACATATGGCACATGATTGTCCTGAAATTGCAAAACAATCTTTTTCAAACAAATCTGCCACTATTATTGATGAAACAATTTTTCAAAAAATGTTTCAAATCTGCCAGAATTTTTACCGAGTCCACACCATCCAAAACAAAAGTTAAAAGGAAACAATTTTACAAAAATGTTTCAAATTCTGGTGGTTCATCACGGGATGATGACTCGGTTCATTCTGATAAATAAAAATGCAGTGGCAACCTAAGGTGGTCCCCAATGCTGCAAATGATTTTGAGAAAGACACTGGTCGACCAGAAGCTGTGTGCTTCGGGTCTTTTAAATACTAATCTGTAAATCCAGTGTGTAGGTACTTCTAGAAGACCGGTTGGTAATTAAAAAAGGTTGTTGATGGATAAGTATTCTGCGTTTTAACTTAAATTTCAAGAAATATCAAATTTCAAACTGAATTTTCTGAAAGCTAAAAACCGAAAGGAATCAGTATCGATTGGTCAATTTTCTTTCTTTAATGCATTTCGTTTGTAGTTTAGGGGGAGAAAATTGAAAAACCAAGAATAGTTTCTTTGTGTTTTGTTCAAATGAAAATCCAAAAATAGAGTTTTCATTTTAAGGGGGAGAAAAAGGAAAAATACAAAAAAGTGAAAAATACAAAAATACAAAAACATTGAAAAATGGGAAATTGATCCGACATAATTGGGAAATGCTGGTACATTGGCTTACGTGTCTGACTCATGGATAAAATAGATGAAAAAGTCATAAGATCATTGATCGATGTGCTTGGTAGGCTCAACATTAAATCAGAAAGTATTCAGATGTGATAAACACATTAAATACAAATGCTTGACCAAGTGGACAACATCATGATGCATATCTCATGATTTATCAAGAAAGATACGTGAAAAAGAAAATGAGAAGTCACTGTGTAAACATGTGTTCATTTTGCAAAGATTTAAACTTGTTTGATTTTCTTTATTTTGTCAAACGATCGGACTATCTGAGTTTACACAAGACCGACCTGATTATTGTTCGTTTGACGTTCTGCTTTATTTTCTTTGGTGTTTCGTATAACTCATCGGACTTTCTCTGCATGTATGGAAGTACCGACCTGATTGTTGTTGGGTTATACAATGTCAACTTGTTTTATTTTCTTATTTTGTTAAATCCGAGGCCTTATCTGCGTATCGAAAGATCGACCTTAAGGTAGACAATTTAACGTTCTTATTTGTTTTTGCATGGAACACAGTTGACTAAATCATGAATACAATCATTATGTGATTAAATCACAAATGAAATCACAAAGTGTGATAAGCAAATGCATTTCCGAGTATGTCTGATAGTGTGGGGTACACTGGTCAGAGCAAATCTAATCAATACAATAACATATCTAGATGTTATGAGTATGTTTGTGCCTGAGTTTAAGATGGACAAATTATACCAGCAATTGACATGACATGTGTGCTGAAGTAATTGAAATTGAAGTGTAGTTTAGCATGTCATGTCCAATATGATCCCAAGTTGTGATCTTTCTCGCAAAAGACAAAAATAGTGTGTGATTCGGTATTTCATTTATGTTTTATATCTGAAAGTTCCAAAAAGATTTTAGGTGTGTTTTAGCATAATCTTCGAAAAATCAAAAAGATTTTCGGTGTGTTTTGATGTAAAATTTGAAAAAGCCAAAAAGATTTTGTTTCTTATTTGTTGTTAATCGATCGCTACAAGATACAAAATTTATGATTTCAAAACTATATCTTGGATTCTCGAAGAGAAGTTTTACGCCAAGATTAAATTAATTTAAAAAAAAGGAAAAGGAAAGCCGTGTTTCTGTCTTCTGAAATTGCAGGTTCTGTGTGACAAGACTCAAGCATGGTGAAAGGGGGAGTATGTAATATTTTTCACAAGTGGATCTTGAAGTTCAAAGATTTTTCAAGATTAATCCAGCCATGCAAGCTCTATTTCTGACAAGAGTTCAAGTTGAGGATCGGACGCAACGATGCTAAAGATTGAAGGCTAAAGTTTTGTTAGATAGATAGATAGATAGATAACTAGATACACTACACGTTAAGGGGGAGTTTGTTAGAGCATATTCCTATGCTTCTATGTGTCTCGTGTATTGTATCTAGACTAGAGCGTCTTTGTGAGTCATATAGTCAACATACCAAGATGGCCGTACCATATGGTCCGCCGTACCAGTTGGTACGGGCATACCAACTAGTCCGCAAGGTGGTACGCCGGCCTATATGTAAGTGACTATAAATAGTTCATGTTAGAGAGAGCTTAGTAGTTCTGTCATTTCATATCTCTTAAGTGTGTGTAAACTGAGTGTGTTTCTCTCTCTAGCTTGTAACTCTTAGTGAATCAATAAAGTAAAGCTTTATTTACATCCGTGTTCATCGATTAACCGAATCATGCAGTAGTAAGATCCGTTCCATGGTTTTACACAATGCTTTTGTAGCAACTCACTCATACCAAGGCTTCATTCGTGAAGACGTAAAATGTATAGGTGCTGATGACTTAGAAGAAATGGATATTTTGACCCAACTTGCTATGGTGTCTGTAAGACCCTAAAGATTCTACAAAAGAACTAGTAGAACTTATAAAAGAGCAAAAGGTGCTCACATTGGCCTAGACAAAAGCAAGGTGAAATGCTACAACTGTCACCAACTTGCAAGAGAGTGCCCCCAACCAAGAATGGAAGGACAAAATCAAGGTCAAACTCAGATAAAGAATCATGGTGGA
>JBCNJP010000010.1:47087062-47105758 GCA_039602395.1 Deinandra increscens subsp. villosa | reverse complement strand
ATTAGTTACTAAGTTAACACTTATAATCGTAACTAACGGATTTGTCTAACGGAAGTTAACCTTGAAATTCTCGGGTGTCACAATGTTTGACTTGTTTACAAGTCAAGGCAAAACATCAAAATCCATATGGCAAGTTACAGCCACTGAAGATTTCAAGGTGGAAATGGGAGCATGTGATTATGTGTTTATTGACCAAATTACCAAAGACTCCGAAAAGCTATGACGCCATATGTCTTGTGGTGGATAGTGCTCCTTTATCCCTATCTAGGAGACATAGTCTTCCGAAAGGATGGCAGACGTGTATATCAATGAGATTATATCACGCCATGGTGTACCAGTATCGATTGTGTCTAACCGAGATACCCAGTTCACATATTAGCTTTGGAGGGAATTTCAGGAATGGTTGGATACTAAATTACTGCTAAGTACCGCATACTACCCTCAAACGGACGGGCAAAGCGAGAGAACCATTCAAACCCTCGAGGACATGTTGAGGGTGTGTGCCATTTATTTTGGTGGGAGTTGGGATCTTTACCTTCCTCTTGTTGAATTCTCGTATACTAATAGTTACCACGCAAGCATCAGAATGCCTCCCTATGAAATGCTTTATGGTAGAAAATGTGGAAACCCATATGTTGGGGTCAGGTGGGTCAGCGTAAGCTGGATAGTAAGAAAGTAGTCAAGTTGGCATCGGAGAAGCTTGACATGATAAGGGCTCATCTAAAGGCAGCCCAATATAGACAAAAGTCCTACGCAGATAGAAGAAGGAGACCCATAGAGTTTCAAGAAAGGGACATGGTGTTATTGAAAGTATATCCGTGGAAGGGTGTTATCCGCTTCCGGAAACGGGGAAAGTTAAATCCTAGGTTTATTGGACCTTTCAAGATACTAGCTCGAGTTAGTGAGGTGGAATATCAACTCGAATTGCTAGTAGTGTTAAGTGGAATCCACAACACTTCTCATGTATCTCATTTGTGAAAGTGTATGGCCGATGAGAGTACTTATGTGGCGTTAGATGATTTAGTGGTGGATGACAAGCTTAATTATGTATAAAGGCCCAATGCAATTCTTGATCGCAAAGTAAAGCGACTAAGGAATAAAGATGTGAACCAAGTGATGGTTCAATGGGAGCATAGAAAAGGCTCGGATGTGACGTGGGAGTCCGGAGAGGAAATGAGACGTTATTATCCTCATTTATTCGGTAGTATTCTATTTCGGAGACGCAATCACTTTAAGGGGGTGGAGTTGACATCCCGGTTTTTAATTTGCAAAAAATACATTATATATCATGTTAATATACTACATGTAATAATAAAACCCCCTTACTTGGTTAGAAATTGTTATTATGTGGAAGTACATGGGTTTATTATGTAAAATGGTGTTTTAGTGAATAAATGCTTTAAAATTGAAAATAGGAGGGCCAAAATTGTAATTAGACTATAGTTGATTTAGTCTAAATGCAAAAAAATTAGCGGAGGTCGCTATTTTTCTCCAGGATATTAAACCAACCCCATTTGAGCCCTCAAAATCGAAAATTCTGCATAAGTAGGGGATTAGCTGCGATTTTTACATATCAATTTAGGATTTTGAAGGCTTAATCATCACATATCTACCTTTGGGTGACAAGTAAGTAAATCATCTAGACCCATGCATCAGTATGTCATGAAATTGTTGTTAAAATTCTGGAAATTGATAGGTGATTCTAGATTCTCATGGTGTTAGGTTCATGTTTGCTATGTAGAATTCATGTTTGATGATTAATTGATGGTTTAGTCACCAAGTTCATGTGATGAACACTTGTATTAAAAGACTACTTAAATGATAAGTGCAGAGGTAATTTATGATGTGATTATATGAGAACATTTGATGAAATTGGTTGTATGATGATGGGTTGGAAGGGCTTCCACCTACTTTATGTTAAATTGTAAGTTGGAATGTTTAAAGGATTGAATTCCATGAATGTAGGTTAACGTGCACACTAGGTGTTTGATGAAATGCCTACATGAGCTTGGTTACTTGGAATATGACCAATTGCTAGAATTAAGGTTGTATGCATATATAAAACATCATGACTAAATGTGTGAACCAACATAAGTGAAAATCATGATGAAAAGCCTATCTTTGTTGGTTGTGTGAAAACTTGACTATGTGCAATAGTAGTTCCATGATATTGGATAAATGTGTTAATGGCAATAGTCATGGAAGGTGCTAACTTGATTAGTGACCCATTAGGAAATCAAGGTGATCAAGAAGAAAACCAAGGGAAGTTAAGCAGTGGAGGTTCTAGATCTCGAGGTAACACATTATTACTAAAGTTGTTGCACGTATATGAAATATGCATCGATTTCAGATGGAAGTTGGAACAACTCGCCTATGTGATAGTAGTGATTTATAGTGAAATATATCTTATGGATTTGTGTTACAAATAAATTTAAATGATCTAAAAGAACCATGGTAAACTGAATTTTAATAGTTGACTAGAAATGGTTCATAGGAACCATAAAATAGTCAAGCATAGCTACAATGGAGGAAAATGGTTCAACGAAACCATTACCATGTGCCATGTGATAATTGATCTTAAATGGTTCATATGAACCATGGATAATTGGTAATATGACCTCCATAACGGGTAATGTAAAGAAGTACCCGGGTTATGGAACCCATTTTAATAGGTCAAATAGGCTAAATGACTCTAGAGAGCCATTAATGGGAAATTGTTACATTGTGTAAACCACATATATGATCTTGCTAAGACATGATTGCTATCGGATTCGGTACACAACGAGTAAATAAGCGATTCTTTAATTGATTCACAAGCTCGTTTACAATAGAGAGAGATACAGAATAACTCATACAAAACCTACTCTCTCTCTCTAACGAACTAAACTATTTATACCAAACTGTCCAGCGTACCAACTAACCAACATACCAGATGGTTCGTGCGTACCATCTGGTCCGCCACTGGTACGCTGAGACCAGTTTATACAAAACTATTAATTACAAAGACAAAACACCTAGACCTAGCACTAGACATCAAAACATGCTCTAACAAACTCCCCCTTGTCTTGTGCGAGTCTTCAGAAGCTTTTGTCTAATTTTCTTCCAATGTTGTGTTCGGTTGTTTCTAGCATGAATTCCAAATGCAAAACACACTTTAATCACACGTTGGAATTGCAAGGCTTGCTCAGCATGTTCAGCCTTATACAAAATATTGTTGTGATAGAGCTTGTTTATATCATCTTTTGACAAATTAATCAACCACATTGGGTCATAAAGCCTGACTACCTTGTTATGCTCTTTAACCACCACCACTGCTTCTCCAGTATTTTCATCACAATACCACCATCTTAACGTTTTGATATAATCTTGTTTGAGCTTCTTCAATGGAATTTTCTTCATCTGAACCGGCTTCTTGTACTTTAAAACCACAACCGGTTTTCCAGTGATTGAATGAATATCAGTAGGATGTTCAGCATACTTCGGCCTTTGTGGAGTTAAGAATCTAAACTTGCCTTGACATTCTTCTTTCAATTTGTTTTTGAAGATCTCAGCCAATACATTACTTCCATAATGCAAGAATGGCTTTCTTGACAAATCTCTAACATCACAAACCGGCAAAGTATTAAACCTTGTAGCATGCTTCAAATACATAACTCCAAACTCTTTCTTAATTGCATAGCACTTGAGTTCCGAGTCATACATCCAACTGATTATACCACCAGTAGCTTCTGCACCTTTTATGTCAAAAAAAATCTTCTAATCAACAACCTTTGTTGGTTTCACTATCGGCAGTTTCTTGGCTCTCTGTTCTTTCAACCAGGCATCAAATAATATGTTCTTTTCTTCTTCTTCAGATAACTTCTCAGACTCATTTGATTCCGGTTGCTCAGATTGTGTTTCAGACTCTTTCTTCTTTAACTCTTCATCCACTTTTTCTTCATCTTCATTGCCAAAGAAACTAAAGCCTCCAGACTGATCATTATCAGAAAAAATTCCATAAACCTTAGGATCATCTGGATACTCTTCAGCAGTCATATCTTCCACTTCTACATGTTCCTCTTCAAAATCCATATCAACATCAGAATTTTCTTCTCTGTAGGGATCAGCAAATGGAACTTTATCAACATCATCCACATTCAATGCAAAAATAGCAGTCAGTTGCTCTTTTGAATACGGATTGATAAATTCTCCTTCTCCCAACTCAACCCTACAAATCGGAGTTACATCATAAATTTCTTTCTCCGACGACTCCCCCTGAGCTGTAGTAGATGTTCCGGCAGCAGCAAAAGATGTTCCAGCTGCACCACCAGACCCATCACCACCAACTCCTCCTTCCGGGTCAGGATCCTCATTCAAATATTTCAACACATCATCATCTTCTCTACAAGTTTCCTCAGGATTTGGTCTTCTCTCCCCCTGAGCAGGTAAGGATTTGAGCAAAAGGTTTAACTGCTCACCCAGAGAGAGAAAGTTGTTGCAATTTAGCAATCTCCCGATCTTTTGTCTGATCTCTAGAGACCAACTCCTTTACCAGATTCTTTAAACCTCTGATTTCATCAGCTTGCTGACGATTCGTTGATTCCAACTCATCGAGTCTGGTTTGATGTAACGCCAGCTTCAAATCAGTAGCAGAAATGGTAGAAGTTGTAGAAGCAGTAGTAGTGGAGGCAGAAGCAGTAGTTGAAGAAGGCTTTCGAATAACAAGCTTTCTAACCGGTGGATTACTTGAGCTTTGAACATTAGCAGATTTTGTGGTTGGTTGTACTGGAAGTGAAGACTGATTAGACACTTTCTGCTTCTTACTCGGTGGACTAAGACCTGCTTTCCGAGCATCAGCAAGGAACGAGCCCTTTTTCACTGTCAAATTCCTCTGAGCCATATGTTTAATATGCTTGCCCTTAGAAACCATAGGAGCTTTCCCTTTATCAGCAGTCTTGGTCTTCTTAACAGGTTCCTCTAAAGCAGGAGTGTAAGTCGGATCATCATCTTTATCCTCAGCCTGTTTGGTTCTATTCTCATACTTAGAAGTATCCAGATTCTTGGACTTCAAGTATTCGATATGTTGTTTAGAACCTTTCTTCACTTGAATTCCTCTGGTATTATGCAAGATTGTCACATAATCACCAGAATCTGAATCAGTATCAGACGAACTTTCACTAGCATCATCTCCAGAAACATCAGCATCATCAATCATTTCATCATCCTGAACATTCACAGCTTCAGGTTCATTTACAGCCTCTTGAACAACATGCTCTTGAGTTTCTTGCTGCACAGGGTCTTGAACATTTGCATCTTGATTTACTGGTTGATCTTGATCTTCTTCCTCATTTTCATCCTCTTCAACAGGATAACCTTTATGATCATACTCTAACTCATCATCTGAACTGTCCTCATGTCTGGCAGCACCATTTGCAGGAGCTATATAATCAGGGTTGGCCAAGTGACCAATCAAATGTTTAGTAGGAGGAGGTATATTCTCTGGACCTTTCCTCTTTTGATAAACTGGAAGCTTACCCACTGCAACTTCATTCATATGCTTTAAAACCAAAACATTTGCTGGATTCTTTGGAAGGTTCGGATGTAAATCATTTAAGATCATCTGAAGAAACCTGGGATACATAACGCTTTTGTTCTGTTTTGACAATATATTCTCTTTCATGTAACTAAAGATCCATCCAGAAAAATTGAATTCACGGTTCATGACCAAAGCATAGAAAAAGGATAGAATCTTTATGTCAAACACATCATGCCCCCTTAACCGATTTCCAAAACATTTGATGACCACGTGCATCAAATATTTGTACGGAGGACTTAGATTCGACTTAAGAAGCCAAGAATCATATAAGTATCCATCGTATTTTATCCTTCGAAGCAATGCCACCAAAGCAATCTCATCAAATACCATTGGAAAAGCAGATTGATCATTTAGTCTCAAAACCCTACGAACATCTTCTTCAGAAATAATCACATCAGTTTGATGAACTTTTGCACGAATAACCGAGGGTTCCACAGAACAATCCACTTGAGCCGTATTCCAGAACATTAACAAGTAAATCCTTGTATGGAGTACACTCGTGAGTAGCAGCATAGTGAATTCTCGATCTTTCCAAGAAATCAAAAATTCCAAGAAAATGTGGCTTCCATCGAGCAGATGCATTCAGATAAGCACAGATATTGTGTTCATCATTTGATTTTAACGTCACCATTTCTGAAAAACATAAACACGAACAATCATTAAAATCATGAGATAGAGCCAAAACCGTTTACAACTGATTCTAATTCAATTTGAAACGCTCAAACGATTAACTTTTTGAAAAATCTCCAACGAACCATCCACGAACCAAATTTGGTCATACGGACCAAATCTGGTACGGCGAACCAAAAGTGTTGACCACGTACCATAAGGTCAAACGAACCAGATACGGACCACTTTTAGGTCACGTACCAAATGGTACGCCGCGTACCAGATGGTACGTCGGAAGAACAGTTAACCGAAGAGACATTTTTGATTTTGACACACCACATCGTTTTTGAATCCAAATTACTTGACAGAGTTTTGTTCTAGACCAAAAACCGATCCTATACATGTGTTTAAAATGGATTGAGAACAGCTTTAACCCATTAAATCAACCCCTATTCGGTTTAATGAAAAAACCGAGACTTTAATCTCAAAAATCTCATGATTTAGACCATTAAAACACAATCCAAGACCACCAGCAGATGCGGAATCCTCAAACCTACCTGTTGCAACAAAAAAATCGAGCAGAGGTTTGTTAAAACTTGAGAAATCGACGAAAAATCACAGAGAGAAATTTAGGGTTTTTGATGAAGGTTCGTGGCTGGTACGCAGGTTGTGCGTATCA
This sequence comes from Deinandra increscens subsp. villosa, assembly GCA_039602395.1. Lineage (NCBI taxonomy): Eukaryota > Viridiplantae > Streptophyta > Magnoliopsida > Asterales > Asteraceae > Deinandra > Deinandra increscens. Next base: position 47,098,895 of record JBCNJP010000010.1, on the reverse strand, counting down.
CGAACCAGAAATTCCTATTTATATGAAAAATGGTTCGTCCCGCGTACCATATGGTACGCCGAACCAAAATTTACCATATTGCCCCTGTTCTTTTAACTTTGCAATTTTTATCCAAAAATCACACTTTGTCAAATTAACATTTGATGAGCTGATTTAAGCAACGATTGTGGTTCTTTTAACAACAATTTGCCATATCTGAATTCAGTTGATCCAAAATAACGCAGAATGAAAATCTTTTTGATTTTTATCAAATTTTATATCAAAACACACCAAAATCTTTTTGATTTTTCGAACTTAAACTAAAACACACACAAAAATCTTTTTGAAATTTTTCAGAAATAACAGAACATCTGAAACGAGAAATTTAAATGCAATAATTTATGTTTTTGTGAGAAAGATCGCAACGTGAGATCATACCAGTGATATGCACTTAACACATTTCAATTTCAATCTATTCAGCATGCAAGCCAAGCAGTTCACGAATACAACATTTTCATGTTTATTTCAGTCAAATCAAATCAATTTTTACTGCTTTCTGATATGACTTAGGTATATTTATCAAGCATAGAAATCGTGATACCCACAAATTCAAGTAATTTGAGAATCTGATTTTATTATATTTTTATATTTTTCTTTTTCTTTTATTCACTCATGAATATTTACAGATATAAGCTATTCATAGTGTTTCATGCAAAAAGAAAGCAGAACCCTAAACAAACAACAATCAGGTCGATCTTTCGATACGCAGAGAAAGTCCGATTGTTTAGGAAAATAAGAAAGTAAAAACAAGTTGAAATTGTATAACTCAACAACAATCAGGTCGGTACTCCCGTACACGCAGAGAAAGTCCGATGAGTTATACGAAACACCAAGAAAAATAAAGCAGAACGTCAAACGAACAACGATCAGGTCGATCTTTCGATACGCAGAGAACGTCCGATCGTTTGACAAAATAAAGAAAATCAAACAAGTTTAAATCTTTCAAAAGAACGCATGCATACACTAGAACACTTATTTATTCTGTTTTTGCACTTTTCATCTTTTATCAAGATTACTCAACCACGAGAATTATGTTACACCACAGATTTCAAGCAAGCATTATGTTTATATCATACTGGCTAGTATCAGATATTGATTGACACATTCAATGAAACATACAAGAACCTACAGCCTTTCAATCTATTTTATCCATGGTCAGTAACATTCACTGATGTACCATCATTTCTCACAAGGTTGGATCACATTTCTCAATTTTTGATTTTTCCATTTTTTTATGTTTTTGGATTTTCCAATTTTTTTAATGCTTTTTCATTTTTCAAATACAGAAAAACACATATTTTTGTAATTTTTGTTTCATATAAATCTCCCCCTAAAAAGCAGAAAAACAAAGAAAAACAGTAACAAAACAAAAATGAGCAACTGAACCAGATTAGATGGCATTCAATTTAGTAATCCCATTGATTTGCAACAAAAATTTAAAACGAGTTTTGTCAAAAGCTTTGGTGAACAAATCAGCTCGTTGAAAATCTGTATGAATTTTCTGCAAATCAATTAACTTCTTTTCATAGCAATCCCGGATAAAATGATATCGTATGTCAATATGCTTTGTTTTGGAATGCTGAACAGGGTTTTTCGTGATAGAAATAGCAGCTGAGTTATCAATGTAAATTGGAGTAGTTAGAAAATTCAAACTGTAGTCGCGTAACTGCTGTTGTATCCACAATACTTGTGAACAACAACTTGAAGCAGCCACATATTCTGCCTCAGCAGTAGATGTTGCAACCGAGGTTTGCTTCTTGCATTGCCAAGAGACTAATCTCTCCCCCAAAAACTGACAGCCGGCGGTAGTCGATTTAAAGTTGATTTTGCAGCCGCCATAATCCGAGTCAGAATACGCTGATAACTCAAACTTATTATCATTAGGGTACCAGATGCCAAGATCCGAATTACCCTTCAAATAAGCAAAAATCCTTTTTACTGCTAGCATATGTGAAGCCTTCGGAGCTGCCTGGTACCTAGCACATAAACAAACAGCAAACATAATATCAGGACGAGATGCGGTCAAATACATAAGGGAACCAATCATAGCCCTAAACAATGTCGGATCAACACTTGCACCGGATTCATCTGGTTCGATACCATGTGAAACCTGAATTAGAGTACTTGGAATCCGAACATCGCCAATCTTGAACCGAGCCAAAATATCGGACACATATTTTGTTTGATGCAAAAATATGCCTTTGGCAGATTGATGGACTTGAAGACCCAAAAAGAAACCCATCTCCTCCATAGAGCTCATCTCAAACTTTGTTTGCATAACCCGCTCAAATTCTTTGCATAAGCTGTCTTTTGTGCTTCCCAAAGATAATATCATCAACATAAACTTGAACAAGCAACAAATCCTTCCCGAACTTCTTTGAAAATAATGCTACAATCCACCTTGCCACGTCTGAAACCCATTGTCAAGCAAGTGAGTAGAAAGTGTCTCATACCAAGCCCTTTAGTGAGCATCTGGACCCAAGCTTTCAGCTTTGGGTCGACCGGTGTCTTCAGAAAAGTCCTCAGTGGCTTTTGAAGTCAATTTAGGCAGCCACTTTTGCCTTAACCCAGAAGTAGATGAATCCGTGGTAACATCACTTGAAGATGAACATCCAAATGATTGTCGATGTTTTGAAAAAATTTTCTCTTTTGAAAAATTGTTTTGTGACCACCTTTTCATCTATCTGTTTTGGCTCAGAAACATTTTCAGATTTTTCAATACTAACAGCGGAAGCTCGTTTCTTAGCCAAAACCGGACATCTATTTCTTAGATGACCCTTTTGGTAACAATGATAACACCTCCTACGATCAACAAAAACCGTAGGAAAATGACCTCCTGAATCAGTTGAGGTGTTATCATCAGTCATTTGTTTAACCACTCTCCTAGGTGCCTTAGCACTAAATCGTCGAGATTTGTGCTTTGGAAGAGGTTTAAACAATGGACTAACATATCCAAATTGATTGTAAAAACCATAATCATCAATTCCACAATGATCAGAATACCCATTGGGTTTGACACGGTTGTTTTTTATTTCCTCAAATTTTCCAAAATTTTGTTCATAATGACCAAAGTCATCATAGAAATCATAATCCTCACAGAAACCATAAGATTCATAGTCAAAACTGTTTGTTTTAGCAGAAAATTTACCATCAGAATTGTAAAAATTCTTAGGTGAATATTTTGAAGTTTTTGACTTTGATGACACCTTTTGATCTTTTGGAGTGTGAGAAATCTGATCATCGGGACTAGTTCTAAGTTTCAACAATGAACCGTTTTTCACAGGTTCATGATCAGACACACAATTTTCTTCTGAATCAGCATAGAACACTTTTGCAACTCTTTTTGAGTCAACACAACATAACGGAAATGTCTCATCTGAGAATATGGTATCACTACCTTTTAGACAATACAATCTCACTTTCTGAGAAGATTCACCAATCTCAGTTTTACCTTTCAGTTTTTCAGCAGACTTCTCAGATTTGACATCTTTCTTGTTATGCTGTTGAACTTTCTGAGGTTTCTTTTGATTGACCTTAGAAACTTCATCAGAATGACCAAACCCGATGCCATTGAATTTTGCCGATCTCGACGGAGGCACCGGTATTGAGTTAACATCAGGTGTGGTTGTGTTGCTCACAGTTACAGAATCACGTTCAAAAAACAAATCACGACCTTTTGCAAAATTTGTGTTTTCAAAATCTTTCATTGTTTTTTCTGTTTCAATGATTTTCTGAGCAGCCTCTAAAGGTGTAAGAGTTACACTTTTAGGTTTTTCAACCACCGACTCATGAGATTCAGACTGTTTGGGAACCTCATTGACAAATTTGGTCACATTTTTTACAGGCTTTCTCTTATGAGTGCCCTTGGATTTATCAGATGATCCTTCAGTAAACATAGAATAATCAAACACAACAGCTGGTTTGATCTCAGATTCATTTGGTCCTAGACCATGAACAATAGGTGGAGGAACTGAAGTACAACCTGATTCTTTGAGCACCTCTTTCAAATTTTCATCTTTGCAAAGAAAACTTGCAAAGGAAGATGAATTTCTGAAATTTTCAAGTTGTCTTTGAAGATCCAAGATTTCAATGTTTAAATCAGAAATTTTAGCATTTGCTTCTGCAAGCTTTTTCTCACAAAAAATATAATCTTCAGTTTTATTATTTAATTCTATTTTTGTGCTCAGAATCAAGGCATGCTCACTTTTAAGTTCAGCCTTAACGGCCTCCCACCTTTGTTTGTAAATTTTGACATTTTCTTCTGCTAACATGTATTTATCATAATACATGCCTTTCTCATCAGAAAGTTCCTTCATTTGGTTAGCAGTTGTCATGCAAAAGTCACAGATTTTAGAATCTACCTGAATGTCAGCCATAAAAGCTTGTTGGCCTTCAGCAAAGAAATCTTCACCAGGAAGATCAGGATCATCCTCAACTGTCACATTTCTTTCATCAGTGCATAAAAATGCAGATTCATCGGGAAAATCATCAGCCCAATCATAACCGTCACCAGTTTGTGAGACCAAAGCTTTAGTATCTGAGTTTGACCCACTAGCATTTGCATTTGAATTACTTCCCGAAGCTTTGTTACTTTGAGCAGCATACTTTTGATATAATTTTGAAGTTTCCTGTTTCTTGGCCTTGTTGCATTCTTTAGCAAAGTGACCATAATTTTGACAATTATAGCACCGAACCTTAGATTTATCAAATCCGAGTTTGCCTTCAGGATTGAGATCTTTACGGCCTGTTCTTTGCAAAAACTTTTTGCCTCTTCTGACAAGCATAGCCATCGACCAATTGATATCCATCAATTCTAAGTCATCAGGGTCGATTTGTTCATAATCTTCATCTGTCAACTCAGCACTGGTCAATTTTCCTGCTACTACCCCATCATATGAAGAAACCATTGCTGAAAATAGTGCCATAAACTCATTTGTGGTCTTAGCTGAAAATGCATTCTGATTTGATGTTAGAGTAGATTGACTTGAGTAAACTGGGTATGTAACCGCAGCTTTGTGAGTAAAACTTTCACTTGAAGAACCCCGAGACATATTTGCATGTCCACTTGAAGTATTTTCCACATAAAATGCAGTCGTCGGCGGATTTGAGTTAGCTTTTGCTTTTGCATGCATAGTTGACGCATTCTCACCAAAATACACATCAGGATTTTGAACTTGAGCTATTAGAGTTTTAACTCGCTTCATATCTAATTCCCAAGCAAGTAGAGGGAGATTTTTTACCATCTAATTAATTTTTTCTGCATTATTTCGTAAAACACGGGGCATTTTTCTTGTCAGTCTTTCTAACGAGACTTATGAGATGACGTCAAACGGAATTGTCCAGATTTTTATCTGGTCATGGAATTATTTCGTTTATTTCATGTTTGGTTTCTTCAAGTTTTTTGTTGACGTCAAGGCCACGTTAGTGAACGACCACTGACGGAGAGGTTTGGCTCTGTTTGGGCCCAGTCGCTACTTTTTCGTTATGTCTCACTTCAAGTTGCTTAGCTGATGCAGCGCTGATGTCATCTAACCGAATTAACTGGAATCTCAGTTAAATATTGGAATATTCCGTTAAAGTCTCTAACGGAAGACCGTTACTTGAATAAAATTTACGGTCTTCTCAGATTTATTCCAAATTGCAACGTTTTGCACCAGAATTCTTCACGGAATATTTTTTCTAGTTTATTTTCTTCGCCAAAAATTATGAACACTCGGTCAGCCCAATAAATTTTGCGTTTATGCTCGGGATCTCAGTTTTTTCACCGATTTCGCACGATCTCGCATCCAACCCAGTCAACGCGAAGCAAGTTCAGTATTTATGGATCATTCACAACTGTTAGCACCCGGCTTCCGGTTTTTCGCAAGATTGTCCGATTTCAGGATTTTTTGTACCGTTTTCTCTTCGGAATCTAGTCCTTAACGGTTCCACTCTCTGCATCTGATTTTTCGTTTCCGCATCGGATGTTTTCAGAGGGATCTAGAGAAAAGGGGGGAACTTCTATGGATTTGGATTATCGGGTCGATTATCTGAAGTTGGAGCATTTTCAGTCATTGATTGGTTTATCTATTTTGTTGTGTTGCGATTTTCTCTCCAATGTTCAGCATTCTTAGTATTGTACCCGACCGTGTGACGAGTTAAATTCAGCACTGGATCTCAACTGTAGTAACAAGAACAGAAGAAGCTTATTCAAAGGGGAACCTTTACAACAGAAAGATTCAGGTTTATCAGTTGTATTCTTTGAAGATGATCAGAGCGATTCTTCACCAAATATGACAGATTTGATACTGTCAGCGAAGGGGGATCCGTTGGAACTTTTAGATAAGCATCTTTACTCGACGCCATCAAATCTATTCTCGAATAATTCGGTTGAAGAATCCATTGTGATTTGATTCAGAGACGCGGGGTTGTGATGCTCGAAGGCTTGGCAAGTCCGGACCGAAGACGTTTTCTTGAAAAGTCTACCGTTCGGGCCAACGGTCAACGGAAAAGTCAACGGAAGATCGGTTCGAGCGAGTCAGAGCTTCATATTAACTAAATCATCTTTGATTTAATTAATAATAATTATGTCATTTGTTTATTTGTATTTGCTCATTTGTATGTGTGTTAGCTAGTTAGTGGGCTAGTCAAGCACACGAGCTCTCTATAAATAGGAGCTTATAGCTCCATTAGAAAAAAAATGAATAAGGATGTTCTAGAGATGTGAGCTATCATTTCAGAGAGAGCTACACATTGGTTTTAGTTAACCCAATGTGACCATGGATTTCCAATGACGAGTTTGGCAATCATTCGGTTCGTTGTAATCATTCAGCAATAATCAATGAATCGTTTGTTTTAATTCTTTTCTTGTCATTTATTATCTTTGTATTCTCTTCATCCCGTCTCTCTCGAATCCACCTTTGTTCTTGCTCAAGATCGGGATTCTCGATGTGAAATCGGTGACAAAAAGCGTGACCTTTGGTATTATATGGTCACGTATATTTGTGTTTTAGCCACATATAATTGGAAAAAAAAAAGTGGCCAAAGGGTAGTTGAAATCAGATAATTTGTCCCAATAAGCGTGGCCAAATGGTGGCAACGGCCACGTTAAAATATAAAAAGTGTGGCCTTTGGTATTATATATATGGTCACATATATTTTCTTAATTAATTACAATTAATTATATATTAATTAATTAGTATAGAGAAACCTTAAAAATCATATATTATAATTAAAAATTAATGTACATACACTAATCATGACGCTGTTCAAAAAGATAACATACGACACTAGCTAATCAAAGTTTAATTTCTATAATAATTAATTATAATTTCTTGTCCGTGCTGATCAGCTGCTTCTGCTGGTGCCGTGTGATTTTTCTATTTATCACATTTTGATTCTTCAGCTGGTTTGGTGTTACGTACACTTTCGGCATCTTTTTCCGATCATTATTTACCTGGAAACATGACAAATAAAACCGATCAGATATATATAATATATATATAAAGTTAATTAATTAGCGGATACGATTAATTAATGTAGTAATTACCTGTGGTTGTTCCAATACTTTTTGCACCGTAGAATGATCAACCGGCTGTGATCTATCTGACTTGTTATTAGAATGAAGGATCATTCGGTTCATCGGCCATGCAATAATATATTTACTTTCAACCTCCGAAAGCGTTGTTTTACCATCTACTGGGAATGGTAAAAATGTTGCGCCCTTTTTGACCTGATAGGCTCTATTTTCTACGGGCAACCAGGCAGCTAATGGACTTCCATGAATCTGCTCATCTGTTTTGTTTTGGTAATAATTCAGCCATTCCCACGACGTTCAGTGGATCCCCCCTCGACCATGTGCAACATCGGCAGTTTGGCTCCCCGGACGCAGAAAGTGACATAATAATAATAATAATAATAATAATAATAATATTAATTATAGCATATATATAAACAATTAATTAATTAAAGTAAAAAATACAAAATCGTGGTATATACTAATCTATATACCTCTTGGATTACTGGCTGCAGATCGGTAGCAGCTGCAATGGACACTATAATTATTTGGCTTTCTGATTTGAAGATCACTCTTCTTAGGAGCTGCAGGTTTTGCATGTAGTTCTTATTCTTTTGAAAATTGACACCATGTAATTAACTGATTAGTAACATATATATTAATTAACGATAACGTCAAAGCGATTTGTCAAATTTCTAAATTAATTATATATATATATATATATATATATACCACTTCCTGCTCTGATGCCCAGCATCACTGGCTGCAGCAGCTGCTGCTTCTCTTGTTATTTTTCTCTTTCTCACCTAAAGAAGATGATTGCTATTAGTATAATTAGATTATTATATAGCAATTAGTTATGAGCCTAAGTACACAACTGTGTAAATTAAAATAGTTACACTTTCCTTTTGCGACGCGTAGATGGGGCAGTAGCGTGTTGTGATAGAGTCGCAGAAGAGACCTACAATTCAATTAATTAATAAAATCATATCGATCATAACCGGGAAACATTAGTTAACTATCCTGATGAACTTTAACTATCCTGATGGGTTATCATAGCCGGCACAGTTTAGTAATGATGAATGATATTCCTAAGCAACCCTCAATGTTCCTGATGAACTTTAACTATCCTGATGAACTTTACCTATACTGCGTCAACTTTAACTATCCGGATGAACTATAGCAAACACGGTTAACTATAGCTTAGCTTACCCATGTTCATCCAGATGAACTAGCTAGAATCTTCCGGATCAACTCTAAACTATCCCGATGAACTTTAACTATCCTGATGAACTTTTTACTATCCTGATGACCTTACCTATCCTGAGGAACTTTAACTATCCACTAACTTATGTTCCCGTATGAACTATAAGTACAGACGCATGTTCATCCAGATGAACTAGAATCTTCCAGATCAACTCAAATTCAGAACTGTTTCAAATCCGTACCTTATCGGCCGACCTTTGAGATGAGTTTGATTGAGTATATTGTTTCCGCGATGTATTGCGCGCAGAATTGATCATGTCCTACGTACAATTAATTCAATTAGTTAATTAATTAATAAATAAATAAATATATATATATATATATATATATATATATATATAGTTTGTCCCTTACAGACGCTCTATGAACTTGTTTATCTTGAATCACAGACTCCATAGCCGCCATAAGCTTATCAATTCTCTCATCCTTATTTAACCATATCAGTGAGGCGCTCAACCTCTTGATCCTTTTTCTCACGCAGCTGTCTTTCATTTTTAGCTCCTGCTTAGTTTTTAATCGTTTCTTTCGATCGCCCTTTTGGTACACCCTGCCAATATCCACGTTGAAGTCACTCCATACCCAATACCTTTTAGTAATCACCCCTTTTCCTTGCCAAGGACCAGTGTCAGAAATTGTTCCGCAATCTTTAACTGCCACAGACCCCGCATTTATCTTTGTTTCATTCTCGGCCTGCAGTAATATAATTTAGTTAATTTAATGAGGTGCTGTTAATTTTTAACATGTGAATAATTAGGTATATATATAGCAATTAAACTTACTATATCATCTGTGATGCCCTTCACCACAGGGGTTTTGCATCTCCCCCCTCTTTTATTTACCCTTCCTTTCCTCCACATAAACGCTCGAGTAGGGGCAATCATCAGCTGCAATTTCTTTGTTTTGTACCTTGTATTATAATAATAATATATATATCAGACTTGAAACATAAACGTTCTTAACCATGACTGGGTGTAACACACTTAGCTTATTACTAGTTTTTCTCTCAGAAAGACGAATCCCCCGCTGTCTTATTGAATGATCATAAGTATAATTTTGCCGAATCTTTTGAATCTTTGACGTAGCCTTTCAACAGAACAGTAGCAATATATAATTATAATCTCATTAATTAACACTTATTAGCTTACTTAATTAATGAAATCTGCAGTTTGAATTGAATAAAAACCTCGAATTCTTCAGATTCTTGTATATGCTACAAATCTGTCTCAGTCTTCTTTTTTCAATAGAGTGCGATAATATCTTCTGGGAACTTTCTCAAGCACGGTGGGTTTTGCTAGGTTGGGACGAATGTGTTTTTCGCAACATATTTTTTTCTAAAACTCCTTAGCAACCCACCAAGCCGTACCATTATAGCGCCCCTCCCCCTTCGACAGTCATCATTTTGAAGCATTTATATAAAAATAACATATGACAGGATATTTAGAGTCGATGGCAATCAGTAATAACCTAATATGAGAAAATGTTTAATCTGTTTCATAACCTGAATCGCTGCCCACATTTTGTTGTCCTCTATTGGCACCTTCCTCCATTCTAGATACCTCAATCTAATCCTTGCCAACAATGTCTCCCATAAAACTGAAAATTTTGCGTCATACCGCACCCCGCCACCCTTCCCAGTGCATCAAATGTTAAAGCCCTACCTCTGTATGGATTTTTCTAGAAATCTGGGCACGCCACTTCTCACTACTTGTTACATCTCCCCCTCTTGTTTGCTTGGGGAGCAGAGGCTTCCCATTTGCATTGTCGACTACTTGGGTACGACTCTGGGCATCATTTTCGACTTGGGCATTAACTAGTTCCTCCCATGTCCTCTTCACCCGAATCATCGTCAGTATTGTTATCCATTTCCTCTTCATTATCCGAATGATCGGCATTGTTATACATTCCATCATCTTCCGAATAATATTCATTGTCATATGCTTCACCTTCAATTTCCATTGTTAAATCAGATGAATGGGTAGACGACAGTGAATAAAATACAGATTAATGAAATAAATGCGATGGAATAATTTAAGAACTAAATAATTGAGATGAAAATGATCTACTGAAGATGACAGTGAAATTAATATATACTCACGGAATTAGGTAGTGATCTTCTGAAGATGATAGTGGTGTGACTAATCTGGAAACTCTGATCAGTCAATTAGAGGTACAGTGTAACTTTTAGTGATATGGAAGAAGAGAGTAATGAATCGTTTTGGTGATAAAGTTTTGGTTAGAGGGAGTTGAATAGGAACTGATCAATGAATTTTGGGAAATTTGAAAAATGGTGAGAAGTAATTTGGGGATTAAATAGGATCGATCCGGGTGAAAACATCTCAGCTAATAAAGGATGTGACAACAGCATTTATCGGATTTAATATAAACTCAATTAATACGATTTTTTAATATTTATCTTGAATTTTAAAGAGTTAACATGGACTCAAAAGCTTAAACCACCAAACCACAGGAACGCAAAATCGTATTTAACTTTATTTTAAACATACCTTTAAAATAATCTTTAAATGTAAAATGGAATACTAAGCAATAAATTTAATGTAGGATCCTTATCCTAAAAAATGACCCTGCATTGCCCCTGATCACACCTTATTGGGCCGTCATTGGTCCTAACCATGCTTATTGGTTACATACACACCTTACTGGGACTCATGGGCCCAACTGACCCTCGTTGCCCTCTAAACACACCTTATTGGGCCATGATTGGTCCTAAACACAACTTATTGGTTACATACACACCTTATTGGGCCATCATTGGTCCTAAACATGCTTATTGGTTACATACACACCTTATTGGGACTAATTAGTCCCAACTGGCCCTCGTTGCCCCTGAAGCACACCTTATTGGGCCATCAGTTGGTCCTAATTGCGCAACTTATGGGTTGCATACACACCTTATTGGCTACTATTGCCCCGAACATGCTTATTGGTTACATACACACCTTACTGGGACTCATTGGTCCCACAGGTCCTTGTTTCCCCTAAACACACCTTATTGGGTATCTATGGCTTGGTTGG
>JBCNJP010000010.1:46980119-47086562 GCA_039602395.1 Deinandra increscens subsp. villosa | reverse complement strand
CTTGTCATTGTCGTCTTTGGATGAACTGCAGGATCAAATACGAACTGAAAGATTTGAATGGATTGACAAGGGGATGGATCGAAAAGTCTCAACTGGATCGGAAAGACAGCTTTTCGATCGGGCAGAGTTTCGGCTCGATCAAAAAGTGTAAGCAGATCGAAAAGTCACGAAGGGACTTTCCGATCGAAACAGAGCTGATCGAAAAGTCACGAGGGGACTTTCCGATCGAAACGGAGCTGATCGAAAAGTCACGAAGGGACTTTCCGATCGAAACGGAGCTGATCGAAAAGTCACGAAGGGACTTTCCGATCAAAATGGACCTGATCGAAAGTCACGAAGGGACTTTCCGATCGAAAAGTGTCCAAAAGGGTCGAAAAGCCAAAATTTCGATCGAAATAAGGGTCCAAGCCACAGATTTTCGATCGAATAGCTTAAAGTTCACGGACTTTTCTCGGCTTCTGCTCCACTCCATCATCACAAGCTTGAGCTGTCTTAACTTTCTTTAATTTCGACACTTTCCTAGATTTCTGAAGTGAACCAGATTGTGCCTTGCGCAGAAAAGCTGATAAGGAATCTTCTAGATGATCATCCAAAGAAGGGTCATGATTGTTTTGTGTCAAATTCTCACCCGAAGTCTTCTTCTTTGCTGACTTACTTTTGCATCTCTTGGTTTTCTCTTTACCACTGTTTCTTGACCCTTTAAGCTCTAAACCACCCTCTTTATCGTTCTTTGTCAAATTCTCATCCATAGCCTTCTTCTTCACAACCCTTTTCTTTTTCTCTTTACCACTGCTCTTTGACTCTTTCTTGACACTCCCATCAATTCCATCCAAATCCATGTTCTTCACAATCGGTTCTTTCATCACTGTTTCCGATTCTGTATCCAAATCTATGTTCTTCACATCGATATCTAAATCCGTCCCTTTTGCAGTACTAATAGCCCTAGACTCTTTCTTCGGGCCCTTCAATTTCTTCCTAAAAATAGCCATTGTATCATCCATACCACCCAATTCATGATCTTGAGAACCATCACTTTCCACTTTAACCTTCTTAGGCTTCCTTCTACTTTTAATCTTAAACATCGATCCAATCGGTTCATCATCATTCGAATCAGCCCCAATTTCAATCTCACCAGATCTTTTCTTTTTCACCAATTTCTCCACATCCATCTTCTCAGCCCTAATTTCACCAACACCAGAATTCACATCAAACCCTAACCCAATTTCCTTACATCCCCCAACTTGCAACAACCCTAGACTTAATCCGGGATTGTTACCATCACATTCCATTTATCAGATAACAATCAATCCTACCCTCATGTCCCACACAAATCCTCAAATTCGTTCAACAATTCAAAAATTGAAACTAGCTTCCAATCAAAATCCCTGTACAGAAGTGGCGAAGATTAACAACCATCGTCTTCACACTCGCCGCAAGCAAAAGAACACACTGGGTCGCTAGCCTTTTAATGGAGAAATTTAACAAATTTACCGAAAAGTTGAAATGGGTATTTGATAGAAACGACCTCGAGGATCGGTGCCTATATATGCCCGAGTCGAAGGAAGAATTTTTGTCTTCGGGAGGGACGTGGGGTGTTTAGGGTAATTTTAGTTCCGAAAACATAATTTTGGGTCAAAGTTATTAACTTGCTTTAATTGTGGCAATCCTGGTCACATTGCCCGAAATTGTCTCTATCGCCCCTATGAGCCATATTATCCGCAAAGTCGGAGTGTTTCGTCTCAGGATTCAATAAAGTCTAAGCCAATGAAGGTGCAACCACCTAAGGCGATGAAGACTGTTTCTCCTTCGATAAAACCCTCTGATCAACATTGGGGCGCTGCCAAAGAGCAAAGAAAATTTTCAAATCAAAATTATGTTTTTCCAAATTTTGAGAATTTTCATAAAAAGGTGAAGAAACCGATTTCAAAACAACACAAAGTTGACAAACCTAAAGTTACTCCTCCAAAGGTAACTAAAACTGTTTTGAAAAGGAAACCTGAAATGAAGAAGGTTGAAATACCTAAAGTCACTACTTCAAAGGTGACTAAAACAACTTTCAAATCACCTGGTATTTGGAAACCAAAATCAAAGGCAGCTGCAACTCAAATTCCTGATTTTTCAAAGGGCATGTGTTTAAAAGAAGTAACTTTCATTGATTCATCGGGTTTACCCAGAACCACAATGGCCTGGGTTTTAATGGCTAACTAATCTCTCACAGTGTGCAGGAACAGTCAAGGAGGACTTTCATTAACCTTGTTTGTTTGTGACAGTGATTGTTCCAGGCACAGGATAGGAGGCATCTCTCTACTACATGACATGAAGGTTTCAATGGAGTGTATGTCTCTATGTGAGAGGTAAATCTGAAAAGATCAGCAGAAAAGGTAACATTGTCTGTTTCTTGGCTAATTTGATGTGAAGTCTGGTAGTGCATTAAACAAAACCCATTTCTGAAAATTTTCAAAAGATAAACTTTGAAGGTTAGCTTGGCCAGTTTTTAGTACATATTTAGTATTGTGTCAGTGAGTGTTAAAAAAAAAATAATAAATAAATAAAAATAATAATAAAAAAAATGTGTGTTGTTATTAAAAATAAAAAAGCAAGGGGAAGAATAGGAAAGATGAAATTGTTGACCCCTCAAAATTAAATTGTGCTTATTAATTTTTAATCTTTTGTTTGTGTGTTTGAGAAGGTGGGAAGTGAAATAAATTTCCGTTTTGGAGATGGCTGACACGCGTAAGGCAGATGTGAAAGACATGATCCATGGTGATATGCTGGTAGGCTCGGCTCTAAAATCTGAAAAGGTATGCGTTACACACTTAAAGATAACGTATGGCAGTTTGTTGGGTAACAGCACTTAGGTTAATTGCATTTCTATTTGACTGCATGTTCAAGTTCCCGATACACACGCTTGTCTCCAAGAGTGTGAAATTGAGCTCAAAAATTCGGTGTCCCCTCTGCTTTGCGTGAGCAATGACCTGGGGATGCTTCACATGTATGTAAGGCTCTCCTCTGCTTTGCGTGAGCAATGACCTGGAGTTGTCCATACATACGTACTTCTAGATCATCTAAAATCAAAAAAATAAAAAAAATAATATACACCCAAAAGATGCCAAAGAGCACATCAAAAGAGACCCTCAAGTGTCCAAAACCCTCAGCCTTTGTCACTGATGAGATCATTGTTAAAAATGTTTCAAAAATTCAGCTGACTCTGTATATTATACCCAAAAATTCTATGTGATCTATTCTTTCTCTTCTCAATCCAGTCTGGAGCTTAGTTTCAAACTTCTGGTTCAGGTTGTGAAAATATGTGGTAGGGAATTTATATGCTTGATATTGTGCAATAACATGTACCTAGGATTTGTTGAAACCCACTTGCTGTTCATAATTAATGCACCAATAAAAGATAATAAAGTGACAAACAGCCTGAATAAGAAAAGGGTTTGAGTTTAAAGTGGATCAGTATATTGGCAATCACCTGGACGTGTTCGAGTAACAGAAGCTGAAAAGGGTTCCTCGGTCAGATTCATACGGTTTGATCCCATAGAAACCTTCTCGTTTAGTAATTTGGTATGTTGGTTTTTATTTTTATTTTTCTTTCGTGTTATCTTAAGTTTTTATTGTTTATTTTGTTTTACAACCATGGCCAGGTTAATTTAAAGGTTTTAATAAGTTTTTATGGGTCTTGTGCAAGAAAGTATCACCCCTCCAGAATCACAGGGGTAGATAATGTGAAGAGTTCTCGGGTTCGGGGGAAGTGCTTTTGGTTAAATAATGCTAACCCGATAACCAGTCATCGTCTGGTTAGTGTCTGTTTCATGTTGTGTTTGACAGGTTAAGTGAGAAAGACAACTCATGGAGAAGAAGGTCAAGGACTCAGTTGACCAAAGCAAGAACTCTACTGCTGATCAAGTTGAAGAACCAGCCGGAAAAGGACTTACCCTATGCTTAGGGGAAGTTTGTTGGTTGTTCAAGTAAAGCTTCCAAAGACACCGTTCTCAAGTTTAGGGGAAGCTAATTGAAGAAAAGATGTAGAGCAGTCACAACAAGAAGTTCAAGAATGCCAAGACAGAGGTTTTCAAAATTTGTCCTCTGAAGTCACCAGCAAGTCAAGTCAGTTACCGATGATTCAGCAAGGACTCAACGGTTTTCAAGAAGAAGCAAGTATTTGAGAATCCTCCTCTCATTACGAGTTTAACATTTGAAGTTCAAGCTGATGCTGATAAAGAGAGAGAGCCATCTAACATCCCATATGCTGCCCATTGAAGATTGTTAAAGAAAAGAATCTTCTTCAACCCATGCTCAAGCCAAGGAGAAGACTGCAAGTCTGAAGATTGAAAGTAGAAGACATTTAATAGCACAAGCCAAGGGGAAGATTGTAAGGGAATAATTTGTGGCTTGTGTATTAAATCATCACTTGGTGGACTATTTTGAAGGCCTATGTGATAGAATAGGTGTAAAATAGCTGGGTTATGGTTATATTGGGTCATTGGGCCAGTTTAGACATGATTGGGCTCATTTACAAAGTGTTTAGGGGATGTTTAGTGGGCCTTTAAAGTCCAATACGGGAATTTGATGTAGTTTAGGGTTTTTGGATGGCTTGTTTACCAAGATTGTCCATTCCTATTTATAGGACCCCTAGTCTACTTTGTAGGGGTTGGCCATTCTAGAGAGAGACCAGAGAAATAGAGAATTCGAGATTCTCTGAGGTGTACTAGACGATTTTCATCAATTGTAATCGTGTGCATCAACCAGGTTTTCTAAGTCATATTATTGTGTTTATTGTTTTATTTATTTCTCATCTTGAATCAATCAATCGTCGGGATTCCGCACCTTCGATTGATCGTCGATATCGTGTAAGGATCGTTTCGGGACTTACAACGTGTTTCACGTCTCTAACCTAAAGAAATGTTTGGCTGAAGACATCGAAATAATTCCTTTGGAGGAATTAGAAATTGATGAACATTTGAGATTTATCGAGCAACCGGTAGAAATCATGGGACGCGAGGAGAAAGCCCTCAAACGTAGCAAGATTCCGATCGTCAAGGTTCGTTGGAACTCAAAGCGTGGACCTGAATATACTTGGGAACGAGAGGATCAGATGAAGAAGATGTATCCTCACTTGTTCGGGCAAACGCCCACGGAAACTCAAGGTATGATTTGATTTTAAGGACCAAAATTCCTTTAACAGGAGGAGGATGTGGCGACCCTAAAACTTTTGCTTTCTTTCCCCAGCAACTACAGCAACGACGACAGCTGAGGCTGCGAACACTACAACGCAAGAATAATTTTCGGGACGAAAATTCCACTTACAAGGGGATGATGTGACATCCGAGAATTCCAAGGTTAACTTCCGTTAGACAATCTCCGTTAGTTACGTTATAAGTGTTAACTTAGTAACTAATGCTTAACTAGGCCGAGTACGTCCACAACCTTTGGTTGATCACCGAACCCGTCCATATGTGTTATGTGTTTACTTATTTATTGTCATTATGTGCAATGTGATTTAAACGCATGATTTAGTATTGATAATAGAATGTAAATTGGCCACTTTTGGTTTCCAGCGAAACTACCGAGCGAAACTTTAGATTCGCTCGGTAGCCGGCTAAACTGTTTGACTTACATGTGTTCAGAGCCAGTTTCGCTTGGCCAGCGAAACTGCCAGCGAAACTAGCCCCTGATATATATATTTTATAAAACCCTAGTTACATCCCATTTGCATCATCTCCACACTAAACACACACACACTCTCCTGGAATCTCTGGTCAGTCGAGAAGCACCACGAGTCGACGTGATCTCAGCCTCGAGACATCATCCATTCGAACCCTAGATCGAATCGTGAGTCCCAAAACTATTCTTCATGCATTTTCTATGTGTTTTACCTTAAAGCATGCCTAGATCTTCATGTAATCACTTGATCTTCTGATATGATGCTTAGGAAGGCTAGATCTATCATAAAGTCTGTAACTTTACGTTTGAAATCAAACCATAATGAAGATTCATGCTAGTTAGGTCATTTTAGGTTCAAAATGTGTTTTTGGTGATTTGAATGTGAAAATCCATGTTTAAAGTGTTAAAGCTTACTGTTTTATGTTGGTAAATGATTATGCATGCTAAATATTGAATCACATGAAGTATGGACACTGTGTGTTCTCTGGGTGAAACTATACAGCGAAACTATTTATGCATCCAGCGATACTATGTAGCGAAACTGTAGTGTCGCCCGCGAAACTAAGTAGACCTGCTCGAACGAAACTACCGAGCGAATCAACCTGAACAAAAGTTCAAACCAGTTTCGAGCAAATCTAGGCTAGCGAAACTGCGTCAGCAGTTTCGGGCGAAACTAGCTAGCGAAACTGTGTCATCGGGTAATCCCTAGCGAAAGTGCTGCCCGTGCACCTAGCGAAACTATGTAGCGACACTAAGTAGCGAAACTATGATCTGACCAAAACCCAACTTGTGCAACTTGTTTGAATGTTATGCTATGACTTACATGATTATGCAATAATGAAACATGCCTTGATTTCTGAATTATGTGAACCCTTGTTATGATCAACCATCGGTGTCATGTGTCGGTATGTCGTGTCACAGTTCCAACGTGCTATGTTATGGGCCATAGTGACTTAAGTTAAAGATTAGACACAAAACTAATACTTAAGACCTAAACGTGTTCATAGGTCTTCGATAAGCAAACAATATTTGGATTACTTAGCAAGTGTAGCAGTGCAACCAAAGGTGAGTGTCACTAACCCATTTACCGTGAACCCGATTGGGTCACACTGAATAACTTAATGAAAAACAATGCTGACAACCTTATGAGTGCTATGCACCTCTCTGATGAACTTGAACTTAGGAGTGCTTGGCACCCACTTGATGAACTTGAAGTGTTTTATGGGAGATACTTATGAAATACTCAAACAACTATTTCTAAAACGAAACTGAAAATGTTTTCGGGATTCATGAGAACCCAAAGTAAACCGTTTTAATATGGCTAGTGTAGGTTAAAGTCTAAACCACACGATATCACATGATTTCTAAGGATTGCTTTATAACTGAAAAAGTCCTCAACTTAATTGTACCATTAATTGTAAAGCGAGGGGATGTTGGGTAGATCTACTGGAGTTTGACAAACTCCGCCTCGTGACACGGGAAGTGCACGGAGGTACAATATCAGCCTATCTGACCGTGGTCCCGAGAGGACACGGGGGAGGCAAAGCCGCGATGACGTAGGTCCGCAAAACAAAATAGATGATGGCGCTGCCACTACAATTATCAGTCAGCTTTGGTACAGACTTCCTTAGTGCATGGAACAACGGATTAGCTACCCGCGATATCGGTTGAGCACTTTAACTATACAAAACTAGTACATACCCGATAACGTAGGTTACGGACAATACTTTTACTAAACCACAATACTATGATTATGGATATCACTAAGCATTGCTTTTCACAAATCAATATTACATAAGTATATGTTGACACGATTATGATTATGAGACCGGGCCACTACATGACAAGCCCACCGTGAACTCACCAACCGTTAGGTTGACACTTGCGTGGTTTAAACTTTTGCAGATCGCTGAGGAGTATCCGGAGCGGGTTGGCATGGCACAAGAAGACATTTTATTTTTGTTTAAACTTATTTGGGAATTTAAAACATTGAATTTGTAAAGCACGTGGTTAGTGCTGAGATAATATTTTTCCGCTGCGTATTTTGAAACCTTAAATTTATGATATGTGTTTGGACTAACTCTGATTCGTTTAGTATTTGTAACTAATGGTTGTGGTCCTGGTTTGCTCGTACCCCTTAACGGTATAAACTCCGTTAGTGGTTAAATGGGGGTGCGACAGCTTGGGTCAAAACAATTTTTGATGTGTGATAAAAAATGTTATGTGTAAAGATTCATGCACATCTTCACCATATAATGTGTTTATAAAAATTCTTAGTTTGTCTTCCAAATCAAAAGAGCTCAGTAGCTCCATTCGCAACACACAAAGAAGCGTAGGGGTGAGGTTTGCACTTTTGCAATTAAAAACCTACCCACTTTAGGGAAGCATGGCGACCCGACTTATACCTCTCTTAGAGTGTGTTCAAATGGGTGAGCCGGTGTTTCTTTTTGTTAGAGCATATTCCTATGCTATGAGTGTCTCGTGTATTGTATCTATGTGAGCGTGTCTAAGTGATAGTTGTAGTGACTATTTGGTTATGGGCGTACCATATGGTCCGGCGGATCATGTGGTCCGGCGTATCAGTTTGATACGCTAGGTGATTAGTCACTTACTATAAATAGGGTGTGTTAGAATGTGCATGGGAACCAGTTGAAACACTTCTGTCATTCTACACCTTTCTGTGTGTGTTTCTAGAGAGAGAAACTAGAGAGTCTTCTTTGTATCTTCAAGTGATCAATAAGAATTCTCTTATTTACATCCGTTGTTACTATGATTGATTGATACACGCAGTAGTAAGATCGTATTTCGTTTCTACAAGTGGTATCAGAGCTTTTGGTTGCTCTACTGCTGTGTTTTTGATCAATTTTCGGAGTTTTAGAGAGAGAAAGCTTGGGTTTGGTAAGTTTTTCTTCAATTTCTTCCAATTCTGAGTGATTCCAAGGATAAAAATGATTTCTGTATGCTCCTGGGGTATTTTCGCATCATATTGATCTAGTTTTCAGCTTCAATTATCAAATATTGTGAAAATCAGTCGATTTTTACGTTTTCTGCGACTGGTCCGCCCGAAAAACAGTCTGGTCCGCCATATGATCCGCTAGGCAATCTTCATCAGTCTGATCCGTAGCAGTTACAGCGTATCAGTGTGATCCGCTGGTTTATTTGGTCCGCCGTACCAAATTTGATCCGCTGAAGATTTCTGATCCGCTAGTTCATCTGATCCGGCATCTGGTCCGCTAGTTCAATTCTGATCCGCTAGTTCATTTCTGGTCCGCTGAATATCATCTAGTCCGCTGGGATTTATCTGATCCGCAGTTTCATACTGATCCGGAATCTGGTCCGCTGACTTTGTTTTGGTCCGCTGACAGAAAAGTGACTTTCACTAAAACTGACGTAACTTGCAAACCGTTTGGAGTTACGGAACCCAATACCAGCCAAAACGTTCGTCTTTCCGAGATCTAGGACTTGTACCGGCCTATGGCCAGTACTGAGCAGTTTTGACCCCCAAAATCCGCTTGGAAGACCTTCGTTTTTGAGTTCGAAGTTTTGAAGTATCATTTTACGTTGAAAAATGTCTGATTTTCAAGCGTTTGCGGCTATGCAAAGCACGGTACAAGCTATGCTCAATTTTGATAATGAAATAGGAACAAGTCAGAAAGTTCCCAAGTTGTTAAAATTGGAAGATTATCAAAATTGGAAGCAACGTTTCTCTGCATACATCAGCACAAATGATATTGATTTGTGGATTCCGATTCGAACGTTGTATGTGCGTCCAACTGACAATGGGGAATATAAAGAGATTCAAGATTTTGATAAGGATGAACGAAGAAGTTATGAACTTGAACAAAAAGTTTATGGTTATCTTACCATGGCTTTACCTACTGAGTTGTTACATCAATTCAGTACTTGCAAGAAGGCTAAACAGTTATGGGATGCTTTATCTGCTCGATGTGAAGGCAATGATCAGTATAAGAAGAGTCGAAGGAAAGTGTTGAACAAAGAATTTGAAAATTTTCAACAATACGACAAAGAAAATATTTCTGCTCTTGTTTCAAGATTTTCACATCTAATTAGTGAGATGAAAGTAGTCAAGATTGAAAAGACCGAGGAAGAATTGAAAGAGAAATTGATGGAAGCATTACCAGAGAAATGGGAAAATTATGTGTTGTTGCTCACTCATGACAAAGACTATTCCACATTATCATTTCATGATTTGACTGGAAAGCTTCATGCTCGAGAAATGGAAATGATGAATTCAAACAAGTCCACTGCTCAATTACAAAATCCTGAGTTATATCATGGACAAAATTCTGCAAGTATCAATGCAAAGTCTAAATCATCTGGTTATGATACATCAAATCCACCTCAAACAGCATTTGTTGCTGATCATGGATCAGGAAAGTATGAAAGTTCATCAAGGAGGTGCAGTTTCACTACTCCTGATAGATCATCTGCCAGTTCGATTAATGGGAAGTCAGCTGAAGATTTAGTTGCGTTGTTATCTGGATTCATATCATCTTCTTCTGGCGATATTTTTAGTCAAATTGGTAACTCTTGCCTATATAGAGAGGATTTAGATCATATGGATGAAGATCAGTTGAACAAATTAGATTTGGAGTGGCAGTTTGCTATGCTAACTGAAAGAGGTAGAAGGTTTATTAAGAAACATGGAACGACATCTATTTTTCAAGGAGACAAACTTGGTTTGAATAAGTCACAGATCAAATGTTTCAAATGTTCCAAATATGGTCATTTTGCTCGTGAGTGTCCTGCAAAAGAAAAGGTGGTTCAGACAGCTGATAAAACTGCTTCACCTCAAATTGCTTTGACTGCTATTTCTTCTGCATCAAAAGAACAAACATTGAATGAAGGTTATGATTGGGAGGCTGATTTTCCTGATGAGTCGTGTTTTGTTGCTCAAATTGTTCACAGTGATGACGAAGAAGAGATAACAGATTCTGATTCAGATGTTAGTAGTTATGGAAATAGTGGTTATGAATCTGTCTGTGAGTTTTGTTCTCAAAAAGATAAAATGATTCAAGGATTAGTTAAGGAAAAAGAAGATTTGGTTGCTGATAGAGAAAAGTTGGAAGGTATGATTCAAGAGTTAGAATCTCAGAAAGAAAAGTTTTCAGATCTTCAGACAGAGTTAATTGAAAAAGAGTTGCAGTTTCAAGGTGTTGAGCAGGAATTTGAAAAGAAATTTACAAAATTATCTGAAGAAAAGGCTGACTTAGTCAAGGAAGTTGCGAAATGGAAGGCAGAAGCTGAGGATGCTGCCAATGATTTTAATAATTTGTTTGAAAAGTCCAAGATTAAACTTGATTTACTTACCAAGGCTTCTGATGATTCGGTTGCTAAAATTGAAGCATATCAGCTTGATATGGAGAAGTTGTTAGATGAGAAGCGAGAACTGGCAAGAGTAAACAAGTTGCAAAATGCAAATTTGGATATTCAGAAAAGAAACGAAGATAAACTCGAGAAGGAATTGTTGGCCGCTCTAGATGAGTTGAGATTGCAAAAGTATGAAACTAATAAAGTGGCAAAGAAGCTCATTGCAACAGAAAAAGAGTTGGCTGAAGCTAATCAAAGAATTTCTGAATTAAAGATTGAAGTCATTGATTCAAAACGTCTTTTGAACAATGTTACTAATTCACAATCTTTTACAAGTTTTCTAGCCAAAGATGAAAATTTTGAGAAGATGTTTAACAAGACAGTCTCGCCACCAGGAAGTCTCAAAGAAGGCGTTCATGATTTGAAAGACAAGGCTGAGATTGGTGATTATTCTGAGTTTGTTGGTTTCAAATCTGTTGAAGAAAAGCAAAAGGAAAAAGGCAAAAGTATTGAAGCTTCTGAAGCTCAAAAGGTTGTGTCTGGGTCTTCGTCTTCAAAAGCTGACATTGATGAAACAATTATCAATGCTCCAAAAGATCTCAAGAAAGTTAAAGCAGAATTTTCTAGATTGGCAAAGAATGGGCATAAATCTAATGGAATGGAAGAGAAGGGTTCAGGAAAGTGTGTTGGTTTGGGTTTTGAAAGAACAGCTGCTCATGGTGGTAGTTCAAAGGTTTCAAAACAACAACAACTGAAAAGAGTCAATATAAAGCAAGTAGAGAAAGATGTCTTCAAAGCTGAGAAGGTTCAACCTGAGAGATTTTACAAACTGAAGGGTTCGGAACAAATATTTTCTGATAAAGAATTCCCGCTACATTGTGTAGATGCTCAGAAAGTTGCTGAAGTTTTTGTGAAGAATGTTGATTCAAAGACCAAGAAGCAACAAGGTGCTAAATATTCTTCTGGAGGATCCAATTCTACTCCAAAGAGCCCGACATCCAAATGGGTTCATGATCATCGATTTCAGGTATATGATAATTTTTATGATCATTTTGGAGATGAATATGTTTGTGAAGCTATGCAGGTTCCAAAACGAAGAAATGTACACAATCGCTTGTGTTACAATTGCCGACAAAAAGGGCATCTGGCACAAGATTGTCCGGTTTCTGTTGCTTCTAGTTCAAGGAAAGGAAAGGTTCCATTTGTTGGTCAAGCTGCCAAACAACGATTCATTGATGAAAATGGCAGAGTATTTGATGAATACCCACAACCTACATTTTTCAAAACTCAAGGAAGATTTATTCCACGTTTTCAAAATGTTCCATATGTAGGTTGTTCGTCACAATCGACTGTGACCGGTTCATCAGATACTGATTTACCAAAACAACAAATCTGGAAACCTAAAGTGGTTTCGAAAGGAAATCAAGATACTGGTCGACCAGAAGCAATTCGCTTCGGGTCATTTATAAACTGATGTGTTTGACCAGTGTGCAGGTACTTCTAGAAGGCCCGTTGGTGATTGCGAAGTTACTGATGGAGAAGTATTCTGCTGATTTAACTTAAATTACATGTGATATCACATTTCAAAACTGAAATTTTTCTGAAAGCTAAACTTGAAAGGTATCCATGTCGAAAGGTCAATTTTCTTTCTTTTACATTTCGTATGTAGTTTAGGGCGAGAAAATTGAAAACCAAAAATAGCGTCTTTGTGTTTTTGTTTGTGTTAAAATGAAAATCCAAAAATAGAGTTTTCATTTTAAGGGGGAGAAAAACAGAAAAATACAAAAACATTGAAAAATGAGAAATTGTATCCAACATGATTGGGAAATGATGGTACATTGGCTTACGTGTCTGACTCATGGATAAAATAGATGAAAAAGCCATAAGATCATTGTTTGATGTACTTGGTAGGCTCGGCAGTAAATCAGAAAGTATACAGATGTGATAAACACATTAAATACTAATGCTTGACCAAGTGAACAACATCTTGATGCATGTCTCATGATATCAGGGAAAAGATATGTGAAAAAGAAAATGAGAAGTCACTGTGTATACATGTGTTCATTTTGCAAACATTTAAACTTGTTTGATTTTCTTTATTTTGTCAAACGATCGGACTTTCTTTGCGTATCGAAAGATCGACCTGATTGTTGTTCGTTTGACGTTCTGCTTTATTTTCTTTGGTGTTTCGTATAACTCATCGGACTTTCTCTGCGTGTACGGGAGTACCGACCTGATTGTTGTTGAGTTATACAATTTCAACTTGTTTTATTTTCTTATTTTGTTAAATCCGAGGCCTTATCTGCGTATCGAAAGATCGACCTTAAGGTAGACGATTTAACGTTCTTATTTCTTTTTGCATGGAACACAGTTGACTAAATCATGAATACAATCATTATGTGATTAAATCACAAATGAAATCACAAAGTGTGATATAAAAGCAAAAAACATATCTGAGTATGTCTGATAGTGTGGGGTACACTGGTCAAAGCAAATTTAATCAATTCAATAACATATCCAGATGTTATGAGTATGATTGTGCCTGAGTTTAAGATGGACAAATTATACCAGTAATCGACATGACTTGTGTGCTGAAGTAATTGAAATTGAAGTGTAGTTCAGCATGATATGACCAATATGATCCCAAGTTGTGATCTTTCTTGCAAAAGACAAAAATAGTGTCTGATTCAGTATTGCATTTATGTTTCATATCTGAAAAGTTCAAAAAGATTTTCGGTGTGTTTTGATGTAAAGTTTCAAAAAGCCAAAAAGATTTTGTTTCTTATTTGTTTTCGACCAATCGATATGTGATACGAAATCAAAATTTCAAAACTATATCTTGGATTCTCGAAGAGAAATTTTGCGCCAAGATTAAATTAATTTTCAAAAAGAAAAGGAAACCGCGTTTCTGTCTTCTGAAATTGCAGGTTATGTTAAAACTCAAGCATGGTGAGAGGGAGAATATGAAGTATCTTTCACAAGTGGATCTTGAAGTGCAAAGATGTTTCAAGAGTGATCCAGCCATGCAAGCTCTATTTCTGACAAGATTTCAAGTCAAATATCGGATGCAGCCATGTTGAAGTTTGAAGACTGAAGTCTAGTTAGAGAATAGATACACTACACGTTAAGGGGGAGTTTGTTAGAGCATATTCCTATGCTATGAGTATCTCGTGTATTGTATCTATGTGAGCGTGTCTAAGTGATAGTTGTAGTGACTATTTGGTTATGGGCGTACCATATGGTCCGGCGGATCATGTGGTCCGGCGTATCAGTTTGATACGCTAGGTGATTAGTCACTTACTATAAATAGGGTGTGTTAGAATGTGCATGGGAACCAGTTGAAACACTTCTGTCATTCTACACCTTTCTGTGTGTGTTTCTAGAGAGAGAAACTAGAGAGTCTTCTTTGTATCTTCAAGTGATCAATAAGAATTCTCTTATTTACATCCGTTGTTACTATGATTGATTGATACACGCAGTAGTAAGATCGTATTTCGTTTCTACACTTTTGAGTTTTAGGACACAAATTTTATTTTATAAACAAAATCATATTTCAATAGATATTTAAGCAAATTTCGATTTTCATAAAACAAATTTGCATTAAAACCTTTTATTATGTCACAATTATCACAAATAATCACCTAATCTTAGGGTTTCTAATTATCTAACATAATTTTAATTTTAATCCTCTTTGATATAAGTAATAACCATAAATGATTTTGCATGAAACTTCATGGTTTTTACTTCTTTTTAACATTGAAAATTAAAGGTACAACATGTTGATTTATCAAATAACAAAAACCGGTTTCGATCGAGAACCTATCCACGGGTCGAGAACCGGTTTTCGATTTGGGAACCAAGCCACGGGTCGAGAACTGGTTTTCGATCGAGATTATGGTTTCTCGTTTTTACTAATTTGCGAAACCTTTTTCCAATTGTAAAACACGATTTTAAGTGAATCGAAAAGCTAGAATCTTGATTTGGTTACCCCCTTTCCAAGTTTTTATTCCCAGTAATTAATTAAAATCATAGGTGGCTCGTGATACCACTGTTTATATAATAATTTATCGATTTAAACACGAGTACGTAACGGATATTATCCTATGAATTAATCTAACTAACCGGTTAGACAACGTGTACCTTTTTAGCTCGGCAAGAGAAGATCTTCTAGGATTTGAAGTAAATCCCTCTACGATCGCACACACCACACACCGATGTACGTATGCTAGTACTCAATCACGAACTCCTCTTGATGTAGGCTTTGGTCGAACCACTCAAGAAATCGAACCCCCTTGGGTTCTTTTCCTTTTTGCCGAATTTTAGAGAGGAAAGAGAGAGAGAGTTTAGGGTTTTCACTTTATCAGATAAAATCAACACTTAAACCTTAAACCCATAAGGTTTATTTATAGTGTTTGGAGACTTGGAAAACAAGTTAAGGATTGAGATAGGGAGCCCTAATCGAAATCGGCCTAAGGCCCTATCCCAAAGCCTTCTCTCAATTGTAATCCAATTATAACTCTCTCTAATTACAACTAACACCCTTGTTAACAATTAACCATTAGTTTTTAACGACTTCTCGTTAAATGTTCGTGATAAATATTAATTAACCAATTAATTAATACAAATACATTAGTGTCAAGACATGTAACCCCAGGCTTAAATACTTTCCGGACATACGCTTATTAATACGTGATCATATCCCTACATACCAATCACCAGACATAGTCAAGCGATAGAATGCACGAAAAAGAATTAGTTGAGGGGTCATTTTGAGTGCTCGACAGGTTAGTTCAAAATGATTGAGAATGGCCAACGTAGGGGGGGGGGTTACATTGTGAAAAGTGAATTTCAAAAAAAATTCAGGGCTTCAAACAAAAAAGGGGTAAAAGGAATCCTGTAGTTCGATAATCGAATTGAGTCCAGGTAAAATTCGAATTTCCCATCTGGGAATGGATAAATGGGTTTGTTATCAACGCCGAGTACATGGTTCAATTTTTTAGGGATATGGAATTCTTCTATAAAAGCATCTAAATCTTCTTGTGATATTTTTGGAAAAGAAATCGGAAGGTTATGTTTCGTGGAAGGTTTTTTTGGAGGCTTCCATGGAAACGGGAGGAAAGAAAAGAGCAAAGGGATGAAAACTCACCTGGGAGATTGGTTGGTGGAGAAGACGATGCTAAGGCGCTAGAATGAAGGTTGCAGGTTTTTAGGGTAAAATTTTTTGGGGGAGTAAATGGGACTATAAATAGGCTAGTAAAAACAGTTTCGCTTGAGGGTAAAAATGGAAAGGTAAAGTTTTAAGTTTTTAAAATTCAAAAAGATTCTTATCAATAACTGATTAATGTGATGGGTAACTGAATTGGTACGGGGATTTGACACGCATAATTGATGAGGCGTTTATGTGTCGGATGTGTGAGAGACTCTTTAATTCAAATATAAGTCTATTAACTTCAGTTTTTCACTTAATAGACTTGGGGGACTTGATGAAGTAAAGGATCATTTGGATGTGTTATACACATCCAACCGCCTACTTCCAAGTCCTTTGGATGTGCTTCTGTTGGAAGTGTTTTGCAGGATACAAGCAGATGCTATGATGCAGATGCGAAGTAGAGGAATCAAGACCGGGGCCTATAAATACTTGAAGAATCGTATAGATTAGGGGTCGGATCTTATTTGTAACCTTGATATTACATATGCGTCTGTAACTTTCTCTCTCTAGAAAATCAATACAATCTCACATTTTTACTTAAATCTTCTCATAGTTCCATTACTTCTCATCACCTGATTTAGCGGCAATTATCCAAGGGGATTATTTGCTTTTTCATCAAGCGTAAAGGATGATGACGATTCATCAAAACACAATATGCACTGTTCATTCTCCTTAATGACCCCCAAAACCCACGTTCTAGGAAATCTTACTTTTATTATGTTGATGATCGGTGTATTCCCCTAAATATGCAATGAGGGGCCATCGATAATGTGGTTCATGATGTAATTCCGGACAAGAGTGAATATAAATCAACTCATTTAGAGCGTTTGGTTAAAAGTGCTAGTCCCATTCGTAATTTTTCCAGAAATCATTCTTTTACTTTCTGGATCAGTATGGCTTGGTTTACCCCTAGGCTTTGGCCTGTATTAAAGTTTGAAGATGAGGGTAAGGCACCTCTTTTAGAATTTAATAAATTCCCAAGAACCTTAAAATCTTACATTTTATAAATGTTTTTTTTTTCTTCCAGAAATGGACCTTCTAGATGCCTTGAATTTGAAAAGCTTCAATGGTGTTAAATGCGGAGCCGACCTTATGGAGGATGATACAACATCTTTTTTAGATCAAATTGTATCATTAATTTTTGAAATCAGTCCCATGGCCAATCCCTAAGTGCAGGATGTTGCAATGCTCCTACTGGTAATCAAGATTCCCCATTGATGGAGATGGCTCAGGTTGCGAGTGTTGAAGAAACCAGTGGAAATGTTATTTCAAAGGATATTTCTGGTGAGTCTAACCTTGAAAAGTCTTCTGAAGTTGCCAAAGCTGAAGGTGACCATGTGGATGCAAGTGGTAAGGCTATTGTCGCGATTGCCAATGGGAAATGTGCTTCTTCCAAGTCTACTTTTCCACGTAAAGGTAACAAAGGAAAACGCCCCACCAAGTTCGTATCCAACAAATATTTAATCACAACAAATAGGAAGTCTCCCTGGTGGACTACCCAATCATCTCCCGGTTCTAAAAATGTAAGTACCCCTGATGTGCCGGAAGTGATTGCCGATAGTTCCTCTGATGGTGAAGATATTTCGAAGAAAGCGAAAGACCCAATGGTAACCCCATCTTCTATTGAGGACTTCGACATTTCCGTTTTCCTGTCCATCTCTCCTGATTTATTTCCAGAGCCCAATGTCAATGACTTATCTATTTTGCAGAAAGGTTCCACCTCATCTCCTCTTGTAACTTGTTCGCCTAATTTGAGCTCTTCATCTTTTCAAAAGGACTTTTCGAGCTTTCCTGTCCCTTCCTTTGAATGGTTAAAGAGAATGATTGACTTGGTTACTCATAGAACCAGTCTTGCTAAAAGTCTCAAAGCTTCAGAAGTGTTGTCAAAGTTTGCTCCTGATTGGGATATCATGAATGCTGATAGTTGCTTCGATCCTTTAATTGTAAAAGAGCTTTCTTTACTTGGTCACACCCCCGCTGATGTCACAAGCATTCAAAAGGTTCCACATGAAAAATTTACTTAAGAACTGATGGTGACACAAGTGAAGAACCAAAATTTGGTGGCGGACCTGTATGGTAGGTGGATCATTGATGAGGCAAAAATTGAAGAACTTCAAAAGAAAAACGCAATTGCAAAGATGTCAAGCAGCTCATTAGATCTGGAAGTGAGAGCGGCCAAGTTGGCCAGTGAAGTTGAATTGTTAAAGGCCCACAACCGAAAATTGGTTACTTTTGAAAGTGAAGCGAACAGAGACTTAAAACATGCTCAAGAAAATGAATTGCTTTTGAAGAACCAGAGCTTAACCCATAAGCAAGCGTTGGAAAAACAACTTGCTAAGCTAGTTGAAGACATGAAACTCAAAGAGGTCTCTCTTAAGGGTGCTGAAAAAGGTTTTTCTTTCCATACTTTCCCTCTATATTGCTTATAAATTTCTTTATGCCACGTTGCATGCTAACCACTTGCAGTTTCGTTTTGCTAGAAACTGAAACTTCAAAAGCTGAAATTGCCAAACTCAAAGAAACGGCTAATGCTTTATCAAACGAGAAGGAAGAAATGCAGACAGAGAACCAGACTGTGAAGAAAAAAAGCAAGTGGCTGATAGCAGAAGGCTTAGATCTTTTAGCCAAGCGAATTCACTCGGATGTCATCCCTACCATTCTCAAGGTGAATAGAGTCGCAATTGCATGTGGCTTCAACGAGGGAATCTGATGTGGCCTTTTTCATGCTACCAAAGGTGAAAATGACATAACCTCTTTTAGAAAAATATGACAAAGATTCCAAGAAGAAGCTTGTGGACAACTTGACCATTTTGAAGACCCTCTCTTTTGAGGTGGTGGAGCAGCTTGCCAAACTGGACATTGCAGATGTGGAAACAATCATAGAAATCTTGAATCCAATTTCTGCCACCAATCCTCCAATTGGTAACCAAACTCCACCCTAATTTGTTAAGCTTATCCCCTGAACTAGTTCCTTCAAAAGTCCACTTATGCTGTGGCATTTAAGACACTTTACGTTTCCTGAACTTCGTTAATACTCTAGTACTTGGATATTTGTGATTGTCGATTCGATCTGCATGTGATGCAGTTCCGTTTGTGTTTGAACAATATTGATACATATTATGTCATCCGTGTGTAAATGACTTTATCATGTTGTCACCGTATACTCTTCACACATTGCGGCAAACTTATCAAACATCACTTGTGTACCTGCACCGCTCATGCATCACAAATCATAGTTAATTGTCCCAGTATTCACAGTTAAATTAGACACTTGCTTTTACTAAGTGTGGTATACACTTTCTTTTGCAACGTGTGGCTCTTCCCTTGCACTAGCGAATATTTGAAGGTCAATGTTTTATTATCCTTTACA
This sequence comes from Deinandra increscens subsp. villosa, assembly GCA_039602395.1. Lineage (NCBI taxonomy): Eukaryota > Viridiplantae > Streptophyta > Magnoliopsida > Asterales > Asteraceae > Deinandra > Deinandra increscens. Next base: position 47,066,985 of record JBCNJP010000010.1, on the reverse strand, counting down.
ATTGATGTATTTGCAAATGTTTTCTATTCACCACATGTATTATTTTCAATCTTTCTTTAGGAACCTTATGAGTCCCTCTTCATAGTGTTATGACCAGCTTCTTATGAAATAAATATAAATTTAAAGAAAGATGTCATATGTGTTTCCTTTTCATAAGATGAGTCCACCTTACAAAAGTACTAACACCATCATAACAATCTACGTTAAAAATTATATTATTTCAAACAAGCCTTTGTTCACTTTCCTTATGGAATTAGCCCATTACATATTTTGTAAGGACTGGTTAAGTTTTTTTTTTAAATAACAAAACCCACAAGTCCACTTCACAACCACAATTGTTTAGCAAAACTCACAACCCTCGGGTAGCTTAATTGGGTGTTTAAGATGCATCCTTTCAATTAAGTTAGCCATCTCCGCTCCAGGCTTCTGTTAACATTAAAGTTGTTAACAAGGTGTCCGACATGATCACCTCATCTTTATAATGCCCTCTCTTTTTCTTTAAAAAACATGAGCGACATTTAGGGAAAAGATGAACATCAAATTCATCTTATATTATAATTCACTTAGGAACTATATCATAACTTTTCCTTTTTAAAAGTTACTTTGTTGAAAAGTCGTGAGCATCAGATCGTCTACTCAATCTAGCTATTCGGATACGAAACGAGTAATTATAATGATTGTTTTATTGATCTAGAGAAGAACAATTACAATCAGAATCACAGAGAATAAACACAGAGAATACACCATAGAAACACACACTTTAGAATATCTCTTACTCTCAGAACTGTACAAATCACAAAGAACAAACATGTATTTATACTGACCCGCCGAACCTCAGCCGAACCTGAAGTTCGCCCTGATCCGAACTCCAGGTTTGGACAAGGTTCGGCTAGTCACACATTGGCTTGAACTTGTTCTTTACTTGATACACCTCGATACTTCACACGACGCACATATCAGGTATCAACAAAATCCCCTCGTCGTGTGTAGTATCTCTTCAACATCATCACAAAAGTATCTTCGATCAAACTCCCCCTCAAGTGTAGAATCCGTTCGTCCAATGAAATGAATCTTCGAACAAACTCCTCCTCAACTCGATCGTAGCTTGCTCTTGAATACTTGACAATGTCAGGTGATTCTCTGGTCTTTATCAACAACATTAGAAGACTTGAAGTTGTGATTTCTTTCACTTTAGCAACCTGCTCAAAATTTGAATAATCTTGGCACAAAACGTCTCTTCGAGACTCCAAGGTATGATTTTGAAAATTGAAATTGTATCACGCTGTAAGGAACTTCAATTTTGAAGTTTTCCGGCTGAACTCTTGTTTTGACAGTTCCGGCTGAAGTTGAAGCGGAACTACAAGTTCAAGCGGAACAACAAGTTCAAGCGGAAAGAAGCAGTTTTGTCACTTAGTGAATATTCCGGGTGAACTCGATTATCCATCAGATAATGAGTTCAACCTGACTTTTCCTGAGAAGTCTTTTCAGCAGTCCCATCCTGCAAAAGCTTCTCGTATGCTTCTACATCTGCCCAAGCCGCTCTCCAAAAGTAGATTGTTGCTGTCAACACGCAAGTCATTCCTATTATCGAAGTTTATTCTTTTGGTAGTTTAGATTTGACTTTGTAATGTACGATCTAGATTAGATCACATGAGATCAATGGCTGTGATTGATCTCATCTGCACTATATATAGCTTGTTTTCTCTCAGTTTACACATCAGTGTGGTCATCACTTGTAATAGTGTAGCTTTGTGTTAATGCAAATAGTGCCAAATATTCGATATTTCGTTGTCTCTACTATTATGCAAATCAAGCATTTACATTATACAAGAACTCGACTTTGCTTAAGAAAAGTAAAATATAACTTAATTCCGCAAGGTTATATTTGCAAGTAAAGGGAATTGTTTAAGTTTAACTCTGACTTATATCGATCCTACAATTGGTATCAGAGCCATTGCCTCTCTACTTTGAAGACTTCTAGTGCTTCAAAGCTGATACTTTACTTGCATACTTATTTTCTTTAAGCCTTTTCTGTTTTACGAAACTGTTTTTCACAATGACTGATTTAACTCTTGGTTCACTTAACGGCAGCTCTAACAAACCACCAATTTTCATTCCTGATGACTTTGATACTTGGAAACTCAGGATGGAAGGTTTTGTTAGAAGCCTAGACAGACGCATTTGGAACAGGTTGACTGTAGGTCCTTACAATCCAACTGTTCAATCTGCTGATGATGCCCAAGTGCAAATACCAAAACTACTAGACAAATATGTTGAAGCTAATTACACTGAACTTGAGTATGATCACAAGGCCTACTGGACACTCCAGGCTGCATTACCCAACTCTATACTTGTAGGGTTCAAGGGATATAAGACATCACATGGCTTGTGGATTGCTCTCGGTGAAATGTATGAAGGGTCTAGTGAGGTTAAGGAAAACAAGAAAGATGTTTTGAAACAAAGATATGAAAACTTTACTTACAAAACTGGTGAATCTATGACCAACCAGTATCTTAGATTTGTTTCACTTCTTGATGAATTGCAAAAGGTAGAAGTAAAAACTGAACAGGCTGATGCCAACAGAAAGTTCCTGAGATCATTACCTCCAGCTTGGACTGTCTACACAGTCAGTATCAGGGAGTGTAAAGATCTCAAAAAGCTTAAACTAAGTGAACTCCATGGAATCCTTAGTGCTTATGAAATGGAACTTAATTTTAAGCAGAATAGCTTTCCTGAGGCATCACCACAGTTGCAAACCACTGCTTTGGTTACAACTGATTTTCAAAAGATCTCAAACTCTTCTCAATATCACTCACCCTCAGTCAGTTTCATTGAGTCACCTAGAGGCTCAGAGAGTTCTTCAACACTTTTTGACAACTCTCACTCTGCCTATGTGGCGACTGACTCATCACAAGGTTTCACACGTGAAGACTTGGAATGCATAGGGGCAGATGATTTAGAAGAAATGGACATTTTAACTCAATTGGCTATGGTTTCTGTAAGGGCCCAAAGATTTTATAAAAGAACTGGAAGAACTTATAAAGGGTCAAAGGGATCATCAATTGGGTTGGATAAATCTAAAGCTAAATGCTATAACTGTCACCAACTTGGTCATTTTGCCAGGGAATGCAAGCAGCCAAGGAGAGATGGATAGAACAACAACAACAATGTCCAACAGAGATCAAACCATGAAAGCAACAACAGCAGCAGTCAACAAAACAACAACAACAGCAACCAACAGCCAACTCAACCAAAACCACTTGGAAATCAAAATGTGGTGGCAGCTGTAGCTAATCAGACTGAATGCTTTGAGTGGGATGACTTTGTCACTGAGTATGAGCCAATCAACCATGCTTTGATGGCTAAAGAAGATTCAACTGAACAGGTAAACAAAATTCCTGAAAATGTGTTGGAAAATCTATGCAGCCCTGCATGCATAGAACAAGTGGCAAAATACAGGAAACACAACACTGATCTGATTGATGAAGTTTCCAACCTAAATGAGTTAAAGAATTGCCTTAAGAAAACTGAAACTGCTTACATCACCAAAATTAAAAATTTAAACAAAGAATTTGAAGTTTTGAAGCAAACTAACTCCATTTTGGAAACACAATTAGAGGACTTGTTAAACAAGCTAACTATTTCAAGACAAGAAACAAAAGATGCAAAAGCAGAAAATGATGTTCTTAAAATTAAGCTAAAAGATGCCTTGTTCACTTGTGACAAATTCCAAACAGCTAACAAGAAAGCTGAGAAACTTTGGAATGGGGCAATGCATGGGAAAACAGGTATTGGGTACAACAATGTTGAACCACCCAAGGAATACTCACCTGTTATTGCTCCAATCCAGGCACTTCAGAAGGAGTGCAGTGTGAGTCTAATTGTTGATAGCACTGCATCTTCACCTTCTAAATCAAAATCTGTTGAATCATCATCAAAATGTGAAGTCAAAGATGCTAACACATCAGCATCTGTTGACCAATCCAAGGTCTTAAAACCAAAAGTTGCTTTTCCACCACCAACTATTTATGAGCCCAAGGACTCAAAAGTTGGAGTTAAACTACCTGAGCAACCAAAATCAACTGAAACTGAAAGAATGGGTAAACTTATTTACCATCAAGTTACTAATGACCAAATAACCAAAAACATAGATTCTTTCCAAAGAAAAATGTTTGAATGTGTTTTCTGTGGTGAAAAAGGTCACATGGCTGCTATGTGCAAATTCAATCCTTTGAGCAAAGCTCAAAACTTGTTGAAACCCAAAACTGTTTTTACTCAGAAAAGATCAACAGGTAAAATTTCACCTGTAAGAAGTAACACAATAAAGTATTTTGGTACTGAGTCAAACAAGATTTTAATTGGGAATAACAAAAATGGAAGTTTTCAGTCTTGAAATCAAACAGGGTTCCGACCGAACTTCAACCGGAAAAATTTTCAACCGGAAGAGAAGTTCAACCGGAAACTCCAAAGCACTCAGATCAGTTACTGCACCTAGACAACGAACCAGGGTTCAGTTCACTGATGAGTATGACCATTTTGAAGGTCAAGGAAGGAGAAACCCATCTAGAGGCAAGACCACCTCTAGAGAAAACTTTGTGAGAAACAAACACAACTTTCAACCTGAAATTCCCTCTAGTTTAAGCGGAAATGCCTCTATTGCATTTCGCAGTGAGAGATCTAGCCAGTCAAACAAATTTTCAAAACTTAATGCTAGAATCTCACCAGTGACTAGTGTTGATCAGACCTACACCTCATCCTGTGAGTTGCCAAAGGCCTTGACCAACAAACAAAAGAAGTATAGGGAATACAGAGAGAAGAAGATTGTTGAGAGAAGGCTTAGCAAAACAAACAGGCAATGTCAATCAAGTGAACAGTCTGAACACTTGAACATTGATCAAGATGACCTGTTGAATGAGGATCCAATACTAAATACTTTAATACTTAAAGAGTATAAGTATTATGATGCTTCTGGCAAGCCCAAGACCTCAAAGGCTTGGGTTCCTTTTAGAAATTAATCAATTTTCTTTGTGTGTAGGTGCATAATAAAGGCCAACAGAGCCTATGGGTAGTTGATAGTGGATGCACCTGCCACATGACAGGAAACAAGCATGTATTGGAAAATCCTAAAATCATAAATGGAGGTCCTGTAGCTTTTGGAAGTGCAAAAGGACACATTGCTGCACAAGGTGCTGTCAGTAATGGGATGCTTACCTTTGACAAGGTAAATTTTGTTGACACATTAAATTTCAATTTACTTAGTGTCTCACAAATGTGTGACAAGAATTTGAACTTGATGTTTACTGAGAAAGAGGCCATAGTCTTGAAACCTGGTGTTAAAATCCCTGAGGAACTTGTTCTGCTCAGAGCACCTAGGAGAGAAGGACTATATATTTTGGATTTGTCTGCTGCCACTCCAGCCAGTGGAATTGCATGCTTTATATCCAAAGCCTCAGTGGATGAGTCTGATTTGTGGCATAGGAGGTTATGTCATGTTAATTTCAAGAACATGAACAAAATAGTGAATCTCAGCTTGGTTAAGGGTCTTCCTAACAAGCAATTCAACTGTTCTGAACACTGTGTTTCTTGCCTCAAGGGTAAGCAACACAAGACCTCCTTCAAACCCAAAACTGAGTCTTCTATCACTCAACCTCTAGAACTTTTGCATATGGATCTGTTTGGTCCAACTAGAGTGATGAGCATAGGGAAAAGGTCATACTGTTTTGTCATAATTGATGATTTTACTAGATATACATGGGTGTTTTTCTTAAAAACAAAAGATGAAACTGCTGAATTGTTGAAAACACTAATTGTTTCTTTAGAAAATCAAGCAAAATTGAAAGTTAGGACAATCAGAAGTGACAATGGCACCGAGTTTAAAAATCATGTTTTGAACTCATTTTGTGAGAAAAAGGGAATCTTCAGGCAATACAGTGCTCCTAGAACTCCACAGCAAAATGGTATTACTGAAAGGAGAAATAGGACATTAATTGAGGCTGCTAGAGCTATGCTAGCAGATTCTAAGTTGCCTGTGATATTTTGGGCAGAAGCAGTAAATACTGCCTGCTATATTCAAAATAGGACTTTGATTGTTAAGGGTAAAAACAAAACTGCTTATGAGCTTTGGAGAGGTAGAAAACCCAACATTTACTTCTTTAAATCTTTCGGTTGTCCTGTTACTATTTTGATAACTAATAGGTTGTTGCCTAAGTTTGCTGAAAAAGCAGATGAAGGATATTTTGTTGGATATTCTGGTATTTCAAAAGCTTTCAGAGTATACAATAAAAGTACTAAATTTGTTGAGGAAACCATTAATGTAACTTTTAATGAGAAATCTCTTAACAATTTTGTATCTCAACCTGAATGGCTATTTGACATAGATGCACTAACCACTGCTTTCAATTTTACCATTGAGAAGCCATTGAGTTCAATAGTGCAGGAACAGGAACATAAGCAAAATCACACAAGATCGGCTGATGATATTTGGAAGACAAGCACCAAGTAACTGCAAATGCAACCTACCTTCTTTTCATCCATCAGCACCAAGCCTGTGAAACCCAACAACTCAAAGAAAACCTCTGAAATTGTTCCTGCTGATACAAAAGTTTTACTGGTTGAACTTCCGGTTGAAGTTCAAGCGGATCTTGTAGCTGTAGAATCTGCGGTTGAAGTTCAACCGGAAAACAGTTTTTAAGAAAATTCTGAGAACAATGAATCCAATGACTCAACAGATGCTGGTTCAAATGAGTATAGTTTTGAACATCTGATTTCAGATTCAGTCCCCAGTTCTCATGAAGAAAGTTCAGATCCTGTATCACAAACTAAAAATATTGAGTTATTACCTCAACTCAATATTCCTCACAATGGAAGAAGCCATGAATTTCCACTATTTCCTGATAGAAGAATTGGAAAGAACCATCCAAGGGAGAACATTATCGGAGACTTGTCAGCTCCTGTGCTGACAAGAAGCAAGTCTATTGATGCAAACATTTGCCTGCATGCTGCATTTCTGTCTCAAGAAGTACCCAAAAAGATCAATGATGCATTGGAAGATGAAAGTTGGGTAGAGGCAATGCAAGAGGAACTGTTTCAGATCAATAAACAGAAGGTTTGGGAATTGGTTGACTTACCTGAAGGTGAAGAACCAATTGGAACTAAATGGGTATTCAAAAACAAGAAGGATGATAGGGGAATAGTAATAAAAGACAAGGCCAGTCTTGTAGCTCAAGGCTACACACAGGAAGAAGGCATTGATTATGATGAAGTTTTTGCTCCTGTGGCCAGGCTTGAAGCAATCAGAATATTTCTTGCCTATGCTGCATTCAAAAACTTTCTGGTATTTCAAATGGATGTTAAATGTGCTTTTCTGTATGGTCTTTTGGAACAGGATGTGTATGTCAAGCAACCTCCATGTTTTGAAGACCCTCATTACCCCAATAGGGTGTGCAAGTTGATTAAAGCTTTATATGGTCTCAAGCAAGCTCCTAGGACATGGTATGAGACACTCTCAAACTATCTCCTAGTGAATGGCTATAAAAGGGGAGCAATTGACAAAACACTGTTTGTGAAATCTGATGGCAAAGATACTTTGATGGTACAAATATATGTTGATGACATCATCTTTGGTTCATCCAGTGCTGCCTTGTGTAAAGAATTTGAGAGCTTGATGCAATCTAAGTTTGAGATGAGTTCAATGGGAGAACTGAACTTCTTCTTAGGGTTGCAAGTGAAGCAAACTGCAAATGGAATTTTCTTGAATCAATCCAAATACATTCAAGATATGCTGAAAAGGTTTGATATGCAGTCTGCTTCAACCTCAAAAACTCCCATCTCCACTTCTCATAAGTTACACAGTGACTTGAATGGGAAACCAGTAGATGTTCATCTCTACAGGGCAATGATTGGATCACTACTCTATCTACCAGCAAGCAGACCTGACATCATGTTTAGTGTCTGTTTATGTGCTAGATACCAGTGTCAACCAAAGGAATCACACATGTTAGCTGTGAAGAGGATCTTTAGATACCTTAAAGGACAACCAAAGCTTGGGTTGTGGTATCCAAAGAACTCAGATTTCTCCTTCAAAGCTTACACTGATAGTGATTATGCTGGCTGCAACTTGGATAAGAAGTCTACTTCAGGAGGATGTCAATTTTTGGGAGAAAGACTTGTGTCTTGGCAATGCAAGAAGCAAACCTGCGTGTCTACTTCTACTGCTGAGGCTGAATACATTGCTGCATCAAGCTGCTGCAGTCAAGTCTTATGGATCCAGAATCAAATGCTGGATTATGGCATCAAATTCATGGAAACTCCTATTCTTGCAGACAACAACAGTGCCATTTCAATCACAAACAACCCTGTTCAACATTCAAAGGAAAAACACATTGATATCAGGTACCATATTATTAGAGATTGTGCTGAGAAACACTTGATTAGAATGGTTAAAGTTCATACAGATCAACAATTGGCTGATTTGTTTACCAAAGCATTTGATGAAGCTAGATTTTTCTATCTCATTAGTGCCATTGGTATGATGAACTTTGACTAATTTAAACTATTTTTTTTACAAATCTAATAAAAGGGAGACATGAGCTCAAAGAGCCCGTCTCTTGATACAAAAAGAAAATGAAAATGAAAATCTTTAGTGTTAATCAGACAACATTTCAGTTCATAGTCAGTAACTACTGATAATACTATGAATAATTAACACAAATTTTCAAAAATCATGTGTTTTGGATTTCTGGTTCAAGTTCAGGCTCAACCTGAAAAGACAACTTTTGAAATTCACCGGGTGAACTTCAACCGGAAAAATGTTTTAAAATGATGTGGAAATTTATTTTAGAAAACAATTCTTTCAAGCGGAAAAATTGTCCGCTTGATGTTCAGATGGAAGAATTTTTGTTTTTTAAAATAAAAAGGAGAAAATGGGTTCCGCTTGAACTTCCGGGTCAACAAAGTCAACGTTTCATTTAATTACTCGAAAGGCACAATTTTCTAAGCGGATATACATTTATTTACCCATTGAATTTTTAACTGTTTTAAATCCGAGGTTTCAGTAAATTAAATTTTGGATAAGGACATGCTTTAACCAGTTGTACCGTCCAACCTATAAAGCACCTATCCCATCAGTCACTGAACCGTCGATTTTTAACCTCTCTCCTCCACGTCAGCACTGAAAAAGGTAAAAAGCCCTAATTTACCGTCAGTTTCCCCATTTCCATCATTCCCATTCCGAAATTACTCCAAATTTCTCTCAAACCCTCTCCGATAAACATTCGTAAACCGTCAACCTGCGTCAACAATGGCTCCCAAGGGGAAGGCAAGTGGCAAGCGGCCCATAAGTGACTCTAAGTTTCCGGTAGAACACAATCTTGTGGCGTATCTAGAGCAACTGAGCAAAACAGACATCTACAATGGAATAATTGACTTCATTAAAAGTTCTCATCTTCACCATGCGCTTACTGTCGAAGCGGAAATTTTTGAAGAAATACTCGAGGATTTTTGGTCACACGCTAGGGTTACTGAAAGGGCAAATGGTAGTGAAGCGATTGTGTCAACTGTACAAGGAAAGGAAGTGGAAATCGATGAGGCAAAGGTGCAAAGTCTGTTGAAATTAAAGGATGAAGGAGGATATGAAACGGTTGATCACACCAAATATCTCCGTTTGTTCAGAAATATTGGTTACGGTGGTTCGCTGCAAAGCAAAACCATCAAGAAAGGGCAGTTACCATACAAATGGAGATTTCTTGCACATTCACTTCTGGTGTGTTTGTCCCCAAAGAAGGGAGGATTTGATGAGCTCTCCAGCGAGCAAGCTTCTGCTTTCTTCGCTATGGTAAAAGGTGAAAATTTTAACTTTTCAAAACTCATTTTTCAAGCCCTAAAATCAAATGTCAATTATGAATATATTTACCTGTATCCTAGATTTTTGACTTACATTCTCAAAGAAGAGTACCCCCACATAGTTTGGCTCGGTATAATTTTGCATCAAAAACTTCTGAATGAGAAAACCTTTTCAAACCTTGCTTTAAACAAATCTCCATTTCTTGGAAGGGATACTGACCACCCCTTACCGATTCCAAGGCAATTTCCTGATGAACCTGTTACAGCAGAGGTTCAACCGGAAACTGTAGGAGTGACGGAGCTCCCTGCTCAAGATGACAGAACTGTAGACCTAACAGTTACTGATCCCACATCTGTCCCTGCTTCCTCAACACTACAAACTTTTCAATCCAAAAAGAGGAAAGCTCACAATCAATCTACCACTGCCACCTCCTCAACTGAAACTCCTCCTGTCACTTTCAAAAGACAGCGTCAAGTGGTTATTAGGTCTCCTCCACCTAGTGCCACCAACCAACCCGAAGCTTCTAACCCCGCTCCAGGCAAAAAGCCCAAGCGGAAACTTGTCAAATTGGGATTCTCTCTTAGGGACGAACCCTCATTTGAGGGGGAGTCATTAGAAGCAGATGCACAATCCCCATCTGGACATATGTCACCACTTCAACCCCAATCACCCAGGAGTGACAATGCTATTAATCTTGGCTTAAGTGAAGGTGTTTATTTATTCACCTGCCACATCACATGAGAACAACCTGATAAGCCAGGACCCTGCAACACTGAACCCACACTCCTTACTGGAGGTGAATCTCGGGAGTACTGATGAGATTCATGCGGAAAGGGCTACTGCTGCCCAGGGATCCCCACTGGACCCTGGTGTCAGCAGTAACATCAATAAGACCCAATTCGCGGCAATCTTCTCTGAATCAGAGCTTGAAGTTCCTTCATTGGAACCAAGAGTTGTTGTGACAGATGAAGAGAATCCCAGGTGCCAAGAAGCCATGGGTACCACTGCTGATCAGTCTAGGATTGATAGCTTGGTTTCGTCCAAGGATGCTGGAAAAAAGCCAGTTGAGGACAGCTTTTCACTACCTGAATTGACGAATTTGTACCTATCTCTCCAAGCACAGGTTGATACTCTAAATGCAACTGTTGCCAAACTGGTGAAAGTTAATCCAACTGATGCTGAAGCAGGTCCTTCCACCTTTCACAGTGATGCTGATGAAGCTGTAATAGCTAAAGAAGCTGATACTGTCAAATTGGGGGAGAAGATGCCCTCAAGGCCTGTCATTACAGAGATTGAAGAAGATCAGAGGATACCGGCTGAAGTAAGAGCCACAGCTTGTAAAAGAATTGGCATAAATCCCTTTGGTGTTGAAGAGTGTTGGGCCAACATCAAAAGCAGTCAATTAATTGCCATCTCACCTTTTGAGGATCCCAACCTCACAGAGCTGGTTCAATCTCCAATGTTGATTGCTGGTGCTCTACCTGAGCACATCAACAAGATCACTACACTTCTAAAAGATGTTATCTTTCCGACTGAAAGAGCTAGTGATCACAGCAAGGCAACTGAAGACAGCGCTGCAACCACTGTAGTTGCTACAATCTCTGAAGGAGAAGACGAGAATCCTATTGGTGATGAAGGGACAGAGGTGTTGGAAGTTGCTGATATAGAATCTGAAGTCACCAAACCCCAGGTGGTGACTGAAGATCAATCTAATGTTCAAGCGGAAGTTCAGGCGGAACTTCAGGCGGAAGTGTTTGTGGAAGCTGAGAATATTGTTCAACCAGAAACCCATTCAATTTCCCAGGTGGAAACTTTTGGCCCTGGCAACTCAGTTTTTGGTGTTGATGGGTCTACTGAACCAACTGTGGTTCAACCGGAAGAAAGGAGTAATGCTGAAATAGCAGAAATGGCCGAAACCCTCATAACCTTAAGGAGCACTGAACCAACCCAAGCGGAAGAACCTATTCATGCTGAAGTTCCTAAAACAATTCAACAGGTTGTTCAAACTCCAGAGGCTGAAGCCATACAGAAGATGGTAGAAGATGCCAAGAGAATAGCAGAGGATGAGAGGCTTACTAAAGAAATTCAAGAGGAATTTGATCTTTACATGCAAAATTCTGTATTTGAAAATTTACTGGAAGAGGCAAAGACCAGGTCTTTCAAATGGAGAATGAAGGATTATGATTTGGATGCTGTGACTGAAGCTGATAGGCAGAGGCTAATCTCCATTGCCTCTCATTTGCCTACCAAGCTGGTAAAGAGTGATGAGAATTATCAACTGTTGAAAAGGGTAAAAAGGGCATTTGTGGTCAGAAACATAAAAACTGAAGAAGAGGTAGCTCAAATGAAAGTCAAATAACTATGCCAATTAATTGACTCAATTTTTCATAAGCTAAAAGGAGATATAGCTGCTGTCAACCCAAAGCTTGTGATGCCTGCACCTTCAGAGCTCACCTCAGGTATGTCAACTCACATAAATGTTAAACCTGAGATCACTGATGATGCAGATATCCCTCCTCCACCTTCCTTCATATATGACCCAAATCCTATGCCTACATCTGTTCCATCCCTTCTACAGTCTCTAGCCATCATTCCATACCAACCTCCCAAAATCTCCAAGAAAGTAGCCGCCAAACTTGCCAATCCAAAATTCAGAGCTGACAATTTCACACCCATCATTCCTTTCAAGAAGAAGCCTCCTCCTACTATGGACTTTTCTGATATCTTTCCACCTACCCCACCTTCTAGCCCAACTCCTGAAGCCAGTAAACCACCCTCACAAACCTCACTTCCTCCACTCACCATAAATGAACCCTCCACCACCATCACCAAACCTACTGAAGTTCAAGCTGGTCCTTCTTCATCTGACAGAGGCAAGAAACCCATTGTGCCAGAATCTACTGTCAACTCTGATGAAGAAAGATCGGTCAGGAAAAGAAAGCTGATGCATGCCAAAAGTAAAAGAAATCAAAAACAAAAGAGAAGAGCTCCACCCAGTAAAAGACAAATTGTGGGTTGGGCAGTGGATGAAGCCACATTTGATTTCACTTTTACCATGGCTAGTGGCATAACTCAAGTGGTAAATGTTCACAAGGCAACTTCTCAACTCACTTTGCTGCAAATGACAGACATCATTCTAAAGCTCAGAGAAATTATGAATCCTTCAAGAGCAGAGCACATGTTAAGGCTTGTGATTGAGCCAACTGTGCTGGACTGTGGAATGCTCTACAGAAGCAGTTTAGATGGTGATTCAGCAGGAGAAGAAGATGAAATGCCTACCAGTGAAATAAAATTTATCATTTGGGAAGAGGAGGAGAAGCTCTTCTATGTTCATAGAGCTGATGGCACCTTTACAATCCACGAGTCCATTTCTGTTCAAGAAGAATGGAACGAAATGGACTGGGATTCAATTAAACACGTAAAGGTGACCAAAACAAACACCAAAGAGCTATCTCAGAATCCTGATGCCAGCATCAGAACTACGGACAAGTAGAACAAGGTGAAGAAGATTTTTGGGTACAAGTCAATTTTGAAGAAGAACTTTGACTTAGAAGAATAATTTGACAGCATCAGCTTAGGGGGAGATTGTAAGGAACTTCAATTTTGAAGTTTTCCGGCTGAACTCCAGTTTTGACAGTTCCGGCTGAAGTTGAAGCGGAACTACAAGTTCAAGCGGAACAACAAGTTCAAGCAGAAAGAAGCAGTTATGTCACTTAGTGAATATTCCGGGTGAACTCGATTATCCATCAGATAATGAGTTCAACCTGACTTTTCCTGAGAAGTCCTTTCAGCAGTCCCATCCTGCAAAAGCTTCTCGTATGCTTCTACATCTGCCCAAGCCGCTCTCCAAAAGTAGATTGTTGCTGTCAACACGCAAGTCATTCCTATTGTCGAAGTTTATTCTTTTGGTAGTTTAGATTTGACTTTGTAATGTACGATCTAGATTAGATCACATGAGATCAATGGTTGTGATTGATCTCATCTGCACTATATATAGCTTGTTTTCTCTCAGTTTACACATCAGTGTGGTCATCACTTGTAATAGTGTAGCTTTGAGTTGATGCAAATAGTGCTGAATATTCGATATTTCGTTGTCTCTACTATTCTGCAAGTCAAGCATTTACATTATACAAGAACTCGACTTTGCTTAAGAAAAGTAAAATATAACTTAATTCCGCAAGGTTATATTTGCAAGTAAAGGGAATTGTTTAAGTTTAACTCTGACTTATATCGATCCTACAACGCGTTGATCAGATCTAAAATAAAGCAGAAATATAATCTTTTTGACTTTTAGAAAGTTTATATCAACACAAACCTAAAATCTTTTTGATTTTTCAAATCTTATGCTACAACACACCACTATTTATACTTTTCTTGAAATGAAATGTAAATGCAATACAGAATCAGACACTATTTTTGATATGAGAAAGATCACTATATGGGATCATATTGAACGCAACGCACTGAACTACACTTCAATTTCAACTAATTGAATCACATAAGTCATGTTGATTGCCGGTATAATTTGTCCATCTTAAACTCAGGCAGAATCATACTCATAACATCTGGATATGTTAAGGTATTGATTAGATTTGCTTTGACCAGTGCATCCCACACTATCAAACATATTTTAGACATTTTCCTTTTCTTTTTCTTTTTCTTTTTCTTTATCTTTTTCTTTTTGTGTGATACACTTGTGAAGTTTCACAAAGTATAATATTTCCATGATATCGTCAATTGTGTTCCATGCAAAAAGAAATAAGAACGTTAAATCGTCTACCCTAAGGTTGATCTTTCGATACGAAGATAAGTCCTCGGATTTAACAAAATGAAAAAATAAAACAAGTTGAAATTGTATAACTTAACAACAATCAGGTCGGTACTCTCGTACACGCAGAGAAAGTCCAATGAGTTATACGAAACACCAAAGAAAATAATGCAGAATGTCAAACGAACAGCAATCAGGTCGATCTTGTGAACACGCAGAGAAAGTCCGGTCGTCTGACAAAATAAAGAAAATCAAACAAGCTTAAATCTTTGCAAAAGGAACACATATATACACAATGACTTCTCATTTTGATTTACACTTATTTTTCTTTTTGTCATGAAATACGCATCAAGATGTTATCCACATGGTCAAGCAATAGTATTTAGTGTATATCACATCTGAATACTTTATGATTTGCCGAGTCTACCAAACATATCAAACAATGATCTTATGGCTCTTTCATCTACTCTATTCATGAGTCAGATACGTAAGCCAATGTACCATCATTTCCCAATGATCAATTTCTCAAAATTTTATATATTGTGCATGTATTCACCTTCCTCCCATAACATGCATTTTCACAATTTCTCCCCCTTAAAATGAAAACTCTATTTTTAGATTTTCATTTTACAAAAACATGATGCTATTTTTGGTTTTATCAAATGAAAAAGTATAAAGAAAGAAAAGTTGATCAATCAACACTGATACCGTACAGTTTAAGAATTTCAGAAAAATTTGCAGTTTAGAAAAATATATTGCAAGAAATTTAAGTTAAGCAGAATACTCCTATATCAACAACTTCGCAATCGTCAATAGGTCTTCTAGAAGTACCTGCACACTGGTCAAACTCATTGGTTTTTAACTTGACCTGAAGCAACTGCTTCTGGTTGACCAGTGTCCTGATTTTACTTTGAAACCACCTTTGGTTTCCAGAATTGTGATTGTTTTGGTAACTCAGTTTTTGATGAATCAATCACAGGTGACTGGGATGAAGAACCTACATTTTGAACCTTCTGAAACATAGGAACAAAATGTTTTTGTTTTAGAAAGAATGTAGGTAAACATTCATCAAAAACTCTGCCATGTTCATCAAAGAACTTCGGTTTGGCAGGTTTACCAAAAACTAGTTTCTGTTGAAACCTTTAGTTTGATTCAGCAGGAATTGGACAATCTTTTGCCATATGCCCTTTTTGGCGGCAAACATAACATAAACGTTCAGTTTTGTCCCACCTTTTAGGTGCCTGCACAGAGTTACAAACATGGATATCTCGAACATGATCATAAAAAGAATCATAAACTTGTCGGCGGTGATCATGAACCCATTTAGATGTTGGGCTTCAAGAATGAGAACCATCAGAAGAAAATTTGGCAGTTTGATTATTCATGGTTCTTGATGCATCATTCTTCTCAAAAACTTCAGAAAATTTCCTAGCATCCACGTAATGAAGAGGAAACTCTTTGTCGGAGAATATATGTTTGTAAAACCGAGATACGATCTTACTACTGCATGCTTTGATCAATGTAATGAACACGAGATGTAAATAAGAGATTTGTTATTGAATCACTTGAGATTACAATGAACTCTCTCTAGTTTCTCTCTCTAAAAAACACACACAGAAAGTGTAGAATGACTCAGAGTGTTAAGCTATCATTCTAACACAACCTATTTATAGTTAGTGACTAAACAGGCTGCTCGTACCATTTGGTCCGGCGGACCATTTGGTCCGGTGCCAATGATATTGTCACTAAAACTCATACTAAGACACGCTCACATAGATACAATACACGAGACACATCATAGCATAGGTATATGCTCTAACAAACTCCCCCTTAACGTGTATTGTATCTATTTTCTAACTAAACTCTAGTCTTCAATCTTCAACATTGCTGCATCCGATCTTTGACTTGAAATCTTGTCAGAAATAGAGCTTGCATGGCTGGATCACTCTTGAATCATCTTCAAACTTCAAGATCCGCTTATGAAAGATAAAACATACTCCCCCTTTCACCATGCTTGAGTCTTGACACATATAACCTGTAATTTCAAAAGACAGAACCGCGGTTTCCTTTTGCTTTTGAAAATTAATTTAATCTTGGCGCAAAACTTCTCTTCGAGAATCCAAGATATAGATTTGAAATTTGATTTCGTATCACATGTCGATCGGTCGAAATCAAATAAGAAATAAAATCTTTTTGACTTTTCTAAGATAATGCTAAAACACACCTAAAATCTTTTTAAATTTTTCCAGATATGAAAGATAAAATGCAATACAGAATCAGACACTATTTTTGTCTTTTGTGAGAAAGATCACAACTTGGGATCATATTGAACATAACATGCTGAACTACACTTCAATTTCAATTACTTCAACACACAAGTCATGTCGATTACTGATATAATTTGTCCATCTTAAACTCAGGCAAAATCATACTCATAACATCTGGATATGTTATTGTATTGATTAGGTTTGCTTTGACCAGTGTACCCCACACTATCAGACATACTCAGATATGTTTTTGCTTTTATATCACACTTTGTGATTTCATTTGTGATTTAATCACATAATGATTGTATTCATGACTTAGTCAACTGTGTTCCATGCAAAAAGAAATAAGAATGTTAAATCTTCTACCTTAAGGTCGGTCGATCTTTCGATACGCAGATAAGGCCTCAGATTTAACAAAATAAGAAAATAAAACAAGTTGAAATTGTATAACCCAACAAAAATCAGGTCGGTACTTCCGTACACGCAGAGAAAGTCCGATGAGTTATACGAAACACCAAAGAAAATAAAGCAGAATGTCAAACGAACAACAATCAGGTTGATCTTTCGATACGCAGAGAAAGTCTGATCGTTTGACAAAATAAAGAAAATCAAACAAGTTTAAATCTTTGCAAAATGAACACATGTATACACAGTGATTTCTCATTTTCCTTTTTTCACATATCTATTTCTTGATATATCATGAGATACGCATCAAGATGTTGTCCACTTGGTCAAGCATTAGTATTTAATGAATTTATCACATCTGAATACTTTCTGATTTAATGCCGAGCCTACCAAGCACATCTAACAATGATCTTATGGCTTTTTCATCTAATTTATCCATGAGCCAGACATGTAAGCCAATGTACCATCATTTCCCAATTATGTCGGATACAATTTCTCATTTTCAATGTTTTTGTATTTTCTGTTCTTCTCCCCCTTAAAATGAAAACTCTATTTTTGGATTTTCATTTTAACAAAAAAAAAAAAACAAAAAGACAATATTTTTGGTTTTTCAAATTTCTTCCCTAAACTACAAACGAAATGCATTAAAGAAAGAAAATTGACCTCTCGACATGGATACCTTGCAGTTTTAGCTTTCAGAAAAATTGCAATTTTGAAATTGATATCACATGTAATTTAACTTAAACCAGCAGAATACTCCTCTATCAGCAACTTTTCAATCACCAATAGATCTTCTAGAAGTACCTGCACACTGGTCAAACACGTCAGTTTATAAATGACTCGAAGCGAATTGCTTCTGGTCAACCAGTATCCTGGTTTCCTTTCGAAACCACTTTAGGTTTCCAGTGTTGTTGTTTTGGTAAATCAGTATTTGAGGAACCTGTCACAGTTGATTGTGACGAACAACCTACATATGGAACATTTTGAAAATGCGGAATAAATCTTCCTTGGGTTTTGAAAAATGTAGGTTGTGAATATTCATCAAATACTCTGCCATTTTCAGCAATCGTTGTTTGGCAGGTTTACCAACAAATGGAACCTTTTCTTTTCTTGAACTAGAAGCAGCAGAAACCGGACAATCTTGTGCCATATGCCCCTTTTTTCCGCAATTGTAACACAAGCGATTGTTTACATTTTTCCTCTTTGGTACCTGCAAAGCTTCATAAACATATTCATCTCCAAAATGATCATAAAAATTATCGAATACCTGGAATCGATGATCATGAACCCATTTTGATGTCGGGCTCTTTAAAGTAGAATTTGAATTTCCAGAAGAAAATTTAGCAGTTTGCCTCTTCTTGGTCTTTGGAGCATCATCAGATTTAATAAACACCTCAGCTATTTTCCGAGAATCCACACAGTTTAGTGGATACTCCTTATTAGAAAATATTTGATTTGAACCTTTGAGTTTTTAAAATCGCTCCGTTTGAACTTTGTCAGCTTCAAACACATCCTTTTTTACTTGCTTCAGATTGACTTTCTTCAAATTTTGTTGCTGTTGGCCCTTTGAAACATTCACTTTAACCTGTTTCTTTTGAAATCCCAAACCTGCATATTTTCCAGAAACCTTCTCTTCTGAATTAGACGGTTTATGCCCGTTCTTTGCAAGATGAGAAAACTCTGCTTTGACCTTGTTGATATCGTTTGGAGCATTAACTATCGTTTCAGCAATGTCAGTAGATGAACTTGCAGATTTCTCTTTGTCATCAGATGAAGAACTAGACACACCCTTTGGAGCTTCAGAAGTTGCAGCACTTAGGCCTTTGTTCTCTTTCCTTTCTTCAACAGATTTGGAACCAACAAACTTAGAATAATCATTAGTTTCAACATTTTCTTACAAATCATGAACTCCTTCTTTAAGACTTCTTGGTGGTGACGCGGTTTTGTTAAACATCTTCTCAAAATTCTCATCCTTTGCCAGAAAACTTGTAAAAGATTGTGAGTTAATAACATTGTTCAAAAGACGTTTTGAATCAATGACTTCAATCTTTAATTTAGAAATTCTTTGATAAGCTTCACCCAACTCTTTTTCTGTTGCAATGAGCTTCTTTGCCACTTTATTAGTTTCATACTTTTGCAATCTTAACTCATCTAATCCAGCCAACAATTCCTTCTCGAGTTTATCTTCATTTCTTTTCTGAATATCCACATTTGCATTTTGCAACTTGTTTACTCTAACCAACTCCCTCTTCTCATCAAGTAACTTTTCCATATCAGTCTGATAAGATTGAATCTTAGTAGCTTGATCATCAGAAAGTTGAGTAAGTGTATCAAGTCTGAACTTGGATTTGTCAAAAAGATTTTGAAAATCCTTTGCAGTATCCTCAGCTTCATCTTTCCATTTCTTCACTTCTTTGACTAATCCAACATTTTCCTCAGATAACTTTGTAATTTTCTGTTCAAACTCTTGTGTAACATTTTGAAATTTTCATTCTTTTTCCACAATCTCTGCTTGTAAATCTGAAAACATTTCTTTCTAAGAAGAAAATTCTTGAATTAGATCTGCTAACTTTTGCTGTTCATTTGCCAGTTCTTCTATCTTGCTTTTATTTTCATCAACCAACAACCCACTTTCCTTTATCAATCCTTCTATCTTCTTGTCTTTCTGAGAACAAAACTCACAAATTGATTCATAACCACTATTTCCAGAACCACTTATCTCAGATTCAGAATCAGAATCAGTTAATTCTTCTTCATTATCACTATGAACAATTTGAGCAATCATCGCAGACGGAGAAGTCCATGCAGACTCATCATCGGAATCGGGAGTACAATAAGTACCTTTATCCGAAATAATAGCAGTTAAAGCAAGGGGTGGAGAATCATCAGAAGTTCGTCCCCAGTTATATTGTTGAGAAACTAAAGCTGTTGGAGACTTGGATGAAGAGGCATTTGTTTTTGAACATTCACGAGCAAAAGGTCCGAAATTAGAACATTTGAAGCATTTTGCTTTGGATTTATCTATTCCAACTTTGCCATCTGGATTTAAACTTTGAAATCCTATCTTCTTGTTGAATCTTTTAACTCTTTGAGCTAACATTGCCAATTGCCAATTGATATTGTGACATCCGAGAATTCCAAGGTTAACTTCCGTTAGACAGTCTCCGTTAGTTACGTTATAAGTGTTAACTTAGTAACTAATGCTTAACTAGGCCGAATACGTCCACGACCTTTGGTTGATCACCGAACCCGTCCATATGTGTTATGTGTTTATTTATTTATTGTCATTATGTGCAATGTGATTTAAACGCATGATTTAGTATTGATAATAGAATGTAAATTTGCCCCTTCTGGTTGCCAGCGAAACTACCGGGCGAAACTATAGATTCGCTCGGTAGTCGGCTAGACTATTTGACTTGCATGAGTTCAGAGCCAGTTTCGCTTGGCCAGCGAAACTGCCAGCGAAACTAGCTCCTGATATAAAGACCATAAAACCCTAATCTTCATCATTTTGCATACTCCACACTAAACACACACACACTCTCCTGGAATTTCTGGTCAGTCGAGAAGCACCACGAGCCGACGTGATCTCAGCCTCGAGACATCATCCATTCGGATCCTAGATCGAACCGTGAGTCTCAAAACCATCTTTTTATGCATATCTTATGTGGTTTCTTAAAAAGCATGCCTAAACCTCCATGTAATGACCTGATCTTCTAGTATAATGCTTAGGAATGCTAGATCTATCTTAAAGTCTGCAACTTTACGTGTAAAATCATGCCATAATGAAGATTTATGCTAGTTAGGTCAATTTATGCTTAAAATGTGTTCTTGATGACTTGATGATGAAAATCCATGTTTAAGGTGCTAAATCTTACTGTTTAATGTTGGTAAATGTTTATACATGCTAGATAATGAATTACATGAAGTATGGAAACTGGTAGAAAGATTTTCAGTCAAATTTATGGGTTTTTAGCGACTAGCGAAACTGGGCCTTCTTTAGGCGAAACTGTAGTTTCGCAGATCCCTTTGAATATTCATCCAGCGAAAGTATGTAGCGAAACTATAGTGTCGCCTGTATATTGTTTGAACGAAACTACCGAGCGAAACAACCATAGACCTTGTCCCTGAACGAAAGTTCAAACCAGTTTCGAGCGAAGCTAGGCTAGCGAAACTGTGTCATCAGTTTCGAGCGAAACTAGCTAGCGAAACTGTGTCATCGGGTACTGCCTAGCGAAAGTGCTGCCCGTGCACACAGCGAAACTGTGCAGCGAAACTGCATAGCGAAACTGTAGCGAAACTGCTTAGCGAAACTATGATCTGACCAAAACCCAAACTTTTGCAACTTATCTAAATGTTATGCCATGACTTGCATGATTATGTTATGATGAAACCTGCTTTGATTTCTGAGTTATGTGAACCCTTGTTTATGATCAACCATTGGTGTCGTGTGTCGGTATGTCGAGTCGTAGTTCCAACGTGCTATGTTATGGGCCATAGTGACGTAGTTAAAGTTTAGACACAACCTAACACCTAAGACCTTAATGTGATTATTAGGTCTTCGTTAGCAAACATAATTTGGACTATTTGAAGTGTGAGCTGAGCAACCTAAGGTGAGTTTCACAAACCCTTTAATTGTGAACCCGTTTGGGTCACAACGAATTTACTAAACGAAAGATAACGCTGACATTTCGAGGTATCGCCAAATGGGATATCTGTTATGGAAGTTGGAGTGTTTTATGGGAAGCACTTGCAACTGTCCATCCTTGGGGTTTCAAATGAAATCCGCAACCAACTATTTAATGCTTAAACTCAATTTGGATTTCAAATGAAATCCGGAACAACTATTTTGACACTTAAACTCTTTTTTAGGATTTCAAAGGAAATCCAGGATAAACGATTTTTAATATGACTAGTGTAGGTTAAAGTCTAAACCAAATGATATCACATGATTTCTAAGGATGCCTTGAAACTTAAAAGTCCTCAACAATTTAGTACCATTAATTCGTGAAGCGAGGGGATGTTGGGTAGATCTACTAAGGGTTGACAACCCTGCTCCGCGGTACACAAATGTGTAGCCAACCGGTTGGAGGCCGAACGGAGTTCAATATCAGCCTATTTTAGTTGTGGGTCCTATGAGGAACACAACTGGAGGCACAAACCATCGGCAAATGCCGAACTCTGTTACGTCAGCTTTGGTACGAACTTCCTTAGTGCATGGAAACCGGATTAGCTACCCGCGATATCGGTTGACCGCTTTAATCTTTACTTAACTAGTGCATATTCGATAATTCAACACTTGGCAATTGTTTTGCTAAACTATTACTTATTTATACGTTGATACATACGCTTATGAGACCGGGCCGCTGCATGACATGCCCACTGTGAACTCACCAACCGTTAGGTTGACACTTGCGTGGTTTAAACTTTTGCAGATCGCTGAGGAGTATCCGGAGTGGGTTGGCATGGCACACGAAGACATTTACTTTGTTCAAACTTAAATTTGAATTTAAAACAATGATTTTGTAAAGCACGTGGTTAGTGCTAAGACAATATTTTTCCGCTGCGTATTGTGAGATTTTATTTATGACATATGTTTGGACTTACTCTGATTCGTTTAGTATTTGTAACTAATGGTTGTGGTCCTGGTTTGCTCGCACCCCTTAACGGTATAAACTCCGTTAGTGGTTATTTGGGGGTGCGACAGATATCCATTTGCTCAAGATTATCAGGATCAATTTGATCAAAATCTTCTTCAATCAAATTAGATGTTGTCAAACCACCATTCAACAATCCATAATATGAAGATAGCAAGGCTGAGATTAATGCCAAGTGCTCATCCGGTGTTTTTGCTGAACATGAAGTCGGACTATAATGATTTGGAATAGTGAAGTTACATCCTCTTGATGAATTTCCAGAATTTCCTGAACCATGACCAGCAACAAAAGCTGTTTGAGGAGGATTTGATGAATCAACACCAAATGATTTAGACTTTGCATTGATACTTGCAGAATTTTGACCATGATACAATTCAGGATTTTGGAATTGAGCTGTTGACTTGTTAGAGGTCATCATTTCCATCTCTCTAGCATGAAGCTTTCCAGTTAAATCATGAAAAGATAATGCAGAATATTCTTTATCATGAGTAAGCAATAATACATAGTTTTCCCACTTTTCCGGTAATGCTTCCATCAATTTCTCTTTCAATTCCTCCTCGGTCTTTTCAATTTTAACCACTTTCATCTCACTAATCAGATGTGAAAACCTTGAAACAAGAGCAGAAATATTTTCTTTTTCATAATGTTTAAAATTTTCAAATTCCTTGTTCAACACTTTTCGTCTACTCTTCTTATATTGGTCATTGCCTTCACATCGAGCAGATAAAGCATCCCACAACTGTTTAGCTTTCTTGCAAGTGCTGAATTGATGCAACAACTCGGTAGGAAGAGCCATGGTAAGATAACCATAAACTTATTGTTTAAGCTCATAACTTTTTCTTTCATCCTTATCAAAATCTTGAATTTCTGTATACTCTCCATCTGCAGTTGGACGTACATACAACTTTTGAATTGGAATCCATAAATCAATATCGTTTGTGCTGATGTATGCAGAAAAACGTTGCTTCCAATTTTGATAATCTTCCAACTTTAACAGCTTAGGAACTTTCTGACTTGTTCCTATTTCATTATCAAAATTGAGCATAGCTTGTACCGTGCTTTGCATAGCCGCAAACGCTTGAAAATCATACATTTTTCACCGAAAATAATACTTTAAAAACTTCGAACTCAAAAACGGAGGTCTTCCAAGTGGATTTTGGGGGTCAAAACTGGAGGTCTTCCAAGTGGATCAGACATTTTTCACCGAAAATAATACGTCAGTTTTAGTGAAGGTCACTTTTCTGCTAGCGTACCAAACCTTCTCAGCGGACCAAATCCAGACCAAATTAACCAGCGGACCAAATTTGTACTCAGCGGACCAGTTCCGGACCAACTTAATCAGCGGACCAAACGCGAACCAAATTATCTCAGCGGACCAGATTGGTACGGTGGACCAAATGGTACGGCGGACGAAAGAATAATCGCCACGGACCAGCTTTGAAGATTGTCTAGCGGACCAAACTTGGCGGACCAGAAACTCGAAGAAGATTTCCTGGCGGACCAGAAGTTCTTCGGGCGGGCTAGAAGCGTACCACGATGAATTCGACGAATTTTCGCGAATTTTGACTTTTGGAGCTAGAATTTGATTCAGTAAGGTGCGAAATCACTCCAGGAACACTCAGAAATCATTTTTCACCTCGGAAACACTCGGAATTGGAAGAATTTTGATGAAAAATGAAGAAAACCCAAACTTTCTCTCTCTAAAATCCGAAAATTGATAAAAAAACACAGCAGTAGAGCAACCTAATGCTCTGATACCACTTGTAAAACCGAGATACGATCTTACTACTGCATGCTTTGATCAATGTAATGAACACGAGATGTAAATAAGAGATTTGTTATTGAATCACTTGAGATTACAATGAACTCTCTCTAGTTTCTCTCTCTAGAAAACACACACAGAAAGTGTAGAATGACTCAGAGTGTTAAGCTATAATACTAACACAACCTATTTATAGTTAGTGACTAAACAGGCTACGTACCAAATGGTACGGGCGTACCATTTGGTCCGGTGCCAATGACATTGTCACTAAAACTCATATTAAGACACGCTCACATAGATACAATACACGAGACACATCATAGCATAGGTATATGCTCTAACACTGTTCCAAACCCTTGAGTTTATAAAACTGCTCAGGTTGTACTTTCTCAGCTTTAAAAACCTCCTTCTTCACTTGCTTCAGTTTAAGCTTCTTCAAATCTTGTGATGTTGATGCTGGAAACTCCTCAGCTTTATCATGTTGTACTCTAAAACCCAAACCAACATTTTTTCCAAAACCTTTTTCCCCAGAATTTGAATTCTGATGTCCATCCTTTGCTAACTTTGAAAACTCAGCTTTGATATCTTTAATATTTTTCTGCTCAAATAAGATCGTCTCATCAAATTCAGATTGAGAACGAATCTTTTCACTTGAAGTAGCTGATTTCTCATTATCAGCGGAAGATGAACAGATACAAATTGTGGAGCCGGAGGAATCTCAGATTCTTTTCCCTTTTTCTTTCTATTCTTCTTGGATTTCGTCTTCTTTACAATCTTTTCTTCTTCAGTAGTAGATGATGAAAACCTGGAATTAATGAGGATAGGTCAAGATCGGATATGCGAATGGCCTAACAGCTATATTTCCAATGATAAAGACCTAAGAACAAGTATCATACAAGGAACAAATCGGAAGTGATGCAGTTGCGAATGGACAAGACGCAAGTGCATCCAATCAACCTGCGAAGATGCGATTCTAGCAACTCTATAAATAGTTCATTTGTTCATTCACAATGTAACTTTTAGTTCCGGAAAATTCACATTTACTGTGTGTTTTCTTCAAATTGTACTCCTACATTGCAATATCAATAAAATGATCGATTCATCCATTATTCTTCATTAATTAGCTCATTCCTAGTTGAATTATAATCTCATATCTACATACGGTGTGATTTTGTGGTTCATCAGGAATAATCATAATCTTCAATCTTTTCCTTAACTTCTTTAAAAGCTTCTTTGATATGAGCAGGGGGTGATGCAGTTTTATCAAACATCTTTTCAAAATTTTCATCTTTAGCTAGAAAGCTTGTGAACAATTGAGAATTGGAGACATTATTCAGCAATCAATTGGCATCAATTACTTGAATCTTTAAATCTGAAATTTGCTGTTGAGCTTCAGACAACTCCGTCTCAGTAGCTATCAATCTTTTTGCAACCTTATGTGTTTCAAATTTCTGCATTCGAAGATTTTCTAGTCCTTCAAACAATTCTTTCTTCAATTTATCTTCATTCCGCTTTTGAATCTCCAAATTTGCAGTTTGAACTTTGTTTAAATTTACCAATTCACGCTTCTCATCCAAATACTTCTCCATAACAGCTTGATAACTTTCAATTTTAGCAGTAGATTCTTTAGCATTCTTTGTAAGTAGATCAAGCTTGATTTTTAACTTATCAAAAAGATTCTGAAAATCATTTGTAGCGTCTTCTGCTTCATCCTTCCATTTCTTGACTTCATTAACCAACTCATCCCTCTCTTCACTGATCTTTGCATTTGCAGCTTCAACATTCTTTCTATCTTGTTTCGATATTTCTAAAACTTCATTCAACAATTTGATCTCTGTAATCAAACATTCATTTTTCAAAAATAATTCCTTCTCATGTTCCTTAGAAACCCCCAAATCTGAACTAACCAACTTGAATTCCTCAGAAAGCTTTTAAATTTTATGCAATAATGAAGCATTTTCTTTCAACAAACTTTCCATGTTGTCAGCAGATTCATAGGAACTCGGTGCTGAACTTGTATCTGAACTTGTACCTGAACAATAATCTGCTTGTTGATCATGAGTGACAATCAAAGCAGATGAATCAAAATGTTTACCCCAATCATAAACACCATCAGTCTGACTCTTTAAAGTTGTCTTGTTTGCATTACTTGATGATGGTTGAGTAAAACCGCGTTTTCTAACATGTGCTTGTTGACATTCTCTAGAAAAATGTCCAAGCTTCGAACACTTGTAGCACTTGATATTTGATTTATCAAAACCCAATTTGCCACTAAAAGCTTGTTTTCCAGTTTTCTTATAATATCGCTGTGACCTTTGAGTTAACATAGCAAGTTGCCATGCCATATCTAACTCATTCAATTGATCATCATCAAGCTCATTCAAATCTTCTTTAATCAATTGTGCCTTCCCAACATCATTATAATCATTCCAAAAGATGAAGAAATAAGAGCAGCAATCAGTTTGGCACATTCATCCACCGATTGAACAGAAAAAGCACTTTGACTTGACGAATCTGGAATTGTAAAACTGCAACCTTTTGAAGAATCAGAATTTCCAGAAACTCCAGCCATAAAAGCAACACTTGGTGCAGAACTCAGATTTGGTTTAGCTTTAGCATTCATGCTAGCAGTATTCTCTCCATGATACAACTCAGAATTTTGTAACTTTGTAGTTGACTTCTTTGAATTTAACATTTCCATTTCCCGAGCATGAAGTTTTCCGGTAAGCTCATGAAATGTCAATGTAGAGTATTCTTTATCACGAGTGAGTAGCAAAACATAGTTTTTCCACTTTTCAAACAAAGCTTTCATAATCTTTTCTTTCAAATCTGCGTCGGTTTTCTCAATTCCAACTACCTTTAATTCACTAATCAGATGTGAAAACCGTGAAACAAGAGCGGGGTATGTTTTCATTGTCATAAAGTTGAAAGTTATCAAATTCTTTATTCAACACCTTTCTTCGAATCTTCTTGTAATCATCATTACCCTCACATCTTGCTGATAAAGCATCCCACAATTGTTTTGATTTCTTGCACGTACTAAATTGATGTAACAACTCAGTGGGTAATGCCATTGTAAGATAACCGAAAGCCTTTTGTTCTAGCTCATATGATTTTCTTTCAGTAATGTCGAAAGTATGAACTTCCTTAAAATCTCCTTGATCAGTCGGATGTTCATAAAGCTTCTTTATTGGAATCCACAAATCGGTATCATTCGTGCTTATGTAAGCAGAAAATCGTTGCTTCCAATTCTGATAATCTTCCAACTTTAACAACTTGGGAACTTTCAGACTTGTTCTAATTTCATTATCAAAATTCATCATGGTCTGCATTGCACTCTGCATCGCGGCAAAAGCTTGAAATTCCGACATCGTAGAAAATTTCAGAAATCTGATTGGCCGAACTCTTCCCGAACCTTAACAATGTACTGAACCTTAACCAAACCTCGAACGAACCCTTTCTGAATGTATTACCACCAAACCCTCAACGAACTCTCAATGAACTCTTTCGGAACAAGAAAATACGCCGAACTTCGAACGAACCTTAAACGAACCGGGAGATACCCCGAACTCTCAACAAACCCTAGACGAACTCTAAGTTCGGAGCGGTTATTCTGCCGAACCTCAAGTTTAGACGACGGTTAGTCCGAACAACAACATAGTTTCTCAAGAAATTAGAATTTGGACGAATTTTGACGAGACTAGCAGCAGTTGATCAGAAAAGGTGATGAAGAACGATTTAGGAACAAATTTGACACAGAAAACTTGACAGATTTGATTGAACTCGCGTAATCACACTCGAAAAACACCAAAATGTTTCAAAAATCCGAAAATAGCAACCACAGATCAATAGAATGAACCAGAGAGCTCTGATACCACTTGAAAAGTTGTGAGCATTGGATCGTCTACTCAATCTAGCTATTCGAATACGAAACGAGTAATTATAATGTTTATTTTATTGATCTAGAGAAGAACAATACAATCAGAATCACAGAGAATAGACACAGAGAGTACACCACAGAAACATACACTTCAGAATATCTTTTACTCTCAGAACTGTAAAAATCACAAAGAACAAACATGTATTTATACTGACCCGCCGAACCTCAGCCGAACCTGAGATTCGCCCTGATCCGAACTCCAAGTTCGGACCAGGTTTCGGCCAGTCACACATTGGCTTGAACTTGTTCTCTACTAGATACACCTCAATACCTCACACGACGCACATATCATGTATCAATCATAACTTTTCCTTTTATAAAATTACTTTGTAATTTCACTCGGCAATTACATAATCACCGTAAATTCTTTTTTGAATCTACTTTGAGAGCTTATTTACTCTCTTTGAAATGAGATTCTTATCTTTTTTCATTATTCTAATCCCATGTTTTGGGAAATAATGCATGCAAATCATATATGCATAACCTCTTTAGACAACTTTGTAAAACAACACATGCGATTCCGCACACATGCAACTTTATTGTAAGAATGTTTTTACATCCAACAATTTTCATTGATATAATATAAGAAAATCAATATTCTATCATTAAAACTACTTATTCAAAATCAAAATACAAACTTCTATGATTAGCATATCCAAATTTTATTTTTTCTTTTCTGCTTCACATATAACACTTCCTCAAGTGTATCCCATTCCATTCCCTGGTTAGGGTTGTTCCATCTAACTGTTGTAAGATGTAGGATCCATTTCTAATTGCCTTTTTAATGACATAAGGCCCTTCCCATTTACGATCCATCTTTCCCAATGGAAGTGCCTTGCTGACCTCAGTGCTTCTTAGCACATATTCACCCTCTTTATATTGATGAACCTTCACTTTTGCGTTGTAATATTTTGCTATTTCCTTCTTGTACCGGCTTTCTCTTATCGCTGCTATTTCCCTTATTTCTTCCAGCAATCCAAGTTGACCCTTAATTTTTCATCAGTTTTGCTGATCAACACTTGCATTCTATGGGTCGGAACTCCTATCTCAGCTGGGACTACCGCTTCGGTCCCATAAACCAAACATAATGGTGTTTCGCTGTTGCTTGTTTTTGGCATTGTTCTGTGTGTCCACAGAACATACGGCAACTCGTCAACCCAGCTTCCACCAAACTTTTGCAGCCTCATTTTTATCCCTTCTACCAAACTTCGATTAGCTCGTTCCACTTGCCCGTTCGCCTGTGGATGTGCAACGGACGTAAATATCTGATTGATATGCAACTCCTCACACCACTCGTTAAACGGATTCCCAGCAAATTGTTGACCATTATCTGTGATGATATACAAAGGAAGGCCAAACCTACAAATTATGTGCTCCCATACGAACTTCTTCACTTGCTTTCCAGAAATCCCTGCAAGTGGCTTAGCTTTAATCGAGTTGGTAAAGTAGTCGATGGCTACTAACAAAAACTTTACTCCACCAGTTGTGACCGGAAATGGTCCAACTATGTCCATCCCCCACTTTTGAAATGGCCATGCTGATGTTACCGGAATTATTTCATTTTTAGCTCGGTGACTAACAGGAGCATGTGCTTGATGAAAAAGCAATTTATCCTCGTGGATAATTGCCGCCAAATCAGATTGAGAATAGTAATGGTGAAATAAGATGGTTCAAATAGGAAATGGTAGATTTCATTAATTTTCTAGAGAGAGAGAGTATACAGACGCAAGTGCAATATCGAAATTACAAAAGACATCCGACCCCTAAACTATACAATTTTCAGGTATTTATAGGCCTCGGTCTTGATCCATTAGCCTCGCATCTGCATCATAACATCTGCCTATATCCTGCAAAACACTTCCACCAGAAACATATCCGAAGGACTTGGAAGTAAATGATTGGATGTGTATAACACATCCAGATCATCCTTTACTTCTTCAAGTCCCCTAAGTCTATTAAGTAAAAAACTTAGGTTAATAGACTTAATATTGAATTCAAAGAGTCTCCCACACATCCGACACATAAACGCTTCATCAACTGCGCGTGTCAAATCCTCGTACTGATTCTGTTACCCATCACATCAATCAGTTATTGATAAGAATCCTTTCAAATTTTAAAAACTTAAAAACTTTATTTTCCATATTACCTTTGAGCAAAACCGTTTTTATCATCCTATTTATAAACCCATTTACTCCCCCAAAAAATTTACCCAAAAAACCTGCAATCTTGATTCCAGCGTTCTAGCATCATCTTCTCCACGAACCAACCTCCCAGGTTAGTTTTCCTCCTTCTGTTCTCTTCTTTCAAATGGTTCTTATGGAAGCCCCCAAAAAACCTTCCTCGAAACACAACCTTCCCATTTCTTTTCCAAAAATCACTCAAGAAGATTTAGATGCTTTTGTAAAAGAATTTCATATCCTTAAAAATTTGAACCCTGTTCTCGGCGTCGATAATAAACCCATTCATCCATTCCCAGATGGAAAAGTCGGACTTTACCTGGATTCAATTCGATTATCGAACTACAGGATTCCATTTACCCCGTTTCCGTTTGAAGCCCTAAACTTTTTTGAAATTCACTTTTCGCAATGCAACCCCCTGCTTTGGCTATCGTCAATATTTTTGAACTACCTATCGTGCACTTAAAATGACCCCCTAACTGATTCTTTTTCGTGCATTCTACCGCCTAACCATGTCTGGTGACTGGTACACCTTTGAAAAGAGGAGGGACATCACCCCATTGTGTACCAAAAAATATTCCTCAAACCGTCACTGGAGAGAGCAGTTTTGCTTTCTCGACAGCACCTGTCTTCCCCCAAACATGCAATGGTGAGATCCTCGAATAACAGTTCGAGATGTCATACCTTCCAAAAAAGACATTGACCAACAAGCCTACGAATCCATCAGTAAATTCATCCACCCAATTCTTAAAATCTCCAAAGAAATGCTTGTGATCGCAAAAATCAGTAACCACTGGTTTCGTCCCCACCTGCGACCTACCATTCTTCTTGGAGAAGAAAGTGCGTAAAAATAGCAAACTTTTTAATCGGAATTATACACTTACCTTTTTCTTATTATCTTTTAACTTTTATCCTTTTGTTTTGCTCCCTTACAGCGATGGATCTAGCAGGTGCACTTCGTCTAAAGGATTTTAATCAGATCCGATTCTGAACTGCTTTAGCCTCAAAGGATGCCTCTACAACTTCCCACCAAGAACCTTCCAACATTGGAACTGACACTCTTGAAAAGAACCCCGTCGAAGAAGAAATTTCTCATGTTGAAGACTCCCCCTTTAAGGACTTGCAACCATGCTCACCTCCCCATCAAAGACGCAAGAAGCGGGCTGCCAAAACAACAAGGATGCTCCGGAGATGAGCGACGAATCTGAACCAAAGAAGCCCCGGAAGTCTCCCCTTACTTGATCAAAAGCAAAGTTTACCTCCGCTGTTGAGACCTTATCAGATCACCTTGGCGGTGAGATTCCTCAAGAAACCCCCTTACCAACTTCTGAAGATGCGAATGCACCAAGCTTAAGCCCCCCCCCCCCCCAGCTTAGCTCACATGGTTTCTAGACAGTTTAAAGAATTCCTTCGCTCTCACTGTTAGACAATTGACCTTACTGAAAACGGCCTTTCCCCCCTTGACTCTTTTGCAAAATACTGAATCTAACAACCCCCCCCCCCCTACGCCTTAATCTCATCCCATGTCACTTTCCACAACACTAATTGCAACACAATTAGCATCAACCAGCAACCCCGACTTCGCAACTGCTTTTACTCAACCTAACTTCACCGATGCTCTTTGGATACGCATAGAAGCCAAATTACTTGCATCACGAAACAACTCACCCATCGGTCTTGACGAGCTTTTCATACCCACTTGGAACATTACCAACAGAGACAGTCTTTCTAATTTCAACTGCGCCAAGGATTTCTTTTTGAAGTCTCTGAGCCCCTCAGATGTGAGACAATCTCCAGGAAAATCCCTGTTCCTGACTTTGCCTCCAAGGTTATTTCTAACTATGCCAATAGCTGTACCATTGTTCCTGAATTGTACAGCCGCTGGATAAAAGCTGAATTCCAACGGCAAACCCTTAATGCCAAGCTTTTATCTGCTGATAAGTTGGAACTGCTAAAGAAGGTTCAAACCCTTCAAAAAGAAAACCAAGATCTTCACTAGGTAAACAAGTCTTTAGGATTCGAACTTGCTAGTGTGGAAAAGTCACTAAAAACCTCAAGGCTCTTTGCGGAAAAGTTAGAAAAACAAAAGCAAGACCAATACTCTGATTATGTCAAGGCCTTACAGGAAAAAGACAATCACCTGGAAACAATGAAGTTGAAGATTCAGCAGCACACTTCCGGTACCCTGTTTTTCACATGCACCCCAATCACTTCCTTTCCCTCTTTTTAATTTTTTTATTTTTTTATTTACTCTTATCTATTTGACCATCAGACCTCCAAGATGTTAAGAACACATTTGAACAAGAGAAACAGGCCCTGGAGTTGAAACAAAAATCTCTTGAAGCAGAAAAGAATTGGCTAGTGACTGAAGGCATCCCTGCAACTGTTGACAATATTCCTTAAAAGCCCAGATTTGAAAGATGCGATTATGGACATGAACAACGCCATGAACGCTTCTGGTTTCAACAAAGGTCTTCGAGCTGGCCTCTTTTTGGCCCATGACTCCACCAAAACTGCTGAATCATGCAAAGGTTTCGACCCTGATGCACCCCGCAAAGTTGAGAGACGCCGCTGAAGCATTCCCCCTCTTGTCCTTCGCATTTGTCAACACTTGGAATGGAATGAAAGATGCCCCCATTCATCTGGTCAAAGAAATGTTATCTCCAGATCAACCCTCAACAACACCCCATCAGTCATGAATACCAGGTATGCAACCTGTTTTCCTTGTCTAAAAACAATTAACTCTTTTGATCCACCTGCGTGTGGACTTGCTTTGATTTGCCCATATGTGTAGGGCTTCTATGTTTTCATCAGACAATCTGCAGCACCTTTCTTTATATTTTCTTTTGGTTTCAATGAACATGATGTTGTTGATGATGTTCCTTATGAATGATTACCCTGCATATGTATGAGTTACATTAGCGACCTTAAATAACCACATGCGTCCATGTTGCTATTCAAAGTCACTAACCTAATCATGTATACACAATGAATCATTCACAACATAAACATACTTTTCTTTTTCCTTATTATTATGTTCTCAAGAAGCAACAATTCTTTTTTAAGGACAAACATACATCCTTGAGGAGTGACGCATAGTCACTTAATCGCTCACTTAGACCACATCCGGAATTAAGATAGCCCTTAGCTTCTTTTTTAAATTTCACATACAATTTTCGAGAATTTGGATAGCGCTTAGCCACCTCTTATGACTTCTTAGGTCGCATCTATAAAGATGCATAAAAATTGATCAATTTGCTTGGTCTCTTAGGACCACATCTTTTAGAAGATGTATGGTGGCCAACCATTTTCATGATCTCTTAGATCATTTTCATCGTATATGATGTAGTAAACGATGCATCGGATATGTTTTACACATCCGATCGTCCACTTCCAAGTCCTCCGGATATAATGTCCGTCAGAAGTGTTTGTGCAGGCCTTAGACAGGTGCGATTACGCAGATGCGGATCAAGGAATCACGAGCGAAGCCTATAAATACCCGGCGAGTGGTGTAGTTTTGGGACTTCGGATTCACTTGTAAATTTCATATTTTACATATGCATATGTATTCTCTTTTTTCATAAATATCAATAAGATTACTTCTTCTTTCTCGATCATCCTAGCTATTCTATTACTCTTAATCCTCATTTAGCGATCTATCAAATCCGGTGATTACTTGCTTTTTCAGTGGCGCCATCCAATAGTTGACATGAACATTGAGTAATGGAGTCGTTTGATGATTTGAGGAAATCGTTCGTCAATTCTTCGTCGGGAGAGAAGAATAAAGAGGAAAATTTGTCTAAACCGGAAATGTTTGTGGATTTATCCTCTTCGTCGAAGTCAAAGCATTCGGCGATGTTACAGAAGGAACAGAATGTTGTTACGCCGAATTCTAAGACACTTACAGAAATAAAGTCGTCTGGTAAGCAGGTACAGGAAGACGATGGTAGTGATTTTGGCTCATTGAAGCGGTTTGCTTTGGTAAATCATGACACCGACGGTAAAGACCTTCGTGTATCAAAATGTGATGAGTTGGATGAGCTTGATGTCGATTTTTTGATTAGAAATAAAAGTTTGCTGGTACAGTTGAAGAGACGGCATATGAAGGAGGATGAGCAGCGAAGTAAGGAAAATGAAGAAAAGAGGCATGATCAACAGCGTGATGAGGAATTGTTGCGATATTGGACTAATCAAGGAAGTCAAAAGGAATATGATTGTGATAAGGACAATCACATCCCAGAAAAGCGTAATGTTGAGAAAAATTATACGGTGAAAGATGTAATAGTACCATACATGCCTCAATCGATGAAGTCACATTCCAAATTTTCGTTATGGATATCCGAAGCTACTTTTCCGAAGAAGTTGAAATTGCCATCGGTAGTAAGGAAGTATTCTGGACTAGCTTATCCGGATGATCATATATTTGAATTTTATTCTGCTGCTCGTTTAGAACAATGGACTGAAGAAATTTGGTGTCACATGTTTGTACAAACTTTTACTGGTGTGGCACGAGTATGGTTCGATTCATTACCGGCAGGGCAAATTGATAGTTTTGAAGATCTGAAAAACAAGTTTCTTCGGCAGTTTAGTCAGCAGAAGCGGTGTATGAAGGATCCAACTGAGGTGCATAATATTAGAAGGTGAGATAATGAATCCATTGAAGATTTTATTACGCGGTTTAACAAAGAAAGTATGGGGGTTGAAGGAGCTGGAGATCAGTTGCGGATTTCTGGTTTCTGTCATGGGGTGAAATGTGCTCAGTTAGTTGAGAAGTTGCATGAGAATATTCCGAGGACAATGGATGTACTGATGGATAAAGCAAGGGCATGTTTTCGAGGGAAAAATGCATGTGCCTATTTGACCGGGAATGACACTAGGAGTGGTCAGATGCGATCGGGCTCTGGATCTTTTGGCCGGGGTAATGCTAGTCCTGTGATAGGTGTTGGGTCGGTTCCACAGAATAAGTGGATAAGAGGTTTTGTTCCTAAAAGTAAAAATTTTGGGGGGTCATCGAGGAGTACGAGTGTTGATTATAGAGGAGCAAGGTTTGTAGAATTGGTCAAAATGCCAACTCAAACTTTGGAAACAGAGAAAGTAGATCTACCTACACCACCTAAAATACGAAATGCTCCTACAAGAAATTTAGACAAGTATTGTGAGTATCATAAGGACAGGGGTCATACCACTGACACCTGTTGGACCCTGAAGAGGGAGCTTGATAAGGCAGTGAAGTCAGGAAAGTTAGCGCATTTGGTAAAGGTGATTCGGAACAATGTGCAGGGAGATGCACCTGTAATTAACATGGTGCAGTTGCGTTTAACAGATCAACATAGGAATGTTAGAAATAAAAATAATAGCCAAGTTGATTGGAAATATAAAGAAATAATGTTTCCGCCAATTTTAGAACAAATGGCTACTGAAGAACCGGTTGTTGTATCTGCGAAAATAGGTGGATTCATGGTTAAGAGAATACATATTGATTGT
This sequence comes from Deinandra increscens subsp. villosa, assembly GCA_039602395.1. Taxonomy (NCBI): domain Eukaryota; kingdom Viridiplantae; phylum Streptophyta; class Magnoliopsida; order Asterales; family Asteraceae; genus Deinandra; species Deinandra increscens. The sequence continues at coordinate 47,030,684 of JBCNJP010000010.1, read as the reverse complement.
GGAAGTGCAACAGAAATCATGTACGAGCAGTGTTTTAGACAGTTGGGATCCAGCATATGTTCACAGTTGCGTCCAATGTCGGTTCCTTTAATTGGTTTTGCGGGAGAAGTAGTAAGGCCTATTGGTGAAATTACTTTACCAATGGTAATCGGAAGTGGGTTACAGATGCGTAACTTGGATGTATCATTTTTAGTATTTGCGGCATCATCGGTACATAATATTATTTTGGGGAGACCATTTTTGAGAAGGTTGGGAGCAGTCATCTCAGTAATGCATGGAATGATAAGATTTCCAACACCGGTAGGGATTGCTACTTTGTCGTCTGAACCAAGTTTGCAAGTGTGTGACGTGAGTGTGCAGGATAGTTTGAATTTGGATAAAACAAAAGAGTGGAAAGGTGATTAATAAAAAATTCCCGGTTCAGAAATTGCAGATTGGGGAAGGTTTGTCGTTAGAAGTAAGAGGAAAATTATACGCTCTTTTAAAGAAAAATGTCGATGTGTTTGCCTAGGAACCGTCGGATATGACCGGGGTTCCGAGGTCATTATTAGAACATAAGCTAGCATTGTATCCTTGAAGTAAGCCGGTACATCAGAGACAAAGGGGCATGGATAATGAGAGAGCGGCTGTGGTAAATGAGGAAGTAAAAAAGTTAGTGGAAGCTGGAATTTTGAGGGAAATTCAATATACAGAATGGGTTTCGAAACCGGTGTTAGTAAAAAAACCGGATGGGTCTTGGAGGATGTGTATAGATTTCAAAGATGTTAATAACGCATATCCTAAGGACTGCTATCCGCTTCCGGAAATAGATCTAAAGGTGAATGCTGTGGTAGGATTTCGTTGGAAATGTTTTCTCGATGCATATAAGTGGTACCATCAGATCCGAATGGCAGAACAAGATGAAGATAAAACATCGTTTATTACTCGGAAATGTATGTTTTGTTATATAAAGATGCCCTTTGGTCTCAAAAATGCAGGAGCAACCTATTAACGTTTAATGGATTGGGCTTTTCAAGGACAAGTTGGTAGAAATTTGGAAGCATATGTGGATGACATTGTTATCAAGAGTAGGAGTGAAGAAGATATGTTCAGGGATATAGAAGAAACATTTATGAAACTGAAAAAAATCAACATGCGACTGAACCCAAAGAAATGTTCATTTGGGATGATTGCTGGAAAGTTTCTAGGTATGATAGTAATTGATGAGGGAATTAAGGCTTGTCCAGAAAAGGTAGATGCAATCCTGCAAATGGGGTCACCATCAACAGTAAAGGATCTACAGATATTGAATGGTAGGTTGGTTACCTTGCAAAGATTTGTGTCAAAGGTTGCGGAAAGGGCACTTCCTTTTATGCAGGTGTTGAAATCAAGTATTGGGAAATCTGATTTTTGTTGGACTGTTGAGGCAGAGGAGGCATTCAAACAACTGAAGCAATTCTTGGTTTCATTACCGACTTTGACTGCACCAATAGTGAGAGAGGTTTTACAAAAATATTTGGCGGTTTCGGAAGGAGCAGTCAGTTCCGTTTTTGTTAGACTCGGTCTGCCCAAGACACATACTAGATTGATGTGGCTAGTACGTTATGATCCAAGACGGGTCATACCCAATAACGAGCTAGACAAACACCCAATGGATATTTATTTAGACATGATCAATTAAATAAATGTCACTTATAGAAGATAATTAGAAATCGGTTTCTAATTAATCGAACTTGTGTGAAATCATATGGATGATTTAAATTAGAGAAGTATGGCAACAATATTATTTAATTGGTTAAATAAATTGTTACATAAAACAAATTTATATGTTACACCATATTTGTACATGTAACATGTTACATGGGTCAAGTGAAGCATGACCAAATGAATGTGGACAAGGAAATGAATGGTAGGGAACTTCAAAAGGTTTGAAAAGCTTTTTCCCCCTCTCTCTCTCTCCTCTTGCACGTTCACCCACCCCCCATTAAGAGGGTGGTTGTGCCTTTTATTTAAACAAGGCATGCAACCTTGTTTAAGGCACTAGTCATTAATTACTTGCTTCTCCAATACTCAAGTTCCTCTCTCTCTCTCCCATCCATTTTTCCTTAAAGGAAATCAGCCCCAAGGGTGAAAAAGTGTGTCGAATTCGGATTCAAGCAAGGAGACAAAGAGTGTTCATCTTCACCAAATCCTAGCAACAAAGGTGTTTGTTGTTCGAGCTCGTGGGTATCATCACTTGAGGCTTTCAAGTTAGATAGCAAGCCGGTTCATTCACATCATCTTCTTCATTATCTTGAGCTTGGAAGAAGGTAAATCTAAAACCCCCTATGGTTGGTTTTAGTTTTGATAGCATGCATACATATTTGGATCCTCGGTTTGGGTTTTATAATCAAGTGTTAAAATCGGTTTTAACATCAACTAATCAATCTATGGTTTTGATTTTTCCGCTGCGTTTTACATTTTAAGGAGTTAAAATGACTTTGATAAAGTTCTTAAAACCCATCAATGGCATCTAGAGCCGCTTATATGGATGCATGCTTCAAAGAGCTAGTTGGTTAGCTCTACAAAGCTCTTGGTTTTGGTTCCTCATACCACAAACCGAAAGTTTTGTTCATGGTTTCCCTTTGTCTTTCAAGATGCTTCACTAACATGCATGTGGTTATCTAGAAAGATTAAAGCATTTTATCATTTTGTTGTTTTTGTTGTTTGGACAACAAACCCACGTTTTCGGTTTTGTGTTGGACCGAAAAGGAAAATGGGTTAAAAGGGAACCATTTTTACACTTGTACATATGGATGTATTTTCAGATATATGTTTGGTGCATAAAGCCTAGCCAAAAGACCTTGTGATTGTTTGTGGTGAATGTTTTTGCTTGTTGTAATTATTCAAAAGTTGTAATAATTTCAAGTTCGTCATTTTGGGCATGTAATCTATGTATTTCATTTGGTATGTAATGTAATAGATTAGGTGCATTTTGTTTTACTAGAAAAATGTATTAGGATCCATATTTTGTATAAAGGAAGAATGCACAAGATGGAGGATCTTGGATGCCCAAAGGAGTGAAGCAAAACACAACCAAAGGAGGCCACTTGAAGCATTTGGATGCGGGGTCAAGTGGGAGTTCACCTATACATCACTTGTGTGATCTTGTCCCTTATGAGAGACTTTGACACACACTTGTTTCGGCTAACAAGTGTTGTCAATAGTTGGCTATGGCTATGCACCTATTTTATTATGCTTGTGTGGTTGTTTATTTTCATGTTTGGATGATATTTGGATATGCATGCTAAAACAAACTAATAAACATTAACAAGCTAAAACCGGTTCTTAAAATATCATTAACAAAGACTAATAAAATGGCTTTTATTAAGTTTATGATGATTTATCAATAAAATGGGTTTTATTAAAAGAACCATGAAATATGGATTTCAAACAACACTAGGGTACCATACATTTGAATGCATGTGAATTGTATGGTACATAGAGTTTTCTACACTAGAATTATGAAAACTAAAAACGAACCTTTTCAAAAACAAATTTAAACGCCATCCTTTTATACAACTGTCACACCCCCAAATAACCACTAACGGAGTTTATACCGATAAGGGGTGCGAGCAAACCAGGACCACAACCATTAGTTACAAATACTAAACGAATCAGAGTTAGTCCAAATATATGTCATAAATAAAGTCTCAAAATACGCAGCGGAAAATATTGTCTTAGCACTAGCCACGTGCTTTACAAAATTATTGTTTTAAATTCCCAATTTGATTTAAACAAAAGTAAAAGGGTCTTCATGTGCCACGCCAACCTGCTCCGGATACTCCTCAGCGATCTGCAAAAGTTTTAACCACGCAAGTGTCAACCTAACGGTTGGTGAGTTCACAGTGGGCATGTCATGCAGCGGCCCGGTCTCATAAGCGTATGTACCAACATATAAGTAAGTAATAGTTTTGCAAAACAATTGCCGAGTGTTGAATTATCGAATATGCACTAGTTAAGTAAAGATTAAAGCGGTCAACCGATATCGCGGGTAGCTAATCCGGTTTCCATGCACTAAGGAAGTTCGTACCAAAGCTGACGTAACAGAGTTCGGCATTTGCCGATGGTTTGTGCCTCCAGTTGTGTTCCTCATGGGACCCACAACTAAAGTAGGCTGATATTGTACTCCGTTCGGCCTCCAACCGGTTGGCTACACATTTGTGTACCGTGGGGCAGGGTTTGTCAAACCCTCAGTAGATCTACCCAACATCCCCTCGCTTCGCAAATTAATGGTACTAAATTGTTGAGGACTTTTAAGTTTTATGGCATCCTTAGAAATCATGTGATATCATTTGGTTTAGACTTTAACCTACACTAGTCATATTAAAACCGTTTATTCTGGATTTCATTTGAAATCCTAAAAAGAGTTTAAGTGTCACAATGGGTGTTCCGGATTTCATTTGAAATCCCAAATGAGTTTAAGTATTAAATAGTTGGTTGCGGATTTCATTTGAAACCCCAAGGATGGACAGTTGCAAGTGCTTCCCATAAAACACTCCAACTTCCATAACAGATATCCCATTTGGCGATACCTCAAATTGTCAGCGTTGTTTTTTTTTTGTTAAGTAAATTCGTTGTGACCCAAACGGGCTCACAATTAATGGGTTAGTGAAACTCACCTTAGGTTGCTCACCTTACACTTCAAATAGTCCAATTATGATTGCTAACGAAGACCTAATAATCACATTAAGGTCTTAGGTGTTAGGTTGTGTCTAATCTTTAGCTTAACGTCACTATGGCCCATAACATAGCACGTTGGAACTATGACACGACATACCGACACACGACATCGATGGTTGATCATAAACGAGGGTTCACATAACTTAGAAATCAAAGCATGTTTCATTATTGCATAATCATGTAAGTCATGGCATATCATTCAAATAAGTTGCACAAGTTTGGGTTTTGGGTCAGGTCACAGTTTCGCTACACAGTGTCGCTACACAGTTTCGCTATGTGCACGGGCAGCACTTTCGCTAGGGAATACCCGATGACACAGTTTCGCTAGCTAGTTTCGCTCGAAACTGTTGACACAGTTTCGCTAGCATAGATTCGCTCGAAACTGGTTTGAACTTTCGTTCAGGGAAAAGGTATTGTTTCGCTCGGTAGTTTCGTTCGAGCATAACACTTAGTTTTCACCGGCGACACTATAGTTACGCTGTATAGTATCGCTGGATGAATTTCTAAACAGTTTCGCTACATAGTTTCGCCCAGAGAACACACAGTTTCGCTAGTCGCGAAAAAAAACTCGTTTTTAAGACCAAAAATCAATCTAACAGCTTCCATATATCATGTAATTCAATATCTAGCATGCATAAACATTTACCAACATCACAGAGGCAGTTTTAACACCTTTAAACATGAGTTTTCATCATCAAATCACCAAAAACACCTCAAAGCTCATTTTTAGCACAAAGTTAACCTAACTAGCATGAATCTTCATTATGGCTTGATTTTACACGTAAAGTTACAGACTTTATGATAGATCTAGCATTCCTAAGCATCATACTACAAGCATACACGATTTCATGAAGATCTAAGCATGCTTTTTAAGAAAACACATAGAGTATGCAAGAAAAGATGGTTTGGGGGACTCACGGTTTGATCTAGGATCCGAATGGATGAGTCCACTAACTGAGATGATGGCGGCTCGTGGTGGTTCTTGGCTGACCAGATTTCATGAGAGGGGAGATGGAGAGTGTGTGTGTGTTTGGTGTGAAATGATGTAAAATAAGAAGATTAGGGTCTCAGGGACTTTATATCAGGAGCTAGTTTCGCTGGCAGTTTCGCTGGCCAAGCGAAACTGGCTCTGAATTCATGCAATTCAAAAGTTTGGCTACCGAGCGAATCTACAGTTTCGCTCGGTAGTTTCGCTGGCAGCCAAAAGGGGCCAATTACATAATTCCACAATTAATTAAATAAACACGTTGCACATAATTCCACATAGTTCAACAATTTAAACAATCACGTTTTAATCATGTTTTTGATAATAAATGAATAAACACATATGGACGGGTTCGGTGATCAACCAAAGGTCGTGGACGTATTCGGTCTAGTTAAGCATTAGTTACTAAGTTAACACTCATAACGTAACTAACAGAGATTGTCTAATGGAAGTTAACCTTGGAATTCTCGGATGTCACATCATCCCCTTGTAAATGGAATTTTCGTCCCGAAATTATTCTTGCGTTGTAGCGTTCGCAGCCTCGGCTGTCGTTGTTGCTGTAGTTGCTGGGGAAAGAAGGCAAAAGTTTTAGGGTCGCCACAACAACACTCAATTTACTTGTAAACTCTTTATGGGATAAAGGTCACCTAACCATATTTGAGGGAACTTGTAAACTTGGGGTAGGTTTACCATATTTGTGGGATAAAGGTCACCTAACCACTTGTATGTGTAAATCTACACGTGTGTATAAGTAGGACAACTTGATTTGGAGACCATGTGAATAGGGTCACCGAAGCATGGGGAACCAAAGGCGTTGATGGGATTAAACATGCCAACTAAACATAAGATGTTTAATCGATCCCATACTACTAGAAGTTGCAAAGAGTTGCAATTGTCAAACGTTGACTACCTTGTTAATTTAAGGAGTGGGATAAAGGTCACCTAACCACAACTTAAATGTAACGTTGGATTCTAGGTTTTAATTTATTAATTGTCTATGAGACACAAAAGGGTATTAATTAAATTAAAAGGTTTATATTGATATCGAAGATACTTAATAGAACTTTGTTAAATTTTGTAGATGGCCAATAATAACGAAATCATCCCCGCCACAAACGTCCATAACCTATCACTAAGATCCATCTTAGACAAGAATCGTCTCAACCAAGACAACTTTGTGGATTGGTACCGCAACTTGAGAATTGTTCTCAAACAAGAAAAGAAGTCTTATGTGTTGGACGATCCTATCCCCGACGAACCCGATGTCGAAGACGTTGAGGCTTATGCCGATTGGGTGAGGTACACCGAGGACTCAGTCCAAGTTTCATGCCTCATGCTAGCAAGTATGATCCCCGAGCTTCAAAAGGATTTAGAGAATCATGGGGCATACGACATGATATGCCAATTGAAGGAAATGTTCCAACAAAAGGCAAGGACCGAGAGCTTCGAAACGGTTCGGGCACTCCATGCATGTCGTATGGACGAGTCACAAACGGTTTCATCCTATGTTCTTAAGATGAAGAGCCTCATTGATCGTCTTGAAAGGCTCAATTGTCCCGTTTCAAAAGACTTGGCTACGGATTTGATCCTCAACTCTTTGTCAAAGAAGTTTGACACTTTTGTATTAAATTACAATATGAATGGTTGGGAGAAGACCATTCCCGAGCTTCATGGGATGCTCAAAACGGCTGAGCAAGGGATGGGCAAAAGTGTTGTGCCCGTTCTAACGATCAATGAAGGTAGTAGCAAGAAGAGGTCCCGCTTTACCTCTAGTTCCTCAAAGGCAAAGGTTGCCAAAGGAAAGGGTTTCGTCAAAGGGAAGGGAAAGAAAGAAGCCCCCAAACCGAAGGAGAAGAGGCAAAAGGTTGCTTCAAATGACCCATGCTTTGAGTGTGGTGAGGTAGGACATTGGAAGAGGAATTGTCCAACCTATCTCAAAGGGTTGAAAGAAAAGAAGAATGAAGGTCAAACCTCGGGTAAGACCTTTATGATTTATATTGAGCTTAATGCCATTTCTTCTAACACATGGGTATTGGATACCGGATGTGGAACTCATATATGTAATATGTTGCAGGGGTTCAAAAGAAATAGGCAATTGAAGGCGGGAGAAGTTAGTCTCTTCATGGGCAATGGAGCGAAAGTTCAAGTTGAAGCCCAAGGAGACTACATTTTGGAACTTCCAAGTGGTTTGGAAGTAATTTTGAATAATGTATTTTATGCTCCTAGTTTGACTAGGAACATAATTTCTGTTTCCCGTTTAAGACATTTTGGATACGATTTTAAGTTGTTAACAATGATATCCATGTTTCAATGAATGAAGTGTTTTATTTTAAAGCTAGCCCTTCAAAGGGTATTTATGAATTGGTTCATGAAAACACTTCATGTAATAGCTCAATATACCAAACCACCACCAAGAAACTCAAAAGAGATTTGAGTGACACCTACATTTGGCATTGCCGCCTTGGTCACATTAATAAGAACCGCATACTAGCATTGCAAAAGAGTGGTCTTTTGAAAACAAATGAATGCGATTCATATGATGTATGCGAATCTTGTCTTCAAGGGAAGATGACTAAGGCACCTTTTAGTGGAACTACCGAAAGGGCAAAGGATTTTCTAGGGATCATACATTCGGATGTATGTGGACCTTTTAAGCCAACATATAGGAATGGTGAAAGATACTTCATCACCTTTACCGATGACTATAGTCGCTATGGGTATGTGTACTTGTTAGCACACAAGGATGAAGCTTTTGAAATGTTCAAAATCTTCAAGAATGAAGTAGAAAATCAACTCAACAAAACAATAAAGATCCTTCGTTCGGATAGAGGAGGTGAATACCTTAGCAATGAATTTCAAGACTATCTTAGGAGTTGTGGAATTGTCTCACAACTTAGTCCACCTCGAACACCACAACATAATGGTGTATCGGAAAGGAGGAATCGAACCCTATTAGATATGGTTCGATCTATGATGAGTAAGAGTTCACTACCTTTATCATTTTGGGGTTATGCCCTACTCTCAGCGGCCCGTATTTTAAATATGGCCCCAACCAAGAAAGTGGAAAGGACACCTTTTGAGTTATGGCATGGAAGGGTTCCATCCTTATCTTATCTAAAGGTGTGGGGTTGTGAAGCTTATGTAAAGCATGATGCTTCAAACAAGCTAGATCCCCGGTCAACTAAGTGTATATTTGTAGGATATCCTAGAGATTCTATAGGATATTACTTCTACAATCCAACAGAGCAAAAAGTATTTATTTCTAGAAAGGCCGAGTTCTTGGAAACTAAGTTCCTTATGGAAGGAACTAGTGGAAGAACGGTGGAACTTGAGGAGGATCAAGAACCACAAGCCGATACACGTTTGGTTGAAGCTAGCCCTCAACAAAAGGTTGTTGAACATGATCAAATGATTGATCAAAACACACACAACGTTCGCAGATCTGGTAGAACTAGTAGTCCACCTGAAAGATATGGATTTTTCATGGAGGGATGCTATGTGGTAGATTCAGATGAACCAACCACTTACCATGATGCAATGACCGATTCCGAATCGGACAAATGGCTGGAAGCTATGAACGTTGAGATGCAATCCATGCATGCCAACCAAGTATGGGACTTGGTAGTGCGACCTCCTAATTCCAAGGTAGTTGGAAGTAAGTGGGTTTTCAAGAAGAAAACCGACATGCATGGAAACTTAGACACATTTAAAGCTCGACTTGTAGCAAAAGGTTTCACTCAAACACAAGGGGTTGATTATGATGAAACTTTCTCGCCAGTGGCAATGCTAAAGTCGATAAGGATATTATTTGCCATAGCCGCCCGTTATGATTATGAGATATGGCAATTGGATGTCAAAACGGCTTTCCTAAATGGATATCTTGAGGAAGATGTCTATATGGCTCAGCCCGAGGGTTTTGTCGATCCAAAACATCCTAATAAAGTGTGTAAGTTAAAGAAATCAATCTATGGATTGAAACAAGCATCAAGGAGTTGGAATCAACGTTTTGATGAAGAGATAAAGAAATATGGCTTCATCAAGAACGAGGATGAGGCTTGTGTGTATAAGAAGGCTAGTGGGAGTATAATAACTTTTCTAGTATTGTATGTAGATGACATACTACTATTTGGGAATGACATTCCAACCTTGGAAGGTGTAAAAACCTGGCTTGGAAGTTGCTTTTCCATCAAGGATCTTGGTGAAGCCACCTATATTTTGGGAATAAAGATCTATAGGGATAGATCAAGGCGCCTGATAGGTTTGAATCAAAGTGCATACATTGACAAAGTCTTGAAAAGGTTCAAGATGGAGAACTCTAAGAAAGGTTTGGTACCTATTCAAAGAGGGACTATATTGAGTAGGACTCAATGTCCAAGCTCAAAGGTTGAGCAAGACAAAATGAAAGGAATCCCATATGCGTCTGCTATTGGATCGATTATGTATGCTATGATATGCACTAGACCGGACGTGTCATGCGCGTTAAGCATGACAAGTAGATACCAACAAAATCCAGGTGATAGTCATTGGATGGCTGTCAAGAGTATATTGAAATATCTTAGAAGGTCTAAGGATATATTCTTAATATATGGATCCGATGAGAAGGAACTCGTTGTAAGGGGTTACACGGATGCGAGTTTCCAAACGGATCGAGATGATTCTCGATCACAATCGGGGTATATCTTCATTATGAATGAGGGGCGGTATCTTGGAAGAGCTCAAAGCAAGATGTGGTTGCATTGTCCACTACGGAATCAGAATACATCGCCGCATCTTTGGCCGCGCAAGAAGCCGCATGGTTGAAGAAATTTATTGCCGAACTAGGGGTTGTTCCTACCATTCAAGGACCCCTAGAGATCCTTTGTGATAACGAGGGAGCGATTGCTCAAATCAAAGAACCTCGTGATCATCAAAAGGTGAGGCACATCGAGCGGAGATTCAACTACATAAGGGATGAAGTTGCAAAGGGAAAGATATGTATTCGCAAAGTTCACACCGACGACAACGTCGCTGATCCACTCACGAAGCTCCTAGAACGCCCAAAACATGAGGGTCATGTTTGTGCCATGGGACTTCGACATTCTAGTGATTGGATATGATTTATGTTTTGTATTTGGATATCGGAACAATTGTTATTTTGACACTTTTATATGAATGTGGGATTTCATTTAAAATTGTGTAGTGTTCGATTTTTGCATGTTTAAATCCGTGAATAAATTACTTGTTCTAAATGTCCGTAGTCGATCATATTTGTGGGAACAAATATGAAGGTAAGACTATTATGAACTTGGATTGGTGGATATTCATAAGGTATGAATATGGAGCAATGGGTTGCTACCAAAGTTCATAGATATTTGTGGGAGACAAATATTGGACGACCCGCTCTCAAGACTTACCCCATGGAATCTTAATTGATTGATCATATGTAAGCTTGAGTAAAGGAGAATATCATTTGTATCCTCTGACCTGAGATACATATTGGGTTTTGATATTCACCAAGCATTATGCTTTGACTTAGTTCTTCGTTGTTCTGAAACATGGCAGTACATAAGGCTAAGCTCAAGCATGATACTAGGTGTTTGTGAGAGACGTATGTAGTCAAGATGGAATTTGTCCCTCTTATTCGTTGAGAGTTAAATGTCTAAGGCCTGAGTTAAGTTAAATCTAATAGAGAGTGATCACTCTATGTCTCTAGGATTTAACATGACATTTGTGACAAAAGGATAAATGATCGTTTCACCTAAAACATTTCAAGTGGTGACTTGAAGGAGATGATGTTATTGAATGGCACTAAGTCATACGTATTAGGGGTAACAAACCGTTGTTAGGCGGTATTTGTTGCTTGCATCAATCTTCTATGAATCTTGTGCAAGTGGGAGATTGTTGGACTCGGTCTGCCCAAGACACATACTAGATTGATGTGGCTAGTACGTTATGATCCAAGACGGGTCATACCTAATAACGAGCTAGACAAACACCCAATGGATATTTATTTAGATATGATCAATTAAATAAATGTCACTTATAGAAGATAATTAGAAATCGGTTTCTAATTAATCGAACTTGTGTGAAATCATATGGATGATTTAAATTAGAGAAGTATGCCAACAATATTATTTAATTGGTTAAATAAATTGTTACATAAAACATATTTATATGTTACACCATATTTGTACATGTAACATGTTACATGGGTCAAGTGAAGCATGACCAAATGAATGTGGACAAGGAAATGGACTAGATGCATGGGAGGAACTTCAAAAGGTTTGAAAAGCTTTTTCCCCCCTCTCTCTCTCCTCTTGCACGTTCACCCACCCCCCATTAAAAGGGTGGTTGTGCCTTTTATTTAAACAAGGCATGCAACCTTGTTTAAGGCACTAGTCATTAATTACTTGCTTCTCAAATACTCAAGTTCCTCTCTCTCTCTCTCCCATCCGTTTTTCCTTAAAGGAAATCAGCCCCAAGGGTGAAAAAGTGTGTGGAATTCGGATTCAAGCAAGGAGACAAAGAGTGTTCATCTTCACCAAATCCTAGCAACAAAGGTGTTTGTTGTTCGAGCTCGTGGGTATCATCACTTGAGGCTTTCAAGTTAGATAGCAAGCCGGTTCATTCACATCATCTTCTTCATAATCTTGAGCTTGGAAGAAGGTAATTCTAAAACCCCCTATGGTTGGTTTTAGTTTTGATAGCATGCATACATATTTGGATCCTCGGTTTGGGTTTTATAATCAAGTGTTAAAATCGGTTTTAACATCAAATAATCAATCTATGGTTTTGATTTTTCCGCTGCGTTTTACATTTTAAGGAGTTAAAATGACTTTGATAAAGTTCTTAAAACCCATCAGTTTTGGTAGCAGAACGGGGGCAAAAGCAAATGCCCATTTATTATGTAAGTCGAGTTTTGAAAGATTATGAAATACGATATCCTCTCATGGAAAAGTTGGTATATGCCCTTGTGCTATCAGCAAGACGTTTGAGGCGTTATTTTCAAACTCATATAATTGAAGTGCTCACGACATCTTCTATAAATCAAGTGTTAAGAAAGCCGGAAGTGTCAGGTCGGATGGTAAAATAGGCTGTGGAGTTAGGGCAATATGATATTCAGTTCAAGCCAAGAACAGCCGTGAAAGGGCAAGTTGTTGCGGATTTTCTGGCTGAAATGCCCATTGGAAGTGGTGACAGCAGTGGTAAAAATAATAGTTTTGATGCGTCGTCGAAAGTGTCGACAAACATTTGGAAGTTGTATACTGATGGTTCTTCAGGTGATAACGGTGCAGGAGCAGGTTTGCAAGTGAATTTTTTTTAAATCTTTTATAAACTAGTCACATAATTTTGTTTCATAAAGTAAGACATAATTCATGTGTTTAATAGGACTATTGTTAATAAGTCCGGATGGAGATGAGTTGACATATGCACTTAAATTCGATTTTAATGTATCTAATAATGAGGCGAAATATGAGGCGTTATTGGCAGGTTTAAGATTAGCCAAGAGGATGGGTGCTACAAATGTAAGATCACACGTGGATTCGCTGCTGGTGGCAAATCATGTCAAGGGAGATTATGAGGCAAAGAGTGCCATGATGGCTCTTTATTTATCGCAAGTGAAGGAATTGATGCGTACTTTTGCAACATCCGAGGTGGAACATATATCAAGAGGAAGGAACAAGAAAGCAGATGTGCTTAGTAAACTCGCATCCACTTCATTCAAGCATTTAGCTAAAGAGATAAGAGTAGAAGTTTTGGAAGAACCATCGGTTCTGGTTAAACAAGTGGTGGCTGTATCTTTCAATGAAGAAGTTTGGTTCTGGCCAATTTGGAAATATTTGGAAGAAGGATATTTGCCGGAGGAAAGAGAAGAAGCAAGGAAAATTCGGGTAAATGCTTTACAATATCAGTTGCAGAATGGGATCTTGTATCAATAAACATACCTTGGACCGCTTTTAAGGTGTTTAACTAAAGAAGAGGCAAGAAGAGTGGTACAGGAAGTGCATAGTGGGATTTGTGGGAATCACATGGGTCCCTGCATGATTGTCAACAAGTTGGTAGTACTCGGATATTATTGGCCTGGTATGCATAAATTCGTTACAGAAGAACTTCGAAAGTGTGACAGTTTCCAGAGACATGCCCCAGTAAGTTTAAAAGGTAAACATGAGCTTGTTCCTATTTCAACAGTATGGCCCTTTCAGAAATGGGGAATAGACATTGTAGGACCATTTCCGGAAGCAGCTGGGCGGGTCAAATTTCTTATTGTAGCTGTTGACTACTTTACAAAGTGGACGCAGGCAAAGGCGGTTGCGAGCATTACTGGGCAGCATGTGAAAACGTTTGTATGGGAATATATTATTTGTCGATTTGGTTTACCCTTATACATTATCTCAGATAATGGAAAACAATTTGCGGATGATTCCTTTCGGAGCTGGTGTGAGGAGTTGGGAATAGTGCAAATTTTTGCATCTGTGGCATATCCGTAGGCCAATGGACAGGTTGAAAGAGTTAATAGAAGTTTGGTTGAAGGAATTAAGGTGCGTTTGGAAAGAGCTGGAGGTGGCTAGGTGGACGAGTTATCACATGTGTTATGGGCACACAGAACCATGCCCAAAACAAGCAACGGGGAAACTCCATTCAGTTTGACATATGGGACTGAGGCCGTCATCCCAGCAGAAGTGGGGTTACCTACTCAATGGATGATGGAAGTTATAAATAATGATCAGCAGTTGAGAGAAATTTAGATTTATTGGAGGAAAGGAGAGAGATGGCATCCATAAGAGAGAGTAAGTATAAGTCGGAAATGGAAAGATATTATAATGCCCATGTCAAACTTTACTAATTTAAAGAGGGAGATCTGGTTCTGCGCAACTATGATGTTAGTAGGATGGAACCAAAAGGAAAGTTAGCTGCACAGTGGGAAGGTCCATACAAAATAACAGAAGTTTTAGGCAAGGGGTCTTTTTTGTTGGAGGATGGAAATGGCAATGTGCTAGCAAGACCGTGGAATGGCATACGTTTGAAAAGATATTATTTGTAATTTTTCCTTGAAAAGAAGGTTGTAAACAAAAAAGATGCGGAAATGGATATGTTCCTATATTAGTATAAAAGTTTCATTGCTAGGGGCAATTAATGTTTAAAAAAAAATAGTAAGTAATATGCTGAGTTTGCATATAATAAACTAAAGTCCAAAGGACTAAAGTATGGTTGGCTACCATGTATCTAAAAATAGATGCGAAGTCAAACTGAGCAATAAAAAGCATCCTTGTAAAGATGCGACCTATGGGGTCATAAGAGGTAGTCATGCACTATCCAAAGTTCCGGAAAATGTATAAAAAGCATCCTTGTAAAGATGCGACCTATGGGGTCATAAGAAGTAGTTATGCGCTACCCAACAAATTCTGGGAAAAATCATGAAAGAGGCTAAGGTTGCTCTTGTGACACCGGAAGTGGTCCATAAGACCGAAAAAGTAATTACGCATTACTAATTGCTAAGTTCAGATGCATGTGTATAATTATAGTTAAGGAACCTAATGTGTTAACATGGACACATGTGACCACTTAAGTTGATAACGTAATTCAAGCACAAGCGAACAAGCAAATACAAGGTATAATTATCGTAATGACATAATAAGGTCATAACATTCCATTCCAAAATTAAAAAAAAACATACCATATGTCATGAAAAGTGCATAAAAGTAAAAGTTGTTTGAAAGTTAAAAGCCTTACACATACGGGCAATCAAAAGGAAAGTCCACTCGCAGGTGGAGCAAATTGTTCATTGTTCAAAAGGGGGGGGGGGCTTGATATGAAGAAATTTACCTGAAAGAATCATGGTGGTGGCAGGTTGGATGAGTCAGTTGCCAAAGTTTCCTTGATCACATCCAGCGGGGCATCACAAAGGGTCTTGCAAACCTCAATAAATGGAAATGATAGTTTCTGAAATGAGACATTGGCTTCATGAAGTTTCTTGACGGCGTTAGGATCAAAACCTTGACAGGCTTCTGTAGAAATTTGTGGGTTTTTAGCTGCATGGAATAACCCTGACCTCACTCCTTCATTGTACCCACATGCGTTCATAGCGTTGATCGCTGTAGCGATAGCTGTCTTTAGAGTGGGGCCTTTTAGGATCCTATTTGCCACTTCAGGGATACCTTCACCAACCAACCATTTTTTCTCTTCTGCAAAAACTCCTTTGAATTCCTCTAACTTCTGTGTTTCAGCATCAAGCATGGATTTGACAATATCATGTTCTCAAAGGAATATAAAACCCTTAAGTACAAGGAAAAAGAGTGATATTGGAAGTAAGGAAAACGCGAATAGGTGATACCAGTCTTTGATTACTGAAGTTGAAGGGTCATGTCTTCGAGCTTATCATCTCTTTTCTTCAGTTCTGATGTATACTCGGAAAACTGATCCTGCTTTTGTTTCTAAAGACTTTTATCATGGTTCTGGAATGGCTCAAGGATTTTTCCACATCCGACAAGCGAGCAGAAACAGCAGAGAAGGATCGGGTCAGCTCTTGGTTTTCTTTCTAAAGCGCCTGGTTTTTCTCCTGCCTATCCGATTTGGAAACTGCGGCAAGTTTAGCATTCGGGGATTGCAATCGAAATTCTGCTTTTATCCATCTGTTATACAGCTCAGGGATAATGACATTGTTGTTTGCATAAGATGACACAACGTGAGCTACAAATTCAGGAGCAGGAATTTCTTCTGATCGCCTAATATCTCCCGGGCCTATCGCTTTCAGGAAAAAGTCCTTGGCACATGCAGGATCGGAAATGCTGTCACGATTAGTAATATTCCATGTTGGAATAAACAGTTCATCCAGACCGATTGTGGATTTGTTGCGGGCTGCCATTAGGCGTGCTTCATTTCGAATCCACATTGAGTCCGAAAAGCTGGGAAGAACAGATGTGGTAAAATTTGAAGAGCCACTTGGATAAAGTTGAGTTGCCAGAGGGGTAGTGGAAATAACAGAAGATGGTACCATTGTTTGAGTAGCAAATGTGGTGATGTTACCATCAAAAGGTGAAACAGTGGGAGATGGTGTACTTGTCAGATCAATGGTGGGGCAAGGTGATTGCATGAATTCTGCAACTGTAGAATTGATCAAATGAGCTAGGCTAGGGGGAGACATGATAAGGGTGTTTCCGTCATCAGATACTGGAGATGGTGTTCTTTCAGTGGTTTTATTATCAAAGTTTTCAGAAAAAGCTTCAATGGTGGGAGAAGACTTGGCTATTGAGCGAGTGACTGGTGACTTTCTAGGTTTTTTGGGTGCAGCATCACTTCCTTCTTCATCCATCGATGGGGCATGTTTGTTGGGTTTAGCACATCTTCTCTTCCTCTTTTGGATCAGTGGAGAAGGAGGTTGAGATACCTTTTGAGGAGAAGAGGCTTCAACAGGGATGGTGTTAGGCACATCTGTGGTAGCACTAGTATCAGTCATGGTTGGGTCGGCTGAGGGGGAGGTGTTGGTTCCAATGCTAGGTTTGCTGAACTGGATTTGGCTGAAATCCTTCACCAAGAGTGCATCTGATAGATCCATAACTGCATGTGAAAGATCATATTACAGGACGCATCTGTGGGAAAAACCAGTTTCTACTAATTTTGGCCAGGACTAGAACTTCTTCCGGAACACTACGAATAGGATGTATAAACTTGCTGATGCTTTCATAAGTAGCCTGGTGAACCTCGGCTGCTTTGGGTATCACATCATGAACAGTCAACCGAATGTCTCTCCAAGCCATTTCTTTAGGAAGACATGAGTCATCTAAATAAAAGAATTAATTTTTCCATTAGCGATTCTGGGGAGGTTTTCTGCTAAACAGTTGGGTGATGTCATGACGCTTCTCAAAGGTATACCAGTCGCCGGACATGGTAAGGCGATAAAACGCACGAAATTGGATCAATTGAGGTTCAAGATTCAAAGCTCTACAAGAAAGTTTGAAATGGTTCAGAATACTCAGTGCAGTAGGGTTGCATTGAGATATATGGATTTCAAAGTAAGTCAAAGCTTCAAGAAGAAAAGGGTAAAAGGAATTCGATAATTGGCTTGGCGAAAGAAATCAAAGTAAACTCCAAATTTCTTGTTGGGGAAAGGATGGATTTGTGTACCCTCGATGGCAGGAAGGGGGTTAAGTTCCTTGGGGATATGGAATTCTTTCACAAAATCATTCAGTTCAGATTCAGAAATTAGGGAGTAAGAAATGGTGAGATTATGTTTTGATGAGATCTTCTTAGGTTCAGCCATAAGAAGAGAATAGTAAAAATAGATGGAAAAGAAGTGAAGGAAGAAATGTTGACCTGGGAAGAAGATACTAGTGCAGAGTGTTGCAGGAGTGTGGTGAAGAAGATAAAATGTTTTGGTAAATTTTTTAGGGGAAAGGTATATATATATATATATATATATATATATATATATATATATATATATATAGAAGAGTAATAAGCGGTTTCAATCAGCGGTTTTTGCGAGACGGTTTTGGCAAGAGCGGTTTTAACGGGGGTAAAAACGGAATAGATCCTCTTAAAAATTTTCGAAAATTTACTTTTTCATTATGACTGATTGTGACAGGTAACTGAAAGGGTGAAAAGATGCGCCACACGTCATTAGGGGTACTAGAAAACTGTACCATCAATAATGTGTGTCAGTCTATGCAGGAACAACTGGCGCATATGAAAGAAACCGTTCGAATTCGGAAGTGCAAAATATTTGGAAGAGTAAAATAACCTTTATATACAGAAGTAAGTCTATTAACTTCATTTACTCGCTTAATAGACTTGGGGGACTTGATGAAGTAAACGATGCATCGGATATGTTTTACACATCCGATCGTTCACTTCCAAGTCCTCCGGATATAATGTCCGTCGGAAGTGTTTGTGCAGGCCTTAGACAGGTGCGATTACGCAGATGTGGATCAAGGAATCACGAGCGAGGCATATAAATACCCGGCAAGTGGTGTAGTTTAGGGACTTCAGATTCACTTGTAAATCTCATATTTTACATATGCATCTGTATTCTCTTTCTTCATAAATATCAATAAGATTACTTCTTCTTTCTCGATCATCCTAGCTATTCTATTACTCTTAATCCTGGTTTAGCGATCTATCAAATCCGATGATTACTTGCTTTTTCAATATACGTATAATTTTTTTTATTTTACATTATATTATTAAAAAAGGTAAGTGCTTGCTCGTAACAACCACCAAACTTTTATTCATAAAATGGACCATATCCATACACAATATTATTTGGATACATCTGCAAAATTTACAAGTAATATTTTTTCAAATGAACACCATTCCAAGGTCGTATCAGCTGGTTCCCATTTCCATCCTCTAAGAGATATGACCCCTTTTTTAACACTTCCAACACCTTATAAGGTCCTTCCCATTGCACTCCCAAGTTTCCTTTGGGTTCAATTCTCCCAACATCATTGTTCCTCAGCACCAACTCCACTTCTTTGAATTGATAAACCTTAGCATGAGCGTTATATTATTTTTCCATTTCAGATTTGTATCGACTTTCCCTGATGGCAGGCATTTCTCGTCGCTCTTCAAACATATCCAAATTTCGTCGTAATTCTTTATCATTGTCCCTTTCCTCAACCATCCTCTGCGTAGGCAACCCTATTTCTACCGTTATAACAGCCTCAGTTCCATACATTAAACTAAACGGAGTCTCACCGTTACTTGTTTTTGGCATTGTTCGGTGTGCCCACAACACATGCGAAAGTTCATCTCCCCATCCTCCACCAGCCTTATCTAAATGCACCTTGATGCCCTCTACCAAGCTTCTATTCACACGCTCCACCTGCCCGTTCGCCTGCGGATAGGCTACAGATGCAAAAATTTATTTGTATTATCCCCAACTCTTGGCACCACCCTTTGAAGGGCTCATCTGCAAACTGCTTACCGTTATCAAATACTATATGTGAAATTGCCTGAGCGTGTGGATCTTCTACTTAGCCGTAGTGAAATCAATGTAAAACGTGTAAAACACAGAGAGTAAATACAACTGAGACTTGTATTAACCACAGAGACCACAGAGTACACTTAGAGAAAGTTATAACACGGAAGCTCTCCAATTCTATACAAGACGAATATATTTATAGGCTGAAATCACGACTGGCCGAACCTCAGGTTCGGCCAAGCTTCGGCGGCTCCGAACCTGGAGTTCGGCCAAGGTTCGGCCAGACCTAAACTTGCACGTTCCGTCTTGTTCTCGATACTTCACATGACAATCAGGAACCATGTATCAACAAACTCCCCCTCGGCATGTGCAGTATCATCTCCTCTTAATAAAACTTGTATCTTGTATCTTCAATCAAACTCCTCCTCGATCTAGACGATGAGTTCAATCTTGAATACTTAATATTGCAACGTGTGTAGTCTCTTTATCAACAATCTTCAGAAGACTTGAAGTTGTGATGTTCTCTTTCCACATAGAAACCTGCCAACATAAATAATCTTGGCGCAAAACGTCTCTTCGAGACTCCAAGATATCTTGATTTTGAAAATGATTTCGTAATTCGTGTTGATCAATCGAAAACAAATCAGAAACAAAATCTTTTTGACTTTTAGAAACTTTATATCAAAACACACCTAAAATCTTTTTGGTATTTTATAATAATGAAAACTAAACGCAGTACAGAAACAGACACTATTTTTGTCTTTAGGTGAGAAAGATCACAGCTTGGGATCATATTGGTTATAACATGCTGAACTACACTTCAATTTCGATTATTGTAGCACATAAGCCATGCCGATTGCAGATATAATTTGTCCAAATTTAAACTCTGGCACAATCATACTCATAACATCTGGATATGTTAAGGTATTTATTAGATTTGCATTGACCAGTGTACCCCACACTATCAGACATACTCAGATATGCTTTGTTTATCACATTTTGTGATTTCACTTGTGATATTAATCACATAATGATTGTATTCATGATATAGTCAACTGTATTCCATGCAAAAAGAAATAAGAACGTTAAATCGTCTACCTTAAGGTCGATCTTTCGATACGCAGATAAGGCCTCGGATTTAACAAAATAAGAAAATAAAACAAGTTGAAATTGTATAACTCAACAACAATCAGGTCGGTACTCTCGTACACGCAGAGAAAGTCCGATGAGTTATACGAAACACCAAAGAAAATAAAGCAGAACGTCAAACGAACAACGATCAGGTCGGTCTTTCGACACGCAGAGAAAGTCCGATCGTTTGACAAAATAAAGAAAATCAAACAAGGTTAAATCTTTGCAAAATGAACACATGTATACACAGTGACTTCTCATTTTATTTTCACATATCTTTTTCTTGATATATCATGAGATATGCATCAAGATGTTGTCCACTAGGTCAAGCATCAGATTTAGTGTATATCACATTTGTATACTTTCTGATTTGCCGAGCCTACCTTGCACATCGATCAAATGGTCTTATGGCTTTTTTACTTACTTTATCCATGAGTCAGACACTGTCAGCCAATGTACCATCATTTCCCATTCATGTCAGATACAATTTCTCATTTTTCAATGTTTTTGGCTTTTTGCATTTTTTAATGTTTTTGTCTTTTTCAAATTTCTCCCCCTAAAAATGACAACTCTATTTATAGATTTTCATTTTTACTATTTGAAAAACAAGACACTATTTTTGTAATTTTGCAAAAACAAACTCCCCCTCAGAATGAGATGGAGTGGAAAACAAACAAAAAATTGATCAACCAACACCAATACTTTGCAGTTTAGCTTTGTGAAAACAAAAATGATTTGGAAATTCAGTTTAATTAGAACAGATATTTCACAATCAGCAATTTCCCAATCACCGAAAGATCTTCCTGAAACACCTGCTTGACACCAAATAAATCATTAGATGCTTTGGGATCGACCCGATTTAACAATATCGGGTCGCCCGGTGTCTTCCACATAGTCACTGTTGGCCTTGGAAACAACTTTCGGTTTCCATTGCATTGAAGATTTTAATGTTTGATCAGAACCTGAAAATGTTTCAACTGGCGTCTTTGACGAAGACGACTTACTAGTTGTTTTAGATTTAGAAAACCATGGTTCATCAAAAATTTTACCATTATTATCCACATATTTTGCATTTTTGTGAACATATGCAGTCGTCGGACAATTTGCAGCCATATGTCCAGGTCGACGACATGCATAACAAATTCTCTCACGAAACGTTGGTGAGAATTTGACAAACTTCCTTGGTTTCCAAATATGATTCGCAGCAGGAGAATCATAGTAACCAAAAGAATAATCAGAAGCAAATGAATCAAAGAAATCGTCAGATGAATCATACCTAGGAGATCTTTGTGGTAAAGAATATGAATCACTCGATGAACCTCCAGAATGATAACATCGATTTCTTGATGTAGAACTATTCGGCTTCTTCTGATGAGCTTGCTTTTGCTGAGTCTGAACAAATTCTTTCTTTGATTGTTGCTGAAATCGAGGAACATGCTGAACAACAACTTTCTTTGGTTTCTTTGTTGTCTGTTGCACTAATACATCCTTGACTTCATAACCCAAACCTTTATACTTGAATCCAGAACCCTTTGTAAATACAGACGAAGAATCAGAAGCATCTCTCCCTTTAGCTTCTCTAGTGAAT
Organism: Deinandra increscens subsp. villosa; assembly: GCA_039602395.1. NCBI lineage: Eukaryota > Viridiplantae > Streptophyta > Magnoliopsida > Asterales > Asteraceae > Deinandra > Deinandra increscens. Next base: position 47,008,379 of record JBCNJP010000010.1, on the reverse strand, counting down.
TTTTCTTTGATGTCCTTCAGTTTATTCTTTGCAATCCACACTTTTCCTTCATCAGTTGCAGAAGAAGTACTTGAAGCAACTTTAATCAAAATTTGTTCATTTTCCAGGAGAACAGAGTTTGAAGTAAATTTTGGAGCTTCACCCAATGGTTTGTGCTTTTTCTCAGATTTTGATTTCTTTTTCTTGGATGAAGTGGCAAACTTCGAATAATCATGCAATTCGTCCTTAGGATCAAGCGGAGCAGATGTAACTTCAGATAAATCCACCGGTGAAGGAACCATGTGAATATCATCTTTCTTAGAACTATCTTCACTTTGATCCTGTTTATATAAGAAATTTAACAATGTTGGTGACAAATTGCAATTCTTCACTTGCCTTTTTAACTCCAAAATTTCTAACTTGAAATCATTGATTTTCTATTGAGCATCAAACACTTCCTTTTGTGACTTAATAAACTTTGCGTTAAGCTCATCATATTCATAAATCTGCACTTTACGAATGTCACATTCAGCAAATAATTCTTCAAGCACACTTTCTCTTTTCTTTTTGTAAATCTCAATATCTTTTGTCAACACTTCATTCTTGTCGCGATAAAGAACATTTTCATCTTGAAGCATAGAAATCTTGTGCTGAAGTTTTTCAATTGTAGCTGCTGATTCAATCACAAGAGTATTAGCCTTTTCATACTTCTGTTGCACAGGATAAGCCTTGTTGAACAATGCTTCAAAATCTGCAGCAACATCTTTAGCTTCAGCTTTTGCTTTTTCACATTCAACCAACATATTTATCCTTTTCTTTCATCAAATTCTTGTTGATCTTAGCAAGTTTTGCACACGTCGAACATACTAACAAACTTCCATTCTGAACTTCTTCTATGTCACTTTCATCCCCTTTGTCATATATAACACTAGAACTTGTTTTAGAATCAGAAGCTGAATCAGAATCAGTGATACAACCATCAATTTGTCCAGAATTGAAAACAATATCACAATCCTTTTTGTCAGTCAATTTATCACTTCCTGATTCCAAACCACTCGATGCAGAATCATATGATTTAGAATCAGTAGAATCTGATCCAATTGTCATGATCTGATTGTGTGCACATGCCTCACCTTTTTCTTTCAATGCATTCCATTTATCTGTAGCAGTACAATACTTTGTGATTTCAAGACATAAATCTCTTGAAAGAGCAGCTTGAATAATATCTCTTGCTTGTTTCTCATTATTTGTATAATTCCTTTGTTCGAAAGAAAGATGTCGATGAAGTATTGCATCTCCTCTTGTATCAGTAGGCCATTTGAATTTCTTATTAATTATTTTCCAAAACTCTTCAAAATGTTTGTTGATGTAAATCTCAAAATCAACTTTCCAATTATCATAATCTTCCCATTTCACCAAGATAGGTATCATAGAACTAGCTTGTGATGCACTCATTTTTGAAAAACTGGTTACTGTTCACTCCGAACCTCGTCCAAACCTAATATACCCTCCGAACTTCCACCGAACTTGATCCGAACTCAGAAATACAGTCCGAACTATCTCCGAACTCTCACCGAACCTTGTAAACACCGAAGACCCTCCGATCCTAGTCCGAACTCTCACCGAACGAGATATATAGTCCGAACTTTCACCAAACTACGAAACAGACTCCGAACCTAGTGTTCGGAGCGGTTATACCGAGCGTACTCCGAACCTGGAGTTTAGAGCAGTTACACCGAACGTGGAGTTCGGCCGAACGCGAAAAACCAAAAAATTTCGGAAAAACTCACTGAATTCGACACCTCTCGAGCAGTAAACACTCAATCAACTGAAAATAAGCAACCACATACATATTTGACGTGAATCATGATGTTTTGAACGATAATTTTGAGAAATGAAGATGATAAACGAATTTTGAAACTCAAAAACGTGAATTTGAGCTCGAAAACACGAACAAACACTGATCTCCGACTAGTAGAGTAAACCTATTGCTCTGATACCACTTGAAATTGCCTGAGCGTGTGGATCTTCTACTTAGCCGTAGTAGAAATCAATGTAAAACGTGTAAAACATAGAGAGTAAATACAACTGAGACTTGTATTAACCACAGAGACCACAGAGTACACTTAGAGAAAGTTATAACACGGAAGCTCTCCAATTCTATACAAGACGAATATATTTATAGGCTGAAATCACGACTGGCCGAACCTCAGGTTCGGCCAAGCTTCGGCGGCTCCGAACCTGGAGTTCGGCCAAGGTTCGGCCAGACCTAAACTTGCACGTTCCGTCTTGTTCTCGATACTTCACATGACGATTAGGAACCATGTATCAACAATATGCAACGGTAATCCAAACCGACAAATGATGTACTCCCACACAAATTTCTTCACATGTTGCCCAGTTATACTTGCAACCGCTTTCGCTTCTACCCATTTAGTGAAATAATCAACTGCAACTATGAGAAACTTAAGACGACCTGCTGCTTCCGGGAAAGGTCTAACAATATCAATTCCCCATTTTTGAAAAGGCTATGCAGTTGTAACTGGCACAAGTTCATGTTTTGCTTTTAGACTAACTGGTGCATGACGCTGACAGCTATCACACTTCCGAAGTTCTTCTGCAACCAGCTTATGCATCCCTGGCCAATAATATCCCAAATTACTAGCTTATTAACCACCATACGAGGTCCCATGTGATTCCCACATACACCTCCGTGCACTTCCTGGACCGCACGTTTCGCTTCTTCAATTGTCAAACATCTTAAAAGTGGACCCAAGTACGTCTTCCGATATAATGTGCCATTTTGTCATTGATACTGCAAGGAATTGACCCAAATTTTTCTCGCTTCTTCTCTATCATCTGGTAATTGTCCTCCTTCAAATATTTCAAAATAGGCACAAACCATGTGTCAACTGTTGCTTGAACTACAACCACCTGTTTTGCTACAACCGATGGTTCTTCAAGAACTTCTACCCGTATTTCCTTAGCTAAATGCTCAAACGAAGTCGATGCCAACTTGCTCAATACATATGCTTTCTTATTTTTCCCTCTTGGCACATGCACCACTTCATAAACCGCAAATGAATTCATCAGAGTCTTAACTTGTGCTAAGTAAAGTGCCATAACAGCACTCTTAGCTTCGTACTCCCCTTTAATGTGATTTGCTACTAACAATGAATCCACATGAGCTTTTACATTTACCGCACCCAACTTCTTAACCAGTCTCAGTCCTGCACTTAAAGAATCACCACTTACATACTTAGACTAAACCATTTCCTGCTCCTGACATATCTCCCCATTTTTTTTTTGGAAATCAAAAAGGAAAAGTTTTTATATCAAAAAATTAAACTTAACCACCTGCTAATAATGCCTCGTATTCAGCTTCATTATTGGACACACTAAAATCAAATTTTAATGCATATGTCAGTTCATCCCCTTCCGGACTAATTAATAATAAACCTGCCATGTAATTCAAAACGTCTGCAGATATTTAATTAAAAATTCTCTAAAAAAAATATACTTACTATATAATAAACAAAAACTTAAACAAACCTGCCCCAACCCCATCTTCACTAGATTAATCCATCTGTAAACAACTTCTAACCTTGTTTTGTTAAATTTTGTTGTATTCCGACACTACTATCATTTGTACTCTGTATTACACATCCGACTGGCATTTCCGCCAAAAAATCAGCTATTACTTGCCCCTTTACTGCCACTCTTGGTTTGAATTGAATATCATACTGACCCAATTCAACTGCCCATTTTACCATTCTTCCCGACACTTTCGGCTTTCTTAGCACCTGACTCATAGAAGAAGTTGTTAAGACTTCAATCATATGTGCTTGAAAGTACCGCCGCAAACGTCTCGCGGCTAACACAAGCGCCAATACTAACTTTTCCATAGGGGAATACCGCACCTCATAATCTTTTAAAACTTTACTGACATAATATATGGGCATCTGTTTTTGTCTCCTCTCTGTCACTAAAACTAAACTAACTTTCACCTTCCGATGCGGCAAGATACATTTGCAAAGTTTCACCAATTACTGGAGCAGTCAATATTGGAACTGTCATTAAAACCTCCTTCAACTGTTTAAACGCATCTTCAGCCTCCACTGACCAACAAAATCCTGACTTTTCAATACTCGTTTTTAATACCTGCTTGAAAGGTAACAACCTTTCCGCAGCTTTAGAAATAAATCTATGTAGGGCAACCAACCTTCCATTCAAAACCTGTACATCTTTGACAGTAGAAGGTGATCCCATCTGTAAAATCGCATTGACTTTGTCAGGATAAGCACGAATTCCTTCATTATCCACCATCATACCTAAAAACTTTCCCACATCCATTCCAAAAGAACACTTTTTTGGATTTAGCTTCATGTTTATTTCTTTAAGTTTCGCAAATGTCTCCTCAATGTCTTTAAACATTTCTTCTTCCTCTCGACTCTTAATAACGATATCGTCCACGTAGGCTTCCAGATATCTACCCACTTGTTTCGGGAATGCCTAATCCATAAGACGTTGGTAAGTTGCACCTTTTTTTTAAGGCCAAAAGGCATTTTTTTTATAGCAAAACATTCCTTTTCTTGTTATAAACGAGGTCTTATCCTCATCCTCAACTGCCATCTGTATCTGGTGATATCCTTTGTACACATCCAAAAAACATTTCCACTGAAAACCTACAACCGCATCCACTTTTAGATCTATTTCCGATAGAGGATAACAATCTTTTAGACATGCATTGTTTACGTCTTTAAAATCGGTGCACATCCGCCACGATCCATCAGGCTTTTTTTACCAACACCAGATTTGACACCCATTCTGTGTACTGTATTTCTCTTAAAGTTCTTGCTTCCATCAACTTTTTAACATCCTCATTAACCACATCTGCTCGTTCACTATCCATTCCCCTTTGTCTTTGCTAGATCGGTTTACTTCCAGGATATAAAGCTAATTTATGTTCAGCCAACGATCTCGGTACTCCTGTCATATCTGAAGGTTCCCAAGAAAATACATCCACATTCTTTTTTAATAACCCATATAACTTCCCTCATCCCTCTATCGACAAACCTTCACCTATCTGTAATTTCTGATCCGGAAACTTCATTAATTGCCCACTTACTACTTTCCACTTCTTTCTGATCAACCATTTCTGTATCAGTTCAAATAGCCACATCATGTACCTGTACCCCCGGTTTTGTAACTAGAGTTGCAATTCCCAGTGGTGTAGGAAACCTAATCATACCATGCACCACCGATATAACTGCCCCTAATTGTCTCAAGATAGGTCTTCCCAAAATAACATTATGCACAGATGTCGTTGACACTATCAAGAATGTCACATCCAACTGTATAACATGCAACCCATTGCCTATGATCATAGTCAGAGTTATTTCCCCCACAGGTTTGACTACCTCCCCTGCAAATCCAATTAGAGGCACACTAGTTGGTCATAACTGTGAACATATGACCAAGCCCATCTGTCGAAAGCAATGTTCATACATGATCTCAGTCGCACTGCCATAATCAACATACACTCTTTTCACCAAACCCCCCAATCTTTGCAGATATCCGAACTGGCTCTTCCGTTGCCAGCTGCTCCAAAATCGGAGGAAACGTTATTTCTTGATACTTCCAATCCATCTGTTTAGTAGTTTTACCTCGCACATTTCTATATAAACCCGGTTGCTGCATCTGTACCATGTGAATTACAGGAGCATCCCCCTGAACATCTTTCCTTATTATTTTGACAAAGTGACCCAACTTTCCTGACTTTACCGCCTTATCAATTTCTCGCTTTAAGGTCCAACACATATTCGTAACATGACCTCTATCCTTATGATATTCATAGTACTTATCCAAATTTCTAGTGGGCGTAGTTCTTATCTGGTGTGGCATGGGCAAATCCACCTTTTCAGTTGCTAAGATCTGACTTGGAGTTTTAATCAATTCTACAAACTTTGCATATCGATTATCCGCATACGTGTTTCTTGGAGCCCATTCAAAATTCCTAGCTTTAGGCGGAGGCACTCGCAACCATTTATTCTGTGGGACCGATCCAGCCCCCCTTACAGATCCACCATTCCCCCATCCAAAAGGAATAAAGCATTTTCGCATCTGATAGATCTTCTTTCACCTCCATTTAAGTATGCACATGCATTTTTTCCCCTCACAAAGGCCCTTGCCTTATCCATTAAAATATCCATGGATCTAGGCAAATCCTCATGCAATTTTTCCACCAACTGTGCACACCTTACCCCATGGCAAAACCCTGAAATTCGCAACTGATCACCTGCCCCTTCAACCCGCATGCTTTCCTTATTAAAACTAGTGATAAAATCTTCAATTGACTCATAATCTTTCCGACGAATATTATGCACTTCCGTCGGATCCTTTATACAACTCTTTTGCTGACTAAATTGGCGTAAAAATATATTTTTTTTAAATCTTCAAAACTTCCCACATGTCCTGATGGTAAAGAATCAAACCATACTCTTGCGATTCCCGTAAAAGTATGTACAAACATGTGACACCATATCTCTTCTGACCAATGCTCTAAACGAGCTGCAGAATAAAACTCAAACACATGGTCATCTGGATCTGTCAATCCGGTGTACTTGTTAGAGCATATACCTATGCTATGATGTGTCTCGTGTATTGTATCTAGATTAGAGCGAATCTGTGAGTTGTAGTGGCAACATTCTAGGTGACGTATCATCTGGTATGCCGGATCATTTGGTACGCACGTACCAAATGGTACGTCAGTTGGTACGTAGGCTTGTTTGTCACTAATTATAAATAGGTTGTGTTAGAATGAGTTTGTAACACTCTGAGTCATTCTAGACTTTCTGTGTGTGTTTTCTATAGAGAGAAACCAGAGAGAACTTCTTTGTATCTTCAAGTGATCAATAAGAATTCTCTTATTTACATCCGTGTTTACTATAATTGATTGATACATGTAGTAGTAAAATCGTATCTTGGTTTTACAAGTGGTATCAGAGCATTTGGTTGCTCTACTGCTGTGTTTTTGATCAATTTTCAGATTTTTAGAGTGAGAAAGTGTGGGTTTTCTTCATTTTTCATCAAATTCTTTCAATTCCGAGTGTTTTCAAGGTAAAAAATGATTTCTGAGTGTTCCTGGAGTGTTTTCGCACCATACTGAATAGATTTTCAGCTCCAAAAGTCGAAATTCGTGAAGATCAGTTGAAATCAGTTTCGAACAGTTCTGGTCTGTTCGAAGAAATTTTGGTTCGCAGGTGGTCCGCAAGGGAAACTTCATCCGAATTCTGGTTCGTTGAATCTGGTTCGCAAGGCAATCTTCAAGTTGGTTCATGGCAGTTTCGACGTACCATTTGGTTCGTTCAATATTTTTGGTACGTTGAAAGGTGGTTCACCAGTGGTTCGTTGTTGTAATTCTGGTCCGTGTTTGGTACGTGAAAAATCTGGCCCGCAGGAGATATCTGGTCCGCGTCTGGTCTGTAGAAGATAACTGGTCCGTTGGATATAAATTTGGTCCGTTGAATTTGGTTGGTTCATTGGCAGAAAAGTGATACTTACTAGAACTGACGTAACTTAAGAACCGTTAAGAGTTACGGAACCCAATACCAGCCAAAACGACCGTCTCGACGAGATCTAGATGTTAACTAGCCCAACGGCCAGTACCCTCAGTTTTGACACCCAAAATCCACCTGGAAGACCTTCGTTTTTTGAGTTCGAAGTTTTTGAAGTATCATTTTCGGTGAAAAATGTCTGATTTTCCAGCGTTTGCGGCTATGCAAAGCACGGTACAAGGTATGCTCAATTTTGATAATGAAATAGGAACAAGTCAGAAAGTTCCTAAACTGTGGAAGTAGGAAGATTATCAAAATTGGAAGCAACGTTTTTCTGCATACATCAGCACAAATGATATTGATTTGTGGATTCCGATTCGAACATTGTATGTACGTCCAACTGAAGATGGAGAGTATAAAGAAATTTAAGATTTTGATAAGGATGAAAGAAAAAGTTATGAGCTTGAACAAAAAGTTTATGGTTATCTTACCATGGCTTTACCTACTGAACGGTTGCATAAATTTAGCACTTGCAAGAAAGCTAAACAGTTGTGGGATGCTTTATCTGCTAGATGTGAAGGCAATGATCAATACAAAAAGAGTAGACGAAAAGTGTTGAACAAGGAATTTGAAAACTTTTAACAATATGAAAAAGAAAATATTTTTGCTCTTGTTTCAAGGTTTTCACATCTGATCAGTGAGATGAAAGTGGTTAAAATTGAAAAGACCGAGGAGGAATATGAAGGAGAAATTAATGGAAGCATTACCAGAAAAGTGGGAAAGTTATGTGTTATTTCTTACCCATGACAACGAATATTCTGAATTATCATTTCATGATTTAACTGGAAAGCTTCATGCTAGGGAAATGGAAATGATAACATCAAACAAGTCAACTGCTCAATTACAAAATCCTAAATTGTATCATGGTCAAAAATCTGCAAGTATCAATGCAAAGTCTAAATCATTTGGTGTTGATTCATCAAATCTCCCTCAAATAGCTTTTGTTGCTGGTCATGGTTTAGGAAATTTTGGAAATTCATCAAGAGGATGTAACTTCACTATTCTAAATTGTAACATCCCGAAATCCGAACTGATTTAAAAATATTATTCCATCGCGGGTATGGGTCGGGTATGAGCGGTTTAATAATAACCCGACATGTTTAATGGAGTGAAGTTGTTTTGTTATACTTTGGTGGCTAATGCTTGAAAGTACTAGTCAAGGAAGATAAGGGTGTTATATGTGAAATATAAGTTAGTGGTTAAAACATAGCAAAAGACCATTACAGAGGGGGGCAGTATGCACTTAAAGGAAACTTGAGGAAACAAAAAGGAAAGGGAATTGGGGGAGGTCGTATGATGTTGCTGGAAATCGAATTCCACCCCCTTCCTCCTCAAAAATTTGTAATCCTCAATTGGAAGGAAATTGGCTGCGATTTTTAGGGTTTTTGCAAGATTCTTGAAGCTAGAGACCTTCCTAAATTCTTGTAAGTTGTTATGTAGAAAAACCTCATATTCTTGCATGTTGGAGAATTCAAAATCTATGGTAGAATACATGATTGAGGCTGCGATTTTAGGGCTTTTATGTTGTATAATGTTTGTGTGAGGTTATACAAGCTTGTATACTAAGTTTTGTTGTGTTAACATCAAGATTTGGGAGGGTGAAACCACAAATACGAATTTGGGGTATACAATGGGGAAAATTGTTATCCAAGATGTAGTGGCAAGATTGAATACTAATCTGAGTTATAATGTGTTAAATGTGCTCTATAAGATTCATAGAATGAGATATTAAAGTGTTATGAAAGATTTGGTTTGGAACATAAGCAATCTAAGTTGAAATATGCTTGTTGTGATAATGCACACCAAGTGTTTGTGAAAATGCCTAAAAGAGAAATTGAACTTGAAAGTAGGTTATTTTGATGGTATTAAAAGTGGTGTAATGCTTGAGAATTATGTTTGATCAAGTTGTGATTTATTAAGATAAGTGCTTAATTATTTATAGGTAAAGTTGAAGGAAGCTCAAGCCGTCAAGGAATGCAAAAATGAAAGATTCGAGGTAACATATGAGTGGTTAATGTAGTTTGTGCAAATAGATATATATTATTATGTGAATTAATCATGAACGAATTATGAGTTAGTTGAATAACATAGATGATTATATGATGTTCGGTGCGTAAAATAATATAGGATGTTTGTAGTTAGATGAGGCTACAACATCGTATAGAAGTATGGGATAGTATAATAGTGACCCGTTTGGGTATGATTGTGATGAGTGAGCCATTTGGGTATATTAGCAGTAAATAACCCGTTTGGGTTATGATTGTGTATATATGTTGCATGATAAGCGTAAAATGTGTTAGATGGCCGGTTGGACAAAATGGTAGAGAATGACCAGGTAGGGGCAATGTGGGCAGATGATGTATGTGTAATTATGTGGAATATTGTAATGTGGCCCGTAAGGGTAAAGATGAAGGTATATAACCCTTTTGTGTTAGACTAACAGCTGTAATGTGACCCGTAGGGATAAGCTGATTGTATATAACTTTTGTGTGTTATACTAAAAGTTGTAAGGTGACATGTAGCGGTTTACTTATGTGCATTAGATAGTGATGTGCAAATGAATATCGATGTTAGCATTAGATGGTGTCAAAGTGATTGGATTGGTAACATTGACAAATTAGTCATGATACATGACCCAATCGATGTAGGAAGATGATTGTGACCCATATGGGTTGAGCTGAATAATGGCAGAAAGATGATTTTGGGTCATAAACCTAAAATTGTCCTAACGTGTGACCAAGTCGTTTGGCTTAATGTTTAGGTGCTAAAGGAATAATATGATGCAATAATTGCAAGTGAAAGGATGAGGTATAAGTTGTTTAGATGATTAATGTGTTAGTGGGTCAAACGGGTTGGGTAAGGTGTCATCAATACTCGACTCGTGAAACTAATATGTTTTTAGTGAGTGGTGTACAGTCCTCTTGATTGCAGGTGTTAGAGAGTTTATGGCATCAACTATGGAAGTGAAACTCATAAAAAGGAACCAAGATGTAAAATGCTGAAAAAATGGCTAAGTATGGAAAATACAGCCTGGAGCCCTAGAAACCAGGCTCCAGGCGTATCGCTTGGCATGACATGAGCTCCAAGCGATACGCTAGGAGCTTCCTGTCCGGATTTTTATATTGTTTCTTGTATTTAATTGATGTCTCGTGCTGAAAGCTGTTGTGTGCCATTAATACTAATGTGTTACTAGTGTTTTTGGCAGGTAGAACTTAGTTAACGGGTTAAGATCGAACCGAAGGGATATGAACCGAACACCACATATTTTCGGTACTACAAGTCATGTTTTGATGAAATGAATGTTTTGTAATCATATGGTGATGAAATTGATTGTGTCTAATACTATGATATATGAATGATGTGTAATGATGGGTGATATTTCTTAACTAAATGAAGAAATTTTCTAGCTCTGATTTTCAAATGTCGGTTAAACTTGCTAAACGGGATGGGGCCTTACAAGTTGGTATCAGAGCCACGGTTTGAGGGATTCAAGTGTCGTGGGGGCACTTGAACTCAAACCAAGTGCTCGTGATGGGAAAGGGTGTTCGGTTCAAGGCTCGATCTTGTCTCCCGGTAAGTGATCCTTACATGAATTATATGCTGTTAATATTATATATTGATGAATGAGCTGTGATGACCACTATTGTGGTTAAATTGAAAGCTGAATATGATTATAAAGTTGTGATTGTGTGTGTGCGGTAAAGCTGAATATGATTGTAAATTGTAAAGCTGTGATTGTGTATGTGTGGTAAAGTGAATATGATTGTAAAGCTGTGATTGTGTATCTGCGGTAAAGCTGAATATGATTGTAAAGCTGTGATTGTGTGTCACACCCCCAAATTAACCACTAACGGAGTTTATACCATTAAGGGGTGCGACCAGACCAGGACCACAACCATTAGTTACAAATACTAAACGAATCAGAGTAAAGTCCAAACATTAATAATAAAAACAGTTTAACAGTACGCAGCGGAAAAACATTGTCTGTAGCCTAACCACGTGCTTTACAAAATCAGTGTTTTGAATTCCCAATTAGTTTAACTAAAAATAAAAGTCTTCATGTGCCATGCCAACCCGCTCCGGATACTCCTTAGCGATCTGCAAAAGTTTAAGCCACGCAAGTGTCAACCTAACGGTTGGTGAGTTCACAGTGGGCTTGTCACGCAGTGGCCCGGTCTCATAAATCATAATCGTGTAAACGTATTCTTACGTACAATTTATTTGTGAAAAGCAATGCTTGTGATAACCAAAATCATAGTATTGAGGTTTAGTAAAAGTATTGTCCGTAACCTACGTTATCGGGTATGTACTAGTCTTGTATAGTTAAAGTGCTCAACCGATATCGCGGGTAGCTAATCCGTTGTTCCATGCACTAAGGAAGTTTGTACCAAAGCTGACTATTATTGTAGTGGCCGTGCCATCAGGTTTTGCGGACCTACGTCATCGCGGATTTGCCTCCCCCGTGTCCTCTCGGGATCACGGTCAGATAGGCTGATATTGTACCTCCGTGCACTCCCCGTGCCACGGGGCGGAGTTTGTCAAACTCCAGTAGATCTACCCAACATCCCCTCGCTTTACAATTAATGGTACAATTTAGTTGAGGACTTTTAGGTTTTCAAGGCATCCTTAGAAATCATGTGATATCATGTGGTTCAGACTTTAACCTACGCTAGCCATATTAAAACGGTTTTCCGGATTCTCATGAATCTCAAAAGTGTTTTCAGTTTCGTTTCAGAAATAGTTGTTTAAGTAATTCACAAGTGCTTCCCATAAAGCACTTCAAGATCATCAAGTGGGTGCCGAGCACTCCAAGTTTTCAAGTTTATCAGGGAGGTGCATAGCACTCTCGAAGTTGTCAGCATTGTTTTTATTTAGTTATTCGGTGTGACCCAAACGGGTTCACGGTAATTGGGTTAGTGACACTCACCTTGGGTTGCACTGCTACACTTGCTATATAATCCAAGTTTGCTTAACGAAGACCTATGAACACGTTTAGGTCTTAAGTATTAGTTTGGTGTCTAATCTTTACTTAACGTCACTATGGCCCATAACATAGCACGTTGGAACTATGACTCGACATACAGACACACGACACCGATGGTTGATCATAAACAAGGGTTCATATACATCAGAAGTCAAAGCATGTATCATCATGGCATAATCATGTAAGTCATGGCATAACATTCAAGTAAATTGCACAAGTTTGGATTCTGGTCTCAGTTTCGCTAGCAGTTTCGCTAGTCAGTTTCGCTGTGTGCACGGGCAGCACTTTCGCTAGGCAATACCCGATGACACAGTTTCGCTAGGCTAGTTTCGCTCGAAACTGTTGGCACAGTTTCGCTAGCCTAGTTTCGCCCGAAACTGGTTTGAACTTTCGTTCAGGGAATTTCGCTCGGTAGTTTCATCCGGACAGGTCTGGTTGGTTTACCCGGCGACACTACAGTTTCGCTCCATAGTGTCGCTGGATGAAGATATACATAGTTTCGCTACATAGTTTCGCCCAGAGAACAGTACAGTTTCGCTGGTCGCGAAAAACTCACAAATCAGCCTAAAAATCAATCTAACAACTTTCATATTTCATGTAATTCAATATCTAGCATGCATAATCATTTACCAACATAAATCAGTAAGCTTTAACACCTTAAACATGGGTTTTCATCATCAAATCACCAAAATACATTTAAAACCCTAAATGACCTAATCTAGCATGGATTTTCATTATGGATGGATTTCACACGTAAAGTTACAAACTTTATAACAGATCTAGCAATCCTAAGCAACATATCAAGAGATCAGGTGATTCCATGAAGATTCAAGCATGCTTTTTAAGAAAACACATAGAAAACATAAAAATGGTGGTTTTGGGACTCACGGTTCGATCTCCTATCTTGATGGATGATGGTTCGGGGCTGAGATCTCGATGGCTCGGTGTGAATCTCGACTGACCAGATTTCCAGGAGAAAGATGGAGTGTGTGTGTGTTTTTGGGTAAAGGAGGCAAATGGTGAAACTAGGGTTTTATTAAGATATTATATATCAGAGGCTAGTTTCGCTGGCAGTTTCGCTGGCCAGGCGAAACTGGCTCTGGTAGTCAGAGGGTAGACTAGCCGGGCGACACTATAGTTTCGCCCGGTAGTTTCGCTGGAAACCCGAAAGTGACCAGTTTACATTTCAAGCAAGATAAGTACAGTTCATGTATTGTCATGCTATTCACAATACTAAATCATGTATTTAAATCACATTGCACATAATAACTATAAATAAATGAACACATAACACATATGGGCGGGTTTGGTGATCAACCAAAGGTCGTGGACGTATTCGGCCTAGTTAAGCATTAGTTACTAAGTTAACACTTATAACGTAACTAACGGAGTTTGTCTAACGAAAGTTAACCTTGGAATTCTCGGATGTCACATTGTGTATGTGCGGTAAAGCTGAATATGATTGTAAATTGTAAAGCTGTGATAGTGTATGTGCGGTAAAGCTGAATATGATTGTAAATTGTAAAGCTGTGATTGTGTATGTGCGGTAAAGCTGAATATGATTGTAAAGCTGTGATTGTGTATCTGCGGTAAAGCTGTGACTGTGTATGTGCGGTAAAGCTGAATATGATTGTAAATTGTAAAGCTGTGATTGTGTACGTGCGGTAAGGTGAATATGATTGTAAAGCTGTGATTGTGTGTGTGCGGTAAAGCTGAATATGATTGTAAATTGTAAAACTATGATTGTGTATGTGCGGTAAAGCTGAATATGACTGTATATTTGTGATCATATATGTGTGTTAAAGCATAATGTGATAGAAAAACGGCGATCATGAAATTGAGACAAAGCAGAGTATGAGGACTATGCAATGATGTCATGATTGTTTAGGATTATTAGAGCGGAATGTGACGGTGATGTCATGATTGTTGATAGCGGGATAGAATGATGATGTGATTGAATACGGATGATAAAGCAGAACGTGATAATGATAACATGATTGTATATGATTTTTAGGGAGGAATGTGATAATACGATTATTGCATATGATTGTTAGATTGGAGTGGGAGTGAAGTATGTAGAGGAAATTTCCATGAATGAAATCATGTAAACGATAGAGCATGAATGATGAGCATAGTAAAATCCTACTTGTATGAATCGTATAGGATTGAGTTGGAAAAAAAATTGAATGATGGAATCTTACCGGCATACGTAATGAAGGACAATGATTGTGATGCAGGAGTGAATGTTGGAATTCTGCTTGTATCCATAAGTAGAGAATGAGTGTGGGAATGTTAAGCGAGTCGAAAGACTACATGCTGAGCAATGTAGAATAGTGTGTATTTATGAAGAAAGTGGTAAACCCCTAGTCTGTGCAACTAAGTAGGGTAGTGTATGTGTTTAATCTCTATTACGTTAGCTGAAAATAGAATTTAAAGGTGGAGAATATTGTGTGGGAAGAATTTATTTTATGATAGAAAAATAGAAAGGGGGTCTAAGTTGTATGTAATACCATACATGGATCTACTTCGTGTTAAATGAGTAGAGAAATAAATGTTGTATATGGCAAGTGGAGATGCCTACTTGTGTAAACCAAGTTAGAAGGACGGATAGATGAAATTCGATCGAAGGCAATGACATGGGTATGTATAAACCTATCAAGATTATAAGGGTGATATACGAGTGAATGACAAGATGAATTGAGTTTCATGTAAAATGATGGCAAAGCATGTCAAACTACAAATGTGAGTGAATGTGTAAGGTTGAATAAAGGTTGTGAGTGATGTCATAGCAGTCAGGTTTAGGGAAGGATACGAAATGGATGTGAATTTAAAAGGGGGAATAGAAGACAAGTGTTTAAACGATGGAGAGTGTCATTATACTGACTTGATAAACTATCATTACTAAGTGGTAAGACCTGCGAGTGACCAAGATGAAGTAAGGGTAAGTGTGTGGAAAGGTGTTTAGTCACGAATTGATGATTACAAGAAGGTAGGTGGAAGTAAAGGAGTGAATGGAAATATTTCTATTATAAGTGTATGGCTTAGTTTCGGGGACGAAACTCCCTTTAAGGGGGATAGATTTGTAACATCCCGAAATCCGAACTGATTTAAAAATATTATTCCATCGCGGGTATGGGTCTGGTATGAGCGGTTTAATAATAACCCGACATGTTTAATGGAGTGAAGTTGTTTTGTTATACTTTGGTGCTAATGCTTGAAAGTACTAGTCAAGGAAGATGAGGGTGTTATATGTGAAATATAAGTTAGTGGTTAAAACATAGCAAAAGACCATTATAGAGGGGGGCAGTATGCACTTAAAGGAAACTTGAGGAAACAAAAAGGAAAGGGAATTGGGGGAGGTCGTATGATGTTGCTGGAAATCGAATTCCACCCCCATCCTCCTCAAAAATTCGTAATCCTCAATTGGAAGGAAATTGGCTGCGATTTCTAGGGGTTTTGCAAGATTCTTGAAGCTAGAGACCTTCCTAAATTCTTGTAAGTTGTTATGTAGAAAAACCTCATCTTCTTGCATGTTGGAGAATTCAAAATCTATGGTAGAATACATGATTGAGGCTACGATTTTAGGGCTTTTATGTTGTTTAATGTTTGTGTGAGGTTATACAAGCTTGTATACTAACTTTTGTTGTGTTAACATCAAGATTTGGGAGGGTGAAACCACAAATACGAATTTGGGGTATACAATGGGGAAAATTGTTATCCAAGATGTAGTGGCAAGATTGAATACTAATCTGAGTTATAATGTGTTAAATGTGGTCTATAAGATTCATAGAATGAGATATTAAAGTGTTATGAAAGATTTGGTTTGGAACATAAGCAATCTAAGTTGAAATATGCTTGTTGTGATAATGCACACCAAGTGTTTGTGAAAATGCCTAAAAGAGAAGTTGAACTTGAAAGTAGGTTATTTTGATGGGATTGAAAGTGGTGTAATGCTTGAGAATTATGTTTGATCAAGTTGTGATTTATTAAGCTAAATGCTTAATTATTTATAGGTAAAGTTGAAGGAAGCTCAAGCCGTCAAGGAATGCAAAAATGAAAGATTCGAGGTAACATATGAGTGGTTAATGTAGTTTGTGCAAATAGATATATATTATTATGTGAATTAATCATGAACGAATTATGAGTTAGTTGAATAACATAGATGATTATATGATGTTCGGTGCGTAAAATAATGTAGGATGTTTGTAGTTAGATGAAGGCTACAACATCGTATAGAAGTGTGGGATAGTATAATAGTGACCCGTTTGGGTATGATTGTGATGAGTGAGCCGTTTGGGTATATTAGCAGTAAATAACCCATTTGGATTATGATTGTGTATATATGTTGCATGATAAGCGTAAGAATGTGTTAGATGGCCGGTTGGACAAAATGGTAGAGAATGACCAGGTAGGGGCAATGTGGGCAGATGATGTATGTGTAATTATGTGGAATATTGTAATGTGGCCCGTAAGGGTAAAGATGAAGGTATATAACCCTTATGTGTTAGACTAACAGCTGTAATGTGACCCGTAGGGATAAGCTGAATGTATATAACTTTTGTGTGTTATACTAAAAGTTGTAAGGTGACATGTAGAGGTTTACTTATGTGCATTAGATAGTGATGTGCAAATGAATATCGATGTTAGCATTAGATGGTGTCAAAGTGATTGGATTGGTAACATTGAGAAATTAGTCATGATACATGACCCAATCGATGCAGGAAGACGATTGTGAACCATATGGGTTGAGTTGAATAATGGCAGAAAGATGATTTTGGGTCATAAACCTAAAATGGTCCTAACGTGTGACCAAGTTGTTTGGCTTAATGTTTAGGTGCCAAAGGAATAATATGATGCAATAATTGCAAGTGAAAGGATGAGGTATAAGTTGTTTAGATGATTAATGTGTTAGCGGGTCAAACGGGTTGGGTAAGGTGTCATCAATACCCGACTCGTGAAACTAATATGTTTTTAGTGAGTGGTGTACAGTCCTCTTTATTGCAGGTGCTAGAGAGTTCATGGCATCAACTATGGAAGTGAAACTCATAAAAAGGAACCAAGATGTAAAATGCTGAAAAATGGCTAAGTATGGAAAATACAGCCTGGAGCCCTGGAAACCAGGCTCCAGGCGTATCACTTGGCATGACAGGAGCTCCAAGCGATACGCTAGGAGCTTCCTGTCCGGATTTTTATATTGTTTCTTGTATTTAATTGATGTCTTGTGCTGAAAGCTATTGTGTGCCATTAATACTAATGTGTTACTAGTGTTTTTGGCAGGTAGAACTTAGTTAACGGGTCAAGATCGAACCTAAGGGCTATGGAACCGAACACCACATATTTTCGGTACTACAAGTCATGTTTTGATGAAATGAATGTTTTGTAATCATATGGTGATGAAACTGATTGTGTCTAATACTATGATATGTGAATGATGTGTAATGATGGGTGATATTTCTTAACTAAATGAAGAAATTTTCTAGCTCTGATTTTCAAATGTCGGTTAAACTTGCTAAACGGGATGGGGTCTTACACGGTTTGTATTGGTCGTTAGGGAAAAAAGGTATCATAAAGTTTTTGGGGTTTTAGCCTTCATTTACCTGTCATTTATTTATAATGATTTTTAGCAATCAGGTAAAAGCCCAATTTAATAGTGGGCTCGTACTTTAAAATGTGTTGGTAATAATAGTATATTGGGCCATATAAGGAATGTTTTATTAATTTTAAAAAGAATAACATATCGTTAGTCACCTTTACATGATAGTATGTTATGTATTCACCAAGCATAAAAGGGGTTGTACTATTTTTTAATGCTGGCATGGTTTAAATACATTTTAGAAACTATTTTCCAAAATGAAATCCGTTCTATAAATACCTATATACATGTCCATATTGAGTCCATATCATATGACACGTGATAGAATTTTAACTATGTGAATAGATGTTCTTTAGCATCTAAGAAGTCCTTCATTGCCTTAACGAATAGAACCTATGACCAACCTGTGTAAGCTTCATATATGTAACATTATATATATATATCTAGTTTTTCGAAAAGAGTAGCACATTGCTGTCTTTTTGTTACAGTCACTTCCTATAGAGCAGTTATAATGCACTGGTAGACCGAATAATAATATGAGAATGGTAGATAACCTGAGAACAATGTTTTAGTACGCGCCCAATTTTAAAGTTGTCAGCGCCATAACAAATTTGTTATTATCCAAAGTGTTAACGCAATTATGAAACAGAAATTGCGGTCAAGAAAGCTAGCAGGCCTAAATATCTACATGTTGATTATCTCCGTTTGAGTTATTGGAATGACATGTATAAAAGCAGTTGCCATAGTTCTTCCTCAGTGGCTGCTCCATTTTAAATTCCGTTGAGTTATTGGGATCATGATGTATGGTTTGAATCTAGCTTTCAGATAAGTAAATGTAATCGCAAACTGATAAGTGGCTGGTGTTAACTACGTGGTAACCTGGTTGTTTTTAACGTAACATGGCTGTTTAATGGCTTTAGTGTTTATCGCTATTGTTATTGGTTTGCCTTTATTTTCTTAGACTGTATAAGTGAGTGCCACTTGAGTACCACACGAAATATATTTCCAGCCAGACCAAGTTACATAATTAGTTTAGGTCCGGTTGACCGCCAAAAACACAGAACAACATATATTACTACTAACAACTATCACTACTAGAAAAAGGGCCTTTCTTGACGCGCAAACGATGACGCACACTTATTTATGACGCGCAAAAACGCGTGTCATCAAAAATCTGTCATAATTTGTAAAATATTAAGATTAGATGACGCGCAATTTTGAGCGTCATTAAATCTCTGTCACAAATAAATTAAAAAAAAACACGGAGTACACTTTAAAACGTGCGCGTCATCTCAAAGTGTCGTTTTATATTTTTCATTTTCCCGCTCGAATTTTTGCCCTAATTTTTTCCTCCTCTAATAGCCCCCCACCCCCAATTGCTCCATCTCCAAAGAAATTAAAAGCCCTAATCTCGGCAGTCCCTCTCCTCTTACGATTCCGAGCACCGCCTTCTTCTCCGCTTCTGCCAGGGCAAATCTGAAGCCCTAATTTATCGACCTTCACTTCTACAGGCCATCACGAGTTCACGGCTTCGATGCCCTCCACCTCCTCACGAAGAGACGTCACGACCACGCCCTCCACCGCTCCACGAAATTTGCTCTCCTCCCGTCGCCATCTACAATCTCCTATCGACTGCAGGATTCAGCAACGTTTTCTTAGCGACTTAAGCACAGGGCCAAATATGGTTGACTGGTTGCTCATTCATCTTATCAAATCTGGCTCGTTTATCTGTCCATTCTCAGCGATTTGGGTATGATTTCTGTCCATATGGTTGCGAAGAATATCAATTTCATCTTGTTCACCAAAATAATCAGAAAGTCGATCATTGGTCCAGCTTCTCAGGTGATAGCAGCACCAATGGCGAACACTTCGAAATCCTCTGTACTCGTTCACTGCAAAATCGACTGGGTTTCTGATTTTGATTGTCACCGTCGTCCACTATAGTTTGTAAGTTCATGATTTACATTTGATTCATTTTTATTACTAACCCTAACCCTAGGAGTTTCTGATTTGATTTGGATGAACCTTTTTTTAGGGTTTATTTGCAGAATATATGCCAGTTGATTTTAGCTAGTCAGCTTTTGTAACTGATAACAGTATGCAATGTTATATGTATAGTATAATTGTTGCAAGAATAATTGATGACCTAGAGGTTGTGTTTAGTTGTATGAATCTAATGAATGTTCATTTGACTTAATTGGTTTGATGATTCTTCATCTGATGCATTTCTGTTTTGTCATATGGGTTAAAGATGCTGGAATGTCAACCCTTGGAGGCCAGATACTTTATCTTAATGTCTAAGTTGATGAGCGAACAATATACGAAAAAGAGGCCAAGGATAAGAATAGAGAGAGCTGGTAAGCTAACTGATTTCTTGATTATACATGGTTGATTTTCAGCTAACTGATTTCTTGATTATACATGGTTGCATTTTGATATCTGTCAATTTGAGATTTATTTTGACTTTTCTAGTCAGATTCATCATGCCACACCCTTTATGTGCTCATTGCCCTCTGTGACCTCGGTTTGAACCCAGAGGCACTTGCTGCAGTGGTCAAGGAGTTTCGCAACGACCCACCGTTGACCTCCTCTACGCCATCAAGTGATTGATGGTTATGTTAATTTTATGTAAGTCTTATGTTGTTTCAGGATTTCAGTTTGATGTTTCTTGGTTGCATCTTTCGTTGTTAAACATGCTAAAACATTCCAATGGATTTTACCCCTTAGAAATTTCTGCAGTTTGTGTATATACCTATATATACATATACATACAGTTACATACATATATGTATATACATGCAAACCTAGAGAGATACATACATACATGCAAGAGTGCAAGACTCGAACAAACATTGTGTGTTAGTCACTTGTATTTGTATCCATCTGACATCATGTACCGGGTCGACTCTCATTCTTGTTTATGTAGTTTTAGCAGCTGGATGTGCTTTAATCAATTGCATTCTTTGATACAGAGCTGTTAACAGAGGTTGGTTAGTCACTTGTATTTGTATCCATCTGACATCATGTACACAGGTATACTGATTTACATTGTTGGGTCAACTAACTGTAGTTAAACATGTTGACTATATGCAACAGGAGATTTAACGGTTACTAGGATATCAAGCATACCATTGGAGTTCTTAAAGGTAATTCTTCTATTCATGATGCTTCTTAGGATATGTTCAAGTCCCACCACAGTAACAATTTGATCAACATACGGAATGTAAGAACTCGAATAATCAACATTTTAAATACAAGGTTGTATAAATGAATAAGATTTTGTCAATTTCTTTTATCCTCATGTTCCCTTTAGCAGGTAGAAACCTGCATAATTAATGGTTTTTACTAAAAACAGTGATGCTCATTAGGGAAAGATAATAGTGAAGTACAAGCTTTGAAATCTCAAAATCAAAAGAAAACTCTTTGTTAAAGATGTATATAAAAGAACATTTTAGATTTCCCATGCAGGTTAATCTTTGCTCTGTACTATTGCTTATGTGTTTAGTAACTTTTTTTTATCCAAGTTTGGATATTTAATTATGTTATGAGTTTAGTAACTTTTTATCCAAATTTGAACATTTAATTATGCTTATGTTTTTAATCCAGTGAAAACCATTGCAGATTTGGGATGTTAGAATTATTTGGAGATGGGGTTAGGCTGGATTTGGTTACCAGCAGCAACTGGTACCTGGAATGAGACTGGGTGGCGGTCCTATGCCAAACTTTTCATGTACTTTTTTTGTTCAACAAGGGTAGCAGGAGCAACTGTAACTCCTTGGTGGGAGATATGATTACAAGTAAGTTGCCATCTAGTTAGGAAAAGCTGTTTTAATGCAATAATCCGGTATCTAATAGCTGTGGCGACTGGTATAGAAGTTGAACATCCTTGCCACTATTGCATAACGGTTTGTTTTGCTATGCTAGATAAGAAAAATATTTACATGCTGCCAACCTGCTTTGTTTGTAACTATATAGTCAATTTTATATGCATGTTCTCTGCTACCTGCTGTATTTCACCTCTGTATCTAACAGGGACTACTGTTGAACAATATGATGGACTTTAATACGGATTTATGGGCTTTTGAATCACCCCAATCCGAGTTCGTGTGACCAAGATATGACCAAAACAAGCTTAACGGGTCAAAACACACATGTCAGGTTACAGCTGCAATTACTGGAAACTGTAGCAGCTTATTTCGACTGATTTAGCTGGATGATATGGTAAAGGACATGGATACGAGTTCGTGGCTTTTTGAATCATCCCAATCCGAGTTCGTGTGACCAAGATATGACCAAAACAAGCTCAACGAGTCAAAACGCACCAATGGATGCTAAGGAATGACAAAGATTAGAGACTAGACTGAAGACTTTAAAGATGCGGTCAACATAAAATGTTGTAAGAATGCTAAGGAAAATGATATGGTGTTAGATTTATTATTATATGTTTATTGTTAGCATACCGGACACATTTGTAAACTATGTTAACTTTGTAATGTTTGCTATATATATGAAATGCATTATTTTGCTTTATTTGTATTTTTATTTTGTATTATTAGGTTAATTGTCATTTAATATAGAAATTAGTGATTCTATTAAAATATTTTTTTTATTTTTTTATAAATCCATGACGCGCAAAAATGCGTGTCATAAGCAGATTTATGACGGTGGCTTCCTTGACACGCATTTTATGACGCGCATTGAGTGTCATAAATGGAGCGTCATCGTTCGCGCGTCAAGAACGGGATGACGCGCATTTTGCGCGTCAAGAAGATTCTTGACCCTACCTTCCTTGACGCTTTTTTGCGCGTCATCTGGGCCCTTTCTTGACGCGCAAAAAGCGTCAAGAAAGCCCTTTTTTGTAGTAGTGTATATATTGTTCTGGACATAGAAGGCAACACGGCGAGCAACATCATCCTGCCTTGCCATTGCCTCTTTACGTATTGCTCTCAGGGAGTCCAGAAGCACCTGGTCGTCAGTTTTTTGTTTATGCAGAAGGAAACCGACTGAGGATCTGAACGATGAATGCGGCTGGTCAAGAACCATAGCCGAGATTCTTTCATCCTCCCGTATTTGCTCGTGGAGTGTCTGTGTGGCCGCATCAAGACTTGTAATAAGCCGCACCTGGCTCACTGTGATGGAGTTCCTGATTGAGCGTTCCATTGATGTTCGGTGTGTTGGGTTTTACAGTGGGTATCCGGGTTGCCCGTTTTAATTTTTACCGAATAAATTAACGGGTCAATTAATCAGATTAATTGCGCAGCGGAAATATAAGTTTTACAACGCGAATATAGTAAAAACCGTAGACAGGATCTGATCACCGTGTACGCGTAAATACTGAAAAATAAATTAAACAATTTAATTTAAATATCTAACAGTTTAGATATACCTTGGCGGAGTCCGAACAACCGTTCGAGACACCGGGGTTCGACGAACTGGCGCTAGGGCAAACGGTAACGCCCGACTCGAATCTGCGAGTCAAGTCTTCAACCGACTTTGAAGACGGCATCTCGGGCACCACAGGCGCGTTCATCTCATGAACGGGCGGTGGTGGCGGTAACGAAACCATGGAATGGATCATGCCATTCCAGTCGAACGGTTCCACCGTGCTTGACGACGAATCCGTCATAGAGACGATTTCGTTCGTCTCGCGTGGAGGCGGCGGAGGAAGTGGCGTGACGGCGGCGGCATACAATGGCGCCGGCCACTTAGGGTTTTCACCCGGTTCGACGACGGCGGCACGAGACGGTTCAAACAACGGTCTCGGTGGCGCGGGTAAAGCGAGAACCACCTCGCGGTGGTCCTCGCCGAATATGTCGGCGGCTACGGCGGCACGGGCCGCGGCGGCGGCGGTGGTGGCGGCTCTCGGCGGCGGCGGCGGCTCTAGCGGCGGCGGCGGTGGTCTCGAGTTCCAAGGCGGCGGCAATCAAACGAGGGTCTCGTTTCACCATCGTGTTCGTCGGAAAAGGCGACGGGGTGGTGGTGGTTGGTGGCGCCGATCGGAAAGGGAGAGGGGAGAGGGGGCGGTCGCGAGGGAGGGAGAGAGGGAGAGGAGGAGCAATTAGGGTTCTCCTAATCCCTCCCTTTTATAGTTTTCCATTGACTTGTTGGGCAAGCAAAGCCCATCGCGACCTAGAACCCTCTAAGCCCAATGATTAACTAGTCCATTAACCGGTAATGACTAGATAATCATTTGCCGACAATTCTCGTAAACGTTTTACGAATTATTGTTTCGTTACGTTAAATAAATAACAATTATTTATTTAAACCGTTTGATTTAATTAATTAACAATTAATTAATTATTAGTTCGTTGACACCGGTGTAACTCTTCCGGGTCGAAACCGGGTCGGTTACGCTAAGGGTCGGGTCAGGACATCTAATATCCAACAATCTCCCACTTGGACTGATCGCGACACATTAGCGTTGTAGTCAGAGGCACTCTAGCTATGCATGGCTACACCAACCAGTTTCGACACTTTAAGTCGACAGCCAAAGTATATCTGATTGTAAAGCAAGCAGATAGAGGACTTATGGTAACCGTTGTCATATGTTCCTTTCCGTTCTAGACATAGATGAATAATGAGACATGGACTCTCATGTATTAGATTCATCGATTACATTCTCGTTATCCGATTCGAAGTGTACCAATCAAACACACAGTAAGTTTGGGTGAGGCCTCACACTTCACACTTGGAATCAACGAGGGCGCCTTTATGTCTATCTATTGCCGAAGCAATAGTACGAAATCCCATCTTGAGGCATACAACTCCCACTGAACCTTAGATCCATTCCCAAAAGTAGCCCTATTGATGGCAGTTACGCGACATCGAGAAACTACAATCAAAGAACAGTCTGCAGTAAACGAGAGTTCCAGTATACGTCTCAGGTCTAAGGAAACATTAGAGCATACCAATAATCAAGCAATCAAAACTTCCATGATTGAATTGCTTGACGCGAGTTACGTCCAACGTCATTCTCTAATGAGGTCTGTGACTTTGAACGTTAAACCCCTTTAAGGTTCAAAATCAGAATAGTCTTGATTTAGAGTCGTTCCCACGTCTCTAATCGACTACGGACATTTAGAACAATATCAACAATTGTTCAGGGATGATTAAACGTATTAACATCGAACACAGTTATGAAATTCCATATTGCATTTACCGATGGAATATGAATAGTATAGATAACTGTTATATGTTCGTACACCCAAATACTAAATCAAAACATGTCTTTAGCTAATCTAAGCCCTATCGCTTCTCTGTGACGATCATGAGTCTCGTGAGTCATGGGCTTTGTAAAGGGATCAGCTAAGTTTTGATCTGTGTCTACTTTGCATATCTTTATTTCATTTCTTTCAACTACTTCTCTTATGTAGTGAAATTTCCTCAGGACGTGCTTGGCCTTCTTATGAGACCTTGGCTCTTTGGCTTGAGCAATAGCGCCTGTGTTATCGCACATCATCTCGATGGGTTGCTTGACGCTTGGAACCACATCGAGATCTGTGATGAACTTCTTCATCCATACTGCTTCCTTGGCAGCTTCTGAGGCGGCTATGTATTCAGATTCAGTAGTGGAATCAGCCACTACTGACTGTTTGGTGCTACACCACGAAACAGCTCCTCCATTGAGGGTGAATACGTATCCGGACTGCGAGCGAGAGTCATCTCGGTCAGTCTGAAAACTAGCGTCGGTGTAACACTTTACAGCGAGCTCATCAGTTCCTCCATATACCAAAAACATCTCACTTGTGTTTCTCAGGTATTTCAGGATGTTCTTTACAGCAGTCCAGTGAGCTAGACCGGGACTCTGTTGGTATCGACTTGTCAGGCTCAACGCAAACGAGACGTCCGGTCGAGTGCAGAGCATGGCATACATAATTGAGCCTATAGCAGAAGCAAATGGGATCGAAGCCATTTGGTCGATCTCCTTCTCCGTTTGAGGAGATTGAGATTTGTTCAAGATAGCACCCTTTGTCATAGGGACGACTCCTTTCTTGGAGTTGCTCATGTTGAACCGTGCTATAATCTTGTCAATGTATGTACTTTGACTGAGACCTAGAAGTCGCTTCGATCGATCTCTGTGAATCTTAATTCCCAGGATATAAGCGGCTTCTCCAAGATCCTTCATAGCGAAACAAGATGATAGCCATACCTTAACTTCGTTAAGCATGGGGATGTTGTTTCCTATGATCAGTATATCATCCACATACAATATGAGGAATGATATAGCGCTCCCACTTGCCTTTCTGTAAACACACGGTTCATCTTCATTTTGAGCAAAGCCAAACTCTTTGACTTTCTGGTCAAAACGAATGTTCCACCTTCGAGATGCTTGTTTAAGTCCATAAATGGACTTATTCAGTTTGCAAACCCTATTTGGATATTTAGGATCGACAAAACCATCAGGCTGAACCATGTAGACATCCTCAGTGAGTTGTCCGTTCAGGAATGCGGTTTTGACATCCATTTGCCATATCTCATAGTCATGGTATGCGGCTATGGCAAGCAATATCCTGATCGATTTGATCATGGCCACGGGCGAGAAGGTTTCGTCATAGTCAATCCCTTGGGTTTGAGTGAAACCTTTCGCAACAAGCCGTGCCTTATAGGTTTGCACCTTTCCATGCATGTCAGTTTTTCTTTTAAAGATCCACTTGCTCCCTACTGCCCGAGAACCGGGGGGTAGCTCAATCAAGTCCCATACTTGATTGTCACGCATGGATTGCATCTCGGCGTTCATGGCTTCAAGCCATTTGTCAGATTCAGGATCTGACACAGCAGCTTTGTAATTAGTAGGTTCGTCATCTGAGTCAGCTACTAATAGGACATCGGGACCTTCTAGATGCCAGAGGTATCTATCAGGTGCCTTGTGTGTCCTTTCGCTCCTGCGAACGCTTGTGTTTTGGTCTGATGGGGTGACAACCATTTGTCGGTCAGACCCAGCGACTGTCTCAGGGTTTTGTGTTTCTCGAACTTCTTCGAGATCCACTGGATCACTATTGGTTCCTCTGTTGAGAAACTCTTTCTCAAGGAACTTACCCTTCCTTTTGATAGAAACATTGTTTCCATCAGGATGGTAAAAGTAATAGCCGGTATTACGATAGTATCCGATGAAAATTACCTTTTCACCTCGAGGATCGAGCTTGTTGTCAGATTCGCTAGTGACATACGCCTCGCATCCCCATACCCTGAGGTAAGAAAGATTAGGAGAAGAATTATGCCATATCTCATATGGGGTCTTATCCACTTTCTTGGTCGGTGCCAGATTTATTAGGCGAGCGGCGGTCAAGAGAGCAAAACCCCAAAAGGAGTGGGACAAGTTAGTCCTGCACATCATCGATCGAACCATGTTCAACAAGGTTCGATTCCTCCTTTCACTAACACCATTTAATTGTGGTGTACCGGGAGGAGTGGGTTGTGAAATAATTCCACAAGCCTTTAGATGATCGAGGAACTCGTTGCTAAGATACTCACCACCTCTATCTGATCGAAGTATCTTAATAGTTCGATTTAGTTGATTTTCTACTTCGTGTTGAAACTCTTTGAACTTGTCAAAAGTTTCGTGCTTATGTTTCATCAGATAGACATAAGCATATCTGCTATAGTCATCTATGAAAGATACGAAATAGCGTTCCCGATTTCTCGTTTCGGTCCGAAAGGGCCCACACACATCAGTGTGTATAAGTCCTAACAGATCATTAGCCCGTTCACCAACATGTGTGAAGGGTGACTTGGTCAGTTTTCCAGATAAGCATGATTCGCATTCACCGAAGGTATCTGCATCAGTGGATTCGAGAATCCCTGCAGATTGAAGCTTCTTAATGCGAGCTTTGCTTATGTGACCTAGTCGATGATGCCATAACGATGAATCGTTATCAACTTTGTTTCGTTTAGAAACATGATAGAGTTGATCTTGCGTTTGAACAATTATCTCATATATACCATGTCGAGGTTTAGCCTCGAAATAAAAGATATCATTAAAGTAGGTAAAAATGGAATTTCCATTAAACTTGTACTTAAAACCTTGTTCAAACAGGGAAGAGACAGAAATAATGTTTCTGGACAATCCAGGAGCATATAAACAGTTATCT
>JBCNJP010000010.1:46943062-46979619 GCA_039602395.1 Deinandra increscens subsp. villosa | reverse complement strand
GTATAAACTCCGTCAGTGGTTAATTTGGGGGTGTGACATAATGTGTTATGAAATACAAGCAACACTTAATCTCGCATGGAATCCTATATGCATAAATTACTTAGCCTATGAGTTCACATAGAATCATAGGGTTATGAGTTATACATTTTGTTTTCGTTCGCATATCATTTCAATAATTAGTCACCAACTATTAGGACCGACTCGAGTGTGAATGCTCGTGGACTCCATGACACGTCTAGCAACTCTACTAGATGAATGAATGCATGCATGTTTAATGTCGTTACTGTTCGTGTTCGAGTTTGTACCTGAATTTTGCAGGGTGTCACATCATCCCCTTGTTGAAGGAATTTTCGTCCCGAAAATTAAGATCATTGCTCATTCACTAGACATTAAGAAAACAAAATTCTCAATTGTCACATCATCCCTTGTTGAAGAAACTTCAACCTGAATTTTTGCTAGTACATTTGTTGGTTGACGTTTGTCTGTTTGAATACTGAGGATACTTTCGCATTGTTTGACCATCGTGTTTCCACATGACCTCTCTTCCACGCCTCAAGTTTCAAACGAAGCTTGAAGATTGGAATTTTGTTATGCTTGAGTTGTTTCTGTTTCCCATCTTGGTCCATCACTTCCACTGGTTACTTAGTGGAATGCAATTGTTCATCGGTTTCCAACCCCTCGAGTGAAATGATGATTGTTTTAACTGATAACCACTTCTCAGGTTAAATGCGTGGAATGCATTGTGTATACCCTTAGATCCTTTCGGTAGATTCAAAGTGTGTGCTACAAAACCAATTTTTTTTTCTCCACGTTCTCGAAAGGTTCAACGTATCATAGGTTTGGTTTGCCCTGTTTTCCAAAATGGATTACCCTTGCCAGGGTGAGACTTTCAGTTAAATGTTTGTCGACATAGTTCTTCTGGGGATCGCGAGACGCGGACATACAGTCTCGGGTTTTGCATGATTCTTCCTGGTGTCTCATGCATAGTTCAGGATCTGTGAGCTGACTATCACCAACCTCCGTCCAGCAGGTGTGTGACTTATGTTTTTGTCCGTAAATGCATCAAACGGCAATATCCAAATGCTAGTGTGATAACTGTTTGTTGTAAAACACCCTACCAGGCGTTAGAAACGTTTCTTCGCTGTTTTTGGAATCCATGTTACATGCCCCAAGCATGTTTCCTAATGGTGTGACTAGCCTATTTGCTCTGTCCATCGATTTGAGAATGATATGTAGTGATCATGTCTTGGTGTGCTCTCGATGCCTTCAGTAAATTTACCCCCCAGAATGGAGTGTAAATCGAGTGTCTTGACCCAAGATGAACTAAATGGCTCCCCATGCTGTGAGACGATCTCCTTCCTAAAGATCCGAGATAAATTCTCTATTCTATCCATCTCTTGATTAATACGAAATGTGCAGGTTTGGTCAATTGATCAATGATCGCCCCATTCATATTACATTTGCTTGATATTCGAGATAATTGGTGCTAGAATCCATAGAGGTTTGTCTCCACCTCCCATAGGAATGTTTCTGGTTGTAGTAAAAGTCCGGATGGCTTCTAATGTAGGATCTAAACCTTGGAACAAGTTATGTACTTGCTTACATAGGTTCTAATTTTGGCTTTCGTGTTCGGTCACCAGTAAGGTGTTCTCAAATGTTGGTACCGCTTGTCCGTACTAGGACGAACAAATTATCAAGAACTGCGAGATTCGTCCATTACCAACCTTCTTTGATTCTCGTATCAGGGTACACATAAGTTAACGAATTCCATCTAGTCTGGCTTCAAAAAAGTTTGTCCTTCCCTCGTAGAGATCCCATCAATACATTGGCTTCTCACAGTACCTTAAGTTGAGTGTCCCGAGTTTTCTCTGGTAGTCCAGTGTGCATAGTAGGTTGAAATGCTCGAGTTCGATTGAGCTTAGGGGTTTTCTTTCTACTCAAGACATCAGCTATAATGCTAGCCATTCTTGAATGCTAACTAGGGCTAGTTCTTGGTTCGACTCCCAGTCTCACCTCCAGAGCGCCATTAGTGTTTATATATAGGGTGTACCGCAGATAACCCACCACACCTTTGGTACTCCAGAAGTGTACTAGTCACCCGCTAGAACCACCATGCCTCTTGTTGGTAAGTAGACGAGTTAGAGATATGACAAGGCTCGTGATAGTAGTTACAAAATAGGATATTATCCCATGCCATTGTACCTGAGCATCCACGTTTATGTAATGCTCTCCAAAATCTTATAATCTTTGAGGTGGTGTGTTTGGTACAATACAGATAATGTCTCCAGACGTTTGTTATGAACGCCATTTCACCCGATCCCAAGTCATGGGTGGTGTAGTCCTGCTCGTGCATCTTCAGCTGACGTGTGGCATAGGTGATGACCTTCTCGCGTTGTATCAATGCACAACCAAGACCTTTCTTTGAGGCATCTCATTATGCCATGAAGTCGTTAGTCTCCTTGGATAGGATAAAATTTGTACATTGTGGAGCTCCTGCTTTAGCATACGGAAATCGCTTCATGGTCATCACCTCAGTGTATGTAATATCTTTTGTGGTCCAGGAGGTAAGCAGTTAGGCAGTCATAAAAAGTCCTCATAATGAAACATCGATTCGTCGATGACCATTCGTCAAAATATGAAACCGATGTCATCCTTGTTGGTGTTGTTGAAGTTGGCCAATCCTCGGTGGCATCCACCGTAGATGGATAAACCTGCATTCGTCTTTCCAAAAGCAATAGATTCAAAGAAGATGTTCATCACGTTCTCCCTGGGTTTGGTGTAATCAAGATATAATTAATAACCCGATGTTGTATTGATTGATGTAAGGCCCACACACACATGGTACACGAGATCTATGAACACCGCGGGTGCGTTGATTAACCCACTGGTTATGACAAAAACTTGTAATGGATGTACCGATTCGTAAACGTCGTTTCCAGGACATCCTCCTCTCGAAATCTTAACTGATGGTATCTAGATCTCCATTAAATCTTAGAATGTTAGTTCGATCCCCGAAGTTGTTCGGATAAATCGTAAATTCAAGGTAGAGAATAACAATTTTTGATGGTAGCCTTGTTTATTTCGCAAAGGCCGATGCACATACGGAAAGTCCCATCATGCTTCTTTATAAAAGAATCGAGGCTTCCCATGAAGCTAAGCTTGTCCTGATATACCCTTTATCTAGCTACCCATGAAGTTGGGTGTATAATTATCGTAGTTTGTCTGGTGCGAGTTAGCATGGTGCTCGGGCAATAGACGTGGCTCCGGATGCAAGGCCAATTCGATGTTCGACCTGACAATGAGATGGAAGACCGGGTGGGTCTTTGGTGAATATTTCTTGACAGTTACGAATAACAGGAAAATCTTCGATCTTCCTTTCTTACTTCATCTTCTCATCTACATGAGCTAGAATAGTGGCGTGATCATTTCGAAAACACCCCTGCGTCATAAAATGATAAGTTGCCTAGGACAGACCCATATCTTCTATCCTTGAACTGACAGGACTTAGCTACAAAGTGAGGAATGCAAGCGAATTTCTTCTGATAAGGAGTCCCAACTCGATGCTTGGACAACCAACCCATTCCAACATTCTCGTTGGATCTCCTCAAAGTGTTCGACATATATCCTACTAGTTCCAAGTTACATCTCGTGATGATATTGCTTGTTTCCATCAAATTTTACCCTTTTGTTAGTTCTAGTGCATGTCCAGCCTTCGATGAGGTTTGAACATATTTCATCCTCAGCAAAGTGTTAGTGACGCTTGAATCATTCCTAGTGTTGCCTGAACCAAACACAAATGCACATCCGCTGATTCTATGGGCAATCTCACTCAAATTGCTTCTCTATGTCCTAAACATTCAGTGACGGCTTCAGTAGCCTTGATTTGGTTGCTCTGACCTTTAAGCCATGTAATCGCTAGTCCTATGACCCATCTTTAGACAGTTCTGGAAATAATGCTTGCCATACGTGACGGTTTGATGGAAGTTACACTTGTTACACTTTGGGGTACTTTCCAGTAAACCCGCCTTGGCCCTAACTGTTTGTGCATGATTGCTCTGCCTGTCGAAGGAGTTACTTGTTGAGTTACTAAGCTTGCGACTCTGTTGTTGTTGGGTGGTATGCAAAACTCGATTATAGAATTGTTGCCACTCGTGGCACCCCCCTTTTACTTTGTCCTGAAGTACCCATAACAAGCTTCCTCAAGAAGGGGTACTTTGGGCTACATCCTAGTCGCTAAGACCACAGGCTAAACGAGCTGCTTGTTGCATGGTAGTGGGATTCAAAGAATTTACTATGCTCTGAGTCTGATGGCTAACCCAGCTACGTGAAGTTCTATTTTCTTGCATTCTGGTTTCTTTGCGTAAGGACGCGAAAGGGTCTTTTCTTAGGATATGGTTATGTAAGTTCCACCTTCAAAATTTTCAATCCTAAGGTTTTACAGTGTGCCCTCTAGTTTCTGGACATTGTTTCTAAAATTGTACTCCTCTCTCCTCGATGTAGTGAATTTCCTTCCAAGGTAGTATGCTAATCACATTCAGACCTAATTATTATACTTGGGTATTCCATTAGGTGAGTGTGTGTCCCTTGAATGGACCTATCACTTGTTTAACTCTGTTTCGTAAGGGAAATCACACATCCCAATTGCCGATTTTTGTTTTCTTAATATTTATGAGTGAACTAAACACTCATTATATCTCATTGAATGCATGAGGCTTACAGCCCTACAGTTTTCTAAAAGTCCAAGTTTCTTATCCTCCTTGCCGCTGGCCTTGGGCATGAGCTGCTACCATTGTCGTTTAGTGTTGATCATTTAGTGTTTTCTGTTAGATTGTAGTCATGTTTTTGGCTTTGTTACGGCCGCTCGTGCCTTAGTGTCCTAAAATTTTGGTTTTATGTGTGAACAGATACTTCTCTAGCTCTACGTGAAGATCGGCGTGGTTCATGTCAAATGCCTCGATGTCGCTTTTGCTCGTAGGGACACGAAGATCCTTCTCGATCTCTAGTAAGCTTGTGATCTTTCTTGTTGTAGTACGCACGTCCTGCAGTTCGCAGCCCACCCGAACTACATGTGCAGCGAGAATCCGTTAGTAAGTCTGCTCGAGCGTTAGTGAAGCTTCATTCGACGCTTCCTTTAGTTCAGACTTTTGATAGACTAGCAGGTCTTCTGCCCGCTCAGGATGATGTGGGGGATGCCAACAAGTTTGTAATGTAATATCTATATGTATATGTATATGTAATGAAATGCTAGGTTAACAATAACATGTGCGTGCGTATGTGTATGACTAATGTATCTCTAAGGCTATAGTTGGCCTACATGCAAGACCTAGTTCACTATAACCAATGGCTCTGATACCAATCTGTCACACCCTCAAATCCACGTGCGGAGTATAACCGCGAGGCGTGTGACAAACCAGGACCTGAGTCATTAGCCATACTAAACCATGCAAATATTGTTTTTAAAACACACCAACACAGAATAAAACGTATGCGGAAGCGTAATAAAGGTAAACAAAATGTTGCGCTAAACACACGCTTAACCCAAATAAAAATAAACCAATGAGGTTTTAAAAGTGTGTTGTAGACCCAGTGTAAAGCATGCGTCCTAATCCTTCTCCGAACCTAGATACCTGTGAAAGTGACATGCTATGTGGGTCAGCGCAAAGGCTGGTGAGTTCATAAACACATAATGTAAGAATCAATGTTTGAACCAATGTTTGTACCAATGTTTGAACCGGTGTAATCATAATTGTACTTGTAGCTAGCTAGGCCGTACTTGCTATCACTATGTGGTTCGCAACCGAAGCGTGACTGTTTGTGTTTGTACTGCCTTTCCATCAACGTCTAACACGGACGTTGATGATACTGTCTAGGCTATGTTACACCCATTCGACATCCCGTCGAGTTAGAGCGACTAACGCGGGTGGGGTTTATCAAACCCAGTAGTACTACTCAATATAACCTCGCTTTCTCAAAAACTAATGGTCCAAAAATGTAAGGACTTCAAATATGTGTTATGTTCGCACATACGTGATCAGCTATACAATTATATTACCAGAAATGTTTGTAGCATGCTTTTCTCTCTCAAAGAGATACTTAGAGAGAAAAATGTTAAAGAACTCACCTTAGGGAGCTCGGCAAGAGTTTGAAACCAAAAATGTAAACATATGTCTTCCTACGAATCACCTAATTAAAAACGAGTGTGAGATTACAGTGTAGAAACACTTAGACTGACTCAATCGATCCTAATGACATGTTGGTGACATAATTAACATTTGTGTTGTTTGTTTGTTCAGTTACACTTACCAAATCCAAAAAGATTCTATAATTAGCAGGTTTCCATAAATGGCATGTTTCCAATTATAGCAAGTTCAAACATAACCTGTAAGCATACATTGCAAGTACTCTAGCATGCACCTAAGTTGTTTTGACCTGAAACTACTTTCTTTTGACATGGTATGTCCTATTATGCATTTGTAAACTACTTTCTTTCCAAGTTTATATGGGCATACGTATAAACTTTATTTGATTTTCTTGGTGCATGTTATATATCTATATGAGTATATATTTTCATATATAAAGTTTACAAATGCATAATAGGACATACCATGTCAAAAGAAAGTAGTTTTAGGTCAAAACAACTTAGGTGCATGCTAGAGTACTTGCAATGTATGCTTACAGGTTATGTTTGAACTTGCTATAATTGGAAACATGCCATTTATGGAAACCTGCTAATTATAGAATCTTTTTGGATTTGGTAAGTGTAACTGAAAAAACAAACAACACAAATGTTAATTATGTCACCAACATGTCGTCAGGATCGATTGAGTCAGTCTAAGTGTTTCTACACTGTAATCTCACACTCATTTTTAATTAGGTGTTATAAGTGTGTTAGGTTGAACAACAAGAATTCTACTTTGGAACAAGATCTTAAGTTGTTGACTGAAGAGTTTGTGGTGTTGAAATAAGACTTGGAAAGTTTTCAAGATAAATATTATTCTTTAAATTCTAGTCAGAAGTTGATGAAAGAAAAAGCTGTATTATATGAAGAATGCCAAAAAGCCAAAGCTGAAGCTACAGAAGCTGCTAAAGATTTTGAGGCTTTATTTGAGAAACCTTATCCACTTCAACAGAAATATGAAAGAGTCAATGATATTGTGGTTTAAGCTGCTGATAAATTGATTATTCTTCATAATGAAGCTAAACAGTTAAGAGTTGATAATGTTAATGTTCAGGACAAGAATGAAGTCCTGACAAAAGACATTGATATTTTCAAAAAGAAATGGGGAATGTTCGAGAAGATCTATTTGCAGAGTGTGAAATCAGGAAATGGCAAACATATGAGTACAATGTTTTAAATGATGAACTCATTAAGTCTCAAAAAGATTTGTTTGCTGCTCAACTAAAAATTGTTGAATTGGAATTGGAGATTCTAGATCTACAAAGACAGGTCAAAGTTACAATTTATCACCAACTTTGTTGAACCATTTGTATGAGATGGATAGAAATGATGATAGTGCAAAAGAAGACAATATTCATAAGGTTCCTGCACCAGTGGATTTATCTCAATTTTCTTCTGTTTTTCCTAATCCAAAGGCTGAATTGCAAGATTATTCTAAGTTTGCTACTCCTGCGAATAAGAAGAAATCCAAGTCAGAAAAGAAGAAAGAAAAGATTGGTGAAGCTCCAAAGTTCACATCTGATTCATCATTATTGGAGAATGAAGTTGTGTTTGATAACAGTGTAACTAGTACTTCTACTGCTACTTCGTCTGAAGTTGAAACCGCAAAGAATTTGGTGCAAGAGAACAATATACCAGAGATCAAGGTCACTTTCACTCAACGAGCACATCAAACAAGTGCTGCTGGTACTTCTCAAGATGCGTCGTCTAAATCTTTTAGTTCTAAGATAAAGGACTAGGATTTGTTTTTCAAGAGAAGCCTGTTCCAGTTCAAGATTCAAAGAAGAAAGAAAATGTTCTGAAAGTCAAGAATCAAAAGAAATCACAACCTCATAAGAAGCAACTTGTTGTTTCTATTCCAAGAATTTTTATTATTCTGAGGTTCATCATCAGATTATAAAGTTTTGTCGCGAAGTAAATCTCCGAGGTATGATTCTTCTGATGATTTCTTTGTTACTTTTGCTTCAGATCATTCATCATGTTCTAAAAACTCAAGAAATTTTATAAATAATTCTAAACTGCGTGAAAGAGTTTGTTATGCATGTCGTCGACCTGGACATATGGCTGCAAATTATCCGAATACTGCATACGTCCACAAAAATGCAAAATATATGGATACTCATGGTCAAACTTTTGATGAACCTTGGTCCCCAAAGGTTAAATCAACCAGTAAGCCGTTTTGGTCCCGACCGAAGACACCGGTCGATACTATTTCTTGTTCTGATTCAAAAATTTTATCATCATTGATATGGAAACCGAAAATTGATTCCAAGGCCAACAAGGACTTTGTGGGAGACACCGGGCGACCCAAAGATGTTGAATTGGGTCGATTCCAGAGCAACTAATGTCTTATTTGGTGTCAATAGGTATTTCAGGAAGACATATCGGTAATTGCAAAATTGCTTGTGGTGGAAAATCTGTGTTTTAACTTAAAATGAATTTCCAAATCATTTTTAAAATCCTGTGTTTTCCATATGCTACAACATAAGTATTCGTGTTGGTTGATCAATTTTTCTTATTTTTCACTCCGTCTCGTTTTGAGGGGGAGTTTGTTTTCGTTTTGAGGGGGAATATGTTTTCTTTGAAATATAGAGTTTGTCATTTTTAGGGGGATAAAATTTGAAAAGACAAAAACATTGAAAAATGAGAAACTGTATCAGAAATGATTGGGAAATGATGGTAAATTGGCTAACGTTGTCTGACTCATGGATAAACTAGATGAAAAAGCCATAAGACCATTAATCAATGTGCTAGGTAGGCTCGGCAAATCAGAAAGTATACAAATGTGATATACACTAAATCTGATGTTTGATCTAGTGGACAACATCTTGATGCGTAACTCAAGATATATCAAGAAAAGAATATATGAAAAGAAAAATGAGAAGTCACTGTGTAAACATGTATTTTATTTTGCAAAGATTTAAACTTGTTTGATTTTCTTTATTTTCTCAAACGATCGGACTTTATTTGCGTATCAAAAGATCGACCTGATTGTTGTTCGTTTGAGGTTCTGCTATATTATCTTTGGTGTTTCGTATAAATCATCGGACTTTCTCTGCGTGTACTGGAGTACCGACCTGATTGTTGTTGGGTTATACAATTTCAACTTGTTTTATTTTCTTATTTTGTTAAATCTGAGGCCTTATCTGCGTATCGAAAGATCGACCTTAAGGTAGACGATTTAACGTTCTTATTTATTTTTGCATGGAACACAATTGACTATATCATGAATTTAATCACTATGTGTTAAATCACAAGTGAAATCGCAAAATGTGATAAGCAAAAACATATCTGAGTATGTCTGATAGTATTGGGTACACTAGTCAATGCAAATATAATCAATACTTTAACATATCTAGATGTTATGAGTATGGTTATGCCTGAGTTTAGATTTGGACAAATTATATGCCACACCCCCAAATAACCACCAACGGAGTTTATACCGTTAAGGGGTGCGGCTAGACCAGGATCCATAACCATTAGTTACAAATACTAAATGAATCAGAGTTAGTTCAAAAATCAGTTATAAAGTAAAGTCTCAAATACAAACGCAGCGGAATGAGTATTGTCTTTAGCACTAACCACGTGCTTTACAAATCAGTGTATTAAATCCCAATTTAGTTTAATTAAAATAAAAGTCTTCATGTGCCATGCCAACCTGCTCCGGAATACTCCTTAGCGATCTGCACAAGTTTAAACCACGCAAGTGTCAACCTAACGGTTGGTGAGTTCACAGTGGGCTTGTCATGCATTGGCCCGGTCTCATAATCATAATTTGTATCAAGGTATACTTACATAGTATTCGTTTGTGAAAAGCAATGCTAAATGTTATGTCTTAGTTTATAAAAAAAATTGTCCGTGACCTACGTCATCGGGTATGAACTAGTTTTGTTAAGTTAAAGTGCTCAACCGATATCGCGGGTAGCTAATCCGTTGTTCCATGCACTAAGGAAGTTTGCACCAAAGCTGACTATAAATTATTGTAGTGGTCGTGCCATCTAGTACTGCGGACCTACGTCATCGCGGTTTTGCCTCCCCCGTGTCCTCTCGGGATCACGATCAAATAGGCTGATATTGTACCTCCGTGCACTCCCCGTGCCACGGGGCGGAGTTTGTCAAACTCCAGTAGATCTACCCAACATCCCCTCGCTTTACAATTAATGGTACAATTTAGTTGAGGACTTTTAAGTTTCAAGGCATCCTTAGAAATCATGTGATATCATGTGGTTTAGACTTTAACCTACACTAGCCATATTAAAAAGGTTTACTGGGTTCTCATAAATCTCAAAAGCGTTTTCAGTCTTGTTTTAGAAATCGTTGTTTTTGGTAGTTCGCAAGTGCTTCCCATAAAGCACTTCAAGTTCATCAAGTGGGTGTCGAGCACTCCAAGTTTATAAGTTTATCAGGGAGGTGCCTAGCACTCTCGAGTCTGTCAGCATTGTTTTACTTTTAGTTAATCGGTGTGACCCAAATGGGTTCACAGTGATCGGGTTAGTGACACTCACCTTTGGTTGCACTGCTACACTTGCTTAATAATCCAGGTATTGCTTATCGAAGACCTATGAACACGTTTAGGTCTTAAGTATTAGTTTGTGTCTAATCTTTACTTAACGTCACTATGGCCCATAACATAGCACGTTGGAACTATGACTCGACATACCGACACACGACACCAATGGTTGATCATAAACAAGGGTTCATATACATCAGAAATCAAAGCATGTATCATCATGGCATAATCATGTAAGTCATGGCATAACATTTAAGCAAATTGTACAAGTTTGGATTCTGGTCTCAGTTTCGCTAGCAGTTTCGCTAGTCAGTTTCGCTGTGTGCACGGGCAGCACTTTCGCTAGGCAATACCCGATGACACAGTTTCGCTAGGCTAGTTTCGCTCGAAACTGTTGGCACAGTTTCGCTAGCCTAGTTTCGCCCGAAACTGGTTTGAACTTTCGTTCAGGGAATTTCGCTCGGTAGATTCGCTCGAGCTGGTCTGGTTGGTTTACCCGGCGACACTGCAGTTTCGCTGCATAGTGTCGCTGGTTGAAGATATACATAGTTTCGCTGGACAATTTCGCCCAGAGAACACCACAGTTTCGCTAGTCGCGAAAAATACATAAATCAGCCTAAAAATCAATCTAATAGCTTCCATATTACATGCAATTCATTATCTAGCATACATAACCATTTACCAACATAAATCAGTAAGCTTTAACACCTAAAACATGGGTTTGTATCATCAAATCACCAAAATGCATTTAAAACCCTAAAATGACCTAAATAGCATAAATCTTTATCATGGATCAGTTTTACACGTAAAGTTATCAACTTTATGGTAGATCTAGCATTCCTAAGCATTCCTACAGAAGATCTAATGATATCATGAAGGTTTAAGCATGCTTTATGAAGAAATACATAGAACACATAAAAATGGCATAAAGAAAGGTTTTGGGACTCACGATTCGATCAGGGAATCGAATGGATGTTGTCTTGGGGCTGAGATCTTGGTTTCTCTTGATGGTTTTCGGCTGACCAGATTTCCAGAGGTGTGTGTGTGTGTTTTGGAGAGAATGGTGCAACAAAATGAGGCAACTAGGGTTTTATGTTATTATATATCAGGGCCTAGTTTCGCTGGCAGTTTCGCTGGCCAAGCGAAACTGGCTCTGATCTCGAGTGAGCCAATAGTCTGCCGGGCGACACTATAGTTTCGCCCGGTAGTTTCGCTGGTTACCAAAAGTGGTCAATTTTCACATAATCAAGGATCTACAATTTGTCATGCTATTCATAATATTAAATCATGCGTTTAAATCACATTGCACATAATGACAACCATAAATAAACACATAGCACATATGGGCGGGTTCGGTGATCAACCAAAGGACGTGGACGTATTCGGCCTAGTTAAGCATTAGTTACTTAAGTTAACACTTATGACGTAACTAACGGAGTTTGTCTAACGGAAGTAAACCTTGAAATTCTCGGATGTCACATCATCCCCTTGTAATTGGAATTTTCGTCCCGAAAATTATTCTTGTGTCGTAGCGTTTGCAGCATCAGCTGTCGTTGCTGGGGAAAGAAAGCAAAAGTTTAGGGTCGTCACATCCTCCTCCTGTTACAGGAATTTTGGTCCCCAAAATTAAATCATACCTTGAGTTTCCGTGGACGTTTGCTCGAACAGGTGAGGATACTTTTTCTTCATCTGATCCTCTCGTTCCCAAGTATATTCAGGTCCACGCTTTGAGTTCCATCGCACCTTGACGATCGGAATCTTGCTACGTTTGAGGGCTTTCTCCTCGCGTCCCATGATTTCTACCGGTTGCTCGATAAATCTCAAATGTTCATCAATTTCCAATTCCTCCAAAGGAATTATTTCAATGTCTTCAGCCAGACATTTCTTTAGGTTCGAAACGTGAAACACGTTGTGAACTCCATCGAGTTCAGCAGGGAGTTGTAAACGATAGGCCACCGGCCCTACTTCCCCGATGATTTCAAATGGACCGATATAGCGAGGATTCAGCTTCCCACGCTTTCCGAAGCGTATCACTCCTTTCCAGGGAGATACCTTTAACAACACCTTGTCGCCTACCTCGAACTTCAAAGGTATACGGCGTTTGTCGGCATAGCTCTTTTGTCTGTCACGTGCTGCGGCTATCCGTTTTCTGATTTGTATAATTCGTTCTGTGGTATCATGAATAATTTCCGGCCCAGTGAGTCCTTTCTCACCCGTTTCTGCCCAACACACGGGCGATCTGCATTTTCTGCCATAAAGAGCTTCAAAGGGCGCAGCACCGATACTTGAATGATAACTGTTGTTGTAGGAGAACTCCACCAGCGGAAGGTGAGTCTCCCAGTCTTTACCAAAGTCGAGAACGCAAGCTCGGAGCATGTCTTCCAAAGTCTGAATAGTTCGCTCCGTCTGACCATCGGTCTGCGGGTGATAAGCTGTACTCATATCCAGTCTGGTTCCCAATGCTTCTTGCATAGATTGCCATAGTCGAGAAGTAAATCGGGGATCTCGATCGGAGATAATAGTCTTAGGCACTCCATGACGTGCCACAATTCGGTCAATGTACAGCTTAGTCAACTTATCCATATTATCATTTTCTTTCATTGGAATGAATTGTGCAGATTTGGTTAACCGATCAATGATAACCCAAATCGCATCCGGTCGATTCGATCTATGAGGTAATCCCATTACAAAATCCATGGAGATATCCTCCCATTTCCATGCTGGGATCTTTGGTTGCTGTAACAATCCAGAAGGCTTTTGGTACTCGATCTTGACTCTTGAGCACGTTAAACACTTAGCCACATATCGCGCGATGTCGGCTTTCATATTCGGCCACCAATACAAACCCTTCAAATCTTGGTACATTTTATCCGATCCAGGGTGTACCGAATACCTTGACTTGTGAGCCTCGTCCATCACGAGCTCACGAAGATTTCCAAGCAAAGGGACCCAAATTCTATCATTATAATACCTGAGTCCGTCGGACTTAACCTCAGAGTTGCCATCTACACCACGCAGTGCTTCAGCTGCGAAGTTTTCTTCCTTTAAGGCTTCTTGTTGGGCATCGCGGATCCGATCCGGCAATCCCGTGTGGATGGTAAGTTGCAGCGCTCGTACCCGTCGAGGCTTTTCGTACTCTTTTCGACTTAAGGCATCAGCCACAACATTGGCTTTTCCCGGGTGATATTTAATTGCCAAGTCGTAGTCATTCAGTAGCTCGACCCACCGTCGTTGTCGCATGTTGAGATCCTTCTGATTAAAGATGTGCTGTAAGCTTTTGTGATCGGTAAATATTGTGCACTTTGTTCCGTAGAGGTAATGTCTCCAAATCTTGAGTGCATGAATAACGGCTCCCAATTCCAAATCATGCGTTGTATAATTCTTTTCAGTATCCTTTAGTTGCCTGGACCCATAGGCAATCACTTTGTCTCGTTGCATCAACACACAACCGAGTCCTTGGATTGATGCATCGCAATAGACCACAAAGTCGTCAATCCCATCGGGTAACGCGAGAATTGGAGCTGAACATAACATATCTTTAAGAGTTTGAAACGCGCGTTCTTCTTTCTCACCCCATCTGTATTGCACTCCTTTGTGCGTTAAAGCTGTTAAGGGTTGAGCCAATTGCGAGAAACCCTTAATAAATCTTCGGTAGTATCCGGCAAGTCCCAAAAATTGTCGGATTTCGGTCGATGCTCTTGGGTAGGCCAATTCTTGATAGCTTCCACTTTTGCTGGGTCGACATGAATTCCATTCTGATCGACAATGTGTCCAAGAAATTGGACTTCGCGAATCCAAAAATCGCACTTTGAAAACTTAGCATAAAGCTGTTCCTTGCGGAGCAATTCCAAGATAAGTCGCAGGTGCTCCTCGTGTTCTTCCTTCGTCTTGGAGTAGATCAAAATATCATCAATGAAAACTATCACAAACTTATCGAGGTACGGCTTGCACACTCGATTCATCAGATCCATAAATACGACCGGTGCATTGGTTAGCCCAAACGGCATAACTAGAAACTCGTAGTGACCATATCGAGTCCTAAAAGCAGTCTTGGGTACATCCTCGTCACGAACACGGAGTTGGTGATATCCAGACCGTAGATCAATCTTTGAGAAGTAGCTTGAACCTTGCAGCTGGTCGAAGAGATCGTCGATTCGAGGAAGTGGATACCGATTCTTGATAGTAACCTTGTTAAGCTCTCGGTAGTCAATACACATTCGGAACGTTCCATCCTTCTTCTTAACAAACAATACCGGTGCTCCCCATGGAGACGAACTTGGACGAATAAATCCTTTGTCGAGTAGCTCTTGAAGTTGTGAGGAAAGTTCGTTGAGTTCACTTACCGCCAAACGGTAAGGTGCGCGTGCAATCGGAGCGGCTCCAGGAGCTAGATCGATTCCAAACTCTACTTGTCGAAATGGAGGCAGACCAGGCAGATCTTCAGGAAATACATCTTGGAAGTCGCGGACTATCGGGTAGTCGTCGATTCTGCGCTCGGGAAGTGTCGAATCGGTGACGTTAGCAAGGATCGCGAAGTGACCCTTACGAAGGCACTTTTGAGCTTTGAGAAACGAAATAATACCGGTTACTGTTCCACCTTTTTCACCTTGAACCGTTAACACTTTACCGTCCTCGAGTGGGATACGAACCACTTTTTCCTTACATAAGATTTCAGCTCGATTCTCCGATAACCAATCCATTCCTACTATAACATCAAAACTACCAATCGGGAAAGGCATAAGGTTGATTCCTAACGTATGGCCAGCTAGTTCTAACTTACAGTCCTTAACTATCTGAGTCGTATCATGAAGTTTACCATTTGCTAGCTCTACCACATACTTAGCGTCTAAGGCAATTGGTTTAGCATTAATCAATTTAGCAAATTTAGTGGAAATAAAACTTCTTTCAGCACCAGAATCAAATAATACAGTAGCAAAGAAACCATTAAGGATGAATTTACCGTTGATCACGTTGGCATCATTGCGAGCTTCACCTTGACCCATGACAAAAGCTCGACCTCTACCATTTCCACCATTCCCGTTATTACCATTTCCGTTGCCATTCCCATTACCATTACCTCCACCATTACCATTCCCACCGTTGTTTCCCTGATTACCGTTCCCTTGTCTTCTCAGCTGAGGGCAGTCTCTTTTTATATGACCTTGGGCACCACACTCAAAGCAGCCACGGGCTCCCCCATTGTTGTTCTGATTGTTTCCTTGCCCGTTGCGGTTGTTCCCATAGTTGTTGCCATGATTGTTGTGGTTTTGCCTTTGGCGGTTCTGTTGCTCAGGTAGAGTTGCCCAACAGTCTTTTGCTTCGTGGTCTTTCTTGCCACACCTTTCGCAGTTCAAGTTCTTTCTATAAACACCGGCATGATGTTTCCCACACTTGTTACACAAAGGCAGGTTACCTTTGTAGTTGCTTTGCCCATTGCCACCCTGGCGGTAGTTTCCACTGTTGTTTCCAGACCTTTTGCTTTGACCTTGGGAGTTATAGGACCTCCCAGTGCTGTTCCCAACACTCTGATTGTTCATGGAGTTTTCAGGAGCTTCATCATCAGCTTTTCTTTTGCCGCTAAAGGCAGTCTTCTCAGTAGCTTTCGCAGGAAGTGTACCCTTTTCAACCTCCTGATCAGTAAGTTTGTGAGCCAAACGGATGGCTTGCTGCACGGTTGCGGGGTTGCTGGCGGTCACCAAACTCTTGATTTGAGGCGCGAGGCCTTCCAGGTAACGCTCAATGCGTTTGAACTCAGCAT
Source organism: Deinandra increscens subsp. villosa (assembly GCA_039602395.1). Lineage (NCBI taxonomy): Eukaryota > Viridiplantae > Streptophyta > Magnoliopsida > Asterales > Asteraceae > Deinandra > Deinandra increscens. Next base: position 46,963,173 of record JBCNJP010000010.1, on the reverse strand, counting down.
CAACCATTGTGGGGCATAGCACCGCGTACTCATGGTAACGCGCAGTGTACTGTTCGATTTCAGACCCAACCATCTTCAGATTCAAGAATTCGCCTTCTAGCTTCTTCACTTGGTCACGGGGACAGTACTCATCCATGATCAGTTCCTTAAATGCTTCCCATTGCATGTTGTTAGCCGCGTCGATCCCAATCATCTGAATCTCAGCGTTCCACCAGGAGAGAGCAGCTCCTTCAAAGGTACCAGTAGCAAACTTCACCTTGCTTTCAGCGGGGCAGTTACACATAGAGAAGACCTTCTCAGATTTTTCGATCCACCTAAGGAGTCCTACCGCTCCTTCTTCGCCAGAAAACGTTAGTGGCTTGCAGTCCATAAAGGACTTAAACGTGCAGTGATGGTTTCCTGATACAATAATAGTTCGGGTTCAAATTTAAACAGGTCAAATATAATTCGCTTTGTGCCTTAATCGGCATAATAGTTACCCTGAGCAGCATATGCAGCTTGGACGGCTGCCACCGCGGCTTGCACGTGTTCGTTGATCATCGCTTGCAGCTGTGCAGGCGTCATGTTGATGTTGTTCCTTCCGTGTCCTCTACCAGACATCTTGCTGAACAGTTAAAGTAGCCAATGTTCAGTCACAGTTATACTTTATACATATCCCATGATATGTATATTAACCATTTTCCCGTTATCCCACTATTAGTCCAGAAAAATTTTGTGCACAATCGAGGCGTCGTCGAGGAACGTCGTAAGTCGTAAGTAGCTATCGTCGAAAGTCGGCTTTCCCATAAAAGTCACCGTCGGCGTAGTCATCGTAGTAGAAATCAGGACGTAGCGTGTAGCATCGTTTCGTTGTCGCTTTCCCCCAGAATAGTGTGCGTAGTAGCGTTCGCGTTTAGTATTTCGTGTGTGAAAATTTTCCTAAGGTTTTCCGTTAGACTTCCTAGACACGGTCTATATATATATTTTATATATATATATATATATATATATACATACGTACTAAGCTTTTACTTACACAGCAGAGCGAGTATCCCAGGTTGGCACGCAAAAATTTTATTTTGGGAATTTGTTTATTCGTTTGTAACTAAGGTTTTCAAGTTGCAGTTTCCAAATCGTTTTTCAAAATGATTCCAGTTCTCTGCAACTTATGGCTCTGATACCAATCTGTCACACCCCCAAATAACCACCAACGGAGTTTATACCGTTAAGGGGTGCGGCTAGACCAGGATCCATAACCATTAGTTACAAATACTAAATGAATCAGAGTTAGTTCAAAAATCAGTTATAAAGTAAAGTCTCAAATACAAACGCAGCGGAATGAGTATTGTCTTTAGCACTAACCACGTGCTTTACAAATCAGTGTATTAAATCCCAATTTAGTTTAATTAAAATAAAAGTCTTCATGTGCCATGCCAACCTGCTCCGGAATACTCCTTAGCGATCTGCAAAAGTTTAAACCACGCAAGTGTCAACCTAACGGTTGGTGAGTTCACAGTGGGCTTGTCATGCATTGGCCCGGTCTCATAATCATAATTTGTATCAAGGTATACTTACATAGTATTCGTTTGTGAAAAGCAATGCTAAATGTTATGTCTTAGTTTATAAAAAAAATTGTCCGTGACCTACGTCATCGGGTATGAACTAGTTTTGTAAAGTTAAAGTGCTCAACCGATATCGCGGGTAGCTAATCCGTTGTTCCATGCACTAAGGAAGTTTGCACCAAAGCTGACTATAAATTATTGTAGTGGCCGTGCCATCTAGTACTGCGGACCTACGTCATCGCGGTTTTGCCTCCCCCGTGTCCTCTCGGGATCACGGTCAAATAGGCTGATATTGTACCTCCGTGCACTCCCCGTGCCACGGGGCGGAGTTTGTCAAACTCCAGTAGATCTACCCAACATCCCCTCGCTTTACAATTAATGGTACAATTTAGTTGAGGACTTTTAAGTTTCAAGGCATCCTTAGAAATCATGTGATATCATGTGGTTTAGACTTTAACCTACACTAGCCATATTAAAAAGGTTTACTGGGTTCTCATAAATCTCAAAAGCGTTTTCAGTCTTGTTTTAGAAATCGTTGTTTTTGGTAGTTCGCAAGTGCTTCCCATAAAGCACTTCAAGTTCATCAAGTGGGTGCCGAGCACTCCAAGTTTATAAGTTTATCAGGGAGGTGCCTAGCACTCTCGAGTCTGTCAGCATTGTTTTACTTTTAGTTAATCGGTGTGACCCAAATGGGTTCACGGTGATCGGGTTAGTGACACTCACCTTTGGTTGCACTGCTACACTTGCTTAATAATCCAGGTATTGCTTATCGAAGACCTATGAACACGTTTAGGTCTTAAGTATTAGTTTGTGTCTAATCTTTACTTAACGTCACTATGGCCCATAACATAGCACGTTGGAACTATGACTCGACATACCGACACACGACACCAATGGTTGATCATAAACAAGGGTTCATATACATCAGAAATCAAAGCATGTATCATCATGGCATAATCATGTAAGTCATGGCATAACATTTAAGCAAATTGTACAAGTTTGGATTCTGGTCTCAGTTTCGCTAGCAGTTTCGCTAGTCAGTTTCGCTGTGTGCACGGGCAGCACTTTCGCTAGGCAATACCCGATGACACAGTTTCGCTAGGCTAGTTTCGCTCGAAACTGTTGGCACAGTTTCGCTAGCCTAGTTTCGCCCGAAACTGGTTTGAACTTTCGTTCAGGGAATTTCGCTCGGTAGATTCGCTCGAGCTGGTCTGGTTGGTTTACCCGGCGACACTGCAGTTTCGCTGCATAGTGTCGCTGGTTGAAGATATACATAGTTTCGCTGGACAATTTCGCCCAGAGAACACCACAGTTTCGCTAGTCGCGAAAAATACATAAATCAGCCTAAAAATCAATCTAATAGCTTCCATATTACATGCAATTCATTATCTAGCATACATAACCATTTACCAACATAAATCAGTAAGCTTTAACACCTAAAACATGGGTTTGTATCATCAAATCACCAAAATGCATTTAAAACCCTAAAATGACCTAAATAGCATAAATCTTTATCATGGATCAGTTTTACACGTAAAGTTATCAACTTTATGGTAGATCTAGCATTCCTAAGCATTCCTACAGAAGATCTAATGATATCATGAAGGTTTAAGCATGCTTTATGAAGAAATACATAGAACACATAAAAATGGCATAAAGGAAGGTTTTGGGACTCACGATTCGATCAGGGAATCGAATGGATGTTGTCTTGGGGCTGAGATCTTGGTTTCTCTTGATGGTTTTCGGCTGACCAGATTTCCAGAGGTGTGTGTGTGTGTTTTGGAGAGAATGGTGCAACAAAATGAGGCAACTAGGGTTTTATGTTATTATATATCAGGGCGTAGTTTCGCTGGCAGTTTCGCTGGCCAAGCGAAACTGGCTCTGATCTCGAGTGAGCCAATAGTCTGCCGGGCGACACTATAGTTTCGCCCGGTAGTTTCGCTGGTTACCAAAAGTGGTCAATTTTCACATAATCAAGGATCTACAATTTGTCATGCTATTCATAATATTAAATCATGCGTTTAAATCACATTGCACATAATGACAACCATAAATGAACACATAGCACATATGGGCGGGTTCGGTGATCAACCAAAGGACGTGGACGTATTCGGCCTAGTTAAGCATTAGTTACTTAAGTTAACACTTATGACGTAACTAACGGAGTTTGTCTAACGGAAGTAAACCTTGAAATTCTCGGATGTCACATCATCCCCTTGTAATTGGAATTTTCGTCCCGAAAATTATTCTTGTGTCGTAGCGTTTGCAGCATCAGCTGTCGTTGCTGGGGAAAGAAAGCAAAAGTTTTAGGGTCGTCACATTATATCTGCAATCGACATGGCTTATGTCCTACAATAACTGAAATTGAAGTGTAGTTCAGCACGTTATGTCCAATATGATCCCAAGTTGTGATCTTTCTCACAAAAGATAAAAATAGTGTCTAATTCTGTATTGAATTTACTTTTCATATCAGAAAATACCAAAAAATATTTTAGGTGTGTTTTGATATAAAGTATAGAAAAGCCAAAAAGATTTTGTTTCTAATTTGTTTTCGATTGATCAACATGAGATACGAATCAAATTTCAAACAAAATATCTTGGAATTTGTTAGAGATTGATCAGCACAAGATTTTGTTTCTAATTTGTTTTTGATTGAAGATACGAAGTTATGTGAAGAATTGTTAAGGTATAGATACTGCATGGATACTGCATACGTCGAGGTGGGAATTTGTTAGAGCATTATATGTTCTTCGTGTGAAGTATCAGAACATGTGTGTGAAGTATCAAGTACAAGACAAGAGCTATAAAAGAGTCTGTGTCCGAAGTGACCCGAACTGCCAGTTCGGGTGCACACGAACAGACTCGAACTGCCAGTTCGGGTGACATCGTGTTCGGACACTCATGTTCAACTATAAATAGCTTAGTCATGTATAGGATTAAGAAACTTCTTGGTCATATTCATTTGAGTGTTTATGTATGTGTATTCTAATAGTTAAGCAAATCAAATTCACTTTGTATTTACATCTTTGTGTCTCGTTTCTTAACTTGAATTACTTATTTTTGATCATTGATTGAGTAGACGATCCAGCTCACGAACTTACACTTCATGATAGATTGCATGCTAGTACACTTTAACAGCATCAACCTTTAATAGAAATCTTTGTACTCATATGCTATCTGAACCGTTATTGCACGAAATCTGAATTTAAATGTTCTTATGAATCACGTGAACTTAAGAAGTCATAAACCTATCATGTACTAAATCAACTATTGGATCCGCATGATAACGTGATCATACTTATGTAATTCTATGCTACTTGCTAGATGTTAGGCGAATTCCGGCCTTTGTGTTATCCTTGAACAACGGGCATATTAGAAAAACACTAATTGACTTGATGCATGCATAATTTCGTCATACTCAAACTTCTCTCTCTTCAATTCACCTGGGTTATTGGTGAATGTGAATGCCTTAACTAAAAACAACCCAGGAAAAGGATATCACACTCCAAGCAGTGGGTACAATAGCTGGAGGCGACGCGTACAATATTATGGTCCTTCATTGTGTTGAAATTTATCAGGTTGCTCTGTTCGGCCTTTTCACTCAACACGATTTCCCGTAATGCGGTTGATCGACTCTTTTCGTAGGAGAACGTTTAATAGGATAATCACTTTCTATACTTCCAATTTGAAATTCTCTAAACATTAACATCTTCCTATAATCGGGTACACATTCTTGATCATGACATCAATCACTCCTTTTGGAGTAGGAAACCTGAATTCTTTCGATACGTTGCTGTCAATTTGTCTCTTCAAACAATTATAACTAATTTAAATTTTGGGACAGAATTCCTTCAACAAGGGGATGATGTGACGACTGAGTTTTTTTCTTTCTCTTGTGTCCAACTTGTTAACCACGTTTCTTCAACAAGGGGATACTGTGACAGTCCATCTTTTCAGGTATCTTGTTGATTTAAATAAACTTAAACTAAAATAAATGTCGTCTCTTCCTGATCTAAATAAACTTAAACTGATATAAATTTCGTGAGAACGTTTACTTTAACTAATATAAGTGTCCTCAGAACATTTACGTAAACTATATTTAATGTTGTGTGAATATTTATGTGTTAGGCTTTAGCAATTAGAGTTTTGTGTAACCATCACTTGAAGAGCATGCACGTAAACTTTAATGTTAATATTCTATGATTTCACTTTACGATTGTGTGATATATATATATATATATACATATATATATATACATATATATATATACATATATATATATACAGATTCACTCATTCTATTTGAGTTTTAATTATATAGGTCATAGATTTATATTTATGATTTTATGTAAACCTAAAGTGCATATTTATAAACTTTTTATTCACAATTTTATGTGACTTTAAACATATAGATTATAACTTAAATAAATAATTATGGAATGTTATTTATGATTTTATGTGGCTATCTAAGGCTTATATTTTTATAAGTGTCCTGCGTTAAACTTGTGTTGATATATATATATATATATATATATATATATATATATATATATATATATCCGTTTAGTCATCCAAGTTAGCCTCGTTAACTTCGTATGAGTTCGTTAACTACTTTTAAAACCTTGAGGGACCTATTCTGTATTTTCTGAAACTTGAGTTTTAATTGATTAAACATGGAGGGACCGATTATGTGATTACCTAAAACTTGATTCTCATTAGGTAAATCATGAGGGACAAATATTGTTAATAGCCAATTGTCGTTTTAATGATCATTTACGTGAATTTAAGAAGCGGGGATCAGTTTCGATCGATCATCGTCTTTGCCTGTCGGTTTCAATCGGAGTCATCTAGGATCAATCACAATGATATGTAAATATTATTTGAAAACTCACAATACACACAACTCACAACCCCCTCTCTCACGCAAACACTCGCTCTCGTCCCCTATTCTTTTTCCGGCGACATAGACACCATGAACCCCACTACTCCGCCGTAAAACTACAACCTTCGCCACCGTTGAGCCACGAAACCCACCCCTCGACACTCCTCTGACATCCACGAGCAACCAGGAAGAAACTAGAGTCAAACCACGACACGTTCGGGATTGTTCGGTTTTCACGTTGGGGTTCGTTTCATCGTTAAACACGTCGCAAATCCATCTTTGAATCGGGATGCTGACAGTAAAATTCCGCTTGTAAAGGAGTATGATGAGTTAACAGAGTTCGATGTTGAGTTTTTGACAAGAAACAAGGCATTGTTATGGCAGTTGAAGAAGAGACAATTAAGTGAAGATGTTAAGCGGATGGAAGAAAGTGCAGACCGGAAGCGCAATGCGCGAAAGCATGTAGGATTAGTGAAGGAATGGGGTGATCAGGTACGTTTGGATGAGAACATGTGGGAATTAAGGTTATCTTGTCCAAAATCTAGAAAAGCATGGTTACGAAAAAATGTTGTGGTGACAGGTACATGTTTCTGAAATATTTTGTTGAGTTATTACGTTTATGTTTATTTTTTAAGATATTTGTTTTGCGAAATCCTTCGGAATATGTGTATATATATAGGTGTGTTGAAGGATTTTCATGATAAAGTGATAATTTTTTAGTAAAATCTATGTATATTTTTTAACAAATGTTGTCGTGACAGATTTTACTGTTCCATATATGCCTCAATCCATGCTTTCACAATCCAAATTTACACCATGGATTTCTGGGGCTGTATTTCCGAAAAAAATTGAAGTTCCCATCAGTTATGGGTAAGTACTATAAAACCGAGATACGATCTTACTACTGCGTGTATCAATCAATCATAGTAAACACGGATGTAAATAAGAGAATTTTTATTGATCACTCGAAGATACAAAGAAGTTCTCTCTGGTTTCTCTATCTAGAAAACACACATAGAAAGTGTAGAATGACTCAGAGTTTTAGAAACTCATTCTAACACAACCTATTTATAGTTAGTGACAAATAAGCCTACGTACCAACTGGCGTACCATTTGGTACGTGCGTACCAAATGATCCGGCGTACCAGATGATACGTCACCTAGAATGTTGCCACTACAACTCACAGACTCGCTCTAATCTAGATACAATACACGAGACACATCATAACATAGGTATATGCTCTAACAAACTCCCCCTTAACGTGTAGTGTATCTATATTCTAACGAAACTTCAGTCTTCAGTCTTCAACATTGCTGCATCCGATCTTCGACTTGAAATCTTGTCAGAAATAGAGCTTGCATGGCTGGATCACTCTTGAATCATCTTTGGTCTTCAAGATCCACTTGTGAAAGATATAAAAAACTCCCCCTTTCACCATGCTTGAGTCTTGACACACATAACCTACAACTTCAGAAGATAGAAACGCGGTTTCCTTTTCTTTTGAAAATTAATTTAATCTTGACACAAAATTTCTCTTCGAGAATCCAAGATAGGTTTTTGAAATTTGATTTCGTATCACATGTCGATCAGTCGAAAACAAATAAGAAATAAAATCTTTTTGGCTTTTTGAAACTTTATATCAAAACACACCGAAAATATTTTTGGACTTTTCAGATATGAAACATAAGTGCAATATAGAATCAGACACTATTTTTGTCTTTTGCGAGAAAGATCACAACTTGGGATCATATTGAATATGACATGCTGAACTACACTTCAATTTCAATTACTTCAGCACACAAGTCATGTCAATTACTAGTATAATTTGTCCATCTTAAACTCAGGCACAATCATACTCATAACATCTGTATATGTTATTGTATTGATTAGATTTGCTTTGACCATGTACCCCACACTATCAGACATACTCTGATATGTATTTTCTTTTATATCACACTTTGTGATTTCATCTGTGATTTAATCACACAATGATTGTACTTATGACTTAGTCAACCGTGTTCCATGCAAAAAGAAAGAAGAACGTTAAGGCCTCAGATTTAACAAAATAAAAAATAAAAACAAGTTGAAATTGTATAACACAACAACAATCAGGTCGGTACTCTCGTACACGCAGAGAAAGTCCGATGAGTTATACGAAACACCAAAGAAAATAAAGCAGAACGTCAAACGAACAACAATCAGGTCGGTCTTGTGGACACACAGAGAAAGTCCGATCGTTTGACAAAATAAAGAAAATCTAACAAGTTTAAATCTTTCCAAAATGAACACATGTATACACACTGACTTCTCATTTTCTTTTTCACATATCTTTTCTTGATATATCATAAGATATGCATCAAGATGTTTGTCCACTTGGTCAAGCATTAGTTTTTAATGTGTTTATCACATCTGAATACTTTCTGATTTAATGCCGAGCCTACCAAGCACATCGAACAATGATCTTATGGCTTTTTCATCTAATTTATCCACGAGCCAATCACGTAAGCCAATGTACCATCATTTCCCATTTATGTCGGATACAATTTCTCATTTTTCAATATTCTTGTATTTTTCCTTTTTTTCTCCCCTTTAAAATGAAAACTCGATTTTTGGATTTTCATTTTAACAAAAACAAAAAGACACAATTTTGGTATTTTCAATTTTCTCCCCCTAAACTACATATGAAATGCATAAAAGAAAGAAAATTGACCTTTCGACATGGATACCTTTCACGTTTAGCTTTTAGAAAAAAAATTAGGTTTTGAGATTTGATGTGTCTTGAAATTTAACTTAAATCAGCAGAATACTCCTCCATCAGCAACTTTTCAATCACCGATAGGTCTTCTAGAAGTACCTGCACACTGGTCAAACACATCAGTTTATAAATGACCCGAAGCGAATCGCTTCTGGTCGACCATTATCTTGGTTTCCATTCGAAACCACTTTAGGTTTCCAGATTTGTTGTTTTGGTAAATCAATATCTGATGAACCAGTCACAATCGAATGTGATGAGCAGCCTACATATGGAATATTTTGAAAATGAGGAATAAATCATCCTTGAGTTTTGAAAAATGTAGGTTGTGAATATTCTTCAAATACTCTGCCATATTCGTCAATGAATCGCTGTTTGGCAAATTGACCAACATATGGAACCTTTCCTCTTTTTGATGTAGAAGCAGCAAAAACCGGACAATCATGTGCCATATGCCCTTTTTTCGGCAATTATAACACAAGCGATTGTTTACATTTCTCCTTTTGGGAATCTGCAAAGCTTCACAAACATCAACATCTCCAAACTGATCATAAAAAGAATCGAATACCTGATAGCAATGATCATGAACCCATTTGGATGTCGGGCTCTTTGGAGTATAATTTAATCCTCCAGAAGAATATGTAGCAACTTGTGGCTTCTTGCTCTTCAGATCAACATTCTTGACAAAAACTTCAGCAATTTTCTGAGCATCCACACAATGAAGTGGAAAGTCTTTATCAGAAAATATTTGTTCCGAACCCTTGAGTTTGTAAAACCTCTCAGGTTGAACCTTTTCAGCTTTAAAAACATCTTTCTTGACTTGTTTGAGCTTGACTTGCTTCAGATTTTGTTGTTTTGAACCTTGAGACCCATCAACTTTAACATTCTTGGTCTTGAAACCCAACCCAACATGTTTTCTCGAAACCTTTTCTTTAGAACCAGATGATGTAATCTTTGCAAGACGAGAAAACTCAGCTTTCACTGCTTTAACATTCTTTTGTTCATAGAAAATTCGTTCATCAATAGCAGTCTTCTTAGTTGAACTTGTTGATTTCGCTTCTTTAGTAGACGTAGAAGCAGACACAACCGTTTCATCTTTCCGATCTTTCTGTGACTTCACAACCTTTCCCCCCATCAGATTTCTTATCAACAAATTCAAAATAATCACCAGCTTCTTCCTTTTCCTTCAGATCATTAACACCTTCTTTGAGACTTCCTCGTGGTGAAACTGTTTTGGTAAACATTTTCTCAAAATTTCCATCTTTGGCCAAGAAACTTGTAAAAGATGTAGAATTTGTAACATTGTTCAAAAGACGTTTTGAATCAATGACTTCAATCTTTAGTTCAGAAATCTTTTGTTGAGCCTCAGCCAATTCTGTTTCCCGTAGCAATCAACTTCTTAGCCACTTTATGAGTTTCATACTTTTGCAACCTCAACTCATCTAATCCAGCCCACAATTCCTTCATCAGCTTATCTTCATTTCTTTTCTGAATATCCAAATTTGAAGTTTGCAACTTATTTACTCTTGCCAATTCCCGCTTATCATCTAACAACTTCTCCATATCAAGCTAATATGCTTCCATTTTAGCAACCGAGTCATCAGAAGCCTTGGTAAGTAAATCAAGTTTAATCTTGGACTTTTCAAACAAATTATTAAAATCATTGGCAGCATCCTCAGCTTCTGCCTTCCATTTCTCAACTTCCTTGACTAAGTCATCAGTTTCTTCAGATAATATTATAAAATTCTTTTCAAACTCTTTTTCAAGACTTTGAAATTTCAATTCCTTTTCAACAACCTCTGCCTGAAAATCTGAAAACTTTGCATCTGAGAAGACAATTCTTGACTTAGATCTTTTGACTTTTGCTGCTCATTGGCCAATTCTTCTATCCTTCTTTTATTTTCCTCAATCAGCAACCCAGGAAAAGGATATCACACTCCAAGCAGTGGGTACAATAGCTGGAGGCTACGCGGAAAATATTAAGGTCCTTCATTGCGTTGAAATTTATCAGGTTGCTCTGTTCGGCCTTTTCACTCAACACGATTTCCCGTAATGCGGTTGATCGACTCTTTTCGTAGGCGAACGTTTAATATGATAATCACTTTCTGTACTTCCAATTTGAAATTCTCTAAACATTAACATCTTCCTAAAATCGGGTACACATTCTTGATCATGACAACAATCACTCCTTTTGGAGTAGGAAACCTGAATTCTTTCGATACGTTGCTGTTAATTTGTCTCTTCAAACAATTATAACTAATTTAAATTTCGGGACAGAATTCCTTCAACAAGGGGATGATGTGACGACTGAATTTTTTTCTTTCTCTTGTGACCAACTTGTTAATCAGGTTATTCAATTTTCGGGACGAAAATTCTTCAAAAAGGGGATACTGTGACAGTCCATCTTTTCAGGTCTCTTATTGATTTAAATAAACTTAAACTAAAATAAATGTCGTCTCTTCCTGATCTAAATAAACTTAAACTAATATAAATGTCGTGAGAACATTTACTTTAACTAATATAAGTGTCCTCAGAACATTTACGTAAACTATATTAAATGTTGTGTGAACATTTATGTGTTAGACTTTAGCAATTAGGGTTTTATGTAACCATCACTTGAAGAGCATGCACGTAAACTTGAATGTTAATATTCTATGATTTCACTTTACGATTGTGTGATATATATATATATATATATATATATATATATATATATATATATATATATATATAGATTCACTCATTCTATTTGAGTTTTAATTATATAGGTCATAGATTTATACTTATGATTTTATGTAAACCTAAAGTGCATATTATAAACTTTTTATTCATAATTTTATGTGACTTTAAACATATAGATTATAACTTAAATAAATAATTATGGAATGTTATTTATGATTTTATGTGGCTATCTAAGGCTTATATTTTTATAAGTGTCGCGCGTTAAACTTGTGTTGATATATATATATATATATATAATAATATATATATATATATAATAATATATATATAGGGTTAGAATCCTGCGAAAACACATCTTTTTGTGAAAACTGCGAAAACACATATTAAAACTCACGTAACTTTTTCATACGTTAACGATTTTCCATAAAATTTGCGCCAAAAGTCTTAGAATTACGTTATCTTTAAATCTGGAGCAAAATATTAAAAAAAAAAACTGAACGTTTTTTTTTCGCTGTGATGCACATGTGCATCATATAATTAAAAAAAAGTTATAAAATGTTATTTTTTTTTCTTTAAATCTAAAGATAACACAACTATAAGATTTAGGGTGCAATTTCTTTTTAAACCTATTAATGTATATCACATGTATGAGCGTTTTTTTTGGTATGATGCACATGTGCATCATTCAACAAAAACGCAAAAAAATGATGAAAATATATGACATATGGTGCGACTAAGAAAAATAAAATATTAACTCATACTAAAAGTATAAGTTTTTTTTGTGATGCACATGTGCACCACACAAAAAAAATAAAAAAGCGTTAAGTTTTTTAAAACATTTATAGGATTATACATAACATAATTTTAAGACTTTTGGTACAAATTTTTAAAAAAATATTAACGTATGAAAAAAATTATGTAGGTTTTAAGATTTGTTTACGTAGTTCTCACAAAAAATGGTGTTTTCACAGGATCCTTCCCCTATATATATATATATATATATATATGTATATATATATATATATATCCGTTTAGTCATCCAAGTTAGCTCGTTAACTCCGTATGAGTTCGTTAACTACTTTTAAAACCTTGAGGGACCTATTCTGCATTTTCTGAAACTTGAGTTTTAATTGATTAAACATGGAGGGACCGATTATGTGATTACCTAAAACTTGATTCTCATTAGGTAAATCATGAGGGACTAATTGTGTTAATAGCCAATTGTCGTTTTAATGACCATTTACGTGAATTTAAGAAGCGGGGATCAGTTTCGATCGATCATCGTCTTTGCCTGTCGGTTTCAATCGTAGTCATCTAGGATCGATCACAATGATATGTAAATATTATTTGAAAACTCACAATACACACAACTCACAACCCCCTCTCTCACGCAAACACTTGGTCTCGTCCCTTGTTCTTTTTCCACTTAATGAGTTTCATACTTTTGCAACCTCAACTCATCTAATCCAGCCCACAATTCCTTCGTCAGCTTATCTTCATTTCTTTTCTGAATATCCAAATTTGAAGTTTGCAACTTATTTACTCTTGCCAATTCCCGCTTCTCATCTAACAACTTCTCCATATCAAGCTGATATGCTTCCATTTTAGCAACCGAGTCATCAGAAGCCTTGGTAAGTAAATCAAGTTTAATCTTGGACTTTTCAAACAAATTATTAAAATCATTGGCAGCATCCTCAGCTTCTGCCTTCCATTTCTCAACTTCCTTGACTAAGTCATCAGTTTCTTCAGATAATATTATAAATTTCTTTTCAAACTCTTTTTCAAGACTTTGAAATTTCAATTCTTTTTCAACAACCTCTGCCTGAAAATCTGAAAACTTTGCTTTCTGAGAAGATAATTCTAGACTTAGATCTTTTGACTTTTGCTGTTCATTGGCCAATTGTTCTATCCTTCTTTTATTTCCCTGAATCAACAGCCCAGGAAAAGGATATCACACTCCAAGCAGTGGGTACAATAGCTGGAGGCTACGCGGACAATATTATGGTCCTTCATTGCGTTGAAATTTATCAGGTTGCTCTGTTCGGCCTTTTCACTCAACACGATTTCCCGTAATGCGGTTGATCGACTCTTTTCGTAGGAGAACGTTTAATAGGATAATCACTTTCTGTACTTCCAATTTGAAATTCTCTAAACATTAACATCTTCCTAAAATCGGGAACACATTCTTGATCATGACAACAATCACTCCTTTTGGAGTAGGAAACCTGAATTCTTTCGATACGTTGCTGTCAATTTGTCTCTTCAAACAATTATAACTAATTTAAATTTCGGGACAGAATTCCTTCAACAAGGGGATGATGTGACGTCTGAGTTTTTTTCTCTCTTGTGACCAACTTGTTAACCACGTTATTCAATTTTCGGGACGAAAATTCTTCAACAAGGGGATACTGTGACAGTCCATCTTTTCAGGTCTCTTATTGATTTAAATAAACTTAAACTAAAATAAATGTCGTCTCTTCGTGATCTAAATAAACTTAAACTAATATTAATGTCGTGATAACATTTACTTTAACTAATATAAGTGTCCTCAGAACATTTACGTAAACTATATTAAATGTTGTGTGAACATTTATGTGTTAGACTTTAGCAATTAGGGTTTTGTGTAACCATCACTTGAAGAGCATGCACGTAAACTTGAATGTTAATATTCTATGATTTCACTTTACGATTAGGGGTGTGAATCGGGTCAACCCAATCGGGATTTGGGTTATTAGGGTCGGGTTAGTCGGGTTTTCTTGTATAAATATATCACCCGTAACCCGACCCTACCAAGGTTCGGGTGAATAGGGTTCGGGTTAGTCGGGTTTCAGGTTATTAGGGTCGGGTTAGTCGGGTTTTATACACAAATACGGTTTTCACTTGTTGTAAGTTAACAATACAAGTTCCCTACATCTAAGGATATGTAGACGATGATCAGGGAACCATTTTCATGGTTTTATACTAAAAAATAAGAAGCAATATTAATTATAGTGAAAGAACCAAGTACATGGTTTAATAGTAAAAAATGAGAAGCAATATTAATATATTAATTACATTGAATAAATCCACATTATAAATTTAGTCGAAGATTTTGTTTGTAGAAATCTATAATATTAATATCGTGGAAGCTGTATCTTGAAATCCACCCGTGAATAAAACATAAAATAAAACCTAACTTTGTAAACAATAATAAGGTTCTGTGTAAGTTATAACCATAAAAGTGCATGTAAACATATAGAAAACTTGGAAAAGAGTTTGTACTCACGTTCACGTGAGTAAGTTTGCAGGGGAAGAGGTTCCGTCTTTAGAAAGTGAGAATTGGCGTGCATCTTTGCAGGTTTATTTTATGAACCTATGTAAGTTTAAAAAAAAAAACATAAATTTTGTATTACAAAAGTTAATTAAACTTGGTTTTGAATTTTGAGCTTACATTAACCTTATTTAACTTTATCATTATTCGGGTTATTCGGGTTAACCCGTAACCCGAATTTTTTTAAAAGTTAACCCTAGACCCGACCCTAATAGCATTTCGGGTTTGTCGTGTTAACCCGTTTAACCCGATTAACCTTTTTAAACCCTATTAGACCCGACCCTAATTAGCTTATTCGGGTTCGGGTTGGGTCGGGTTATTCGGGTTCGGGTATTTTCGGCACCCCTATTTACGATTGTGTGTGATATATATATATATATATATATATAGATTCACTCATTCTATTTGAGTTTTAATTATATAGGTCATAGATTTATATTTATGATTTTATGTAAACCTAAAGTGCATATTATAAACTTTTTATTCATAATTTTATGTGACTTTAAACATATAGATTATAACTTAAATAAATAATTATGGAATGTTATTTATGATTTTATGTGGCTATCTAAGGCTTATATTTTTATAAGTGTCACGCGTTAAACTTGTGTTGATATATATATATATATATATATATATATATATATATATATATATATATATAGGGTTAGGATCCTGCGAAAACACATATTAAAACTCACGTAACTTTTTCATACGTTAACGATTTTTCATAAAATTTGCGCCAAAAGTCTTAGAATTACGTTATCTTTAAATCTAGAGCAAAATATTAAAAAAAAACTGAACGTTTTTTTTTCGCTGTGATGCACATGTGCATCATATAATTAAAAAAAGTTATAAAATGTTATTTTTTTTTCTTTAAATCTAAAGATAATACAACTATAAGATTTAGGGTGCAATTTCTTTTTAAACCTATTAATGTATATCACATGTATGAGCGTTTTTTTTGGTATGATGCACATGTGCATCATTCAACAAAAACGCAAAAGAATGATGAAAATATATGACATATGGTGCGACTAAGAAAAATAAAATATTAACTCATACTAAAAGTATAAGTTTTTTTGTGATGCACATGTGCACCACACAAAAAAAAATTTAAAAAATAAAAAAAGCGTTAAGTTTTTTAAAACATTTATAGGATTAAAGATAACATAATTTTAAGACTTTTGGTGTAAATTTTTAAAAAAATATTAACGTATGAAAAAATTATAACTACTTTTAAAACCTTGAGGGACCTATTCTGCATTTTCTGAAACTTGAGTTTTAATTGATTAAACATGGAGGGACCGATTATGTGATTACCTAGAACTTGATTCTCATTAGGTAAATCATGAGGGACTAATTGTGTTAATAGCCAATTGTCGTTTTAATGATCATTTACGTGAATTTAAGAAGCGGGGATCAGTTTCGATCGATCATCGTCTTTGCCTGTCGGTTTCAATCGGAGTCATCTAGGATCGATCACAATGATATGTAAATATTATTTGAAAACTCACAATACACACAACTCACAACCCCCTCTCTCACGCAAACACTTGCTCTCGTCCCCTGTTCTTTTTCCACTTTATGAGTTTCATACTTTTGCAACCTCAACTCATCTAATCTAGCCCACAATTCCTTCGTCAGCTTATCTTCATTTATTTTCTGAATATCCAAATTTGAAGTTTGCAACTTATTTACTCTTGCCAATTCCCGCTTCTCATCTAACAACTTCTCCATATCAAGCTGATATGCTTCCATTTTAGCAACCGAGTCATCAGAAGCCTTGGTAAGTAAATCAAGTTTAATCTTGGACTTTTCAAACAAATTATTAAAATCATTGGCAGCATCCTCAGCTTCTGCCTTCCATTTCTCAACTTCCTTGACTAAGTCATCAGTTTCTTCAGATAATATTATAAATTTCTTTTCAAACTCTTTTTCAAGACTTTGAAATTTCAATTCTTTTTCAACAACCTCTGCCTGAAAATCTGAAAACTTTGCTTTCTGAGAAGATAATTCTAGACTTAGATCTTTTGACTTTTGCTGTTCATTGGCCAATTGTTCTATCCTTCTTTTATTTCCCTGAATCAACAGCCCAGGAAAAGGATATCACACTCCAAGCAGTGGGTACAATAGCTGGAGGCTACGCGGACAATATTATGGTCCTTCATTGCGTTGAAATTTATCAGGTTGCTCTGTTCGGCCTTTTCACTCAACACGATTTCCCGTAATGCGGTTGATCGACTCTTTTCGTAGGAGAACGTTTAATAGGATAATCACTTTCTGTACTTCCAATTTGAAATTCTCTAAACATTAACATCTTCCTAAAATCGGGAACACATTCTTGATCATGACAACAATCACTCCTTTTGGAGTAGGAAACCTGAATTCTTTCGATACGTTGCTGTCAATTTGTCTCTTCAAACAATTATAACTAATTTAAATTTCGGGACAGAATTCCTTCAACAAGGGGATGATGTGACGTCTGAGTTTTTTCTCTCTTGTGACCAACTTGTTAACCACGTTATTCAATTTTCGGGACGAAAATTCTTCAACAAGGGGATACTGTGACAGTCCATCTTTTCAGGTCTCTTATTGATTTAAATAAACTTAAACTAAAATAAATGTCGTCTCTTCGTGATCTAAATAAACTTAAACTAATATTAATGTCGTGATAACATTTACTTTAACTAATATAAGTGTCCTCAGAACATTTACGTAAACTATATTAAATGTTGTGTGAACATTTATGTGTTAGACTTTAGCAATTAGGGTTTTGTGTAACCATCACTTGAAGAGCATGCACGTAAACTTGAATGTTAATATTCTATGATTTCACTTTACGATTAGGGGTGTGAATCGGGTCAACCCAATCGGGATTTGGGTTATTAGGGTCGGGTTAGTCGGGTTTTCTTGTATAAATATATCACCCGTAACCCGACCCTACCAAGGTTCGGGTGAATAGGGTTCGGGTTAGTCGGGTTTCAGGTTATTAGGGTCGGGTTAGTCGGGTTTTATACACAAATACGGTTTTCACTTGTTGTAAGTTAACAATACAAGTTCCCTACATCTAAGGATATGTAGACGATGATCAGGGAACCATTTTCATGGTTTTATACTAAAAAATAAGAAGCAATATTAATTATAGTGAAAGAACCAAGTACATGGTTTAATAGTAAAAAATGAGAAGCAATATTAATATATTAATTACATTGAATAAATCCACATTATAAATTTAGTCGAAGATTTTGTTTGTAGAAATCTATAATATTAATATCGTGGAAGCTGTATCTTGAAATCCACCCGTGAATAAAACATAAAATAAAACCTAACTTTGTAAACAATAATAAGGTTCTGTGTAAGTTATAACCATAAAAGTGCATGTAAACATATAGAAAACTTGGAAAAGAGTTTGTACTCACGTTCACGTGAGTAAGTTTGCAGGGGAAGAGGTTCCGTCTTTAGAAAGTGAGAATTGGCGTGCATCTTTGCAGGTTTATTTTATGAACCTATGTAAGTTTAAAAAAAAAAACATAAATTTTGTATTACAAAAGTTAATTAAACTTGGTTTTGAATTTTGAGCTTACATTAACCTTATTTAACTTTATCATTATTCGGGTTATTCGGGTTAACCCGTAACCCGAATTTTTTTAAAAGTTAACCCTAGACCCGACCCTAATAGCATTTCGGGTTTGTCGTGTTAACCCGTTTAACCCGATTAACCTTTTTAAACCCTATTAGACCCGACCCTAATTAGCTTATTCGGGTTCGGGTTGGGTCGGGTTATTCGGGTTCGGGTATTTTCGGCACCCCTATTTACGATTGTGTGTGATATATATATATATATATATATATATATATATATATATATATATATATAGATTCACTCATTCTATTTGAGTTTTAATTATATAGGTCATAGATTTATATTTATGATTTTATGTAAACCTAAAGTGCATATTATAAACTTTTTATTCATAATTTTATGTGACTTTAAACATATAGATTATAACTTAAATAAATAATTATGGAATGTTATTTATGATTTTATGTGGCTATCTAAGGCTTATATTTTTATAAGTGTCACGCGTTAAACTTGTGTTGATATATATATATATATATATATATATATATATATATATATATATATATATATAATATATATAGGGTTAGGATCCTGCGAAAACACATATTAAAACTCACGTAACTTTTTCATACGTTAACGATTTTTCATAAAATTTGCGCCAAAAGTCTTAGAATTACGTTATCTTTAAATCTAGAGCAAAATATTAAAAAAAAACTGAACGTTTTTTTTTCGCTGTGATGCACATGTGCATCATATAATTAAAAAAAGTTATAAAATGTTATTTTTTTTCTTTAAATCTAAAGATAATACAACTATAAGATTTAGGGTGCAATTTCTTTTTAAACCTATTAATGTATATCACATGTATGAGCGTTTTTTTTGGTATGATGCACATGTGCATCATTCAACAAAAACGCAAAAGAATGATGAAAATATATGACATATGGTGCGACTAAGAAAAATAAAATATTAACTCATACTAAAAGTATAAGTTTTTTTGTGATGCACATGTGCACCACACAAAAAAAAAATTTAAAAAATAAAAAAAGCGTTAAGTTTTTTAAAACATTTATAGGATTAAAGATAACATAATTTTAAGACTTTTGGTGTAAATTTTTAAAAAAATATTAACGTATGAAAAAATTATAACTACTTTTAAAACCTTGAGGGACCTATTCTGCATTTTCTGAAACTTGAGTTTTAATTGATTAAACATGGAGGGACCGATTATGTGATTACCTAGAACTTGATTCTCATTAGGTAAATCATGAGGGACTAATTGTGTTAATAGCCAATTGTCGTTTTAATGATCATTTACGTGAATTTAAGAAGCGGGGATCAGTTTCGATCGATCATC
>JBCNJP010000010.1:46908879-46942562 GCA_039602395.1 Deinandra increscens subsp. villosa | reverse complement strand
TGGTCACATATATTTTCTTAATTAATTACAATTAATTATATATTAATTAATTAGTATAGAGAAACCTTAAAAATCATATATTATAATTAAAAATTAATGTACATACACTAATCATGACGTTGTTCAAAAAGATAACATACGACACTAGCTAATCAAAGTTTAATTTCTATAATAATTAATTATAATTTCTTTTCCGTGCTGATCAGCTGCTTCTGCTGGTGCCGTGTGATTTTTCTATTTATCACATTTTGATTCTTCAGCTGGTTTGGTGTTACGTACACTTTCGGCATCTTTTTCCGATCATTATTTACCTGGAAACATGATAAATAAAACCGATCAGATATATAATATATATATATATATATAAAGTTAATTAATTAGCGGATACGATTAATTAATGTAGTAATTACCTGTGGTTGTTCCAATACTTTTTGCACCGTAGAATGATCAACCGGCTGTGATTTATCTGACTTGTTATTAGAATGAAGGATCATTCGGTTCATCGGCCATGCAATAATATATTTATTTTCAACCTCCGAAAGCGTTGTTTTACCATCTACTGGGAATGGTAAAAATGTTGCACCCTTTTTGACCTGATAAACTCTAATTCTACGGCAACCAGGAGCTAATGGACTTCCATGAATCTTCTCATCTTTTTCTTTTGGTAATAATTCAGCCATTCCCACGACGTTCAGTGGATCCCCCTCCATGTGCAACGTCGCAGTTTGGCTCCCCTGATCAGAAGTGACATAATAATAATAATAATAATAATAATATTAATTATAGCATATATATAAACAATTAATTAATTAAAGTAAAAAATAGAATACAAAAATTGTGGTATATACTAATCTATATACCTCTTGGATTACTGGCTGCAGATCGGTAGCAGCTGCAATGGCATCATAATTATTTGGTTTTTCCAACTGAAGATCACTCTTCTTAGGAGCTGCAGGTTTTGCATGTCTCTTATTCTTTTCCTAAATTGACACCATGTAATTAACTGATTAGTAACATATATATTAATTAACGATAACGTCAAAGCGATTTGTCAAATTTCTAAATTAATTATATATATATATATATACCACTTCCTGCTCTGATGCCCCAGCATCACTGGCTGCAGCAGCTGTTGCTTCTGTCATTTTTCTCTTTCTCACCTAAAGACAGCATCAGCATTTAATTAAATGATCATATAGCAATTAGTTATAAGGGAAGTACACAACTGTGTAAATTAAAATAGTTACCCTTTCCTTTTGCGACGCTGTTGTAGATGGAGGAGTGTGTTGTGATAGAGTCGCAGAAGAGACCTACAATTCAATTAATTAATAAAATCATATCGATCATAACCGGCTAAACATTAGTTAACTATCCTGATGAACTTTAACTATCCTGATGAACTTATCATAGCCGGCACAGTTAATTATTAATTATATTCCGGAACAACTCTAACTATCCTGATGAACTTTAACTATCCTGATGAACTTTACCTATACTGCTGAACTTTAACTATCCGGATGAACTATAACCAACACGGTTAACTATAACTAGGGACGCATGTTCATCCAGATGAACTAGCTAGAATCTTCCGGATCAACTCTAACTATCCCGATGAACTCTAACTATCCTGATGAACTTTTTACTATCCTGATGAACCTTACCTATCCTGAGGAACTTTAACTATCCGGATGAACTCTAACTATCCGGATGAACTATAAGTAGAGACGCATGTTCATCCAGATGAACTAGAATCTTCCAGATCAACTCAAATTCAGAACTGTTTCAAATCCGTACCTTATCGGCCGACCTTTGAGATGAGTTTGATTGAGTAGATTGTTTCCGCGATGTATTGCGCGCAGAATTGATCATGTCCTACGTACAATTAATTCAATTAGTTAATTAATTAATAAATAAATATATATCTATTACTATATATAATACATATTGCCTTAAAGGGCATTTTCGTCATAAAAAATGCTTAATCCTTAAGACGCGTACAGGAATTATTGCATTGTGTACAAGTGTTTTAAGCATATCCATTGTAAACCCTTAAACTTTAAAACCAACACCCGTTGATAAATTAAGGTTAATATGGGTATTAACCACAACTATCTCCTTTATCACACAGACTGGCCTCGAGAACTCACAAGCGTGCTTTGCTTTATCGGGAGGAGCATATTTTTGAACGCTCTTCAGCCTACTCCTCTCGGTCTCTATTCTCCCTTTCAATTGGGCCGCGATTTTGAAGACGTATCACTGCTCCTCCGCCTCCTTCTTCAGCCGCATGATCTTAATGATCACTCACGCCTTCTCCTTCGATTGGTGGTCAGGCCCCTGCTCCACAGAAATTTGAATCGAGATGGAGGCATTATTTGTAATTGAAATTTTAGGTTTCAATCAGAAATTTTAGGTTTCAACAGTTCCATTCCCGAATCACTTCAGCGCTCTTCAAATATAGCCTCCGATCTTCCATCTGTATTTCAGAAGCACATTTATAACAATCGAAAAGAGCTCGAAGGTATGGCTATTTGATCACTGTTACATGAATGTTTTAGGTTTATCACCTCTAATTGTTCGAAAAAGGTTTATCCCCTTCAGGTAATTTTGAATAAAATCCAATATGTTCATCTTTACTTCATATTCTATGACTAGGTTACAGGTATGGTTCCATTTTGGTGAAGATGAAGTCGATCATGATGGGCTGCAGTTCGAAAAAGGTTTATCCCCTTCAGGTAATATACTTGTCTACTTCAGTTTTAGGGTTTTCACTCAAAATCGGTCTATTGTTGCATTTTTATCTTCTGCGTGCCCTAATTTCTACTCTTCAATCATCCACGAGCTTCTATTTTTCATTGATACGACAGAAGAGGAGCGATGGTGGACCAATATTCAGCCGTTTGGTCTCCAAGGAGATTTAAACAGGTATAAAACTCAAATAATTTTAAATGTGTTGATATCATTAATCCATCTGATGTATAAAACAAAAAATTATGATATACTAATATATTCTATTATCTCTTCAAACATATTTGACTAATTCTGATTTGGAACGAACTTGATTAACGTGAACATAGAATTATCATATACTGTTTAATTCTATTTACATTGATAAAGCATGATTATAGGCTTTTTTTATGGCCATGGTGGTGCAAAGGCTGCAGAACTTTCAACCAATAATCTAAATACAAACATAATGTGTATATAACCGATTCTGTTTATTATAAATCTGGACGGCTCCCTCTTGAATTTATATTGAATTGGAATTTGGCTATTTGCTAATGTTGTCTTATGTGCTCATACTCAAATTTTCTACTGTCAAGATCTTGAAACACTCCATTGAATTTGTGTTTTTTTTACTGCAGGGGTAGGCGTGGATCCTAATGAAACACGAGCCTGACCACCACGGTAGAGGTGATATGGAAGGAGACCGGCCTTGCTGTCACAACGTCATTTTGTTTGCCACTTTTCCTCTCGCCTTAATGTTTATTGCTAGCTATCTCAAGTGAGTAATTTATAATGCTCCTTGAATTCCTGTTGATTGTTGCATAACTAAATAATTTAGTTTTTTTGTGCATACTATTTCTTTGTACAAAAACAGGTGTGTAATTGAGGGAATAAACTAGATTAGTCAAAAGCAAAATAGATATATATATACATAGAGGAGAAGCTTTGAGTTCTGTTGCTGGTTTGTGTGTTTCAAAATGGTGAGGGTTTTGTTACGGGTTTATGTTTGCACATTTAGGTTGCCCAAGACGGTAATTTGGGGAGATTTGGGTCTGAAGTGTAGAGCAGGTAATTATGAACAAGTTTACGAGATTAACTCATTTCTTCTTTGAGAAGGGTTGTTACCTATTCATATTGCAGGTACGACAGTTAGCATTTAGTTTTTCCCCTTTTCATTGGCTTTCATTTTAACTGATTTGTTTGTTATTTTCCTTATATTCTTCCAGATTACGTGAGCCAATTTGTTATTTCTCTTTCCCTTTTAGACTGCGGTAGCTAACTAACAGGTTTGAATTTTGTTTTGCTTATGTTACTTCTGATGATCTTTTAAATAGATTTTTCACTATCTTTTCAAACTTTTGGGCTGTAGTCCTATGTGTCTAATGAGGCAAAGACTAAACTGAGTGTATGGAGGATGGAAGAAGAGGACTATTATGAAACAAATCCTGATGATTTGTTAACCACTCTTCATCCGATTTCTGCTTGCATGGTTGGCTCCCTTCATAAGTCCGGTGGAATCATTATAAGGCTATCAAGGTAAAATTTCACATTTTTTCTTACTCCATTTGTAGGTATCATTATGCTAAAGGGTTGGCGACTGAAACCTTTTAGGTTTTCAGTTACCCAGATTCATTTTTTTTTTTGGACATATTTTGCACCCCCGTTCATTGATTTGTTGCTATGTTCAGTGATGTAGACGTTATTTTGTAGGAATTTTAATTTCACTCAGCTCTGTGGTTGTTAGCATCTTCTATTTGAAGTTTTCTAGCATTTAGACTGTAATTTAATCAGGTACTTCATATCTCATTTTTAACTGTATCTTTAATTTACATCTGTTCACTTTTTATTGTATGATTTCAGAGCTCTGATGATTATTTTGAAATCATATAATTTTAACTATCTTAGATGTTATTTAAGGACATTTATTTGGGTTATTGTTCGTATCTACAAGATAAAGCTGCATAAATTTGCTTCAAATAGTTCTGATTTCTGCACTAATTTCACATTGGGGGAACAAAATGGATGGTTACAACAAAATTTTATGATTCCAATTTTTCTGGACATGAATGGATGCAAAGGAAGAAATAAGTGTGTCTACCGGTGGTGGAGTAGATCGAGATGACAACCAACCAGACGATCTTTACCTTCTGATTAAGGTAATATCCTATTTAATTTGTGCAATCTATTTGTATCTACATAATGGTTATTTGAGTTCATAACCATTGTCTACTGGCTTCAGTCATGCTGAAGTTTATATTTTTACATTCTTTTTGGTGGTTGTGTTGTTTATATCAATTGGATTGTGTACAAATGGCTACGGGACTGTGTTTGGGTATTGAGCTAGACGGGTTTCCATCGGGTCTTGAGCTAGACATGCATTAACTAGAAGCAATATTGTATATCAAACTTAGTTTGTCATAATTCAAATTTTAGAGCACATATTCATACTGGCAAGTGGCTTTATATATGATGTAACTAAACTCTTCGACCAGTTTAGTTAGCTGTCACCATTAGTTGGTCTGAGTAGATTATTATTGTGCTTCATTCCTTACCCGATAGGTTACAGGAGTTGCAGTTTATTCTGACTTTCTCATTTGATTTCTATTATTATTTATATAAGGATGAAAACAATCTAATA
The DNA here is from genome assembly GCA_039602395.1 of Deinandra increscens subsp. villosa. Classification (NCBI taxonomy): domain Eukaryota; kingdom Viridiplantae; phylum Streptophyta; class Magnoliopsida; order Asterales; family Asteraceae; genus Deinandra; species Deinandra increscens. The sequence goes on along the minus strand of JBCNJP010000010.1, from coordinate 46,937,200 downwards.
TTTTCTTTGTTTCTACTCATCTAACATTTTGTTAATATGCATTTTTCTTGAAATTGCAGGTGAACCAATCTGCCCAACATTAACGAACTCTGTAGTGCAGAACTGCAGACCCTATTTTGAGATCTGGGAAGTGCCCGAACTTGTCTCACTCCAATGGCAACAGTATTGATGGAAAATGTCACTTTTATCGGGTTTAATGACCATGATTGTAGCAAAGGTAAATGTCGTATTTATTTCTTTTACTCACAAAATAAGTAATGTTGTACGCTACTTATGTTTTCATAGTTTCATTTTTTAATCATCTAAGGCTACTTTAAATTATGAAGATGAGTGGTTATTTTATAACAACCTTTTATTGGTAAATTACATACATGATGGGTGAAATTGAGTTTTTATTTTAAAGAGCATGAAAAGGTGGGATTGACAGGGTCAGCGGAGATTCTTCAACGAGTAATATTTTCATTGTGTAATACTTTCATTTACCATTTACAAGTGTACAACACTTCAATGCTCTATGTCAGCGGAGATTCTACTTCAAATATTTCTATTAGTCTTCTAAAACCGAATTAATGTCCAGCTAATAAAAAATTCAATGGAAAGATAACTGAACGCATAAGAATCTTATGAATGAGAGTCAAACTTTAAAAACATAATAAGCAGACTCATAAACTAAAAAATTTCTGAAATGGTATTCTTATTTATTTGTATCATTTCCTTATGACTTGATTAAAAATCTACACGTAGACTTGAGTTTAGCCATAATAAAAGAGAAATAAAATCAAATAATGTCTATTTATGAGAAAAAAATAAAATCGTTATTATTTATTTGACCATTTAAAAACAATGCATCATGTAAATCACAATCGATATGCGTCACGTGGGTTGCACCCTATGTCACGAGTCTTGTAAATTGTCGTCGCCGCCGAACGCGCATGTACCATGTTATAAATTGTGGTCGCGATGCATCACACTAACAGAAACGAATATCGTGTTGTAAGTTGCCATCGCCGCCGAACGAGCAGACATAACACAAACAACACACTAAAAAGTATCGTCCGCCGCAACGCGCGGGTACCCCACTAATATTGATAAACTGATAAAAAACAACTACCGCGTTGGTTGATTGTCACAGTCGCTGCCGAACACGCATGGCCGCATTATAAATTGTCGTCGCGCCGCATCGCATTAACAGAAACAAATATCGCGTTGTAAATTGTCGCGCCACCATAACGCGCGAACATAAGACAAATAACACGCTATAAACTGTCGCCGCCGCAACGCGCGGACACACGGCTAGTTATTATTGAAATATATAATGTTTTAATCACATTTCACACTATTTATCTATTTAATTATTTTGAATAAAAAATCGATCGGGTCAGCAAAAATAACATGTTTTGACTTCAACCAACCCCCATTTTCCACCTCCACTAAAACATCATCCTAACTTGACACTTTGGTGTCCTTGCATATATAATTTTAGTTATTGAACCGTGTAAATGGAATATCAAATCATTTATCTTAGTTTCGGTGTCTTAGTGTCTCCCTTCTTTCCTAAGATAGATGTCTTTAATGGATACTAATGTGATTGTTTTAAGCCTAACCCCAACAAGAAACTAGGACCGTGTACTAAAATTTGGGTTGGGTGGTATGCAAATCCCAACATGTTTTGTTTAAATATGTATCAACTTTGAACATTTGAAGTTAAAAATTAGACATAAATAAAATATGATTGTTTTCTGATTATTTGTATTAGTTCATATTGGGAGAGGTTCAAATGAGAAGTTTGTTTTGGGTAAGAAGGATAAGAATGAATTTCAGCCATTGGATCTTGATCTAATAAAAAAGGAATGAGGAGTATTTTAGTCTTAGCCACTTTTGTTGACTTTTTATCTACTTCCCCATTTTCTTTAAACATTCATAACTTTCACATACGATATTATTTTTTAAAAAAAATTACACCAAATAACGAACATTTTTTTATCTTTAAAGCGCATATAGTGTTGCTATATAAAAAATGAAAAAAAAATTACTCTTTTGATTTTTGACACAGGTCATTGTGTCATTGTGTCAAAATGTTCAGATCATTGTGTCATTGTGTCATCGTGTCAAAAGTATATAGTGTTGCTATATATAAAATTAAATACTCTTTCCATTTTTGGCACAATATGAAACCTTGATCTGAACATTTTGACACATCATTGTGTCATTGTGTCAAAATGTTCAGATCATTGTATCATTGTGTCGTCGTGTCAAAAGTATATATAGTGTTGCTATATATAATATTAATGTGATGACCCTAAAACTTTGCTTTCTTTCCCCAGCAAATATAGCAACGACGACAGCTGATGCTGCGAATGCTACGACGCAAGAATAATTTTCGGGACGAAAATTCCAATTACAAGGGGATGATGTGACATCCGAGAATTTCAAGGTTTATTTCCGTTAGACAAACTCCGTTAGTTACGTTATAAGTATTAACTTAGTAACTAATACTCAACTAGGCCGAATACGTCCACGTCCTTTGGTTGATCACCGAACCCGCCCATATGTGTTATGTGTTCATTTATTAATGTCATTATGTGCAATGTGATTTAAACGCATGATTTAATATTATGAATAGCATGACAAATTGTAAATCCTTGATTATGTGAAAATTGCCTAAGTTGTGCAGCCAGCGAAACTAACGGGCGAAACTGTAGTGTCGCCCGGTAGCCAGCTAAGCTAACCAATTAAAACGCGACCAGAGCCAGTTTCGCCAGGCCAGCGAAACTGCCAGCGAAACTAGCCTCTGATATAAATAATCTTAATAAACCCTAGTTCTCCTATTTTGCCTCATTTACACAAAACACACACACACTCTCCTGAGATATTCTGGACCAGCTGATTCCAGCCAAGAACCATCAAGGAACCATCATCTCATCTCATCCATTTGGCCCTAGATCGAATCGTGGGTCCCTAAAACCATTCTTTATGCATTTATATGTGTTTTTCTTGGTATTTTACTTTAAAGCATGACCAAACCTCCATGAAATCGCTTGATCTTCTGATATGTTGTCTAGGAATGATAGATCTACAATAAAGTCAGTAACTTTACGTGTGAAATCCATCCATGTTGAAGATTTATGCTAGATTAGGTCATTTTAGGTTAAAATGTGTTTTTGGTGATTTGATGATGAAAATGCATGTTTAAGGTGTTAAAGCTTACTGATTTATGTTGGTAAATGGTTATGAATGCTAGATAATGAATTGCATGTAATATGGAAGCTGTTAGATTGATTTTTAGGCTGATTTATGTGTTTTTCGCGACCAGCGAAACTGTCATGTTCTCTGGGCGAAACTGTCCAGCGAAATTATGCATATCTTCAACCAGCAACACTATGTAGCGAAACTGTAGTGTCGCCGGGTAAACCAACCAGACCAGCTCGAGCGAATCTACCGAGCGAAATTCCCTGAACGAAAGTTTAAACCAGTTTCGGGCGAAACTAGGCTAGCGAAACTGTGCCAACAGTTTCGAGCGAAACTAGCCTAGCGAAACTGTGTCATCGGGTATTGCCTAGCGAAAGTGCTGCCCGTGCACACAGCGAAACTGCCTAGCGAAACTGCTAGCGAAACTGAGACCAGAATCCAAACTTGTGCAATTTGCTTGAATGTTATGCCATGACTTACATGATTATGCCATGATGATACATGCTTTGATTTCTGATATATATGAACCCTTGTTTATGATCAACCATCGGTGTCGTGTGTCGTGTGTCGAGTCATAGTTTCAACGTACTATGTTATGGGCCATAGTGACGTTAAGTAAAGATTAGACACCAAACTAATACTTAAGACCTAAACGTGTTCATAGGTCTTCGTTAAGCAAAACTTGGATTATATAACAAGTGTAGCAGTGCAACCAAAGGTGAGTGTCACTAACCCGTTTACTGTGAGCCCGTTTGGGACACATTGAATAACTTAATGGGAAACAATGCTGACAACTTTACGAGTGCTATGCACCACTTGATAAAAACTGAAAACTTAGAATGCTATGCATCTACTTGATGAACTTGAAGTGTTTTATGGGAAACACTTGTGAAACTTAACAAACTATTTCTGAAACGAAAACCGTTTTAATATGGCTAGTGTAGGTTAAAGTCTAAACCACATGATATCACATGATTTCTAAGGATTGCCTTGAAACTTAAAAGTCCTCAACTAAATTGTACCATTAATTGACCGTGATCCCGAGAGGACACGGGGGAGGCAAAGCCGCGATGACGAATGTCCGCAAAACAAAATGGCTGAAGGCTCTGCCTCTACGATACTAAATGGTCAGCTTTGGTACAAACTTCCTTAGTGCATGGAAACAACGGATTAGCTACCCGCGATATCGGTTGAGCACTTTAATTATACAAGACTAGTACATACCTGATAACTCTGTTACGGACAATAACTCTACTAAATAACAAATGTTTATGAATTGGCGTATATAACTGAGCATTGCTTTTCACAAACAAATATTACGAATACATATGTTGACACGATTATGATTATGAGACCGGGCCAATGCATGACATGCCCACTGTGAACTCACCAACCGTTAGGTTGACACTTGCGTGGTTTTCACTTTTGCAGATCGTTGAAGAGTATCCATTGAAGGTTGGCATGGCACGTGAAGACTTTTACTTTCATTAAACTAACTGGGGATTTTGATTTGAAATAATGATTTGTAAAGCACGTGGCTAGTGCTAAGATACTATTGTTTTTATTCCGCTGCGTAACTTTTGAAACTGTTTGAAATGAATGTTTTGGACTTTACTCTGATTCGTTTAGTAATTGTAACTAATGGTTGTGGTCCTGGTTTGCTCGCACCCCTTAACGGTATAAACTCCGTTAGTGGTTATTTGGGGGTGTGACAATTAATTACCCTTTCGGTTTTTGCATCGTATGAAACAATGATCTGAAGATTCTGACACATCATTGTGTCATTGTGTCAAAATGTTCAGATTATTGTGTCATTGTGTCGTCGTGTCAAAAATATATATATTGTGCTGCTATATATAAAATTAAAAAAAAATTACTCTTTCGGTTTTTAACCCCATATGACATAATGATCTGAACATTTTGACACAATATGACACAATGATCTGAACATTTTGACACAATGATACAACGACACAATGACAAAATGATCTGAACATTTTGATACAATCGAAAGAGTAAAAAAAAAGTTATTTTTTATATAGGAACACTATACGCGTTTTAAAGATAAAAAAACGCTTGTTTTTATGGTGTAATTTTTTTTTAAATAATGTCGTATTTAAAAGTTATGAAGGTTTAAAAAATGGGGGGAATTTGATAAAAAGTCAAAAATACCCTTCCATCTTTTATTTTCTTAACTTTTTCTCTCTAATTTACCCAGGGAAATTTTAAGCCATAGATCTTCATTTAATTGAAGATCTAATGGCTATGATTCCTTCTTATCCTTCTTATCCAAACTAAACTTCTCACAATAACCTCACCCAGTTCATATTTTTTTGTGTTGTTAGGGTTTTGTGTTTAGAATGGTTGTTTCAAAATTGAAAGCCGGTGTATCCCGTTAAGTTCACGAAGTTGTTAATTGATATTCTTTTTGTTTGGCAAATGGAATAACAAGTTATTTCACAGGAACTCACATTGCGCAACCCGGTCACCGACCGGGTATAAAGCTAGTTACCATGATAGATTCTCAGAATTTTTAATATAACAACATATATGCAAAAGAGATAATAAATAACAACTTTTAGAGATTAGTAGATACTAACAAATATAAAAAATGCAATATAAAATAGGTTTAAACAACATCAATAATACATAACAAAACAAACTTAAAAAGCATTCCTCACCAATGAAATCAAATATTCACTGGCATTAATGAGCACGTGATCCTAATCCGATAGTATATTATGTCTTTAAAACACCAACTTAGAGAAAATACATTTAGAATTTAACTACTGAAACTACCAGATAATTCCAACAGAAAATGGAAATATGAACAAACATATTATCACTTTACCAATATGCTTCTAAAAATTAAATAACATCCTCATAAAAAATCAAACTTATCGACAGAAAGTGTTGAAGTTTGGCCCGGACTAATCCATACCTGAAAATCAACTTAAGATAAAAGAGGAATAAATTAACATACCTTTTGACATTTGAACACTGTCAAATTAAATGGAAAAAAACAAAAATTTTGCAACAAAATTGCTAAAAACAACCTATTGCAATAAAAAAACCTCCTGTTGCAACAAAAAAAGCATAAATTTTACAACAGAATCACTAAAAGAATTGATAATTCAGTGGGGGTTTGAGAATGTTTACATTCAATTTAAGTGATGACTCCTTAATACTCCTAGACCTTCTAGGCGCCGGCATCAAACCCTAATAACACCCCAAAGTAAAAGAATGAATTACCTCCATGATAGGATCACTATGGAAGGAATGCACAACCTAACGAACAATAAATTTCCACAATGTTAAAAAAAGTAAGCATGAATAAACCCTATTTCTGTTTCAAATTCGAAACAAATTAACTGCGCAAATCTTTAATAAAAACCTATAATCAGCAATCAACATACCTCGATGGAGATATAGGTGAACCACTTTGGAAATCACAACGGTGTTTCGAGAAAATTAAAGAAGTGAACAACACACATGTAAACAATTAAAGAGGGGGATATGCCTCTGTTGTACATGTATATATGCATACCTAATTATAACAAAATTTTATAGTAAAGTATTAAAATCTCAGAACTCAACTACCATAAAGGTCAAAATTTGAACACTTTGCTAATTCTGCTATATACTCTTTGTCTCATTCTCGCCAAAATCTTCGAAAGTTCTGTTGTAGTGCTTGAAATTCTTCAAATTTAAGTGAACTTGATTAGTTTTGCTTTGAAATTTCATGTTATGGTAAAACAACTCTGGTGGGTCATGTTCTTCTTAAATAAACTGATAATCACGAATCATAGATCACTCACTTCTGCAATAAAGCAAACTAAAAAAATTATCTAAACGATTTCTTGATTGCTTTTAATTGCCATCAACATGTTTGGGGGCTCTATGTAACGTTTGTGTTAAAACAATTTTAGGATTTTTTCCAGGTCATAACATGTTAAAGATGGAGTTTGAAATGTAAACTCAATCGATTTCATGAATATAGTCGAATGATTACATAGCCGGAGGATCATACATTAAGGTTAAGCCCGAGGGAGATCGGGCATGACCTCCCCTCTCACTGATTAGAACCAAAAACTTAACATATGAACAAGACACAAATCTATTTATACTAAGTTGCTCAGCGAACTAGCAACCCACCGAATTGTTAGGAATAGGACAATCCAATGTAACCATATCAAGTATCAAAAGAAAAATAAACCAAAAGATAACACGAAGAAAGGAAAGATAAAATCTATGAAACTCAAAGATTCGTAAGATCAGCGTTCAAAGCTTAAGTTTAAGCTTCACAGAGCGACATCACAGAGCGACTGTGAAATTCACAGCCAGGCACACAGAGCTGTGTGAACATTTCTATGAAATCCTCTTTCATAGAAATATGAACAATGAACCCCAATGCTTCTAATGGGAATATGAAAAGTCTTCAAGAAAAAAATCTCAAAGGAGTTCTAGATCAGTAGAAGATAAGAAGGAGAATATATTTTATAACAAAAGTAATAAATGATCAATGACCTTCTGTACAAGGTAAGGGTCCACCAACTTTATACAAGTGGTTGAAAGTGCACTGAATTGAATACTTCATTCAATTCACTCACCCACTTTTATACCTTTATGGGCCTATATATAGAAAGTAATTGTCTTCGGCTAAATCAAGACAAACACACCAAAATATCCGAATCTTCTTCAAACGAACTAAATCATCACTCTTGAAGAAATATATTTCTGATTGACACATACACTGTTCGATATTCAAATAAGAAAAAGAATCGTTGTATGATGAAAATAAAATAACGGCCCTTTTTTGTGTTGTGTATTTACAAGTATACACTATACAGTCAACTATAAAAATTGGTTATCAATTTGTATAATCCATTTTGTTATTAATCTACTAGGAAATGGCAAAATAATAACTAAAAGAACGGAAATCTATTAGTTATTCGTTAAAGTTTAATTTATTCAATGACCAGAATAGACGGAGATATATCGCTCGGAGACGTAGAACAAAAATTCGTTTATTTGCATCAAGCTTTCGGGGGGCTCATTCAAGACTTACTCGAACTATTACTCAACAAAAAATAGGATCTTTGGTTTCGGCTCATCGGGATAGGGATAGGCAAAAAGTAAATTTTCGTCGTTTGTGGATCACTCGATTAAATGCAGCAATTCGCGAAAGGGGGGTATGCTATAGTTATAGTAGATTAATAAACGATCTGTACAAGAAACATGTAACACCCAAAATTTCACAGATACATAATATATATAGTAAATACGTGAGCTTAACTGATAAATGTGGTAAGACTATACATTAGATAGGTTACATGCGTTAGAAATACGTGTTCTATATCTAAAATGATGGAATATGCATAAACCAGATGTGTTAAACGTTAAAGGAAGTGGAATACGAGATGAATATGTGTTTATATGAATAACATGTTAATACATAAATCATTTGATGGATATATACATGTAAATACATATGTTAATAGTTAATGAAAACGTAAAAGGGCTAATAGCATAATTACTATAAAGATATAAATGTATACAAGTATTATACGTGTTTATATTTATTATAAGTATTTCGAAGCTTAGGAATTAGTTAAAATATATCCTAATATGATTCATAACATAAAATGATAAGTATTGTAAAGTTGAAGGGGCTAAAACGTAAATTAGTGGAAGATATATAGTATTTATACATAAATATATAAATATATTCCTCGTTATATGTACCGAACATTAGAAAATGTTAGAAACATGTTTAGGAATGTTTTAGGACTTGAAACAATAACTACATCAAAAGATAAGGGGTTAATATACATTAAATAGAAGTTGGAGGACTAAAAGTGTAAATTATGTAAACATATATACGTATGTATATGTATATAATCGAACGTATCTCGAACCTTAGAAACCTTTAGAAACATACCCTTAAGTGTTTTATAACATAAAATAACAATCGGTAGAAGTTCAAGGGTTGAAACTGTAAAGTAAAACTTGAGGGACCATTTCTACCAAACTGCTAAAGTGGCTCGCGGGTCATGACGCCTGGCTCCCTTTCTCTCGCGACCCTCTGCCCAATTCTGGCCAAAATTCAAACAGCAGTGCAATTTTCGACTTGGAGACCACGTTTTTGACCAAATTGACCATCCAAACGTGTCGATTTCGGGCCTTAGTCATCATAGAACGTGTAGGGATCATATTTCGCAGCTGGGGATATAAATAGGAGCTCGATTCCATCAACAAAACTCACCAATTTTGTGAATCAAAACCCCAAAAACCCTCTCTCAAACCCGAAACTTCATCAGTCCAATTCGAGCTGCACAAGAGGATTCAAGATCTGAAATTTTGCAGTGGAGCACTATTAGGTATGATCTAAAATAACCACTTTCAGTTTTGGCTAAGTCGATTTCTAAGTATGTTTTATAAAAATGTGTTAAAATTAGGGTTCTTAAGCTTGTTTTGCTAAAATTGGATAATCGGGTTGGAATTAGGGTCTGAATTTTTATAGGTAATCCTAAAATAATGTGTTTTAAGAAATCCCTAATTTTATTTCATAATTGGAAAATGTTTGGTAATGGTTTTGTTAACGGGTCAAAATTAGGATTTTCATAACGTTGTTCTGCCCAAATTGAGTAAACGGCATCAAACTAAGCTTTGATATTTCAAATCATATTATAATATGTTATAATAAATAATACCCTAAGTTGGTTTGAAATAAAAATGAGTTTTGATTATAAAACGAGAAATACGTGAAATTAGGGTTTCTAAAAATGGATAATTAATATAAAATAATCTAGAGGGTATGGGGACTTGGATTTTCGTCTTAGAACATGTTTATATATATAATAAGTATATATGAGTTTAAATTTGATAAATAGTAAAGTATTAAAGATACCGAGTTAATCGGATATTTAGAAGTTCGTGCGGACTGGAAGGGTAGGCGCCTTTACACTGGGGTTTCTGGCAAAGCGGGGGTGTCGCAAAAATCCCAACTGGGAACTGGCATACCTCACTGGACGATCCCGGGGTGAGTGTTTACTTATAAGAATGTGCGTCTTCATATTATAAATAAAAAGGTTATTATGCCTATGAGGACATTTTGGTAATTTCGGCCTTAAAAGAGATAAACCCTAATAAAGTGTTATTAAGATAATAAGATATAAATAAACATAAGTACTATTTATAATGACCTTGCATTAATACGATCCGATACGCGTTTAGGTTAATTATGGAGCATAACGGAGATTCTGTCTGAATAACTGATTGAAGATATAAGGTGAGTTTCTACAAGCCCAATTTTAAATGTTTTAATGTTTTAAATAATTTCGGGCTGGTATACATACAATATTTTTGAAAATATATTCAAGATAATTGTGACTTGATATATACGTGTTATATGATGAAATTATTATTGAATTGCTTATACGTGTTATGCAATTATGTTGATTATAATGTGATGTGTATGTACTTGCTTTAAAATTAGGTAGTCAAGTGACAAGGGAATCGTTAGTAAATGTTTAGTGAATATGTATGATTATATGAGAACAGGTGATACATTTTCTTATATTAATATGTGGTGGATACGCCGCTGGTACATCCCATATATATACATAGTAGTATAAGTTACCCGGTATATTGGGAGTGTGGAGGATACGCCGCTGGTACATCCTGTATACATACACCTACGGTAAATTGGGGGATGTTCATTTGTTCCAGTATATGATTGCCTTATCACTGTTTAATAACAAACCTAAAGCATCTGGTTATTTAACTAGAGGTAGGTAGTATATATGATCAGAGATTAAGTCATTAAGACGAGAAAATGACCTATTAGAGTTAAGTATAAAGTTGGTGGTTAGAGTTGAGGAATCAATGTTGCTCAAATGGGGGTGCCCTAGAGTACCATGTACGGATGGCGCTGCTTCTCCAATGGGGGTTCCCTAGAGAATGTAGTGTCAGTTTTTCTCATAGGAAGAGTCGGTAACCCAGATAATAAGCCTAGGGTTACTGGTAAGAATGAGGAGTCGTTGCTGCTCCAATGGGGGTGCCCTAAAGTATCGTGTACGGACGACGCTGCTTCTCCAATGGGGGTGCCCTAGATAATGCAGTGGCAGGTCTTCTTATAATAGAAGAGTCAGTTAAATATAGTGACCTAGAAGTTAAGCCTAGGGTCACGGTTACGGTTGTCAGATAAATATAGTGACCTAGAAGTTAAGCCTGGGGTAACAGTTAAGATAGTGTGAAATATTATCATAGTGATTATGTGTTAGAATTTATATGTGATATATATATATATATATATATATAGTGTGTGTGTGTGTGTGTGTGTGTGTGTTGTGTGAAAGACAGGTAAACACTTAAAATGATTTTTGAACTAAATGGTAGAACTCACCAGCGTAAGCTGACTTTTTAAAAGTATGTATGCTAGGTTCTGCAGAGACGTTTAGAAGTAAAGGCACGGATCTTGTGAGGGCGGGATAATCGGGAAAGCTATCAAGGAAGGATTTCTGGAAAGCTGGCTTAGTTATAGATTTCGTTATTTTAACTAGTTGTAGTTATGTACATTATCTCTCTTACTGTAGTACTTAACTTATATAAATAAAAGTTTTAAATTTCCGCTGCTTAATATCTCCGTTGATACCTTGTGCACATGAGTAAATTCGATACGTGACCCCTCCTGGTGCCAAGTCTGGGAGTAGGTGTCATAAAACAGTTGCTTCTTAATCGTAAAATACTTGCACAAATAGCTATATCAAATAGGAATTGTCTTTATATGATTTTGAAAAAGCGTGAGCAAATGATCGTCTACTCGATCTAGCTATTCGAACATCGAAACGTAATTAACCGATTGATATATTGATCAAAGCGAACAATTACAATCAGTGACACTCAGATACAGACTCAGAGAATACACACACAGAAACACACACTTAAGATTTGCTCACACGCTCAGAACTATCAGTTACAAAGACCAAACGTATATTTATACCCAGCTGGCCGAGCTTCGGCCGAACCTCAGGTTCGGCCAGTCCGAACTTCAGGTTCGGACCTAGATCGGCCAGACCTAGTTTGACTTGATCTTGATCTTGCTTGATACTTCACACGACGCACATATCAAGTATCAACAAACTCCCCCTCGTCGTGTGCAGTATCCCTTCAATATCATCAACTTTATATCTTCAAACAAGCTCCCCCTCAAGTGTAGAATCCGTTTGTTCAATGAAATGAATCGTTAAACAAACTCCTCTTCAACTCGATCATAGCTCAATCTTGAATACTTGATGACATTTTGGTGTATCTCTGGTCTTCTATCAACATCTTCAGAAGACTTGAAGTTGTGATAACTTGCACAAAGCAACCTGCTCCAACATTTAAAATAATCTTGGCGCAAAACATCTCTTCGAGACTCCAAGTTATGACTATGAAAATGATTTGTATCACGTGTTGATCAGATCGAAAATAAAGCAGAAACAAAATCTTTTTGATTTTTCAAAGTTTTATGCTAAAACACACCGAAAATCTTTTTGTTCTTTTCTGAAATGAAATTGCAATACAAAATCCAACACTATTTTTGGTATGAGAAAGATCACTATATGGGATCATATTGAACATATCGCACTGAACTACACTTCAATTTCAATTAATCGAAGCACATAAGTCATGCTGATTGCTGGTATAATTTGTCCAACTTAAACTCAGGCAGAATCATACTCATAGCATCTGGATATGTTAAGGTATTGATTAGATTTGCTTTGACCAGTGTATCCCACACCATCAGACATAATCAGACATTTTCAGCTTTTCTTTTCTTTTTCCCTTTGTGTGACAGCACTTGTGATTTTCCACAATACATAGTATTTACATGATATAATCAACTGTGTTCCATGCAAAAAGAAATAAGAACGTTAAATCGTCTACCTTAAGGTCGATCTTTCGATACGCAGATAAGGCCTCGGATTTAACAAAATAAGAAAATAAAACAAGTTGAAATTGTATAACCCAATAACAATCAGGTTGGTACTCTCGTACACGCAGAGAAAGTCCGATGAGTTATACGAAACACCAAAGAAGATAAAGCAGAACGTCAAACGAACAACGATCAGGTCGATCTTTCGATACGCAGAGAAAGTCCGATCGTTTGACAAAATAAAGAAAATCAAACAAGTTTAAATCTTTGCAAAATGAACACATGTATACACAGTGACTTCTCATTTTGAATTTCACACTTATTTTTCTTTTTGTGTCATGAAATATGCATCAAGATGTTATCCACATGGTCAAGCATTAGTATTTAGTGTATATCACATCTGAATACTTTCTGATTCGCCGAGCCTACCAAGCATATCAAACAATGATCTTATGGCCCTTTCATCTACTCTATCCATGAGTCAGATACGTAATCCAATGTACCATCATTTTCCAATAATCAATTTCTCACAATTTTATATATTTGGCATGTATTCACCATCCTCCCCATAACATGCATTTCTCAATTACTCCCCCTTACTTACAATTCTCCCCCATAAAATGAAAACTCTATTTTTGAATTTTCATTTTACACAAAAAACGAGACTCTATTTTTTTTTGGTTTTTGAGAAAAACATGTAAGCAAAGAAAATTGATCAATCAACACGGATATTTTTCTGTTTTAGAAATCAGAAATTGCAGATTAGAAAGATGTATCGGGAAATTTAAATTAAGCAGAATACTCCTCCATCAACAACTTTGCAATCGTCGATAGGTCTTCTAGAAGTACCTGCACACTGGTTAAACTAATTAGTCCAAAAATGACCCGAAGCGAATTGCTTCTGGTCGACCAGTGTCCTTGTTTTGCTTAGAAACCACCTTAGGTTTCCATTGTTGTTGTTTTGGTAATTCAGTTTTTGATGAAACAATCACAGGTGACTGTGATAGTGAACCTACAGTTTGAACCTTTGAAAATATTGGAACAAAATGTTTTTGTTTATGAAAGAATGTAGGTTTAATTTCATCAAAAACTCTGCCTTGTTCATCAAAGAACTTTGGTGTGACAGGTTTACCAAAAACTGATTTCTTGTGAAATCTTTGGGGTGAATCAGCAGGTGATGGACAATCTTTTGCCATATGCCCTGGACAACGACAAATATAACAAATTCTTGTCGTTATATCCCATCAGTGATGTACCTGCGAAGAACACACATGAATATCTCTAACATGATCAGAATGAGAATCATATACCTGATGCCTGTGATCATGTACCCATTTAGAGGTAGGACTTAGAGATTGAATACTTTCAGAAGAAATAGTTGCTTTCACAAAGACCTCAGCAATCTTCCGAGCATCAACACAATGAAGTGGAAATTCTTTGTCAGAAAACAATTGATCCGAACCCTTGAGTTTGTAAAAACGTTCGGGTTGAATTTTATCAGCTTGAAAAACTTCCTTCTTCACTTGTTTCATCTTTAATTTCTTTAAATCTGGAGATGAAGATGCTTGAACCTTTTCAGCTTTGTTTTTCATCCTGTGAAAACCCAATCCTTCATGCTTTCCAAAAATTTTCTCCTCAGGTGAAGAATGTCCATACTTTTGATCATAAAAAATTCAGCTTTTACTTCAGTGACATTCTTTTGATCATAAAAAATCTTTTCATCAAACTCAGGTTGAGACAGAATCTTGTCACTAGAAGTAGCCGACTTCTCATTATCAGCAGATGATGATCCAGATACAAACTTTAGTGCAGGAGAAACCTCAGATTTCTTTTCCTTCTTCTTCTTATTCTTCCTGTTCTTCTTCTTCAGCACAACTTTCTCATCCTTAGCAGTAAATGACGAAACCTTTGAATAATCAAATTCTTCAATTTGTTCCTTCATTTCTTTGACAGCTTCTTTGATATGAGCAGGGGGTGAAGCAGTTTTATCAAACATCTTCTCAAAATTTTCATCATTAGCTAAAAAGCTTGTGAAGACTTGAGAATTTGAAACATTATTAAGCAATCGATTAGCATCCAGAACCTGAACCTTCAGATCAGAAATTTTCTGTTGAGCCTCAGCATATTCTTTTTCTTTAGCAATCAATCGCTTTGCAACCTTGTGAGTTTCAAATTTTTGCAAACGCAGATTATCAAGTCCCTCATGTAATTCCTTCTTCAATTTAACTTCGTTGCGCTTCTGAATCTCCAAATTCGCGGCTTGAACTTTATTGACACGAACTAACTCCCGCTTCTCCTCCAATAACTTTCCCATGTCAACTTGATATGCTTCAATCTTAGCAGTTGACTCTTCAACATTCTTTGTAAGCAGATCAAGTTTGACTTTTGATTTATCAAACAAATTCTGAAAATGAGCAGCTGCATCTTCCGCTTCATCCTTCCATTTCTTGACATCTTTTATCAACTCATCCCGTTCTTCACAAATCTTAACTTTTGCAACTTCAACATCCCTTTTATCTTTTTTAGAAATTTCTAAAACTTCATTAAGCAATGTGATTTCTTTAAGTAAACATTCATTCTTCAAGACCAAATCCTTCTCATTTTCCTTAGAACTTCTCAACTCGGAACTAATCATTTTGAAAGCAGCAGTAACTCTTTTGACTTCTTCAACCAAAAATTCTTTTTCTTTCATCAAAGCTTCAATCTTAGATTCAAACCTTTCAGTTTCAGCAGCATCATATGAACTAGAATCAGAATAATAATCATCTTGATCATGTGTGACAATTAATGCTGAATTATCATAGCCAAACTGTTGACCCTAATCATATACACCATCATTTTGAGCAATCAAAGCTGTGGTCTTGCTTGTGTTACTAGTAGATGGTTGAGTAAAACCAGGCTTTGGTGATAGAGGAACACCAGACTTATTTGCATGTGCCTGATGACAATCTTTAGCAAAATGTCCAAGTTGTGAACATTTATAACACTTTAATTTGGACTTGTCAAAACCCAACTTATCACCAGAAATATTCCTTCCATGCTTCTTAAAGAATCTTTTAGATCTTTGACACAACATAGCATATTGCCAAGATACATCCAATTCGGTTAGTTGATCATCATCAAGAGCATCAAGATCCTCACTGGTTAACTTTGCATCAGCAACATTTTTGAGAATCAATCCAAAGGATGATGAAATCAACGCAGAAATCATTTTGGCACAATCATCTGTTGATTCCGCTGAAAAAGCATTTTGGCTTGAAAAATTTGGAATTGTAAAATTGCAACCTCTTGAAGAATTATTATTAGAATTTCCTAAAGCTCCAGCTATAAAAGCAACACTTGGTGCTGTATTCTGATTTGGCTTAGACTTTGCACTCATGCTTGCACTATTTTCACCATGATACAATTCAGGATTTTGCAAAGTAGCGGTTGACTTCTTTGAGTTTAACATTTTCATTTCTCGAGCATGAAGTTTTCCAGTAAGCTCGTGAAATGTCATTGCAGAATAATCCTTGTCATGAGTGAGTAACAAAACATAATTTGCCCACTTTTCAGGTAATGCTTCCATGATCTTTTCCTTTAAATCCGCATCAGATTTTTCAATTCCAACAACCTTCAATTCACTAATCAAATGTGAAAATCTTGAAACTAAAGAAGTAATATTTTCATTGTCATAATTTTGAAAGTTATCAAATTCTTTGTTCAGGACTTTCTTTCGACTCTTCTTATAATCAGCATTTCCTTCACATCTTGCGGATAAGGCATCCCACAATTGCTTAGATTTCTTGCAAGTGCTAAATTGATGAAGCAATTCAGTAGGTAAAGCCATTGTAAGATAACCATAAACTTTCTTTTCAAGCTCATAACTTTTTCTTTCATCACCATCGAAGTCTTGAATTTCTTTAAGATCTCCATCTTCCATTAGTCGTTCATACAACTTTCGAATTGGAATCCATAAATCAATATCATTTGTGCTTATGTAAGCCGAAAATCGTTTCTTCCAATTTTGATAATCTTCAAGCTTCAATAATTTGGGAACTTTCTAACTTGTTCCAATTTCATTATCAAAATTCAACATGGTTTGCATGGCACTTTGCATTGCGGCAAAAGCTTGAAATTCCGACATGTTTGAAAGTTTTTCAGAAATCTGTCCTCCGAACTTGCTCCGAACCATGGACCTCCGAACTCTATCCGAACCTAAAACTATAGTCCGAACTCTGTCCGAACGAACTCCGAAACAAGAACCAAAGTCCGAACGAACTCCGAAACAAGAACCAAGAAAAACTCCGAACTTAGACCTAAAGCTCACCGATACAAGTCCGAACTCCCACCGAAGACACACCGATCGAAGACCGAACTTCAAGTTCGGAGCAGTTACTCCGAGCCTGAATAGAGAACTCCGAACTTCGAACACATTTTCCGAAAACACGCGAAAATGGACTGATTTTGACGAAACTTGTTACCGTGAGTTTGAAAAACAAATAGAAAATGGTTTGCAAGCAAGTTTGACACCAAACACTCGATAGAAATGATGAAAATCACAAAAACAAACTCGAGAAACTTCAAAAAAACGCTTCAAAAATCCAGAAATAGCAACCACAGATCAGTAGAGTGAACCAGAAAGCTCTTATACCACTTGAAAAAGCGTGAGCAAATGATCATCTACTCGATCTAGCTATTCGAACATCGAAACGTAATTAACCGATTGATATATTGATCAAAGCGAACAATTACAATCAGTGACACTCAGATACAAACTCAGAGAATACACACACAGAAACACACACTTAAGATTTGCTCATACGCTCAGAACTATCAGTTACAAAGACCAAACGTATATTTATACCCAGCTGGCCGAGCTTCGGCCGAACCTCAGGTTCGGCCAGTCCGAACTTCAGGTTCGGACCTAGATCGGCCAGACCTAGTTTGACTTGATCTTGATCTTGCTTGATACTTCACACGATGCACATATCAGGTATCAACAGATTTCCAATGAGATCATAAAGGAAGTAAGTTGGAAGGAATCCACCGGTTAAACGGAGTTACCCGGAGAATGAACTCCGGGAAGGTCGAATAAAAATGAATGGAATATGATGTCAAAATAAATATGAATAAACATCTTCAATAAAAAAATTTCTTCTTCCCAGATTCTTCTTTTTTTCTTTTCTTTCTTACGATACTATAATTTAATTCGGATTCCTGGACTTTTCCAACAAAATATAAAGGTCAATTTTTTATTTGTTACTTTGTGTGTTGTTCTATTATTTGCCGGTGCGATTGCTGAATTTGCACAATTTTCCCTTCATGTATGGTTACCTGATGCAATGGAAGGGCCGACTCCTATTTCGGACCTTATACATGCTGTTATGATGGTAGCAACGGGAATTTTTAAATCTCCAGATCCAATAAATAAATGTGACCGACCCGGTCATTGACCCGTAAGAGTTACACAGGGGTCAACGTGTCAAGAAATCCGAATATTTTGTAATCGGTAATCGAACGAAACTTAATTACTAAGTATAGTAATTTATGTGGATAATTATTTATTTACTAAAATTATTTAGTAATGAAATAAAAGGTTAACTAATTAATTAAATGTATTTATCTAAATTATGAATTTAAATAAATCAGATAATTAATAAGTTAGTGGATAATTGAGAGGTTTAAATAAAAGGTTTATTTAAAAGAGGATAATTGAGATTAAAATGAATTTGAGGTTTATCCAAATAGTTTTAGATCAGTTATAAATAGATAACTGATTTGAGGATTTAGGGTTAATCTAGTTGCAAACCAAAATACCCTAAACTCTCTCGCCCGCCTTTGGGAATTCCGACCGCCAGCCACCACCGTAGCCCCGTCGGTCACCGTCGCTAGCCACCCTCGCCTAGTCGTTGCTCTACCGCTAATCACACCTCCACCGCCATGGCACCGCTGCACCGGGCCGCCTCCGCCATGCCGTCCGCCGCCACCGAGACCGCCGTCGTTGTTTCTCAAGGCGGTGCACCGCCGCTACCGATCTCGTCCCGTTCGTGGCCTAGTCCACTTTATCCAGTGAAACTGTCACCGGATTCCATTGCCGCCTTGCTTCCGGCGATCGAAGCACTGCCACTGCCGGCCACCGCGTCGCTGCCGGTGGTGACCGTTGAGCACATGGTTTCTAACCCCGGTTCCAGTTTGTGTTTTGGGACGATTCCGCCTATGCCGGAATGTATGGATCAAGATCCACCGGTCACCCCGTTTCTTGGTGACAAAGTAACTGCTGCTACATCTCCAGGCAAGACTGTAGCTGACTTGACAGAGAAGTTCGAGTCAACGTTTTCGTTTACCCTAGCGCCGACACGTTGAACCCGGTATCTCGAACGGTTGTTCGGATAAAACTAAGGTATATCTAAAATATATTTATTTAGATATTTTTTTTTGATGTATTTAATTTCGTGTTTGCGTGTAACTGGTGATTCGATCCTATAACAGTTTAAGGTTTTCACATTTTATACAATTAATTATTTCCGCTGCATTAATCTGTTAGTATATATTTATCTGGTTAAATATAAATATATATTGTTTCGCAAAAAAATTGTTACTAAACGGGAACCCGAACACCACTGTAAAACCCAACACTGGTATCAGAGCCCTGATCACCGCACGTAAATCGAAAACCGGTCTTTTATTTTAACCGGTGATTCGTGATTTCGATTTAATTCCAGGTCGCGAATTTAATTTAATTTATTTTACTTATTTGATAATTATAATATATATATATTTTATGTGTGTTTCAGCCCGACCCTTGTACTTAATTTTATTTAAATTTTGTGGCTGTTGTGGTGTTTATCGTTTGGCCCAATTTGTTGGCCCATTATTTAATTTAGCAGTTTTGGGTTGTTGCCCCAAATTTCGGGTTCAAAGTTGTAAAATTAGAAATTAGGGTTTCTATTTTTAGTAACTTTTCAATTTTGGAAACTTTCCATTTTTTGTAAACCAAAGACTAAAGATCCAACATAAAGCCGAGAGGAGTCTAGGAGGTCATTGGGAGCTATAACAAGACACAAGACGCAAGTGTTTCCTACCGCGTGGTTGTTTTATTTATAATTGTATACCTCTTAACCCTAATTAATCTTGCTAATCAGGCTCTAGTAAGATTAAGTGACCTAATGGCCGATTACACACATACTAAACATTCACGATTGCCTAGGCAATTTAAATATTAGGTTATTTAATAAGGTGTCCCAAGTGATGATAGGTTTTTTCGTTCTCAATCAACGATAAAATAAATATATTAAAATTGGTTTAATATCCCTATCCGGTAATAATTGATTAATAGTTAATGCCGTCCCAGGTCAAACCCAACTTAGACTGCATATACCAAAATATCAGTATTGGATTCTTCAACGCCGTACTTGCCATGTAGGGTGTGGTCTATGGTGTAATTATTGGATCCTTCAGCACCGTAGTTGCACGTGTGGCCACCTTGGATAACTATTCCTCTAGTTACAAGCAGTTGCATTATTGGAACCTTCAGCACCATAACGTAAATGTTTGTAAATAAGATGGGTATAAATGAGGCTAAACGTATTGCATAAAACATTTGATGTTATTGCGGCCTCATAAACGAGAGTTGCGACCACTTATTCATAATTGACATTCGATGTCAGTTCTTTTACTTAATTACTACTTATTGCATGCTACAGATGCCTTTAGTAATTAACTTATTGAATTCTCATAATTCTTAAATATAATATACTTACCACATTTTTTAAGAATTCCTAACATCAAAAATACTAATTAAAATACTTTGCTTATTTATCAGAAGCCTATTGAAAACTCGAACCCGTTAAAGTCAATGTTAAAACTGGACACTTTGACCGAGACCAACTTCATCTCATGGCAAGCCACCCTAAGAAATGTTCTAAGGGTATTTGGCAAACTCTATGTCCTGGACAGGCCTATACCAAATCTGCCATCATTCTTGCACAATGACCGTACTAAGGCAGAATTGGATAAGCATACTAATGATTCAAATGAGGAAACTAAGCTTATCCTATCCAGTTTGTCACCAGATTTCCGGTACGACATGCATGACATGAGTGCCTACGACATTGTTCGAAAGCTCAAAGATTTGTTTGAGTTTCCACAAAGAGAGGAACGGTACTCTATTTTAAAAAAAAATTGTGAATAGTAAAGTATCGTCGGACTCCTCTATTTATGAGCATGTCGTGTTGATGAAGCCCCATCGTGACCATCTAATTGAGCTAGGGCTATCCATACCTAAGTGTATGTCTTTGGACATTGTCCTTAGTAAATTGCCCGAATGTTATCGCATTCATGCGATTAACTGTTCAGTGGAAACACTGGACCAGCTCATAGCACTTCTACCTTGTGCTAAAATCAGAACCACATCCTATGTGCTTAGGGTCAAACATGGAGGGGTCTAGAAGAAGTCCAAAACTAAAGCTCATATGGTCAAAGGCAAGAAAGCAGAAATGTCAAAAGCGCCGCCTTTAATGGAACACATCTGCTTTGAATGCAATGAAGTGGGACACTGGAAACGTAACTGCCCCGTTCATCTTGCAAAGCTGAAGATGACTAGAAGCTCTCAACAGAGCTCCTCATCACGTATGTCAATAAATGTTATTGAACTTTTCACTGTTTCCTACAATACATGGGTATTTGATACTAGATGTCGTCATCACATTGTTAATGTTTTGCAGGAACCTGAGAAGTGGAAGAAACTGAAACAAGGCGACATGGAGCTTATTGTAGGCAATGGAAAGAAGGCCCCGGTTCTTGCAACCGTTGTTTACTCTTTAACATGTCATTCTGGCCTTGTAGTTAAATTAGTTAACTATTTATATGCACCTGGATTGTCTAGGAACATTGTTTCTGTTTCTTCATTGTTTGAACAAGGATTAAAGTATAAGTTTGATGATTTGACTATTCTTGCTTATCTTAATGATATATTTTATTTCGTAGCTAAACCTAGACATTGTATACATGAAATAAATGTTCAAACAAACGACCAAATCTATCATGTTTCTAAAATAAACAAAACTGATAGTATTGATTCCTCGTTATGGCATTATAGACTTGGTCATATAAGCAAGGCACGCATCAAGAAGCTACAAAATGCAGGGATTCTTGAATCCACAAATGCGGACTCCTTCAATGAATGCAAATCATGCTTATCTGGAAAACGGACCAAGTCATCGTTCACCAATGTTAGAGAACGGGCCAGTGGACTTTTGGGACTAATACATACTGATGTATGCAGACCCTTAAGGATTGGCACGAGAAATCAAGAAAGGTACTTCATAACATTCATAGATGATTATAACAGATTTGCCTATACTTATCTAATAATGCATAAACATGAAACGTTTGAAAAGTTCTAAAGAATTTCAAAACAAAGTACAAAATCAGTTAACTCAAACTATTAAAATACTTGTTGGTGCAAAATATGTGTGTCGTGTGTGTATCAATTAGTCAAGTTAGTTTCGTTAGTTGATTGAGTTAGAATAGATAATTCAAGGTTAGAGGGTAGAAAGTGTCAATCTATTAAAGTGGAGGGATTGATTGTGATATAGTAAATATCACATATATGTGATATGTGATTTGAAGATCAACGGAATGAAGGCCGAACCTAGTGTTCGGCAATCACGAACTGCCACCGAACCTAGAGTTCGGAACTCACGATCTGGACCTCATATATATTTTGGGCTTGGAGTTCGGACAAGGATATCTCTGGAAAAATACGTTTACCTGAGTTCATCTCTTAAGAAGGAGGAGTTGATCTCAAATTTCGGAGAAATTTGATGTTAGGATCACGTTTAGGAACTGTTAGCGAGTCTATTCATGTAATCGTTGATCTGATTTGAGCTATAACTAGAGTATAATTTACGTTTTTGTGTTCTTCGTTTCGGGTAATATTTCGGTTAGAATTCGGTGTACAAATCACTAGATCGGGACAATTCGTGTTTTCAATTGGTATCAGAGCATATCCAGGCGTGATTCTACACCATTTCTAATCGAATTCGAGCTCAAATCTGATTGAATTGACCGTTTTTGACTTTTTCGAGTCAAACTGTTTGATTTTTGACTCATTAATTGGAACTGATTAGGGTGTTTTGGTGTTTGTGATCAGTTTGAACAGATTCAACAGGTTATCAAGATCCTATAGCAAGTTACAGAATCGAGTTTGGTTGAAATTTATTAAAATCGCAATTTTCAGTCATCTTCTTCGTTATTGAGGTCATTAATGGTGATTCCTTAAAAAACTCAATGATTCTTATCAAAATTGATTATATTCTGATGTATTCTTCGTTATGAGTCTACTGGTATTATCATATTTTGTTTTGATTGAGTTTTGAAGAGATCGAAAAATCACAGTTGGTTGTTCATTCGCCGGTTTCTTGTTCTTCATTCAGATCATCACAAAATCATTAGAATATGGTGCTAGTTTGATCCGGTTTCTGTCACGAGTTCAACACAAGTTTCGAATTCAAATTTCATCAAGATTTGAGGGAGATATTATGATTTGAATGTTGTAAATTTGTTCGCCAAAAAAGGTGGTTGTGTCACCGGAATTATGTTTTTCCGGTGGTATTCATCCGTTCCTCTCAACCCTAATTTCATTTGGGTCCAGTTTATTTTTTTTTTCATTTCTAGTCCTTTTTGTTTAAAAAAATTACAAACATACACAATATCTAATTAAAGCATTTTATATCTTCCTTACATTTAAAAAAAATAATAAATAACAACTAAACATTCATTTAAAAAAAACACATAAAAGTTTAATAAAGCAACACATTTTTTCACATAAGATTTTTCTAAAACAACACAAATTAAAAAAAAAATTACACAAGATTTTGTATTTGTTGAATCAGTTAACAAACATAAACACGTTCGTTATTACCTTGTTATTTTTTATTGTTTAGTTTCTTTTGTTCAAACAAAACGAAAACTATAAACATTTTGTTTTTCTTAAAGCTCTTTCATAAAAGAAAATAAAAAAATTGTACAATTTTTTTTAGAGACTTGGCTTCGAGATTTAAATTCACCAATTTCACAAAGTTCAAGGTACAAGATTCAAAGATTGATATTTTTCTGGTGTAATCACAATGAGTAAAGTTCAAGCGAGTTCGGTGGTTCCCAAATTATTAAAATGTGAATATTATCAAGAATGGAGAAAAGATTTTGAGATTTTTATCAACGCTAACTTTGATGAATTTTGGAAGGCGATTGAGAAAAAGTATTCATATCTAACTGATTGGCATGGTGTTCCTAAATTTCAAAGAGATCTTTCATTTGAGGAAAGCGAATGTTATGAAAGAGAATTAAAAGCTTATTATATTCTAACAAGACATTGTCAAAAGAATTAATGTCTCAATTCAAATCGTGCAAGATTTCTAAAATGTTTTGGGATGCTCTTACTCAGAAATATGCGGAATTGAATGAATCTGTTATGGAAGAAGTTCAAAAAGATGGGTCTACAAAATGTGAAGCTATTGTGAATGAATTGCAGCTTCAACATGAGAATGCAGAGTTAATTGTAAAAATTTCAAAACTGACTGAAACAAATGATGACTTGATGAAGGATATTGAAAAATGGAAGAAAGAAGCAAATGACATGGCGACAGTTTTTGATGATTTGTTTGCAAAATCAAAGATCAAACTTGAAGGTCTAGAAAAGGAAGTTGCTGATCTTACTGCTACAGAAGTACGTCATCAAGAGGACAACACGAAGCTGTTAGATGCTAAAGCTAAATTGCTTCGTGAAAACAAGCTTTTGAAGCAGAATGTTGAGATTTATAAACAAAAATGGGAAAAGGTTGTTCAAGAAACATATGATGCTCATGATCAGTTGAGGAGATAAAAGTTTACTCTAAATAGAGCAACAGAAGACCTTATTGAAACACAAAAAGAGTTGGCTGAAGCGCAAAAGAAAATTGCAGATATGAAGATTGAGGTTCGTGATTTTAAAAGACAGTTGCATAATCTCAATAATTCATCGTCATTCACAAATTTTTTTATGCAAAAAGGAGAATTTTCAATAGATTTTTGGTGATGTTATTCTGAAAAATGTTCCACCTCCTATGGTTATTAAAAATTCTATCAATACTTTGAAAGCAACAGAAGAAGTTCATGATTATTCGAAGTTTGCTGATAATTCTTATGAGAAGAAGAAAAAGTCAAAGTCACAGAAGAAAAATGAAGAAAAGTTTGATGCTAACAAGAGAACAATGTTTGTCTCAAGGTCGACATTTCTCGATAAGGAAAAGGTTTTTGACGGCAATCCAGGAAAAGTAAAAGTCGACAAATTTTCAGAGATTGTGATTGATGAATCTTTGCTTTCCAATAAAGACAACTTGAATGCCATCAAGGATGAGTTTTCTCGACTTGCTTCACAAGGTCATGAGAAACCTAAGTCGGTTACAGATAAATCTAAAAAGAATTGTGGTCTGGGATATGAAAGCAAAGACGAGAACGTGATTGTTGGAAATGATTTCCAAGATGTGCTTGAGATAGAAGAAATTGTGGAGGATATCAAGGTTTACAAAGAAAAGGAGATTCCGGTTGAGAATCATATCATGTGTGAACCTGATGCTGATTTTCTATCAAGAAATTCTAAGTTAGAGTGATTCTTCTCAACATTCTACAATGTCAACATAATCCATGTCATCTCCTAAGTTGGCTGATAGGAGAGCTTGCTTTTACTGCAACAAGACGGGACATGTGATTCGTGATTGTGCTACTCGAAAAGGGTTTTCACGTGGTTCATATCGATCATCAACATCCGATTCAATGATTCTCAATGAGGTACCTATTAGCCAAAATCAGAAAAACCAATAACAGCCATCTTATAAGAAGCCGGTTGTTGGTAAAACCTCAAATTATGATGATTGGTCACAACAATTTTCAAAACAAAAACGATTTTTCCAATATGAGTTTAAAATGCCTTAATCAAATGATCTTTCTTACTATGGGCCTAGAAAGCATCACCAACGTCATCCAAAATCTGAGAAAATGTTAGTTGGTGAGTTGTTAAATATTGTTTCCAACTTGTCATAGTATGTCAATGGTTCTGATTCGCATCGGGCGAAAACGTCTAAACCATTTCGTTCTTGGAAACAAAAAATGGCAACCTCGGCGGGAAACGATTTTGTTAAGGATACGGGATGACCAAAGCCGGTTTGGGTTCCCGTATTTAACTAAAAGTTGTTTGAAGTTGTGTGCAGGATGCTTCAAGAAGGCCTATTAGCAATTGCGGGGTTGTTGATAGTGAAGTATTTTGCTTAAGTTAGCGCTTCACAGAGTTGATATTTCACAAACATTTTTGGGAAAGATGTTTTTTCAAAATTTAAAAATCTGAGGTATCCGTGTTGGTCGATCAATTTTATTTTCTTTTCTTTTACTTTCTTTTCTTTTACTTTCTTTCATATCTTTACGTGGAGAAATTTTAGAAAATTCAAAAATAGAATTTGTTGAATTTTAGGGGGAGAATATTTGAAAAACACAAAAATAGTGTGATGTTTATTTCCTTTATGAAAAATATTAAAAAATGAAAAATTGAAGAAATAAAATGAAAAATCTCAAAAAAAGAAATTGACCCAACCATGTGAGAAATGATGGTACATCAGCATACGTTATCTGCTATGAATAAAGTAGAAAGAAAGTCTGTAGGTACTTGCTTGACTTGCTTGAATGTGCTGAGTAGTCTAATATATGCGAGTATGATATAAAGATAACGATTGGTTGATAATTGTGGTTACAAACCATAATGGGTACTGTGCATATCTGGCAAAATAAAATAAGAAAATACCAAAAACAGAATAAAGAGATGTTCTGGTGTATGCTTGCTTTATTTTGAAAAATTTCAACTTGTTTGATTTTCTTTATTTTGTCAAATGATCGTACTTTCTCTGCGTATCGAAAGATCGACCTGATCGTTGTTCGTTTGACGTTCTGCGTTATTTTCTTTGGTGTTTCGTATAATCCATCGGACTTTCTCTGTGTGCTCACAAGGCCGACCTAATTGTTGTTGGATTATACAACTTCAACTTGTTTGATTTCTTTTAATTTATTTTCTCAATACTTATGCATTCTTTGCGTGCTCACAAGGCCGACCTGTTTGCTAAGTATTTGAGGCTTCTGCTTTCTTTTTGCAAGAAACACCATGAACTTGATGTCTCTGTGGCATATGATTTTGTATAAGCAAGTTTACAATATCAGTATGAGAAATCTACTGCGAGTAACTTGGCTTGAGTAAAAGAAAGATACAAAAATATGAAATAAGTAGATTGCCAATATTCCTGATTGTGTGGGTACCATGTTATCAATACTCGATAAATATACTAAATTTCATCTCAGAAAGCTTTAGACAATGACCTGCTTTAGCTGAAAATAAACCAAACGTTTGTATTCTCAGTCAGCTTGGCTTGCATGCTTAGTATTTTGAAATTGCAGTGTGTATGATGCGTTATGTTTGATATGATCTCATGTTGTGATCTTTCTCTTCAAAAACAAAACTAGAGTTTAATTTCTATATTACATTTATGTTTCAGTTTTTGAAAAATTAAAAAGACTTTTAGTATGTTTTGATATAAACTTTGTAAAATCCAAAAATATTTT
This sequence comes from Deinandra increscens subsp. villosa, assembly GCA_039602395.1. Taxonomy (NCBI): domain Eukaryota; kingdom Viridiplantae; phylum Streptophyta; class Magnoliopsida; order Asterales; family Asteraceae; genus Deinandra; species Deinandra increscens. The sequence goes on along the minus strand of JBCNJP010000010.1, from coordinate 46,909,467 downwards.
CTTTCTTCTTTGTTTTTGATCTGATCGACACGTGATACAACAAATTTTCAAAATTAAATGTCTTGGTTTCTCCAAAGGAGGAGTTTTGCTTCCAAGATTAAAGTTATGTTTGGAAAAGAAAAACAAAACTGCACTTCTGTCTTCTGAAGATTGCAGGTTGAAATCATCAAAGTCTCTCAAATACTGATCGCAGAATGGATTGCAAGCATGATTATGAAGGTGTCAAAGAGTTTATTCCTTTAGCCAGTCAGCGGACAAGCTAACAAAGGATACTTTCACAAATGGTTCAGTTGACACAATTCCTGTTCCTGTCATGCTTACCCTACATCAACTACAACACATTCAAAGAGTTTGAAGATCTGATACAGCACACATCAAGGGGGAGTTTGTTGGTGCAGAATATGTGTGTCGTGTGTGTATCAATTAGTCAAGTTAGTTTCGTTAGTTGATTGAGTTAGAATAGTTAATTCAAGGTTAGAGGGTAGAAAGTGTCAATCTAAATAAGTGGAGGGACTTGATTGTGATATAGTAAATATCACATATATGTGATACGTGATTTGAAGATCAATGGAATGAAGGCCGAACCTA
>JBCNJP010000010.1:46787629-46908379 GCA_039602395.1 Deinandra increscens subsp. villosa | reverse complement strand
TTATTTCTCTGAGTAATCAACGGTCCTACAGTTCCTCGCGTTCGTGATCTTCTCGCCTTTTTGCTTTGCTATCAAGTGAGTATTCATAGCCCCATTTATGTTTTATATTTTGGGGTGTAACATGTACACTTATCGATCTTTCATACTATATATTTTTCATTTAACTCAAATGCGATTCTTGTTCGTTATTGTGTGTTTTGCTTGTATGTGAACTGTATGTCATATTGCATGTTGTTCGTTCGTTATGTTTCATGATCATTCGCGTAACATTAACTGTAAAAAGCCTGGGTTCCAATAATAGATCTATTAGGGTGACGTCCCACTTGACTTGACCGGTTTTGGCGTCGAGTGATTGGTAACCTAAATGTCAGGATTGGTTTATGCACTCCACTTGTACTTGCTTTATTTCATTACATGTTCTTTCATACTTATACATTTCCACATAACGTTAGATCGCATGTTTTACTTACATTCTATGCCAAACCTATGTTTACTCACCAACTCTAGTAGTTGACTTTATATGTTGTACATGTTGCAGGAAATGACTGAAGTTGCAGTGATGACACTTAGGGCTTGCTTATGGACCTAAAATGACCTTAAAATTAATAATTAGTATCATGATTTGTTTGCATTTATTTGGATTTATTGTATGACATTATTTGTATATCAATAAAGAATGGCATGTTTAAACTTGGTAACTATCTAGTTGTCATGAGCATTTGGACAATCATCATGCCCCAACGTTTCCGCCGTTGGTTGGGGTGTGACAGATTGGTATCAGAGCCTTGGCTATAGGGATCTAGGTTATTAGAAATGGATGACCTAGACTATACCTTAGGTTTCCCACATGACTAGCTCATGTTAGTATGCCTTACTTTACTATATATGCTTGGATGCTTATTAAACGTGCATTTTCAAACTCTCTTCTTTCCTAACACATGGCACACACTCACGCACTAACCCTCGAGGCTTCCTAGCCTCTTTCCGTAGTAATGGTGCATTACGTGCCATTTAGAGATTAATTTCTTGATTTTATATTCCCGTCGGGGTTAGGTTTCTAGCAATAGACATGTAGTAACTGGAAGGGGGAAAATGTCATGATTTGGGGTCTCCATCAGGCAGGTGTTGCGTATTAATTCGAATCAACCGACGGACCTGGATGCCTGTCTGGGACGCCCTGATGAGAGCGTTTGAACCTATTAGGCCAAAGCATGTCTGCTAGAAACCACCAAATAACTCTGATTAGTCACGATTAGCTTCCAAATCGGGAGGTGATGGCCATTCCATTCGTTTTATCAAATCAACATGATTTTGTGTTTTGTGTGTTATCATCAACTCTAATTATGTTTTCAACGACTCTCGATGTTTCGTGTTTTATGATCTCTTGATTTTCAAAATGCATGTTTTACACAATGATCCCTCAGATTCCATTAACTCGCCAATTTCATGACATGTTTCCATAAGACCTTCGTTTTTGGACCCTTACTTTCACAATTTCACACTTTTCCTCCCTCACATTTTATTCAATCGATTTACATATCGTATTATTTACAAAGTTTCACTACCTCATATGTCATCATTGATGTTTGTTTTACAAATTTACGGGTGCATACGACACCCTTGTGTTGTATCGCATCCCACGCAATGTCGCGATTTACATTACTTGTTTACGGTTCAGCTTTATCAAGGTTACGATTCTACGTGTTTCCCTTATTTGTTTCTTGGCACCCTGAGTTCCATTATGCAATGATCCTATCCTCAATTCGCATCTCGCATCTTGGAATTTTTTTTTTCGCACACCACCCACATGATTTCAAATACATGTTTTCAATCATCACAACCACGACCCGAATGCTACCACATGTTAAACCAACAAGTCAATGTTCTATAGAACTCACGTATAGTCGTGTACACCCCCATTTTTGCCAACTCATTTAACCCAACAAAATATCTCACGGGTCCAGACCACAAGCCCAACCTGTTGCACCAAAGCCCAATGGGCATACCCAATGTGGTGATTCACGAAGGGTGTGTTTGGGATGGCCCATGCAAATGATGCGTCGGTTAAATCAGTCAATCAAGTTGCGCTTGGTATCGGTCATACATCTACAATCATCTAAAATGCTTTATTTTGGCCTAATGTAATCTCATCAGTTTGCATATTGCACGCCTTTGGACAACGAGTTTTCAAAATTCATGAATGTTCGACGTCTATTTGTTCTGAAACCTATATATATACAAATTCATCATCATTTGTAGGTTCTGCAAGTTCTCGTTGATGGACTCCTAAGTTGCACGTTCGCATGTTAAGGGATTCCATGCTAAAACAACAACAAAGGTGCACATTGACGAGCTTATGAACCAACTTGCATACGATCACCCGTCTTACTAAAAATTTTAAATCAGCCTTTGCGTAACCACGTTTTAAGTTACATACACATTTTGCGGTGTGCATCTCGAGAAGTCTGCTGGTCTGGAAATCTACCAGTTACACAGTTACAAGTACATGTGTTGACAGGATTCCATGTGTACTATTCTACGATTATATGACCTCTCGAGTGGACGGCTCTACATGTGTGCCAACATCAAAAGTGTTACACAAATTTAAACTTCCTTTTTGATCCCTAAACTTATTTTTACCCAACAGATGGATATTTTGGCTCATAATTGTATCAAAAATCTTTTAAAATATATATATATATATATATATATATATATATATATATATATATGTCTGTTTAGCCCATTAAGAAATCTCCATTACAATTTATGATTGCGGTTGATCTTGGGTTCTTCGTGGTTCGCTAAATACTTTCAGGATATTCGCAAATGCAACCCCCGAATTCATGATCGCCTTCATCGGTGATATTCATATTTACTCTAAATCTATCTTCAATTTTTGGATCATGGAACTCGTGTCACTTAAACGATAAGCTCATGGGGAAATTTCATGTTGTTTATTTACGAATTTCAACTCAACAAGTGTTTCATGAACTCGATTTTTGTTATTTAAATTCCTTGATTCCACTAATTTTTCTTTTAGTTGGTTAAATTCATGGATGTGGTTATTGGCGATTCAATAATCGATCCGTGTATCACACTTTTGTCATTTCAATTCATGGATACGATTATTGGTGATTCAATAGTCGATCCGTGAATCTCACTTTTGTCATTTTAATTCATGGATAGAATGTTGGTGATTCAATAGACGATCCATGAATTCCAGTTGTCATCTAAATGCATGACTCGACCTTGGTGATTCAACGGTCGATGCATGAAACCCATACTTGGTATTTAAATCCATGAACTCGATTTTGGTGATTCAATAATCGGTTCATGAATTTGACTCTTGGGGTTTAAACTCATGAATTCGTTTTATTAACTTGATATTCGATATTTGTATTCCACCTTTGGCTATCTAATTCACGGGCTCGGATTTTTGTTAATTCAATAAGTCGAATCCATCTTTCATTGCTAAATGCATGTACTCAAATTCTACTCTCTTGAATTTGATATTTGCATCATGAATTGACCTTTGTTGGTTATATTATTGCGAGTTTTGTCAATTCGACATTTAATACTCGATTTATGGTTTTAGACACGTACAGTCGATTTACTAGATTTATGGACCCACTAATTTATTTATGTTTTTCGATTAGTGTAACACGCTACTCAATTGAAATCAATTTATATTCAAAGTGCGTTTTTCTAACCCATGGGACTCATGTGCTCGAGTCGTGTGTTCGGCCATGTAGACATGGAAACAGAATCATGCCATTCGGCTCATGTAGTTTGCCGCATGGTAACTAACTCACATTATGATACTCGGTTTTGTTGGTGTTTAACGATTTAAATCTATGGTTGTTCTACATCCAATTCTAAAGGTTTTATCATTTATCATATCGAAAGATTGGTATCATACGCACTCTCAATCATTTAACACCTTATGATAACGGTACATCACACTTTGATCATTTATCATTTGCAATCAATTGTGTTTTCAAGATCACATTCTCAATCATTCTTGCGAAAACGGGACCACCCGTACGGTAACCAATGATTGTGTGTGATGCTAGCTCCAGCATGCAATCGGGTTGGGAACGTAGACACAGGTCTTGTGAGTTGTCAAGAATCTTTTGGAATCTGTATAGACCTCGCGTCCCGTGATAGGAGGATTAGGTGTGAATCGCGACACATCTAAGTTCTCCTGAAGCGGACGTATTCTCTTGTAAGGAATCCGAATTTTTATTTATTTATTTATTTTTATTTTCATCTCATGAAATAAATTCATTATCCTTGGATAAAGTTATCATTTTGCGATTTTCAAAGGATACATGTTACACCCACCCCTCTCGTGTTTTGCCTTCTCTGGTCTCGCTCCTAAAGTAGGGGAGAATGTGGTTTTCATCATGGTCAAATTGTTTTGGTCAGTTAAACAATCTTGATTTTTTGGTTCGGTCTACGTTTTGTTAGTTCTTAAATTTTTGCAACTCGTTACTCATGCCATCAAATCACCTGGGTCTTTCAAACTATATCTCGTAATCGCAATCCCAGATTCTCTATCAAAGCTCGTTCGTTGATGTGTGTGTTGGGTGGTTCTTCGTAGGCAACCAGTACATTGTAGGAGTATTAGAAATGTGGTGGGCTAGCTGCGGTACACCTTATGTATAAACATTTATGATACTCTCAAGGTGCATTGGGTGTCAGACTGGGAACTGGCCTAACTCGGTGTGTCAAAATCGCTTGCTATGTCAAATTTCCATGTCACCAGTGATTCGCTTGGCCTTGTCGTTAAGTGAAGAATTGGCAACGACATAAATGATTCAGTAATTGAAAATGTATTATTTTCGGTGAAATATTTTACATCAAGCATCATCCTTTTGTTTCAACTATCAGGAATATCCCTACTTTCGATGAAATCCTTAAGGGCTTGTAAGTCTCGAGTAATTTCGGGACGAAATTTCCTAAAGTAGGGGAGACTGTAACATCCGCCTCCGACCCGTTAGCAAAACCCGACCCGTTTCAATTTCATCCGGATTGGAAGTCCATCAAAACATTTCAAACATGGGCTTAAACTTTTGGCACCGATTTTCATAATCCAAAAATCAAATTTTTTTCGTTTTTAAGATGGTTAAATAATTAGGATTGTTTTCAAGCAAATGAAAAAAAAATTATTTCGCAATTAAACGTGCGTTCAGGATTCGTTTTATCAATAACACAAGGAAAGTTCATACATTTATTAGCTTACAAGTTCGAATGATGATTTTAAATGCTCATGGTCATTTTCTAAGTTAAATGAATTAATCGTTTGATTTTTAGACAAACAATACGCGTAAAACACAAGTAAAACGATTTTTCAGTTTTCGCGCAACTTCGGTATTAACCGGACGACCTGTGAGCCTCAAAAACCATATTTTTTATATTACATGATGTTTTTATATGACTACTATAGCTCCTCGTAAAATTTGGGGTCATTTCGAGTTAAAACGATAAAATTATCGATTCACGATATTTATGCATTTTTGGTTCACGAATCGAGAGACTCATAAAAGATCAAAATCATTTTTTATAATTTCAACATGTTCTTATGGGTCTAGTATACTTGTTTTTCAAATTTGGGCTAAATCCGATAAGTAACGAATGCGTGGTGAGCAAAAGAAAAAAAAGAAAAAAAAGAAAGAATAAGGTAGGAAACAAATAAAAGGTTTTGCAGCCAGCCGGATTCGAACCCGCAACCTTCCTGTTGAAAGTTCAGCGCCCTGACCACTGGGCCAGCGCTGCGTTGGTGATTTTACCCCAGCTGCTTCTCTTATAACCTGTACAAGTGACCTGGATACCTGGTCGCGACTAAGCCTACGGGCTGAACTTGTTTTGGCTATAACTTCCTCGTTTCAAGTCCGTTTTCGCTTGTGGATTCGTCTTGAAGTTTCCTATCTTGTTCTGCAAGAAAATTCCACGATTAAACTGATTTCCTTAATCAATTTAGATCGTTTCCATACTTGATTCCTTGACTTTCTCTCAAAGACTTGCTATTATACTCCTAAAACCCTAATTCGACCCTCCCCTCTATATATATCAGTTTTTATGATCATAATAAACCCCACACAATCTTCTTCAACCTTCAATTTCGTGCTAAGCCTTCCCGATTGTGTTTTCAAAAGTCAAAAGTCCAAGTGTTTGACCTTCCGAATTGACCAACCTCCTTCGACTTTCACAAGTAAGTTTCTTCATAGTATTTTCTTGTTTTTATATGTATTTTAATACCCCATTGCTGGATTTTACCAAAACTCGTCTATATTAAAAGTCAACCTTTACCTACGCCTTTTTAATTGGGGAAAACTACTAAAGATCACCAATACATGTAATCAATGGTTCTAATCTATTTTGATAAGTCCTATAAGCTTATTATGATGTTTATAAACTATCAAAATTAGATTTTTATCAAAAACCTAAAAGACACGCGTTTTGACCCGTTAAAGTAAGTGTTTTCACGCATAACTTGCTCTTCTAGTACTTTTTAAATAAACGGAAACATACCAACATGTTTTTGAGATACTAATGAACATATAATAAGGGTTGGATAAGTTTAAGTTTGACCGATGTACACTTTTGTAACTTTTGGGCCATTTATGTAATTTTTGAAAGTTAAGGGTAAAAAGTATAAATGGAACAAAGATGTGAAATTTTCTGTTTTGAATTAACTTTTTAATGATTATAAATTGAATCTTAAATTCTGGAAATTTATATTCTCATGACTTTGTTAAATTGACATATGGGCCCCTAAGTTTATAAAATTGCAATTTTAACCATAAACATTGAATAGTTGTCAAAAGTGGTATTTTGTTCACGAACGGGTCTTTTGGTAATATTAATCACTAAATAAAGTATTTTCAATAATAAAATATTTAAGAAATTCCCCAATTAATCAATTAATCATTTAAATCAACTTTCGATCGGTTTAGTCAATTATTTGGTCTTTCGAATCGTTAGGTTTTCATCAGGGTTAACTTCGTTCCTCGCGTTCGTGATCTTCTCGCCTTTTTTCTTTGCTATCAAGTGAGTATTCATAGCCCCATTTATGTTTTATATTTTGGGGTGTAACATGTACACTTATCGATCTTTCATACTATATATTTTTCATTTAACTCAAATGCGATTCTTGTTCGTTATTGTGTGTTTTGCTTGTATGTGAACTGTATGTCATATTGCATGTTGTTCGTTCGTTATGTTTCATGATCATTCGCGTAACATTAACTTTAAAAAGCCTGGGTTCCAATAATAGATCTATTGGGGTGACGTCCCACTTGGCTTGACCGGTTTTGGCGTCGAGTGATTGGTAACCTAAATGTCAGGATTAGTTTATGCACTCCACTTGTACTTGCTTTATTTCATTACATGTTCTTTCATACTTATACATTTCCACATAACGTTAGATCGCATGTTTTACTTACATTCTATGCCAAACCTATGTTTACTCACCAACTCTAGTAGTTAACTTTATATGTTGTACATGTTGCAGGAAATGACTGAAGTTGCAGTGATGACACTTAGGGCTTGCTTATGGACCTAGAATGACCTTAAAATTTATAATTAGTATCATGATTTGTTTGAATTTATTTTGATTTTATTGTATGACATTATTTGTATATCAATAATGAATGGCATGTTTAAACTTGGTAACTATCTAGTTCTCATGAGCATTTGGACAATCATCATGCCCCAACGTTTCCACCGTTGGTTGGGGTGTGACATAGAGCCTTCTGTTCCAATGATAGAAAGTGCTGAAGCTGTTGTTGTTGAAAAGAAGTAAAGAACAAAAAGAATGAAAAAGAAGGTTATTACTGATGATGAGAAGACTCCTGTTGCTTCATCTGTTGAACCCACATCTGTGGTTCCTGTTGCTGAATCTGCTGCTTTTGTTGTTCAAAATGCACCATCTGTGTAAAATGGTTATGCTATCTGTGGCAACCCTCATCACGATGCAAGGGTGTGTATCTACAACCAAGGGTACAACACCTATGGCAACGCAGCAATGCCACCTGTACACTATTACGAGCAACAAGCAACTGCTGGTCAGAATACACACCTCCACTCGAGAAATTATGGTAATTGCAGTGAAGACTTCATGGACTTGCGGGATGACTCTATGTTCCAACAGTCTTATCCCAACCAACCGTACATTCCGAGTCAAACCCCGTATCTACCACAAGGCTTAGGGGGAAGCCTGTATTCAAATCAGCCTCACATAAGGCAACCACCAAGGATGAAAGCACTGAGTCCGACTCCAATTAGATCATGGAACCCAAGGCCAAGACCCGGCTTTCTACCAAGGCCATTTCTGTCTCAAAGGCCAATGATAGCTCCAAGGCCTGCAACAACCTTCATTCCACCTTCAGTTATTCCATCAGCTTCATCATCTTCATCTGCACCGTCTTCATCAACTGTGAAGAAACCGGTTATCAAGAAGACCTGATGCGTACCATCTAATACATGTAATTAATTGAATAAATTCCCACATTCAATCATGTTCTTAATTGAAAATTAAAATAATTGGTGCTTAAATGTTTCATATCTAAATCTTAGGTCAATCGATGAATCTTTGGTTATTATTTGAGAAATATCTAAATTTCACATTTAAATTGGTCTTTGATTGATAATTATAAATGTGGTATTTATTGTCTTTAAATGTGAATTTTAGATGGTTGGTGTGATCGCGTGAATTTTGAAAGGGAACCGAACACTTGATGCGGATTTGAAGCAGGCAATATTTAAAATATTTAAAAGTTTATATATAAAAGAAAAGGAAAATATATATATATATATATAATAAATAAACATGGCATCAGCCGCCACACATGACCACACTTCCATTTCTCATTTATTTTTCTTTCATATTATGTGTGTGTGTTGTAGGCGGCACACAAGCAGCCCACGAGAAGCTTCACCTGGCCCAAATCTCATTCGAATAAAAGAGCAGCCCAGCAGCCTTAGCATGATGTATCGCTAGCCCATCTCTCCCTTTGTTTATTTCTTGCGGCCCAAGCAGTTAAGCAAGCAGCAGCCCATCGACATTAAAACAGTGGTCAACGCAATTTCTCTAGGAGACCCTAGATTCGGAGGGGAATAAATCATCAGCCGCCATCCATTTCTAAAGGGGAATCTTTCATTTTTTCTTTTTACACAGTGAACTCCCATTTTCCACTTTGAGAAACCACAAAAAGCTTCCATCTTTCTTGGGTGAAAATTACTAAAGAATTAAAGAATCAAGAGGAGGAATAAAGTTCAAGCTTAAGGAGCAAAATTTCAAGATTTGAAGCTAAATCGGGTGGCCATCCATTTCGGTTTTTATTCTATATCTTTTATTTGTTTCTTGATGATGTATGAATTAAAGATTATATTTTTATTGCTTAAATACATCATGTTTGGCTAGATCTAGTGTGTTGCTTGGTTTTAGATGAATTTGGGTTAACTTGACTATTAGATTGACTTGCTTCATGTGATGTGATCTTTTTGCTTATGAATCTAATTTGGATCTATGAAATAGTCATATTAGCATGTTTGGCTTTTGTTGTGATTACTTGATGTGATTAAATCACTTAGGTTCAAAGAACTTTCTCCTAATTAGTGGTTTAATTATTGTTTGGTTTAACTTTTATTAGTTTAAATTAAATGCATGATCCGGAGACCTCCTACATGATCTAGTGATTGCAACTTGTGACCGATATTGCATGATATTTGTGTTGGATAGAATTGAGCGATTCATTTAGCACACCAGGTGGTTGTTGGACTTTGTCGATTGGTTAAAATACTTGAGAACTTAAGGTTTTAACCTGTTGCACGTGTTAGACATTGCCTAGGTTTTATAGATTCCATTTTAGTATTCTAGTTTGTGATAGATTCCATATAGAGAGACCTCCTGAGTGGCTTTCTGTTTCATAGGTGTTTGATCTGCTTTGACCGAAGTGATTAGACCTTTTAGCATTAAGTATCATTTTACTATTCGAACTTCATGTTAGGATTTCCTAGACTGCTTGGATGTGTCTATAGTCTTAGTTATCTAGGTTATCGATTTTAGACGATAGTTTCGTATGAAGTAGTCAATCTGATAGTCAACCGTCGGCCCAAAGGATTCCTCACCAAGTAGCACCCCTTCCTCTCATTTTAATTTCACCTTAGTACCCGTGGTTTTTTTTTTAGCTATTTAGGTTACATTTCTATTTGTTTTACTTCCGTTGTTGAAAATCAAATCATGTTAGACTAGATATTAGAATAGTTCCAGTATCGAGAGCCTGCTACGCTTCCTTGGATTGATATCCGGTATTTACCTATACTATGCTGCACACGATGAGTATACTTGCTTAGAGCGTGTAGTTGTTCACTTGGGATTTACTGTTTTTAATACTTGATCGTATTTTTATAGACCGCATACCGCGCATCAAGTTTTTGGCGCCGTTGCCGGGGACGCGCAGATTTCGAGAAAGTTCGGAGCTAGTAGTTTAGCCATTTTAGTTGCTTTCGTTACTTGTTTATTTGCATGTTTCTAGTATGTCTGCTTATTTCTGTGTTTACCTACGTGTTAGTTAGTTTATTAGCTTAGTCTAGTTTCTTTCTGTTCTGTTTCTGTATTCTGTTCCGTTTTGTTCGTCGGTTTATGCGCATTCGTCGTCGGAGGAGTCACTTTTCACCGTTGTCCGAGCCTGAGAGGGTTTTTCATAGACTTCGACGTTTGGAGGCATTACCAGTCCTAGTTCCGATGGCACTTCCGCCGAGACGCACGCTCGCCGACTACGCTCGTCCCTACATCGCGGGGGCGCATGTTGATACATAATATGTGCGTCATGTGAAGTATCTAAACAAGACGATGTGAAGATTCAAGACAAGTTCATGCTGTCGGCCGAACTAGGTCCGAACCTGAGGTTCGGACCCGCCGAACTTGGAGTTCGGACAGAGATCGGACCAGACGTCTTTATATAGAAACTCGTGCTTTGAATGTGAGTGTAAGAGAGAGAGACCAGTTCTTAACTATGTGTTTTTGACAGTGTTTCTCTAGAGAGCTTCAGAGAGAGTTTGTAATTGAGTCTTTGTTGATTTCAATAAAACAAACTATAATTTACGCACCGTGTTCTCTCTACGATCAAGCAAACCTTTAGTAAGATCCGTCTTACGGTTTTTCAATTGGTATCAGAGCAAATCCAGGTTGCTCTATTGCGTTTGCTTTGATTGTAGTTGTTTTCTTGATAAAACCGAGTTGTTTTCATTCAAAAACGGGTAAATCTGTGAGCTTTTCGAGTAATTTTCATTACTAAAACATTTCTATGGGTTTTATCTGAGTTTCTATCAAAAATCTCGTCCAAATTCTCTCAAAATCGCGAAAATTATGTCGAGAGTGCTTACATTCGTTCGAGGTTCGGAGTAACCGAAAAATAACCGCTCCGAACTTCCAGTTCGGAGAGAGTTCGGACGTCGTTCGGTCCTTCTTGTTTCGGTGAAAGTTCGGAGTAAGATCGGATTAGGATCGGAGGGAGTTCGGAGGTGTTCGGACTTTGATTTAAGTTCGGACTGTGTAATCAAGTTCGGACAACGTTCGGAGCAAGATCGGAGGTTCAGTTGAGTTCGGTCGAAGTTCGGTGGAAGTTCGGACCAAGCAGAATTTTCAAATTCTCAAAATGAATGAAATTGAGGCTGAGCGTCATCGTCAGAATGTGCCAAGGTTGATAAATCCTGAAGATTATCATGGTTGGGCAACGAATTTTAGAGGTTATGTTCATGATTTGGATGAAAAATTGTGGTTACCAATTATAAATGAGCATAAGTATCCAACTTATAGTAATGGTGATTTTAAGGAAATGCATAATTTCTCAAGTGAAGAAAGGAAAGCGTTTGATCAAAATGAAAGGGCTACTACACTTCTTATGTTAGATTTGCCTATAACTCTTAAAAATCCAATCAGGAAGTTTCGACAGGTAAACCGAATATGGGATTTTGTGAAGACACAGTGTGAGGAACATATGTCTAAGCCTTCTCAGAAGACAATTGATCAAGATTTGAAGTTCAAGGGCATAATTGAAAAGTTAGAGAATAAGGTGGGAAAATTGACTGAAGAAAATATTTCTTTGACAAAAGAAGTGGAGGAATGGAAAAGTAAAGTTTGTAATGATTTAGATGACAAAATTCAAAGGGATGTGTCTGCATCGTGTGCAAATTGTTTGGAGTTTGCTAGTATTAAGGAAGGATGGTTGAAAGAAAGGGATTTGTTGGTTGAAGAATGCAATAAAGCTCAAGCTAAAGAAAAGGAAGCTGTTGAAGATTTTGATGCTTTATTTGAGAAATGTTATCCTCTTCAACAAAAATATGAAAAAGTTACTAAAGCTGCTGTCGAAGTTGCCGATAGAGTAATTCAACTTCAAGAGGAACTTACCAAGTTGCGTGATAGAAATGGTGAGATTCAAAGTCAAAATAACATTTTGAAACAGGATGTTATTTACTATAAGAAACAAGTGGAGAAGGTTTCTGAAGAAGTTCTGGAAGAGTGTCGCTTGAGACGATGTCATATCAGTGATTATAACAAATTATCTGACAAGTACATTGCTTCACAGAAAGAGTTATCGGAAGCTAATATGAAAATATATGAACAAAAGATCGAGATGTTTGATTTGCAACGAAGATTGAAAAATTGCAACCATTCACCGACTTTTCTGAATTATATGTATAAACTGGAAAAGAGTGAGAAAAATGGTCAAGATGAATGTCTTCATCAAGTTCCTGCTCCAGTGGACATTGAAATGTCTGTTCCAGCTACATCAGCTGGTGTTGAACAGCATGATTATTCAAAGTTTGCTGATACCAGTTCAAGGAAGAAACTAAAATTCAAATCAAAGAAGAATAAGAAGGAGGTTGATTACCGCAAAGGGTTGAAGTTTGATTCAAAATCTACTTTTCTTGAGAAAGAACAGGTGTTTCATGGAAATCCAGAAAACGTAACGGTGCCAAAGTTTTCTGAAATTGTGATAGATGATTCATTGATTTCTGGAAAGAATGACCTGAAAGGTATCAAGTCTGAATTTACAAAGCTTGCCAAACAAGGTCATGCGATACCGACTTCTGTTCAAGATAAGTTTAAACAGAAAAATGGAGGTTTGGGATTTAAAGGAATAGAAATGCCGACTAAGGATTTCAACAAAAAGGAGTTCAAAGCGAAGAAGATAAAGAAGCAGAAGGTGTTTTCAGATAAGAAGACACAATGTTGGAAGCCGAAAGTAGTTTCACCAGATGAAAAGCTTTCTTCTGAAGGGTCTTCTTGTGTATCTGATGCTACACAACAAAGCGGTAACAGTTCAGATTCATTTTATTCTGCTAAGTCTAACAGGTTTTATCATAAAGATAAATTCTTTGGTTATGGAGATGATTTGGGTTTTTATGATTCTCCAATATGTTTTCCAAAATTTCACAAACCAAAGAAATCAAAACCTGTGTTTTCAAAAATTCATGATGAAGGTCTTACTGATCAGTTTGGAAAACCGATTTCTATCAATTCAACTGGTAAAAGACTTTGTTTTGTTTGTCGTAAGAAAGGTCATTATGCAAATAATTGTCCTACGATTGCTAACAATTCATCATCAAATGCCAAACATACAAAGTATGTTGATCTTGATGGCATTATTTTTAGTGAACCAATGCCCAATACTAAATTTTCATGGAAAAAGAAGTCTCTTTCAGAGAAATTGGGTAGTAGTTCTGATTGTCACTCATCAGTTGACAATGGTTCACTAGAAATCATCAAACCAAAACAGGAATGGAGACCTAAAGCTGTCTCCACGGCCAACACAGATTTTGTTGAAGACACTGGACGACCTACCATCGTTGGGGATGAGGGTCGGGGTCTTAAGAACTTACTATTTTCCAGTGTTTGCAGGTATTTCAGGAAGACCTGTTAGTAATCGTAAGGTTGCTGACAGTGAGATACTTGTGTTTTTAAGTTAACTTGCATCGTTCTTATCTTTGAAACACTGATTTTTCCAAAATCATTTTCAAAATGTGTCAAGTGTTGATCGATCATTTTCATTTTTGTTATTCATTTTTCTTTCGTTCATATTTTTAGGGGGAGAAAATTGGAAAATTCAAAAAAAAAATAGTATTTGTTTGAATTTTAGGGGGAGAAATTGGACAATATAAAGATGAAAAATTGAGAAATTGATTTGACAAAAGCAAGAAATGATAGTACATCAGCATATACGCTATCTGCCATGGATAGAGTAAGTCTAAAGGCTGTAGGTGCTTGTATGATCTGTGAATGTGCATGACTAATCTGATATCTGCAAGTAAGATATAAACATAAAGCTTGCCTGATAATCTTTGGTTGTTTGCTTCTTGATGAATGCTATGTGATGATTCTAAAACAAAAATAGAATAAAGAGATATCCTGATGAATGCATGTTTTCATTTTGGAAGATTTAAACTTGTTTGATTTTCTTTATTTTGTCAAACGATCGGACTTTCTCTGCGTATCGTAAGATCGACCTGATTGTTGTTCGTTTGACGTTCTGCTTTATTTTTATTGGTGTTTCGTATAATCCATCGGACTTTCTCTGCGCGTTCGGAAGAACCGACCTGATTGTTGTTGGATTATACAATTTCAACTTGTTTTTGCTTTTTTATTTTCTCAAATACTTGGGCTTTCTCTGCGTGTCGAAAGACCGACCTGATTGCTAGGTATTTGAGGTTCTGCTTTATTTTTGCATGACTCATCAAGGATGTTTAAATCTCGAATAAAAGTTACTTCTATATGATAAACATGATGATTTGCTAGTATTTCTGATAGAGTAGAGGCCGAGTTATCAGTGCATGATAAAAATTACCTTAAGCATATCTGAAAACGATAAATATGATTGGTACATGCTGAAATAAACAATAAATGTTGTATTTGCGATTATCTTGGCTTGCATGCTGATTAAGACCGAAATTGAAATGTGCTAGATGCGTTATGTCTGATATGATCTTGCGTCATGATCTTTCTCACAAAATACCCAAAAATAGAGTTTGTTTCTGCATTGCATTTACATTTCATTTCCAAAAAGTACAAAAAGATTTTTGGTGTGTTTTAGCATAAGTTTGAAAAGTCAAAAAGATTTTAGGTTTGTTTTGATATAAACTTTCTAAAAAATCAAAAAGATTTTGTTTCTTATTTGTTTTCGATTGATCGACACAAGATACGAAAAACATTTTCAAAATTCATATCTTGGTTTCTCGAAGAGAAGTTTTGCACCAAGGTTATTTATGTTGGCCAGGTACTCAAAGGAAAGAGTTTATCACAACTTCAAGTCTTCTGAAGCTGTTGATAAAGATGAAAGAAACTGTTCATCGTCAAGTATTCGAAGATCAAGCTACCATCAAGTTGAGGGGGAGTTTGTTCAAAGAATATGTTTTAACTGGCGAACAGATACTGCACATGACGAGGGGGAGTTTGTTGATACATAATATGTGCGTCATGTGAAGTATCTAAACAAGACGATGTGAAGATTCAAGACAAGTTCATGCTGTCGGCCGAACTAGGTCCGAACCTGAGGTTCGGACCCGCCGAACTTGGAGTTCGGACAGAGATCGGACCAGACGTCTTTATATAGAAACTCGTGCTTTGAATGTGAGTGTAAGAGAGAGAGACTAGTTCTTAACTATGTGATTTTGACAGTGTTTCTCTAGAGAGCTTCAGAGAGAGTTTGTAATTGAGTCTATGTTGATTTCAATAAAACAAACTATTATTTACGCACCGTGTTCTCTCTACGATCAAGCAAACCTTTAGTAAGATCCGTCTTATGGTTTTTCAGCGCAGCCTAGTGTCATACGCCCACCCGTGGAAGCTAACAACTTCCAGATCCAGCCTCAGACCATTTCCATGATCATAAATTCTGTTCAGTTCGATGGATTTCCGAACGATGACCCGATGGCTCATATTTCAAATTTTCTTGAGGTTTGCGACACGTTCAAACTCAATGGCGTCACATCCGAGGCGATCAAATTGAGACTTTTCCCATTTTCCCTTCGCGGCGCAGCGAAGGCGTGGCTTCAGTCCCTTCCGCCTGGTTCTATTACTACTTGGGATTCTTTGACTCAGAAATTCGTTTCCAAGTACTTTCCTCCATGGAAAGCCGCGATGTTCTGAAACAAGATTTATTCGTTCGTGCAGGAGGACACCGAGAGTTTATATGAGGCATGGGAGAGGTTTAAGGAGTTGTTGAGAAAATACCCATCCCATGGCATCGAGTTGCATCAGCAGGTACAGATTTTCTATGGCGGTCTGAACGCCCTCACGCGCCCGACAGTTGACAGTTCCGCCGGTGGATCTCTGAGTAGCAAAACGCCAGAGGAGGCGCGTGACCTACTCGAAGAGCTTGCACTGAACGGCTACCAGTGGTCTACCACGCGTACGATTAGACAACCCCATACGAGAGGGGTTCATCAGGTAGATCCCGTTACAGCTCTCTCAGCGCAGGTCATGCGCTCTCGCAGATGATGAAAGAGATGCAGACGAGTCAAAAACAAATGAGCCAGCCACAGGAGACTCAGCAGCATGTGAAATTCTATCACTTATGTGCTGGTCCTCATGATATTACGAGTTGTCCCATTGTTGGTAGCACCGAGCTACCAGAGCAGGTCGATTACATGGCTAGCCAAGCCCACCCACCACCCAACTAGTATAGCTACAATCCGGCTTTGAGACCAAACCAGAATTCGGGATGGAGACAGGAGCCGAGCAGTTCGAACCCACCGGGGTTCCAGCCACGACCACCACAGAGACAACATGGTGTTTACAACCCAGGGGGCAACAGACAGATACTGGTTCAGACAGAGGATTCAGGTATGAAGAACCTGACCGACATGGTTTCTCAGTTGCTTCAGCAGAATCAGAAAGCAGCCCTTGACACTCAGAAGGTTGCTCAGCAGAATGAGTTGCGTTTTTTCGAGAAATGAGCAGGAGATGAGTAACATGGGCACTCATATGCAGAATCTTGAGAGACAGATGGGCCATCTTGCCAAATCTATGTCAGAGCGCCAGTAGGGAGGTTTGCTGGGTAATACCGAGACAAACCCGCGCCAAACAGCAAAGGCGATTACCACTCGGAGTGGCAAGACCACTCAGGATCCAGTACCGCCAGTTACTGCTGAGCCGGTTACTGAGGAGAGAGATGTTGAGGTTGAGAATGATGTTCCTGGGCAGGTGCACCCTACTAGGCTACGCCCAGCAAGTACAGCACGCCCCAAGGAGCCCACGAGAGTCTACACACCTCTTGTTCCATATCCCGCGCGTTTGAGACAAGATAGAGCTGAGGAGAATTACAGCAAATTTCTTGCCCTGTTCAAACAGCTTCACATCAATCTCCCATTTGTTGAGGCATTAGCACAAATGCCTAAGTATGCCAGATTTCTTAAGGATTTGTTGAGTAACAAAAAGAAACTTGAGGAGTTGTCGACCGTTACACTGAACGAGGAGTGTTCAGCAGTTCTTCAGAACAAGCTACCACAGAAGATGAAGGATCCTGGGAGTTTTACGATTCCATGTTTGATTGGTAGGTTGTCTGTCAGCAATGCTCTTGCTGATCTAGGTGCTAGTATAAACTTAATGCCATATTCTGTTTTTACGAGACTAGACCTAGGTGAGCAGACACCCACGTGCATGAGCATTCAGCTTGCTGACCGTTCGGTCAAATATACGAGGGGTATTATGGAGAACATGTTGGTTAAAGTGGATAAATTTCTGTTCCTGGTCGATTTTGTGATCCTTGACATGGATGAGGACGAGCACGTGCCTCTTATCTTAGGTCGCCCATTTCTAGCTACCGCACGTGCTTTGGTTGATGTTTTTAGCGGTACGCTTACTTTACGCGTCGAGGACGAGACGGTGACCTTTGACATTTGTGATTCGATGAGACGCCTTCAGAGTCAGGATGATACACTCTACTTTGTTGACACCATCACTCCACACGTGAGTGATCAGTTTGAGGACATCTGTGATTCAGGTGTTTCAGATAAGCAGCTTTGGGGTGGAGTTGACCCACAGCTTGGTGTGTATGCTGCTGCTGCGTGTGAGGTGACTAGTGAGGAGACTAGTGCATCAAATTTTGAGCCCAGAGGTTTTTGAGGTCATTGACACCATGAGGGCCAAATCTAGACCGTCTGTTGAGGATCCGCTGACATTAGAACTTAAGGAGTTACCATCTCACTTAGAGTATGCATTTCTGGAGACGGATTCGAGACTTCCTGTGATCATTGCATCAGATTTGACGGTTGATGAGAAATCGAGGTTGTTAGATGTGCTGCGAGAGCACAAACAGGCTATTGCGTGGAAGATTATGGATATTAAGGGGATTAGCCCTTCTTTCTCACGCATAAGATTTTGATGGAGGATGAATTTAAGCCTGTTGTGCAGAGACAGAGACGACTGAACCCAAACATGCAGGATGTGGTGAAGAAAGAGGTTCTTAAGCTTTTGGATGCTGGATTGATTTATCCTATCTCTGATTCACCTTGGGTCAGTCTGGTTCAGGTTGTGCCCAAGAAAGGGGGCATGACAGTTGTTGTGAATGAGAAGAACGAGATGATTCCTACGCGCACGGTTACGGGGTGGAGAGTTTGCATAGATTATCGCAAACTCAACGATGCTACGAGGAAAGATCATTTTCCCCTACCGTTCATTGATCAAATGTTGGAGCGTTTAGCCGGTCACAGTTATTATTATTTCCTTGACGGCTTTTCAGGTTATTTCCAGATCCCCATCGCACCGGAGGATCAGGAGAAAACCACGTTTACATGTACATTTGGCACATTTGCGTACCGACGTATGCCGTTTGGATTATGTAACGCTCCAGCGAAATTTCAGCGTGGTATGGTCGCGATTTTCCACGATATGATCGAGGACTCCATGGAGGTTTTCATGGATGACTTTTCTATTTTTGGGAGTACCTTCGATCAGTGTTTGACGAGCTTATCGCGGATGTTAGCTCGATGTGAGGAGACGAACCTAGTGCTTAATTGGGAGAAGTGCCATTTCATGGTTCGTGAGGGTATTGTACTTGGGCACAAGATTTCACGTGCAGGGCTTGAGGTAGATCGAGCCAAAGTTGATACTATTTCTAGACTTCCGCCTCCCACTTCGGTTAGAGCGATTATAGGTTTCTTAGGCCACGCGGGTTTTTACCGCCGATTCATACGCGATTTTTTGAAAATCACCAGGCCGATGACACAGCTCCTAGAGAAGGATGCCCAATTTGTGTTTTCTGAGGAGTGTTTGATAGCGTTCAACTTGATCAAAGACAAGCTGGTGACCGCCCCGATTATGGTTGCACCCGATTGGTCGCAACTGTTTGAGTTAATGTGTGATGCGAGCGATTTCACAGTGGGGGCAGTCTTGGGACAGAGGAGGGACAAACTCTTCCATCCGATTTACTATGTGAGTCGAACTCTTAACGATGCATAGGAGAATTACACTACTACCGAGAAAGAGTTGCTTGTTGTTGTGTTTGCCTTTGACAAATTCAGATCGTATCTTGTCCTGTCCAAGACCGTTGTGTATACGGATCATTCGGCTATTAAGTATTTGTTCAGCAAACAGGATGCTAAGCCGAGACTCATTCGATGGATCCTGCTGTTGCAGAAATTTGATATTGAGATCCGTAAGAAGAAAGGAGCCGAGAATGTGGCGGTCGATCACCTCTCGCGTTTGGAGAACGCGGATGATGAGAAACTCAAGGGGATGCCCATAAATGACTATTTCCCCCATGAGTTACTCGACTATGTACGCGCGAGAGATGACGATGAGAGTCCATGGTTTGCAGATTTTGCGAACTACTTGTCGAGTGGGATTATGAAGAAAGGGTACGGGTTTTAGCAGAAGAAGAAGTTCTTTTCTGACTTGAAACATTACATTTGGGAGGATCCTTATCTTTATAGGATCGGTGCTGATTCTGTGATTCGGAGATGCGTGCATGGGCATGAGGCACGCCAGATTTTGCGACATTGTCATGAGGGTCCGACTGGTGGACACTACGCAGCCCTCTTCACCGCGAAGAAGGTGTTTGAGTCGGAATTTTACTGGCCGACTATTTTCAGGGATGCGTTTGAGATGATCAGCAAATGTGACAATTGTCAGCGTGCAGGTAATTTGTCGCGGAGAGATGAGATGCCCCAATCTAAGATTCAGGTTTGCGAGATTTTCGATATTTGGGGTATCGACTTTATGGGTCTGTTTCCGCCATCTCGCGGGAACAAATACATTCTCGTTGCGGTTGATTATGTTTTGAAGTGGGTCGAGGCACAAGCCCTCCCCACTAATGATGCGAGAGTTGTTGTGAGGTTTTTGAGGAAACTGTTCGCGAGGTTTGGAGTGCCGAAGGCATGATTAGCGATCGTGGCACCCACTTTTGCAACACGCAAATGGAGAAGGTGTTGCAGCGTTAGTGACACCATATCATCCCCAGACGAGTGGACAGGTTGAGGTCACGAATCGCGGAATTAAGCGGGTTTTGGAGAAAACGGTTGGTAAGAACCGTAAAGATTGGTCAGAGAAACTGGATGACGCATTGTGGGCCTTCCGCACGGCTTACAAGACACCTACGGTTACTACACCGTTTAGGATGATTTATGGAAAGGCATGTCATTTACCAGTTGAGGTCGAGCATCGCGCATATTGGGCCATGAAGGCCGTCAATCTACATCTGGATGAGGCGACTAGAGGACGGTTCTTTCAGTTGAATGAGTTAGAGGAATTGCGCGATCATGCGTACGAGAGTTCGGGTTTGTACAAAGAAAGAACCAGGAGGATTCATGATAGTCACATCAAGAGGAAATACTTCAAACCGGGAGATCGAGTGCTTATCTTTAATTCGAGGTTGAAATTATTCCCGGGTAAGTTGAAGTCTAGATGGTCCGGTCCCCACGTGGTGAAACAGGTATTTCCTTATGGGACAGTTGAGATTGAGGGCGTTGATGGTAGCTCGTTTAAGGTTAACGGACATAGGTTGAAGCATTACTTGTCTGGTCCGGTTGACGCGAGCGAGGAGGTTGTTATGTTGTTGGACGTTCCGCAGCCCTGATCGTGGGGCCGAGTCTGGCTGACGACTCGTTAATAAATTCAGCGCTTCCGGGAGGCAACCCGAGTACTTGGTTACTTTTGTTTTGCTTGTTTCATTCCATGTTTCTTTTTAGTAGTTTATTTTGACTGTTAGATAGTTTGTTTACTTTAGTGTTTGTTTAGTACTTTTTTTTTCTCTTTTATGCGTTCTGTAAGTTTTGCACGTTGTTATGAAGCATGCCACTGTTGGAATTGCATGGACTTATCATTTTGGTATTGCTTCGTGGGGTTGGTAGGTAACTCACAGTTTATGAACCATCGGTTACTCAATCTCCATTCCCACGGTTTGCAAAGTGTGTTTTCGTGAATTTATTCAGGTTTGGATGATACGAGACTGTCACTTCATAAATGACAATCAACGGTCTGTATCTGGGTTTTTCTTGGGCTTGTTGATTTTTGGTCAAAGTGGACCGTTCACTTCATAATTGACAAATAAACGGTCTATTTTGATCAAATGTTACTTTTCTGTGGGTTGGTATTTGATGTTGGTTGGTGCTGCTGAGCAATTGGTTGCAAATTGGCATAGCAGGTCTTTTGATGCACACATTGCGAATCGTCTGGTACTCAATCTCCATTCCGGGTGGTTTGCATGTTTGTGTTGTAGGCTCTGTTGACTTTTGGTTAAATGTCGGCCGTTCACTTCATAATTCACAACAAACGGCCCGCATTTGATCGATCGTCCAAGAACTCAAATTTTCAAATATCTTTTAAAAGTGCCAAATTTTGCAATCCGATTGCTTTTGTTTCATTTTAGGTTTTGTTTTCTTCCAGATTCAATAGGGACCGCCAGCTACCTTGATTCACCGGTTTAGTGATTATCCGAGTTGTATTTTTTATTCTACATTCATTTGTTGACACACAACTCGATATATTTGTGCTTTATGGATTTATAGTTGTGATTGATATGATTTGGTTGTGTTTGGATGATAGTTTGTTCTGGCGAGACAGTTCTGGCACATGTTCGAGAGTTGTTTCATGATGCATACTTTGATTGTGGAGGATTTTTGGCATTTGTGGATTCAGCTCTGGCACCTGTTCAGTCAAGAGCTGGCTCGATTCTTTTTTCAGCATCCAGACACTAGCACATGACAGTGATAGGGGAGTATTTCAGTTCCCTTTCCCCTTTATTTTGTTTTGTTTAGCGTACATTGGGGACAATGTACGAATTAAGTGTGGGGATGGGGGTAAATTGAACTGAAATTGCTTAAAATTGTGAAAAATTTTCAAATTTTATTATCATATCCCCCTGTTTTTGGATGAAATTGAGATTTTTGCCCGTCTTATTGCACATGGAAGTGGGCCCGTTGATGTAATTCGTGACGTTTTCCTCGCCTGTGTATACGATGATTGTCTCTAGTCAACACATTTTCTTCGAGTATCCTGAAAAAGTTTTTCCAAGCAAGTGTTTTTCAAATAAAATCAATAAATGGAATGCTTTACTTAGTGAAACTATCAGATGGGGGATTGATAGCTTGCATCATATCAGTAGCCTTTATCCATCCGTTTTCGTGAGTTATTTGAGCCTAAATTGCATTATATGTTACATTATTACTCACTTTCGTTTGGTTGAGTGCTATGCCATCATGCGCTTTCATTTTAGACTTGTGTTGTTTACACGCGTCGAGATCATGAACTAAAATTGGGCATATAATGATAGAGGCATTAGGATTACCCCCTTTGGTTTAGCCTTTTTCTTTGTTTTTTTTATTTTTCCTACCCTTAACATTATCCCTTAGAAAACTCGTTTGAGCCTTTTTTCCTTCTCATTTATTTTTCCCACTTTTTGACCCGTTTAGCCTTTATTTTGTTCTTAAACCCTTGTGTGAAGAATCCGGATTAGTTTAGGACTTTGTATATATATATATATATATATATATATATATATATATATATATATATATATATATATATATTCTTGGTTACTTACAGCAAGTATTGTTTCTAGTTTAAAAGAAGAAAAAAAATAGTGATTAAGTGTGATTCTCCTAGTACTCAATCTCCATTCTAGGAATTCATATTAATTGAAAATTATAATAATTGGTGCTTAAAAAATGTTTCATATCTAAATCTTAGGTGAATCGATGAATCTTTGGTTATTATTTAAGAAATATCTAAATTTCACATTTAAATTGGTCTTTGATTGATAATTATAAATGTGGTATTTATTGTGTTTAAATGTGAATTTTAGATGGTTGGTGTAATCGCGTGAATTTTGAAAGGGAACCGAACACTTGATGCGGATTTGAAGCGGGCAATATTTAAAATATTTAAAAGTTTAAATATAAAAGAAAAGAAAAAAAAATATATATATATATAAAATAAATAAACATGGCATCAGCCGCCACACATGACCACACTTTCATTTCCCATTTATTTTTCTTTCATATTGTGTGTGTGTGTTGTAGGCGGCACACAAGCAGCCCACGAGAAGCTTCACCTGGCCAAAATCTCATTCGAATCAAAGAGCAGCCCAGCAGCCTTAACATGATGTATCGCTAGCCCATCTCTCCCTTTGTTTATTTCTTGCGGCCCAAGCAGTTAAGCAAGCAACAGCCCATAGACATTAAAAAAGTGGTCAGCGTAATTTCTCTAGGAGACCCTAGATTCGGTGGGGAATAAATCATCAGCCGCCATCCATTTCTAAAGGGGAATCTATCATTTTTTCTTTTTACACAGTGAACTCCCATTTTCCACTTTGAGAAACCACAAAAAGCTTCCATCTTTCTTGGGTGAAAATTACTAAAAAAATTAAAGAATCAATAGGAGGAATAAAGATCAAGCTTAAGGAGCAAAAATTCAAGATTTGAAGCTAAAACGGGTGACCATCCATTTCGGTTTTTATTCTATATCTTTTATTTGTTTCTTGATGATGTATGAATTAAAGATTATATTTTTATTGCTTAAATACATCATGTTTGGCTAGATCTAGTGTGTTGCTTGGTTTTGGATGAATTTGGGTTAACTTGATTATTAGATTGACTTGCTTCATGTGATGTAATCTTTTTGCTTATGAATCTAATTTAGATGTATGAAATAGTCATATTAGCATGTTTGGCTTTTGTTGTGATTACTTGATGTGATTAAATCACTTAGGTTCAAAGAACTTTGTCCTAATTAGTGGTTTAATTATTGTTTGGTTTAACTTTTATTAGTTTAAATTAAATGCATGATCCGGAGACCTCCTACATGATCTAGTGATTGCAACTTTTGACTGATATTGCATGATATTTGTGTTGGATAGAATTGAGCGATTCATTTAGCACACTAGGTGGTTGTTGGACTTTGTCGATTGGTTAGAATACTTAAGAACTTAAGGTTTTAACCTGTTGCGCGTGTTAGACATTGCCTAGGTTTTATAGATTCCATTTTAGTATTCTAGTGTGTGATAGATTCCATATAGAGAGACCTCTCGAGTGGCTTTTTGTTTCATAGGTGTTTGATCTGCTTTGACCAAAGTGATTAGACCTTTTAGCATTAAGTATCATTTTACTATTCGGACTTCATGTTAGGATTTCCTAGACTGCTTGGATGTGTCTATAGTCTTAGTTATCTAGGTTATCGATTTTAGAGGATAGTTTCGTATGAAGTAGTCAATCTGATAGTCAACCGTCGGCCCAAAGGATTCCTCACCAAGTAGCACCCCTTCCTCTCATTTGAATTTCACCTTAGTACCCGTGGTTTGTTTTTTTAGCTATTTAGGTTACATTTTCATTTGTTTTCCTTCCGTTGTTGAAAATCAAATCATGTTAGACTAGATATTAGCAAAGTTCCAGTATCGAGAGCCTGCTACGCGTCCTTGGATTGATATCCGGTATTTACCTATACTATGCTACACACGATGAGTATACTTGCTCAGAGCGTGTAGTTGGTCACTTGGGATTTACTGTTTTTAAAACTTGATCATATTTTTATAGACCGCATACCGCGCATCAAGACCCAAGGTCAAAATGACCAAGGTCCCTCCTCTAAATAATCAACTTCTTTACTTGTGCAGGGACGTACCCAGAAAGCTGTAAACACATGGTACATGGACAGCGGGTGCTCCAGGCACAAGACAGGGAACAAGGACTTGCTGTATGATGTCAAAACAATATCTAGCGGTAGTTCAGTTGCCTTTGGGGAGACGTGTATGGCGGAAGACTAATAGGAAACGGTCTCTTAACTAACGGAGAAATTTCATTTGACAAGGTGAACCTGGTATCGAAGCTGAAGTTCAACCTACTCAGTGTGTCGCAAATCTACGATAACCAAATGCCAATGGTGTTCAATGATCGCGAGTGTCTAATTCTGAAGCCTGGTCTCAAGATACCTGAAGATCAGATCTTGTTTCGTGCACATCGAAGAGGAAACTTGTATGCGTTGGATATGAGGAAAGCAAAGCCAGCAAATTCGATCGCTTGTTTTCTAGTAAAGGCATCGGAAGAAGACTCAACCTTATGGCACCGGCGAATGGGTCACGTCAACTTTAGGAACATGAATCGACTTGTAAGAGGAAAACACGTTATTGGGCTACCGGTGAAAGAATTTGTCCATGTCGATAACTGTGTTGTGTGTTCCAAAGGCAAACAACACAAGACGTCTCACAAGCCGAAGCCACCTTGTAGAACAACGCCAATTCTTCAGCAACTCCATTTTGATCTTTTCGACCCAGTGAACGTCACGAGCTTAGGGGGAAAGTCTTATTGCCTTGTTATCACTGACGACTACTCCAGATACTCATGGGTGTTCTTCCTGAGAGAAAAGTCTGAGACAGCTGAGTTACTGAAGGATTTCGTTACTCGCATTGAAAACGCCAGCAGAGAGCGGGTCAGAATAATCAGACCAGATAACGGGACGGAGTTCAAGAATCAAACATTTGACGCCTTTTGCAACATGAAGGGCATCACACGACAATTCAGTTCACCGTACACGCCACAGCAAAATGGTGTAGCGGAACGGAAGAATAGAACCATCATTGAGTCTGCCAGAACCATGCTTATGGATTCTAACCTTAAACTCTCTTTTTGGGCAGAAGCAGTGAATACTGCGTGCTACGTTCTGAACAGAATGCTCTTGGTCAAGCATGCTAACAAGACGTCGTTTGAACTGTTTTCTAAACAAAAACCAGTTTTAAACCGCTCGGATGTCCTTGCACTGTACTTATACAGTCTGATCAGTTAGCCAAATTTGCCCCTCGGGCAGATGAAGGTTAATTTGTTGGATATTCTATGTCCTCAACGGTGTATCGAGTATACAACAAAAGAACTCAAGTGATCATGGAGTCGTGCAATGTTACTTTTAACGAGCACACTCGGAACACTCGAGAACCTGAATCAGATAACATGTATGACCTTGACACTCTTTCTTCTACTTTTAATATTGTTGACTCTGGTGTTCCAGGAAATACCATCTCAAATGATGATGCACATGAAGAAAATTTTCCGACCTTTGACACATTTACTCCAGTCTCTTCATCAATTTTGGGAACTATTTACTCAGTAGACCCTCCTGATCTAACATGGGGAAATCAAACGAGTAAATCAGTGAATCTATCTGGAGAATCAACTTCATCTGCAACTCCTGATGAACTAGTAATTCCATTGCCAGATCCAGTTATTGTAGAAACAGAACCAGCACCTGCAGCAGTTCAGGGAGAAACCAACACGGAAACTGCTCCTGAAGATCATGATTCTGAATCTGAAGTTGAAGCTGAAATTGATACCGGTGAGGTCCCGGGAAATGATCTACAAATTGGGAACCTTGAATCTACCATCGAAGACACCGTTGCTGAAGAGTCAAGGGTTCATAAAATTCATCCAACAAGACAGATTATAGGCCCCGTAGACAAAAGGATCACCCGGAGTCAAATAGAACATGCTAACTCGTGTCTCTTCTCATGCTTCATATCATAAGAAGAACCAACTTCAGTTGCTGCTGCTCTCAAAGATGACAATTGGATTGAAGCCATGCAAGCAAAGTTAATTCAGTTCAAATTGCTCAATGTTTGGCATCTTGCTGAAGCTCCAAAGGGTGTTGAGCCCATACCAGTCAAGTGGATTTTCAAGAACAAACGAGACGACCGTGGAATAATCATCAGAAACAAAGCTCGATTAGTAGTGAAAGGGTACATGCAAGAAGACGGCATCGATTATGATGAAGTTTATGCACCTGTCGCTCGTCTAGAAGCCATTCGGATTCTCTTAGCTTATGCTGCGTCTATGGACATCACGGTTTACCAACTTGATGTTAAGACTGCATTTATTTATGGCAAGCTGGATGAGGACTTGTACGTACAGCAACCTCCCGGGTTTGTGAACAAGTCTTTTTCAAACAAATGTTACAAACTTGACAGGGCCCTTTATGGTCTGCACCAAGCCCCGAGGAAGTGGTACGAGACATTGTCTACATATCTGCTGGAAAATGGGTATAAAAGGGGTGTCATTGATCAGACTCTCTTCATTCGACACGTCGGGAAGGATATGCTTTTTGTTCAAGTATACGTTGACGATATCATCTTCGGGTCAATGAACGTGAATTTGTGTCATGCATTCGAGGACTTGATGAAGAAAAAGTTCGAGATGAGTGCCATGGGTTAATTAACATCTTTCCTGGGAATTCAAGTGAAACAGTCACCAGATGGTATACTGATAAGCCAAGGGAAATATGTTAAAGAAATACTGTAGAAGTTCGGTTTTCACGACTCTAAGGGATTCTCTACACCAGTGGAAACTCGTCACAGACTGAATACTGACGCTCAAGGAGTCTCGGTGGATGAGCACTTATACCGTTCGATGATCGGGTCGTTGATGTATTTGACGACAAGTCGTCCTGATATCATGTTTGGAGTCTGCCTCTGTTCAAGATTTCAGAGCAAACCAAAGGAATCACATTTGACTGCGGTTAAGAGAATTTTTTGATACTTGAAGTCGAACCCCAACCGAGGGCTGTGGTATCCAAAAGATTCGGCCTTCGATCTTAGAGCCTACTCGGATAGTGAGTATGCTGGTAGTCAACTCGATCGGAAGTCTACAACGGGTGGAGCTCAAGTTTTGGGAAACCGACTCGTGTCATGGCAATGCAAGAAGCAAACTACGGTGTCCATTTCAACTGTCGAGGCGGAGTACATCGCTGCTGCATCCTACTGCTCTCAAGTTCTCTGGATCCAGAATCAATTGCTGGACTACGGTTTGAATTTCATGAGTACCCCTATACATATTGATAATACTGCTGTAGTTTTTATAGTTAAAAATCTTGTTCAGCATTCTAAGACTAAGCATATAGAGATTAGACACCATTTCATCAGGGACTGTGCTGAGAAGAAACTAGTCACCTTAGTTCAGGTTGATTCAGAGATTCAGTTAGCTGACCTATTCACTAAGTCATTTGATATGTCTAGGTTCAATTTTCTGGTTACCTCTATAGGAATGATCAACTTTGACTATGACTAGAACTTCTTGCTCCCTGATACGTTAGTGTCTTGCTCTCTAGGTTGCTTTCCCTTGTGTGTTATCTGTGTGAATATCCTAACTCTTGCTTTCCTCTCACAAAAATCACCAAAAATATTTTTCACTTCTTGCTTGTTTTGCAGTTTATCTTATCCCTAATGTCTTGCTTATCTTATCTTACGGTTAATGCTTTAGATTGCTAAATTGACTCACTTGAGTCTATTCCTGTGTTGTTTGACTTGTTTTGGCTGAGAAAAATATTTCAGTATGTTTGCGTCTCGAGTCAAAATGTGTTATGACCAAAGAAATTTCTTTTCATTCACTAGTATGTTTTTGAGTTTGTCTGCCGTGTCTGCACCTGTGGAAGATAAAACCAAAAATAGTGTCAATTCAGTAATTTTCAGTAAGTGTTTATACACATGTGCAGAGAAAATAGCAGAAAAATACCAAAACATTGAAAAAGCTAAAACCTTTTTGGTCTGTGGTCGGACAATATATGTGGAACATGATAGATCTAACCATAGGATATGATCCAATCGGCCGGTAATTCTATCATTTGATGTGTCAGTAGGCTCAACATACTGAGAAGTAAACAAGTCTCTGTGATAACACATTAATTTCATTGAGAAATGTGGACCTTGGAAGTTTAAACAGTGGCATATTCTTTAAAGTTGCCCTTCTCATTAGTGCTAGTAAGAAAACTCTAATCACACATCCTTTATTTCTTCAGTATTAAGTTGACTTATTTCAAAACCAACACATGAGACTCATCTGTTGAGGAAACTCTGACCTTGAGTCTCATCCATAAATAAAGCTAAGACACATCTGCTGTGAGAAATCACTGACCTTGTGTTCTTACGCTCCATCATTCCATAAAATAAAGTGAGAGGTCATCTGCTGAGGAAACTCTGACCTTGACGCTCTCACCCCGCCAAAAATTCATTCATCTATAGTCATGAAAGAAGGGTTATCATGATTTCATGACTATATCTATGAAATAAGTCACTTAACACTAAAGAAAAGGGGGAAAGATTACTTTTAAAAGTGTGATTGAATCCGAACAGCCATTTGATGATTGGTAGAATACTGTTAACTTCCAACCTAATAAGGACCCCACAAAATATTTCTCTGATCTGGACAGAAAACATGATAAATACATCACATGAGACAAGTTGAAAATTACCTTGTATGAGCTTAAGTGGATAAATAATACCGAAAATCTGATTTAGGGTACTGGATCCGAAAGGTGATTTGAATTGTAAGTGTCATTGATCACGTAATTGATCGGTATGATTCCTGCATAGTCTGACCACATCCATTCAAAATTATGTACATTACGGATTTCTACCTTGAATAAGTGAAAATTAAGCCAAAGTGCTTATACTTCCAAGTTTGATGAATCATTGGCCAACTTGTGCAAAAGTCAAACTTATGTTGGTGGAAAATTGATCAACCTAAAAAATCTTGGTAAATTCTTGAGTCTGGTGAAAAATTGACCGAGTCGAATGAAAACGGATTTTTGGAATGTAAAATTGACCAACAAAGTCAAACTAGGTGTTAAGTTGTTGTTAAAATCAAACTTGTTGAAATCACTAGTGCTAATGGCATAAAGAATAAAACTTTATCTTCCTGGTAGGCATCGTGCGGGCATGACTATGTTTATCTTAAATTTTTTGTAAATTTAAGCATTGTTAGCTTTATGTTCAAGATGTAAATTTTTTTTAAACTCTTAGATTTTAAAGTTGAGACCTGGCCTTAACGATTTGGTCTTATATGAACTTAACGATTTGGTAGGTCTCCTTTGAAAATTTTTCTTTTACATAAATTTTTTGTATGGCTAAACGATCTGATCAAAATGGCCTTAACGATCTGGCTTTCAGAATGGTCTTAACGATCTGGCTCCCAACTAGTCTTAACGACTTAACTGTGATGCCTTAACGATTTGGCATGCCAGATTGGCCTTAACGATCTGATAGTAATTAGTCATTTATTTCTTCATTTTGGTCTTTATAATCAGACTCATTTTAGCTTTATCGACTTGGGTCACTAGGTTGTTCTTAACGATTTGGTGATATGCCTTAACGACCTGGTCACCCAAATAGCCTTAACGATCTGATCAGTTTGTTGCTTACTTTTTTTAGTATTGGTTCTTAACGACTAGGGTCGATTCTTCTTAACGATCTGACCTTGAGAGTGGTCTTAACGATCTGGGTGTAAATACCCTTAACGATCTGACCTTCCCAATCGGTCTTAACGATCAGACCCTGTCACCTCCTACTTTATCTTGTTAACGATTTAGGTTTAATTGGTCTTAACGATCAGGGATACAAATTAACGATCAGCCTTTGCTCTCGTTTCCTCTTAACGATTTGAGATAGGTTACCGACTTGACCCCCATACTTAGTTTTCTTTCCTAACCTATATATTCAAATTAAACCCCTCCATCCTTCTCACTCGTTCACGTATCCAAAAACACACACAAACACTCCGGTTTCTCTTTCTCTCCGGCGATTTCGAACCAAGAAAAATCTGATACTCAGATAGTGAGATCGAACATTACTTCGTTCGCGTTTGGCTTGCACAATCCCTACGAAGTACTCGGTATGTGTTTGATTCTTTGATTTTGAGTTTCCGTTGATTTCTTTGTACGATTCGTCTTGACGAACCCCACTTGAACCTAAACCCGAATTGATCACAATTTTGTCTTGAAAATCTCAGATTTTACACCCTTTGAGTTCGACTTTCTTCAATCTCATCAAAGTTCAAGGTAAATCCGAGTCCTTCTCCTCAATTTTGCGTTTTTAGTTTCGGTTTGGGTCCAGGGGAGTTAATACCGCCGCTATTATTGAGAAACTAGGGTTCATCTTTTTTTTTACTGTGAAACTGTGGTGGGTTCTAGGTTAACATCAGTAGAAATTGATAGATAGTTGTATATCTTAGATAGGCGACTCCTAATTTTGATTTCAGCCGATCGATTAGGTGATCTAGATCCACTGTCAGGTAAGTTCATTAGGATGTAGTGGTAGAAATTTGAAATTTGTTATTATACTTAGATAATTTTTCTATTGAACTGTGATCCAAACAATATAACCATTGATGTTGTCAAGTTAAGATGAATGTTTAGCTTGATATATGTTAAGTTGATTTCTCATCATAGCCTATAACTCATGTGTGTTAGTTTGTAGAATTTGTCTCACTCTTGTTACCTTTAAAGATTAAGTTATGATTATATTAAGTAAATTTGATCGAATTGAGTTGTTGTTCAATACATGACTCTTTGGTCAAACTAATAGAAATTTTACTTTTAGTATGTTAACTTGATGTCCAAGTGTATTGGAAATTGCTTATAATGTGCCTGATTTATCTAAATGTATGTGATTAGGTTTAACATGTAGCAATTGAAATGCATAAGACTCAAAATTAATTGTTAGGATATACTTGTTGAATTGAATCTGACTTCACTTGATTAGTTCCAACATTTGTAAATGGAAGTTAGATATACTCTCATTAGGTCATCAAAACTTCAAATTTGCATGACTTGTTGTAGAACTTTGTAGTAAGTCAAGGTGTCATTTACTTGTTAAAAAATTACTAAAATTATGCAGTGATAATGTGATTGACATGCTATCTGTTGATTTGTCTTAATTACTTGGTTCTAATGCACATTTGCCTGAACCTAAACAGATTATTCGGTGATTATGAGTGATATCAATTCCGTGTGATCTGTACAAACTGTTAGATCATCAAAAGGTATGTTATTACTTGTTATTCAGGAACTTATGCATAATCAAGAAATGAGCTAAACAGGGGCATACTCTCACCTTATTGATTCCATTTGTCACTGATTTATCAAATTATTGATCTACTTATGCTTGATTAAACACCGATTCTTTTGGAAGCAGTAGCTCTCTGAACTCATTTATCTCTTATAGATCTTAGACATATTTAGACCTACTTCGAGGTATGTGCTTATATGAACTTTATTAATTATGCTGAGGTCTCAATTGTCTCATTTGACTGTTATATTATCAAACTCTATGTTCAAATTGCTTAAGTTTTGATCGGTCTTTAGGATGAAGTGTGTTAATTTGATATTGCATTTCTTTAATATTAACCTGCATAACCTGATTATGAGATCTACTTCAAAATTAGCAATGAACCATTGTTTGAATAGTTGTCTGACCACTGTGTTATAATGATCTGTCGTTGAAATGATCGATAGTTACTCATTGAAGCTAGTTAGTAGAATTGCTTTATTCATTATTCCTAACTTTGGCTCATGAATTGTCTCATGTCCTTGATTGATTGATTGTTGTGATGTATGGTCAAAATCTTTACCTATATTGGATTGCACTCTAATTGATGTCATAGGGTTCAGAGTTCAATACTTAGGACTTGATCTAGCCTATATGTAACCTTACATCTACTTAATTAGGTCCATGCTAGTCGATTCTTTAGTGTGTTGAGTACAGAACATGTGATTTCATTATGATGATCCAGTCTGACAAGTGCTACTTTCCATGTCAATGTGTGTTGTGGTTTGGGTGAATTTTATATAAGATAGTCACATGTTTAGGGGGAACAAACACATTATGTGGTCCACCTAAATAATTTGAGCATGATCATTTACTTGTTTTATTCTCATGTCTAAAATTCAAAATTTATAAGTTAAGTTTAATTTTTTAATTTATCTCGAATGTTAATTTCTATGCTCAAAGTGACATCTTGTTAATTACTCCTCAAGTTGCATTATATTGATCTGGTGCAAATTAGCCTCTGTCTAGGTAAAGTTTATGTTTCTTTTCTCAGTTTATTCATGTTTTATGATTGATTGAAAGTATGTATATCTGGTTCTATTATGGGTTCCCACAGATATCTGTTGCAAATGTTAATTGACTATGTGCTATGCCATTCTAGGAACCTGCTTAGTTGAACCCAAATATACCTTGATTTTAGGCCCCGTTTGTTTTTTGTAAAGGTTTTATGTCTGAATCTGAATACCACATCTGAATGTTAAGAGGTGGTTTAAATGTCTGAAATCTGAATCATTATTGCTGTTTGTTTTTTTAAAACATCTGAATATTTGTAAACGTCTATTTTACCTTAATTTATACAAAAGTGACTTAAATTTTAGTATGACTATCAGTAACCAATTTTTGTATAAATTTAAATCAACTAATATGTTAATTGTGATAAATAATTTAATCCACTAAAGACTGTATACAAATTAACAAAACCGTCCTGTTCATAGTTCTACAACCTATTTATAAACAAATGGTTTAAAATTATCATGTGCTAAAGTATAACCCACCTGTATACGAAATTAGAAAAGCGATTTCTTTTGCAGGTTAATATAGATTTCAGAATTATAACCTAACCTAAAACTCAAAACCAATACAAAGAAACCCATTACGAGTTAAGACCTATGAATAGACAATCAAAACACCGAATTCGAATTCAGAAACAAATTTGTATCTTAAATCGAAAATCAAGAAAGAATAATCGGTGTGGTCGTGATGGAGAGATTCAGGGTCAAAGGGATAATAGTCGCGGCGGTGATTCGGACCAGGGCAGAGGACGGTCGTGTTGTTAGGTTCTCCGGTGAACCAGGAAGGACCTACTCTCGAGAATCCCGACTTCAATCAGTAGCCGATCGGAGCACACATTTATTGGGTTTTTGGAGACATCGAAATTCGTAAGTGAATTTTCCTTGGATGTTCTTGCTGTAATAGACGATCTGATCATCAAATTGAACGTAGAAAGGACGAGTTTGCAGGACGGTGAGGAGATTGAGATCAAGCAATGATTAAGGATTTGTTGAAAGAAGCCATGGATGGATCGGTGGAAGTTGGATGGAGCATACCAGGGTTTTTTTTTTTTTTTAGGTTAAGAGGTGTTTAAGAGGAGGTATTATCTCTTATTCATTTAGATGGTATTAAGACATATAATCTCTTAATAACAAAGAAAAAACAAACAGTCTAACCTCTTAAAACATCTGATTCGGTCAGAGTTAAGAGGTTATTAAGAGGTTTTATAAGAAAACAAACAGGCCCTTACTTTAAACTGCTCTGTCATTATCCCGGTTTAGTGTTGACATGACATTTCATTGTAAAACCAATTGGTTGTATTATGTTGTTTCACTTGTGCAGATGCCTCCTAGACGAGCGGGGAACGAGCCATTAGGCTATGGTGTAGCCCACAATCAAATAAGCATTTTCAACAGGGAATGGAAAGATGCTGATCCCTTCGAGCAAACTTTTCAGATTCTGGAATACTCCAACTGGGGTTATTGTATGCTGTTGGATCTTCCGATATACAAATCTATAGTGGAGAGTTTCTGGATGAATGCTCAAAAGGTGGTAAATCAAGATGGGTCAGAACACTTGAGCTCCAGAATTCAGGAAACCAACGTGGTGATGACTGAAAGTATGATCAGAACGACCCTTCGCCTAGATGATGCTGATTGCCCTGATACTTACACTAAGTAGTAGTGGCATGATAGGATGAGGAACATGGGTTATACTCGTCCATTTCCAATTGATACAAATCTCATGGTTAAGAAACCTTTGTTCCCTCTCAACTGGAGAAAAATGCTAGGCTTTTTCATTCTGACCTTCTCCCCGAGGAAGACAGGATTTGATGACTACAAGGATGAGCTGGCTCATGCCCTTCATGGTTTTGTTACCGGAACTGGCTACAACATGTCAAGGTTTCTCCTCAGAAGTATGATTAGGAACCTGACTCCTGCAGGTCGTGCTGAGAAGTTCATTATGTATCCCAAGTTTCTACAAGCCATCTTGAACCACTACTACCCAAATTTGGTGAAAGCAGGAGAAAAGTTTACTCCCCGAAGGACAGATCATGATTCTTACAGAAAATATCTGTTACCTAGAAATGAAGGACCAGATGCACCTTACTTTCAAAATTTGGTGGATACTATTGGTGATCTAGGCCACGCCCAGTACTACCAAAATTCAATGAGTGCAACTGCAGCTACTGCCGCTCAAGATCAGCCAAATTTAAATGAGCCCGCAGCAGAGGCAGATCCCTTTGCACACTTGGAACTTGCGGCTGTTGGCCAAAACCAGTCACCTGATCACCAAGGCTCTGAGCACACTGATTCAGAAGAAAGTGAAAATGAGAGTGATGCTGGTGGATCTGAAGGTGACTCTGACAATAATTCAAACGGTAATTCAGATGGTGACGCCGGTATTGCTACAGTGCAATCATCACCTGAAGCATCCCAGCATGAAGCTGAAGCAAGCGGTTCTAAGTTTGAACCTTCTCAATCTGATTCTAAGGCTTCTGATGCTCGAGCCCCACCGAAAAAGAAACGGAAGACCGGAGCTGACACCGCTGGATCTTCTCGTGCCAGAACACAGGGAGACGAACAATCTCAAGAAGAACCTTATTCCACAAGCGCTGATTCAGACAAGGTCGTCTATGAAGAGAAGTATTGGATAGTCACTTCTTATCCCAGACCGGCTAGGAAGAAGATGTTCTATATGGAACACAAGAAACGTCTAGCAGAGCAAGCTAAGTTAGACGCTACTGCTCATTCCACTAGAGCTGATAATTAACAACCTGTTGATCAAGAATGTCAGAATGTTCAAGACGAGCCGATGCCAGACATTGCTGCTCAAACTGAACCTGCAATTGAAAAGATGGTGGAAGCTGTTGAGGCTGATGTTAACAAGTCAGCAGCGACTGAACCTGTGACTGTTGAAGCTGAAACAGAACCTGTCACCCTCCCCAATGAACCGGCTGTTTCACCTAAACAGGGTCAAATGGTGCAAATAATAGTAACTCCAGCCGCTGTCATTGCTACCCAACCTGAGGTAAGAACTAGCCTTGTTGCCGAAGCAGTAATTTCTGAAGCTGGACCATTAGGTGTAAATCCTTATGATGTCCATGACTATGAGGAGATGAACTCAGAAATTAAGATCCTGACAATCCAAAACTCTCACCTTGAGGCCGAATTAAGAGCTGCAAATCAGACAATTCTGGATCAAGCGGTTGAGATTTGAAAGCTCAGGGAGTTGCTCGCTAAAGTGCATAATGATAGGCAATAAAATGTTCCAAAAGATGGTAGAGAAGGAGATGGGAATACAGGTACAAGCACACAGGCAGGTGAACAACCCTCAACAACCGAACCATCTGTTCAACCGAGTTCACATGCTCCTAACAAAGAATCGTTTATCCCACGTACTGATGAAAAAGGCCCACAAGACAGTGATTCTGACGACTCTGATGATGTTGATTCTGATTCTGAAGTGGATGCATCATATAGTGACACATTCTTGAATAATGAACCATGTGAAGATGAAGAAATGCAAATGCAAATCTACAATAACTTACAGTATCAGGTGCCTCCGCCTAAAAATCCAAAGCTCACAAGGTTTACTATGGCTGCACTAGGAACTGCTGCTACTTCTTCCTCAAGAGCCCCACTGGCTATCACTGCTGGTGAAATTGGAGTTGCTCCAGACAGTCCTAGGAGTGTATCATTACAGCTCCAACTTACTCCTCCAGTCCAACCGTCACAGACAAACCCATCTAGTGCATTGGTTCTAGCAATGGAAGATGTTCAGCATATGTCTGTTGACCCAGCCTTTCTGCATGCTGGTAGAAAAACTTTCAAGGACTTCTATTCTACTGTTCTTGCTACTGATCCCAGCTGCAGAAGCATAGTGACTGTCAATGATGAAAATCCAGAAGAGCAAGCTTTGGAAGATATCTCAGTAAATCCAGATGATTTGGATGACGCTGAAGAGTTGGGTGACCGTCTTGATCTACTGGTAAACCGGTCAAACCCTCTAAACTTCATAGATTTGGAGTTTGCTGGTGATGAGTATGATGAAGACATCCTAGACAATGTCAAGGAAGAAGAGTTCGAAGAACAAGCAGAGATTGAAATGACCCACCTTGATCCCATATCTCCACTCAATGCAGTGCCATTTGTGGGAGAACAGGTAGAGATGGTGGAATATCAATTAGCTATGGCCTTACCTTCCACTGAAAGAGATTAGAATGTATCATTAGACGATGTCACTGAAGAGCAAACTTCTACTTTACCCTCCAACTCTGCTGAAGCTGCCACTGGTTCATCTGTGATGGCTACTCAAGCCGTCCAGAGAAGGCCATATCCCGAGGATATTTTTGGACCAGAGCCTGACGATAGTCCTGCAATTCCTGGAAGAAACTGATTGAACATGGCAAGCAGAATTGATCGAAACATAGGCTTTTATCCATTATCCCTTGAAGAATATGAAGACAAGATAGGGATAAGGCAAATCGCTCCGGAATGGTTAAGTTATAATCCTATGGGTCTCCCTCCTCGACCAGAATCACCGTTGGTTGGTGATAACGTACCTATAAA
This sequence comes from Deinandra increscens subsp. villosa, assembly GCA_039602395.1. Taxonomy (NCBI): domain Eukaryota; kingdom Viridiplantae; phylum Streptophyta; class Magnoliopsida; order Asterales; family Asteraceae; genus Deinandra; species Deinandra increscens. Next base: position 46,870,455 of record JBCNJP010000010.1, on the reverse strand, counting down.
CGTGGTGGATCCAGAGCTTCTAGAACAACCTACTGTTGTGCGAACTTCTGCAGAAACCGGTCCATCAGGTACCACTCGAACACTGAGTCGAAGAGACAAGGGGAAACAAAAGATGACACCGCAAGAGGAGTTTGAAGATGCAGAGAATAAGCGGAGAGCTAAAGAAGAAGAGTTTAGATTAGCTCAACATGCAAGGGAAAAGGAAATTTTGAAGGAGATTGATGATAGAGAAGCAGAAATACTTCATCAAACCCGACACCTGAATACCACCATATTGGGAAACGACTCAATGCCAATGGAGCCAAACTTAAATCTCACTGACCCCTTGATCCAGGTGATTCCCAATGAAACTGGCGATGGTGTACACCCTGATGACCACTCTGAGGCTGCAAGATACGTCAGAGCACTGGTAGAGCGTGGTTTATCCTTCCAATATCTCATGACTTTCAACACCTACCAAATTGTTGAGATGTACACTGATGAAATGGATATGGAAAATCTACTAAAGGAGAACCCTCACTGTAGTCTGAGAGACCCGAAGAAGGCATTTGTGAATCTATATGCAGACACAGATCAAGATGTGGACTACATCCAATTCAATGACGGCTTGACGGAAAAACTTCATCAAATGCATACTAGATATCGGGCACCTCCGGCCGACCCAGATTGTCAACTACCCAGCCCTCCTAGTCCTGGATCTATCCGGGCCAAAGTCAACTCCATGACCAAACGAGAGCTTCGGGACTTCTTAGCAGTCATGAATGTTGCAAGAAAAGACTATATTTTCAAGCAAATGCCCGGACTAAGAAAGATGGCCAAGCAATTCATGGATGATGACGCTGAGACCAGGAACAGAAGAATCAATATGATGGAACAGGAGAGGGTAGAAAGCCATCGAGTCAATGATGCTCCCACATTGGTAGACGAATGGAAGGAGATGCTCCCGCACACTAAAGCTATGATGCAGTTCACTGCGCGTAAGCTCAGGGAGATGCCTTCTACTTCCGAGCATCCTGATGCAATGAAAATACTGGGATGGAATTATGATCACGAGTTCAGGGCTTTCATCGTTAAAAGAAGAAACGGGTTCGTTCAATTCTTCGCAACCATCAGAGACCTCATGAAGCTCTTCTCCTGGGAACTTAAAGAATTGAGACGGTCCGACATTGTCAATCACTCAAACGCTGAGCTTGCTGTAATCGCTCAGAGTTTAGTGCATTCCACATACCTCAACAGGTATCACAAGCAGACCAGAGAGAAAGAGAAAAAGGAACATGAACGGTTTGAGAAGAGACGAGCTAAAGTCCCTTACAAGCAGATCTACTCCAACATTGGCAGGAACATAAAGACTAAGAAGATAGAGGGTAATCTGAAGAAAACCCCAATCAAGGATTGGTACTACAGTGCTCAAACGCATGAGTTAGTGATTGAACGAGAAAATGCAGAACCAATCAGACTCTTTGCTGCCATAGAGCTCAGGCTGTTACCCATCTGCTACTTGCGTTGGATCTTTTATGGTCGCCTTGAAACTGTTCCACCCAGACTGAAGCCCTATGATGGGTTCCCACAGATATCTGTTGCAAATGTTAATTGACTATGTGCTATGCCATTCTAGGAACCTGCTTAGTTGATCCCAAATATACCTTGATTTTACTTTAAACAGCTCTGTCATTATCCCGGTTTAGTGTTGACATGACATTTCATTGTAAAACCAATTGGTTGTATTATGTTGTTTCACTTGTGCAGATGCCTCCTAGACGAGCGGGGAACGAGCCATTAGGCTATGGTGTAGCCCACAATCAAATAAGCATTTTCAACAGGGAATGGAAAGATGCTGATCCCTTCGAGCAAACTTTTCAGATTCTGGAATACTCCAACTGGGGTTATTGTATGCTGTTGGATCTTCCGATATACAAATCTATAGTGGAGAGTTTCTGGATGAATGCTCAAAAGGTGGTAAATCAAGATGGGTCAGAACACTTGAGCTCCAGAATTCAGGAAACCAACGTGGTGATGACTGAAAGTATGATCAGAACGGCCCTTCGCCTAGATGATGCTGATTGCCCTGATACTTACACTAAGTAGCAGTGGCATGATAGGATGAGGAACATGGGTTATACTCGTCCATTTCCAATTGATACAAATCTCATGGTTAAGAAACCTTTGTTCCCTCTCAACTGGAGAAAAATGCTAGGCTTTTTCATTCTGACCTTCTCCCCGAGGAAGACAGGATTTGATGACTACAAGGATGAGCTGGCTCATGCCCTTCATGGTTTTGTTACCGGAACTGGCTACAACATGTCAAGGTTTCTCCTCAGAAGTATGATTAGGAACCTGACTCCTGCAGGTCGTGCTGAGAAGTTCATTATGTATCCCAAGTTTCTACAAGCCATCTTGAACCACTACTACCCAAATTTGGTGAAAGCAGGAGAAAAGTTTACTCCCCGAAGGACAGATCATGATTCTTACAGAAAATATCTGTTACCTAGAAATGAAGGACCAGATGCACCTTACTTTCAAAATTTGGTGGATACTATTGGTGATCTAGGCCACGCCCAGTACTACCAAAATTCAATGAGTGCAACTGCAGCTACTGCCTCTCAAGATCAGACAAATTTAAATGAGCCCGCAGCAGAGGCAGATCCCTTTGCACACTTGGAACTTGCGGCTGTTGGCCAAAACCAGTCACCTGATCACCAAGGCTCTGAGCACACTGATTCAGAAGAAAGTGAAAATGAGAGTGATGCTGGTGGATCTGAAGGTGACTCTGACAATAATTCAGACGGTAATTCAGATGGTGACGCTGGTATTGCTACAGTGCAATCATCACCTGAAGCATCCCAGCATGAAGCTGAAGCAAGCGGTTCTAAGTTTGAACCTTCTCAATCTGATTCTAAGGCTTCTGATGCTCGAGCCCCACCGAAAAAGAAACGGAAGACCGGAGCTGACACCGCTGGATCTTCTCGTGCCAGAACACAGGGAGACGAACAATCTCAAGAAGAACCTTATTCCACAAGCGCTGATTCAGACAAGGTCGTCTATGAAGAGAAGTATTGGATAGTCACTTCTTATCCCAAACCGGCTAGGAAGAAGATGTTCTATGTGGAACACAAGAAACGTCTAGCAGAGCAAGCTAAGTTAGACGCTACTGCTCATTCCACTAGAGCTGATAATTAACAACCTGTTGATCAAGAATGTCAGAATGTTCAAGACGAGCCGATGCCAGACATTGCTGCTCAAACTGAACCTGCAATTGAAAAGATGGTGGAAGCTGTTGAGGCTGATGTTAACAAGTCTGCAGCGACTGAACCTGTGACTGTTGAAGCTGAAACAGAACCTGTCACCCTCCCCAATGAACCGGCTGTTTCACCTAAACAGGGTCAAATGGTGCAAATGATAGTAACTCCAGCCGCTGTCATTGCTACCCAACCTGAGGTAAGAACTAGCCTTGTTGCCGAAGCAGTAATTTCTGAAGCTGGACCATTAGGTGTAAATCCTTATGATGTCCATGACTATGAGGAGATGAACTCAGAAATTAAGATCCTGACAATCCAAAACTCTCACCTTGAGGCCGAATTAAGAGCTGCAAATCAGACAATTCTGGATCAAGCGGTTGAGATTTGAAAGCTCAGGGAGTTGCTCGCTAAAGTGCATAATGATAGGCAATAAAATGTTCCAAAAGATAGTAGAGAAGGAGATGGGAATACAGGTACAAGCACACAGGCAGGTGAACAACCCTCAACAGCCGAACCATCTGTTCAACCGAGTTCACATGCTCCTAACAAAGAATCGTTTATCCCACGTACTGATGAAAAAGGCCCACAAGACAGTGATTCTGACGACTCTGATGATGTTGATTCTGATTCTGAAGTGGATGCATCATATAGTGACACATTCTTGAATAATGAACCATGTGAAGATGAAGAAATGCAAATGCAAATCTACAATAGCTTACAGTATCATGTGCCTCCGCCTAAAAATCCAAAGCTCACAAGGTTTACTATGGCTGCACTAGGAACTGCTGTTCTTCCTCAAGAGCCCCACTGGCTATCACTGCTGGTGAAATTGGAGTTGCTCCAGACAGTCCTAGGAGTGTATCATTACAGCTCCAACTTGCTCCTCCAGTCCAACCGTCACAGACAAACCCATCTAGTGCATTGGTTCCAGCAATGGAAGATGTTCAGCATATGTCTGTTGACCCAGCCTTTCTGCATGCTAGTAGAAAAACTTTCAAGGACTTCTATTCTACTGTTCTTGCTACTGATCCCAGCTGCAGAAGCATAGTGACTGTCAATGATGAAAATCCAGAAGAGCAAGCTTTGGAAGATATCTCAGTAAATCCAGATGATTTGGATGACGCTGAAGAGTTGGGTGACCGTCTTGATCTACTGGTAAACCGGTCAAACCCTCTAAACTTCATAGATTTGGAGTTTGCTGGTGATGAGTATGATGAAGACATCCTAGACAATGTGAAGGAAGAAGAGTTCGAAGAACAAGCAGAGATTGAAATGACCCACCTTGATCCCATATCTCCACTCAATGCAGTGCCATTTGTGGGAGAACAGGTAGATATGGTGGAATATCAATTAGCTCTAGCCTTACCTTCCACTGAAAGAGATTAGAATGTATCATTAGACGATGTCACTGAAGAGCAAACTTCTACTTTACCCTCCAACTCTGCTGAAGCTGCCACTGGTTCATCTGTGATGGCTACTCAAGCCGTCCAGAGAAGGCCATATCCCGAGGATATTTTTGGACCAGAGCCTGACGATAGTCCTGCAAACCCTGGAAGAAACTGATTGAACATGGCAAGTAGAATTGATCGAAACATAGGCTTTTATCCATTATCCCTTGAAGAATATGAAGACAAGATAGGGATAAGGCGAATCGCTCCGGAACGGTTGAGATATAATCCTATGGGTCTCCCTCCTCGACCAGAATCACCGTTGGTTGGTGATAACGTACCTGTAAACGTGGTGGATCCAGAGCTTCTAGAACAACATACTGTTGTGCGAACTTCTGCAGAAACCGGTCCATCAGGTACCACTCGAACACTGAGTCGAAGAGACAAGGGGAAACAAAAGATGACACCGCAAGAGGAGTTTGAAGATGCAGAGAATAAGCGGAGAGCTAAAGAAGAAGAGTTTAGATTAGCTCAACATGCAAGGGAAAAGGAAATTTTGAAGGAGATTGATGATAGAGAAGCAGAAATACTTCGTCAAACCCGACACCTAAATACCACCATATTGGGAAACGACTCAATGCCAATGGAGCCAAACTTAAATCTCACTGACCCCTTGATCCAGGTGATTCCCAATGAAACTGGCGATGGTGTACACCCTGATGACCACTCTGAGGCTGCAAGATACGTCAGAGCACTGGTAGAGCGTGGTTTATCCTTCCAATATCTCATGACTTTCAACACCTACCAAATTGTTGAGATGTACACTGATGAAATGGATATGGAAAATCTACTAAAGGAGAACCCTCACTGTAGCCTGAGAGACCCAAAGAAGGCATTTGTGAATCTATATGCTGACACAGATCAAGATGTGGACTACATCCAATTCAATGACGGCTTGACGGAAAAACTTCATCAAATGCATACTAGATATCGGGCACCTCCGGCCGACCCAGATTGTCAACTACCCAGCCCTCCTAGTCCTGGATCTATCCGGGCCAAAGTCAACTCCATGACCAAACGAGAGCTTCGGGACTTCTTAGCAGTCATGAATGTTGCAAGAAAAGACTATATTTTCAAGCAAATGCCCGGACTAAGAAAGATGGCCAAGCAATTCATGGATGATGACGCTGAGACCAGGAACAGAAGAATCAATATGATGGAATAGGAGAGGGTAGAAAGCCATCGAGTCAATGATGCTCCCACATTGGTAGACGAATGGAAGGAGATGCTCCCGCACACTAAAGCTATGATGCAGTTCACTGCGCGTAAGCTCAGGGAGATGCCTTCTACTTCCGAGCATCCTGATGCAATGAAAATACTGGGATGGAAGTATGATCACGAGTTCAGGGCTTTCATCGTTAAAAGAAGAAACGGGTTCGTTCAATTCTTCGCAACCATCAGAGACCTCATGAAGCTCTTCTCCTGGGAACTTAAAGAATTGAGACGGTCCGACATTGTCAATCACTCAAACGCTGAGCTTGCTGTAATCGCTCAGAGTTTAGTGCATTCCACATACCTCAACAGGTATCACAAGCAGACCAGAGAGAAAGAGAAAAAGGAACATGAACGGTTTGAGAAGAGACGAGCTAAAGTCCCTTACAAGCAGATCTACTCCAATATTGGCAGGAACATAAAGACTAAGAAGATAGAGGGTAATCTGAAGAAAAACCCAATCAAGGATTGGTACTACAGTGCTCAAACGCATGAGTTAGTGATTGAACGAGAAAATGCAGAACCAATCAGACTCTATGCTGCCATAGAGCTCAGGCTGTTACCCATCTGCTACTTGCGTTGGATCTTTTATGGTCGCCTTGAAACTATTCCACCCAGACTGAAGCCCTATGAGGTAGTTGATGCAAATTACTTCCTACTGTTCCTTAAATGGTGGAGCTGGGAATGTATTAACGCTGGAAGGATGAAAACTGAAAATCTGAAGAACTTGGAGATGTGGGAAATAGACAGTCGCGGGGTATGTCATTTGTGTAGGGGACCGGACAGGAAGCTTGAAAATGTGGCACTACTCAGATCTGAAGAAATTTGCAAGAAAAGATCTTTGGATGCTGTGGCAAACCCAGATCTACTGCTATGACCGCAAATATAACAGGTTGGCGAGAAGATACTGGCGTTTCCCGTTGAAGCTTCTTGGACAGTTAAGATGATGATGATGGAGGTCGTTCGCATTACCACCAAAGGGGGAATTGTTGGAACCTGGAGGTTGGTGATAACGCGAACACACGAACACAAGGACAAGATCAAAGGTAAAGCTAGAGAACCAAAATGTATTTTGCTATTTATGTATTTTAAAATTTCGGTTTGTAATAATTTAGTTAATGTTGAACTTTGAATATTTACTTTGAATGTTTGTTTATTATCTTATGTTGGTTCAGCCTGATTTACATTTGTGTTGATCTTGTGATTGTATGTTTGTTTGGTTGTTCAACACTTAGAATATTTTCATGCTTGAGTTGTACTTAGCGATCAGGCCCAACTACTCTTAACGATCTGACCCTAGTTGTGCTTAACGATCTGCCTGAAAAAGGTCTTAACGACTTGAGTACATTGGCCTTAATGACTTGCATGAGAAATATGTTGAATGATCTGTCATTGTTTATCTTAACGACCTGCCTCCTCAATGACAAAGTAACGATCTGCCTCTCTAACGATGTGCCTCACATGTCTTAATGACTTGACCTGGTCGTCTAGCCTTAACGACCTGAGGAACTGTTTTATCGATCTGGTGAAACCTTAACGACCTGGCTAGTCTGAAGGACCCTTAACGATCAGATACTTTGTTCTTAACGATATGGCTATGTGGCTAACAATCTGGCTATGTGGCTAACGATCTGACCTGTGTATCTTAACGATCAGCTTCTTGAGGTTAACGATCTGACAATAAGTGTTACACGAATTTAACGATTCCTTGATGTGATGTGTGATTCTCCTTGTATTATGTGCATAGACACTTGTGCTCCTCATAGGGTATATATAGGAATTCTTAGGAAACCCTAAACAAGCCTTGAGAGAACCTCCTGAGGAGCACTATGTGTTTGTGTGTGTGTGTTCTTGGTGTTTTTGAGTTTCATAGATTTCTTCAACAATGGCAAGGCAATGTTGCTGATCAAACCAAGGATGATCATCACACGTGATTTCCGCACTCGTGTGATGAATCAAATGATGATCCTTGGCTAGAAATCGGTCCTGACACTCTGACTATACACGTTAAATTGTCTGGATTAGTCCAAGTGGGAGTTTGTTGGATATTAAATGTCCAGATCCGATAAATTAACATGAATGACCCGGTCATTGACTCGTAAGAGTTACATAGGGGTCAACGTGTCAAGAAATCTGATTAATTTAGTAATCGGTAATCGAACGAAACTTAATCACTAAGTATAGTAATTTAGGTGGATAATTATTTATTTGCTAAAATTGTTTAGTAATTAAATAAAAATTAATTAATTAATTAAACGTATTTATTTAAATTATGAATTTAAATAAATCAGATAATTAATTAGTTAGTGGATAATTAAGAGGTTTAAATAAGATGTTTATTTAAAAGAGGATAATTGAGATTAAAACGAATTTGAGGTTTATCCAAATCGTTTTAGATCAGTTATAAATAGATAATTGATTTGAGAGTTTAGGATTAATCCAGTTGCAAACCAAAACACCTTAAACTCTCCCTCCATTTCTTGCGAATTTCGCCCCCTTTGGGAATTCCAAACCGCCGGCCACTACTGTAGCCCCGCTGGTCACCAACGCTAGCCACCCTCGCCTAGCCGCCGCTCAACTACCGAGACTTTCGCCGACTTCTGCCGCCGCCATCCTGCTACCGATCTCATCTCATTCGTGACATGGTCGTGAAACTGTTACCGGATTCCATTGCCGCCTTGCCTCCGGCGATCGGAGCACCGCCACCGGTGGTGACCGTTGAGCACAGGGTTTTTAACCCCGATTCCGGTTTTTGTTTCGGGACGATTCCACCTATGCTGGAATTTATGGATCAAGATCCACCGGTCACCATGTTTCTTGGTGACGAAGTAATTGCGGCTACATCTCCGGGCCAGACTGTAGGTGACTTGACATAGAAGTTTGAGTCAACGTTTTCGTTCACCCCTAGCGTCGACACGTTGAATCCCAGTGTCTCGAACGGTTGTTCAGATCCGGCTAAGGTATATCTAAAATATATTTATTTAAATATTTATTTTTGTCAATGTATTTAATTTCAGGTTTGTGTGTAACTGGTGATTTGATCCTGTACCGGTTTTACGGTTTTTGCGTCTTATACAATTAATTATTTCTGATGTGTTAATCTGTTAAAATATATTTATCTGGTTAAATATAAATATATAGAAAATTCCACTACATTCGAGAAGTAATGGAGCGAGGAGATATTCGCATAAGCAAAGTAGACACATATCAAAACTTAGCTGATCCGTTCACTAGGTCCATTGCTCAAGCTGCTCATGACTATCATAGAGAAGCTATATGACCTAAATCGGTTAATACATTTTGATTAAGTATTTGGATGTATGAACATTAAACAGTTATCTATTTATTATTCTTATTCCATTAGAGAATGCAATTAAAGAATTATATAACTGTGTTCGTTTTTAGTAAGTTTAAGTATCTAAGAAGTTGTTCTAAATTGTCCGTAGTCGATTAAATATGGTCGGAACGATGTTTAAATTACTACTGCTTTAACTTTTGAATCTCAAAGGTGTTGACATTCAAAACTTAAAGACCTTATTAAAGAATAACGCTGGACGTAACTCACATCAAATGAAACTCCATGGATAAAAGATTTCTTTGATTATAGCTATACTCAATTGTATCCTCTGACCTGAGATGAATACTAGAACTCTCGTTTACCGAGATGTATTTTTAGATTTTAGTCACCGCTATCGCTTTAATGCCAGTCATAAAGGCTACTTTTGGTAATAGATCTGAAGTTCAGTGGGAGTTGTATACAGGCAATACGAGATTCTATACTATTGTGTAATTCATTACACAATAGCTAGACATCATGGTGCCCTCGTTGATTTAAGTGACGAGTGTGAGGCCTGACCCAAACTTACTGTGTGTTTGATTGGATCACTGAGTCTAGAACGAGAAAATGATTGAACATAGTATGAGAGCCTTGTCTCATAGTTCATCAGATGTCTTGTACAGAAAGGATCAACTGGCTTTACGCATACCTTAAGTCTTATGTATTCTGATCGGTCTACTGATATACCTTGGCTGACGACTTAAAACGTCATGACTGGTTGGACAGTCAAGCATAGCTAGAGTGCCTCTGACTGTACACGTTAGTTTGTCTGGATCAGTCCAAGTGGGAGTTTGTTGGATATTAAATGTCCAAATCCGATAAATCAACATGACCGACCTGGTCATTGACTCGTAAGAGTTACACAGGGGTCAACGTATCAAGAAATCCGATTAATTTAGTAATCGGTAATCGAGCGAACCTAATCACTAAGTATAGTAATTTAGGTGGATAATTATTTATTTACTAAAATTGTTTAGTAATTAAATAAAAGGTTAATTAATAAATTAAACGTATTTATTTAAATTATGAATTTAAATAAGTCAGATAATTAATTAGTTACAGGATAATTAAGAGGTTTAAATAAAATGTTTATTTAAAAGAGGATAATTGAGATTAAAACGAACTTAAGGTTTATCCAAATCGTTTTAGATTAGTTATAAATACATAATTGATTTGAGGGTTTAGGATTAATACAGTTGCAAACCAAAACACCCTAAACTCTCCCTCCTTCTCTTGCGATTTTCGCCCCCCTTTGGGAATTCCGACCGCGGGCCACTACTGTAGCCCCGCCGGTCAACGAGGCTAGCCATCGTCGCCTAGCGACCGCTATACCACCGATCGCACCTCCACTGCCATGGCATCGCCGCACCGAGCATCCTCCGCCATGCCGTCCGCCGCCGCCACTGCCTCCGTCGAGACCACCGCCGCCGCTGTTGGTTCTCATGTCGGTGCGCCGCCGCCGTTCGTGGCCTAGTCCACTTTATCCGGTGAAACTGTCACCGGATTCAATTGCCGCCTTGCCTCCGGCGACCAGAGCACCACCACCGTGTTACCGCCGGTGGTGACTGTTGAGCACGGGGTTTCTAACCCCGGTTCCATTATATGTTTCGGGACGGTTCCGCCTATGCTGGAATTTATGGATAAAGATCCACCGGTCACCCTGTTTCTTGGTGACGAAGTAATTGCTGCTACATCTCCGTGCAAGACTGTAGCTGACTTGACAGAGAAGTTCGAGTCAACGTTTTCGTTCACCCCTAGCATCGACACGTTGAATCCAGTGTCTCGAACGGTTGTTCAGATCCGACTAAGGTATATCTAAAATATATTTATTTAGATATTTATTTTTGTCAATGTATTTAATTTCGTGTTTGCGTGTAATTGGTGATTTGATCCTGTAACGGTTTTATGGTTTTCGCGTATTATTCAATTAATTGTTTCTGATGCGTTAATTTGTTAATATATATTTATCTGGTTAAATATAAATATATATTTGTTTAGTAAAAAAAAGTTGTTACTAAACGGGAACCCGAACACCACTGTAAAACCCAACATACACATCATAAACTCTTGTAACCATTTTTTACAAAGAGATATACAGAAAATCTTTATAAGAATTGTGTCTTCCTATTGATTTTACCTTCCGTAACATTATTTTTTAATTGTTTAAAATAAATAGTGCCATCTCTGATTAGAGCTCCACTTCGGGACCTAACAATTGGTATCACGGCAGATTGAATAAACTCATATTCAAGATCTTGCTCTCAAGTTTTCTTACTTTTGTTTTTTTCATTTATCCTTTAAAAGTCTTTTACATTTTTAAATGTCTGTAAGCAATTGGAACAATGCCAAATCCTTGGGGTCTTTAGATAAACCCCTCAGGCTTGCAAGGGAGGAATATCCTCAATGGAAAATAAGAATTCTTAACTTCCTAAAAGAAGTTGATAACTCTTTGCTAGACTACATAACCAATGGACCACATTGCCCCACTATTGAAATCCGTAAAATTGCAAAGACTGAAACATCACCAGGTGTTCCTGCTCGAACCATGCCAAAATCTAGAAAATGATGGAGTAGTGATGATAAAGCAAAAGAAGCAAATGAGGATAGAGCCAAAACTGTGTTAATCATGGCCCAATCATGGCCCTTCCTCATGAAATATTTTGCCAAGTAGATTGCACACATCTGCAAAAGGCATATGAGATGCTCTTGAAAAACTATTTGATGGGGGTGAACAAATAAAAAGAAACAAAAGGACCAAAGCCTTAAATGAATACGAGCCATTCAAATCCCAACCAAATGAAACTCTTGAAAATATTTACAACAGGTTTGTCACCATAATAAACAATCTCAGAAAATTCAGTGTTCAAAAACCAATGAAGAAACCAACATCAAATTCAATAAAAGCCTTCCCCAAGAGTGGAGAGGACTAACCATGACCCTTCAATCCACATGACTTGGATGAGAAAAGCTTAAATGATATGTTTTGTATTCTAGACTCACAGGAGTGTGAAATATTAGCCATCTCCAAATAAAAAGTTGATCCATTGGCTCTTTACTCTGAAAAGAGAAAAGGAATTACAAAACAAGAGCCAACTCATTCCAAACAAATAAAAGAATGCACTGTCTCCAAACCTCTCAACAATGAACATTAATATCAGCATGTGGAAATCTTTTAATTCCAGAATCGGCATTCTAAGCAGATTCATTTGGATGCCAGAAGATTTCTACCATTCTGTCATCAATAGAAACAAATGCCTTTTGATCTTGATTTGTTGAATTTATAACCAAATGAGCATGATGACCAATCTTTAATTTATTATCAGTTGACTTTAAGCATTCACGGGAAAAATGTCCATATAGTGAACACTTGAAACATTTGACCTTTGATTTGTCTAACCCGATTTTTCCATCTTGACTCAACCTCTTTTTCCCGATTATGTTAAAGAATTTATTCGTTCTTCTAACCAGCACTGCATACTGCCAATTCAGATCCATTTCTTCCAGATGATCATAATCAATCTGATCATAATCCTCCTTTGTTAATTCTGCATTACTTACTGAACTAGTAATAACTCCAAAATATGAAGATACAAATGAAGACATCAATGCCATATAATCATCAGTGGTTTTAACAGATAAGGCATTTTGTGTTGATGAACTAGGAATCGAAATAGTACAACCAGAAGAATAACTAGAATTTTCAGATTTACCAGCAAGAAATGCTGTAGGAGATGAGGGACTTAAAACATATAACTTTACAACATTAATGGTCGAATCATTTTCACCACGATACACAGCAGGATTCTGGATTTATGCAGGAAGTGACTTATTTACCATCAACTCCATATCCCTTGCTTGTATTCTTTGAATCAAATCATTGAAAATCAAACCCGGATAATCTGTATCATGGGTAATCATCATAAAATAGTTTTCCCATTTCTCGGGTAGTGCCTCCAAAATCTTTTCTTTCAAATCTGCATCTTCTTTTGTAAGACTCACTAAACTCATTTCACTTATCAAATGCGCAAATCTTGCAATCAGATTTGAAATTGATTCATTATGATAATGTTTGAAACTATCAAATTCCTTTTTCAAGACCTTTTGTCGACTTTTCTTGTATTGGTCATTCCTCTCACATCGTTTCTGGAAAGCATCCCATAAGCTTTTTGGTGTATAGTTAGCAAAAAATTGATGTAGCAATTCCTTAGGTAATGCCATGGTCAAATACCATATGCCTTCTTCTCAGCTTGATACAATTTCTTTTGTTCAGAAGTGAATTTTCTTTGAAGAATCGGCTCTCCAGATGCATCCTTAGGATATATGTATTGTTTAGTAAATGCCAACCACATATCAACATCATTCGTATCAACATACGCTTCAAACCGTTTTACCCAACTATGATAATCTTCTAATTTAAACAATTTGGGAACTTTCTGACTTGTTCCAATTTCATTATCATAATTCATTATTGTTTGATTTGTAGCTTGCATCGAATTTTGTATCAGCAAACGCTTGAAAATCCCGACATATTGAACTATTCTGATTACTGTTCACCCGAACCAAAACGAACTCAAAACTGATTAACCGAACTAAGCCGAACCTAGTCCGAACTAAAATAAACTAAACCAAACTCAAACTAACTTTTTCGAACCGTGAGTTCGTGTATCCGAACTGAAAACAACCAAACTTAGAAAGATATCCAAAAAGGAAGCGAACCAGTCTATCCGAACTGAGACTTCGCAAGACTGAACACATGCAAAGTCAAACGAACTCGCACTTCGTTTGATAGAAAATGACCGAACCTAAGTGAACTAACTTGTATTAAGATAACTCAGAGAATACACAGGAGGTAAATATATACTGACTTGTATCGAAATCAATGTTAAACGAGTTTAGATGAAGAACACAAAGAGGTAAATATATACTGACTTGTATTAAGACCACTCAGAGAATACACAGGAAAACACACAGTTCATCTGGACTAGAAGCTATCAAACCTATACAAGTTGATATAGTTATAGACGTAATAAGCTATGCGAACTGGGCATCACACGAACTTCCAGTTCGGGTCAGTTCGTGTAGACCCGAACTGTCAGTTCGGTTCAGTTCGTTTACAGACAATCTTATAGCTTGACTTGTACTTGAAACTTCACCCAACATGTTCTAATACTTCACACGACGAACATATTATGTACCAACAAAAATAAAAGACAAGGCTAGCTCATTACAAGGAACGCTAAGCATTCCTTCTAAGCAAATGAAAAAGAATGTTGATACATGGTTCTTGATCGTCATGTGAAGTATCGAATACAAGAAAAAGTTGTGCTAAATAGGTTCTGGCCAAACTCTAGTCGAACTCCAGGTTCGGACCCAGCGAACCTTGGGCCGAACCTGAGGTTCGGACGAGCGGGTTTAGCTTAGTATAAATGTGTTGTCTTGTGTAGAATTAACTAGCTTCGGAGTCATATCTTCTATGTGTACTTTGTGGTCATCTCTGTGGTTAATACAAGTCATTTGTATTTACTCTTTGTGTTTCATCTCGTATTACATTGATTTCATTACGACTAAGTAGAAGATCTCCACGCTCAAGCATTTTCAAGTGGTATCAGAGCATTTGGTTTGCTATACTAGTCGGAAATCATTGTTTTTCAGAGTTTTGATTCAAAATTCTCGTGTTTGCGAAAATGTCATTCATTTTTTGAGTTCATTTGATATTCTCGAGTGTGCTTTAAGTCAAAAATTCATTCCTAATTCGTTTCTATTGAGTTTACTTGAATTCCTGTCGAAAATTCCACTCAAAAACACTGAAAATCGAGAAAATGGTGTCGAGTGAAGTTTGTCTCGTCTGAGGTTCGAACAAGTTCGGCGTAACCACTCCGAACTCGAGGTTCGGACAACGTTCGGCGAGATTCTCGTTCGGTGAGGGTTCAGTGAGAGATCATTCCACGTTCGGAAAAAGTTCGGTCCAGTTTCTGTTTGTTCTTCCGAATGTTAGGTTCGGAGGAAGTTCGGTGTTTCTACGTTCAGACGAAGTTCAGAGGAAGCTCGGAGGAGGTTCAGAGGAGGTTCGGTGAACAGTGTTAAGATTTTGAGTGGTGTACGAAAACTGATGTAACTTGAGAACCGTAAAGAGTTACGGGAACTAATACCAGTCAAAACGTTCGTCTCAGAAAGATCTATACTTTTACTAGCCTAACGGCCAGTACCCTCCATTTTGGTACCCAAAAATCCACTTCTAAGACCTTCGTTTTTGAGTTTAAAGTTTTGGTATACAAGTTTGCGGAAAAGATGTCCGATTTTCAAGCATTTGCGGCTATTCAAAATTCGGTTCAGACTACGATGCAAACAATGATGAACTATGATATTGAAATCGGAACAAGTCAGAAAGTTCCTAAATTGCTCAAATTAGATGATTATCATAGTTGGGTTACATGATTTGAAGCATATGTCTCGGAAAATGATATTGATATGTGGTTATCATATTCTGATCAATATGTTTATCCTAAGGGAGAAGATGGGGAACCAATTCTTCAATGGAAGCTTTCGGTGAACAAAAGAAAGCGTATCAAGCTGAGAAGAAAGCCTATGGTACTTTAACGATGGCATTACCGACAAAATTATTACATCAATTCTCAAGCAACTACACGGCAAAGAGTTTGTGGGATACTTTAGAAAAGAGATGTGAAGGTAATGACCAATACAAGAAAAGTCGACAAAAGGTGCTGAAGAAGGAATTTGATAGTTTCAAACATTATCAAAATGAATCGCTCCAAATCTGATTGCAAGGTTTTCTCATTTAATGAGTGAAATGAAATTGGTGAATCTTACAAAGGATGAAGCTGATAAGAAAGAGAAGATCATGGAAGCTCTACTAGAGAAATGGGAGAATTATGTGATGATGGTCTCTCATGATAAAGATTATTCAAAATTGTCATTTAATGATCTAATTCAGAGAATTCAAGCTAGGGATATGGAGTTAATGGTGAACAAGTCACTTCCTGAGCAAGTTCAAAATCCTGCGGTGTATTATGGTAACAATGATTCAACTTTGAATGCTAGAAAATCTAATATTCTTAGTTTTGCACCTCCTACAGCATTTATTGCAGGTAAATATGAAATTCCAAGTTATTCTTCTGCTGGTTGTACTGTTTCGATTCCTAGTTCTTCAACTCATAGTGCATTGTATGTTCAAACTATCGATGATTATAATGCTTTGATGTCTGCATTAGTATCTTCATATTTTGGTGTTATCACTGGTGCTGTGAATAATGCTGAATTGGCAAATGAAGATTATGATCAAATTGATTATGATCATTTGGAGGAAATGGATCTAAATTGGCAGTATGCAATGTTGGTTCGAAGAACGAAGAAATTTTTCAACCGAACAGGAAAGAAGAGATTGAATCATGATGGTAAGATTGGTTTGGATAAGTCAAAGGTGAAATGTTATAAGTGCTCCAATTATGGTCATTTTGCATGAGAATGTCCAAGTTCTGTTGAGAGTAAATTAAAAACTTGTCAACATGCACATTTAGTATTTCATCCATCAAACGAAGCAGATAAAGTTGAGAAGAAATTAGTTTCTTTTGCGAATAATGTGACAGAAACATTTTGGCATCCAGATGAATTTACCTGGAATGCAGATTCGGCGGCTATAAAGAATCATGTTCCAATCTCAATTGCTTTGACTGCTCGTCATGCTGATGATGTCAGTTTTCTGACTGATTCTGATTCGTATTTGAGTGCATCTTTGGCTCAAGATGATTTGCTTAAAGTTTCTGATAGTTCAAAACTTGATACATTTGAATGTCTTAAATGTAAAAAGTTACTTCAGGAGGTTACGGGTTTTGAATAAAGTTGTCAAATGTCAACTGAAGAGATTGTGGTGCTCAAGAAAGAGTTAGAAGATTTTCAAAAGAAGTATTATGAGTTGGTTCATGTTCATGAATATATTTTGAAGGAAAAGGCTCAATTGGCTGAAGAATGTGAAAAAGCTAAAGCTGAAGCTTTAGACACAGCTCAAGATTTTGAAAATTTGTTTGAGAAGAGTTATCCAGTTCAGCAAAAGTATGAGGAAGCTACTGCTCTTATTGCTATAACTGTTGTTGCTTCAAGATGAGAATGTTCTCTATCGTGATAAAAATGAGGTTTTGACTAAGGATGTTGAGATTTATAAGAAAAAGAGAGAAAATGTTCTTGAAGAATTATATGCAGAACGTGAGATTCGAAAGTTACAAACTTATGAATATGATGATCTCAATGAAAAGTTCATCAAGTCACAGAAAGAGGTGTTTGAGGCTCAACAAAAGATTCATGATTTGAAATTGGAAATTTTAGAGCTAAAAAAACAAGTGAAGAATTGCAATTTGTCTCCAACATTGCTAAACTTTTTATACAAACAGGATCAGAGTTCAGAAAGTTCTAAGAAGGAGGATGTTCACTCGGTTCCTCAACCAGTTGATTTGATTGAAGTTACTTCTGCTCAAATTGATCCAAAAGCTGAATTAAATGATTATTCAAACTTTGCTACTCCACCCAAGAAGAACAAGCCCAAATCTAAGAAGAAGGAGAAGCCTTTGGGTGACGCTCCAAAATTTGTTTCAAAGTCCGTGTTTCTGGAATACGAACAAGTTTTTGATAAGGTTGCTTCGAGTTCTTCATCTGCAACCAAAAAAGAAAAATTTTTGATTGAGAAGAATAAGCTGAAAGATATCAAAGCCAAATTTACTAGCGAAGCTAAGGTAAGAGAAGCTTCGGGTTCTTCTTCAAGTTCTTCCATGACTCAAGGCTTTAAACATAAAGGTTTAGGATATGAAGTGAAGGAAGACCTGGTTCAAGCTCAGAAACCGGTGATAGCTGCAAAGGTTCTTAAAGCAAAAGTTGCAAAGAAATTATCATCTCCGAAGGAATTTTCTTATTATTCTGGAGGATCGTCATCTTCAAGGAGTCCATCTCCTAGGTATGATTCTTCTGATGGTTTCTTTGATAACTTTGATTCTGAACATTCATCTGGTTTTTCAAAGTCAAAACAGTTTTCAAGCATTTTTAGAGAACGACTTTGTTATGTATGTCGTCAACCGGGACATCTAGCTGCTGATTGTCCGACAACTGCATATATCCATAAAACTGCAAAATATGTGGATAACAAAGGTCAAATTTTTGATGAACCCTGGTCTTCAAATATTAAATCAACCCGTAAATTGTCTTGGTCTAAACCGAGTACGTCGGTTGACTCTGATTCAGGTTCTGATAAAAATTTGAAAAATTTACAAATTTGGAAACCAAAAGTTGTTTCCAAGGTCAACAATGACTATGTGGAAGACACCGGGCGACCCGACGCTGTTGAATCGGGTCGATCCCAAAGCGACTAATTTTTTATTTTGTGTCTAGTAGGTGTTTCAGGAAAACCTTTCGGTGATTGAAAAAAATTACTCATTGTGAAATATCTGTTCTATTTAAATTGAATCTCCAAATCAAATTTTAGTTTTCAAACGGTTACACTGCAAGTATTCGTGTTGGTTGATCCATTTTTCATTTGTTTTTCATTCCATCTCATTCTTAGGGGGAGTTTGTTTTTGCAAAAATCCAAAAATAGTGTGTTGTTTTTAAAATCGTAAAAATGAAAATCTATACATAGAGTTGTCATTTTTAGGGGGAGAATTTTGGAAAAGACAAAAACATTGAACAATGCAAAAAGATAAAAAATTGAAAAATGAGAAATTGTATCCGACATGATTGGGAAATGATGGTACATTGGCTGACATTGTTTGACTCATGGATAAAGTAAGTGAAAAAGCCATAAGACCATTTGATCGATGTGTAAGGTAGGCTTGGCAAATCAGAAATACAAATGTGATATACACTAAATCTGTTGCTTGACCAAGTGGACAACATCTTGATGCGTATCTCATAATATATCAAGAAAAAGATATGTGAAAATAAGATGAGAAGTCACTGTGTATACATGTGTTCTTTTTGCAAAGATTTAAACTTGTTTGATTTTCTTTATTTTGTCAAACGATCGGACTTTCTCTGCGTATCGAAAGATCGACCTGATCGTTGTTCGTTTGACGTTCTGCTTTATTTTCTTTGGTGTTTTGTATAACTCATGGGACTTTCTCTGCATGTACGGGAGTACCGACCTGATTTTTGTTGAGTTATACAACTTCAACTTGTTTTATTTTCTTATTTTGTTAAATCCGAGGCCTTATCTGCGTATCAAAAGATCGACCTTAAGGTAGACGATTTAACGTTCTTATTTCTTTTTGTATGGAACACAATTGACTCTATCATGAATACAATCATTATGTGATTAAAATCACAAATGAAATCACAAAATGTGATAAGAAAAAACATATCTGAGTATGTCTGATAGTGTGGGGTACACTGGTCAATACAAATCTAATCAATACTTTATCATATCCAGATGTTTTGAGTATGATTGTGCCAGAGTTTAAAGGTGGACAAACTATATCTGCAATCGACATGGCTTATGTGTTTCAATAATTGAAATTGAAGTGTAGTTCAGCATGTTATGTCCAATATGATCCCAAGTTGTGATCTTTCTCACAAAAGACAAAAATAGTGTCCGATTCTGTTATGCATTTACATTTCTTATTAGAAAATACCAAAAATATTTTAGGTGTGTTTTGATATAAAGTTTTTAAAAGCCAAAAAGATTTTGTTTCTAATTTGTTTTCGATTGATCAACATGGAATACGAAATCAATTTCAAAATCAAAATGTCTTGGAGTCTCGAAGAGACGTTTTGCGCCAAGATTATTTATGTTGGCAGGTATCTAAGTGGAAAGAGAACATCACTACTTCAATTCTTCTGAAGATTGTTGATAAAGAGATTACACACGATGCAATATCAAGTATTCAAGATTGAACTCACCGTCAAGATCGAGGAAGAGTTTGATTGAAGATACAAGATACAAGTTTGAATAGAGGAGATGATACTACACATGCCGAGGGGGAGTTTGTTGATACATGGTTCTTGATCGTCATGTGAAGTATCGAATACAAGACAAGTTGTACTAAATAGGTTCTGGCGGAACTCTGGTCGAACTCCAGGTTCGGACCCAGCGGACCTTGGGCCGAACCTGAGGTTCGGACCAACGGGTTTAGCTTAGTATAAATATGTTGTCTTGTGTAGAATTAACTAGCTTCGGAGCCATATCTTCTCTGTGTACTTTGTGGTCATCTCTATGGTTAATACAAGTCATTTGTATTTACTCTTTGTGTTTCATCTCGTATTACATTGATTTCATTACGACTAAGTAGAGGATCTACACGCTCAAGCATTTTCAAAGAAGAAGGAATCTAGTGGATATGCACACAAGTCTCTCCTAAAACCCTTCAAGGAAGGACCAAAAAATGAGTGGGTCCTAAAAAAACCTAACCTTTAGTATCTTAAAAATTTTTATTATAACAAAAAAGGGGAGTTCATTAATGGTGACTATTTTTTAAAACTTCTATTTCCATTCCTCTCAACCGAACCTATCTATGGGCCCTAAAGAGGTAAATCAAATCTTATCCTATTTTACTTCATTTACTCCCCCATGTCACAACTGTCAACCATCCAGGGGTTTTAATGCACATCAATCACATCATAATCTCTCAACGTAAGGAAGATAAACTGATACCTATCAAATCACCACCTAAAGTAGGCTAATCTAAAAGAGATATTAATCCCAAAATAGGCTATGATGGTGCACTAAAAGAAAAAGAGTAAATACTCTCTCTAGAGCTTCCAACCACCCGAATCACATCAAACGTCAGGCGCCTAATAAAACTGATGATGTAATTACACAGGCCTCTGTGTATTCTCAATATCTTAAAGGAAACTGGCGTCATTAATCAAAATGGGAAAATTAAAAAAAAACTTAATTTTAACCTTTTGCATCTCATCTCTCTCCGCTATAAATATTCTAATCATCTTCTCCATGGAAACCTCAATTCTCACTCTCCGTTTGCCTAAGCTTTCTCCACTCAAATCAAAACCTTTACTCAAAAATGGCCATTTCAGAAACCATTAGTAGGTTCGTTGAAACTCAAAACATGCCACTATTCGCTTCCACCGAGCCCGAATACTGGCAATACAAAGAAATGTTGAGGTTTATACTCACTTGTGAGTTGAGCTACGCTCTAAAATTATCTATTCCTCTCTGTCACCAACTTTTACAAGAATTTTAGAGCAACACCAAGCCTCTTGGAAGACAGAAGGGCAGTTCATTCATCACCTTTGTACTCGACAGAAGAATCCTCATCTTTGAGGATTTAATCCGAAAGGCACTCCATCTTAACGACAAAACCAACATACTGACCTTCAAAAGGAAGAATGCCGTTGAGACCTTCACAAAAATGGGGTACAGTGAAGTCCTTGCTGAGGAATCTTTTTAACAGAAAGTACTTACCCCACAAATGGCAATACTTTCTAACCCAATTGCAGCTCTATTTCTCCCCACACACTCTCACCACACAGTGGACAGCAGGGATATGCAAGACATCATTCATGCTCTTGTCTCAGGAGTAAGAATGAACTAATCCCACTACTTGCTGAGACACATATAGGCCAACTGCAGAAAAACCAAGAACCACAAAATCATTCTCTACCCAAGGTTCATTATGAGGCTGATCCACCAGGCCTTTGAATGGGAAGGCATGCCCCGACAGCTCCACATCCCCAACATGCCCACACAAAGAGGAAGACCTGAAAAGGGCTCCCGATCTCAGGTGTGGCTAGCAAAGGAAGGTGTCATCCCTCATAGGACTTCCCTCAACTCTCCACCTTCATCTACCTCATCAGTTTATAGCTAGAACACTTTCCTTTAAAGCAAACAGTGAAGTAAAACACTACTCATGCACCAAAATTTGCACTTATATGAACCTCTCTGTAACAAAATGTAACTGATCCTTTGATATAATCTACCATTAGTCAACGGTTTCTTTACTACTTCATTGTCTCTATGATATTCACAGTCAGCATTACTTAGTTAAATTTTGGCACTTATACATAACTCTGTGAAATTCATAGTCAGCATTACACTAACTCTTTTTCACATAATTCATTTACAGAAAATCCTCAAGTAATTCATTAAAAATACAAAATAAATTATATATTGATCATGTAACAAAGCCTTTTATTGTTAAATCTTCGATAAAACCAAGAAACCCTAGCAAAGAGATCTGTTAAAACCTCATCAGCATCACTCTTCATTAGCATCTTCAAAAACACCTCTGCTATACTTGTATTCAAAATTCTCTCCCAACTAGAAAAATGGCATCTTCATCCGCTCAACGTATGAACACTCGATCAAAGTCAATAACGACACCTGAGCTGAACTCTAACCCTAAGTCACGTTCAGAATCATCATTCATTGAAATTCTTCAATCTAAAGTATAAAATCTCGTATCAAACTATCAATAAGTAATTCAAGATTGCTGCGAATATTCAATTGAGGCCCAAATCATCATTGAAGTCCTGAAAAACAGCAAAATTGTGGTCACACTCACTCGAAATGAAGAAACCTGTCAAAGGATTCTAATGAACATGTGGTCAACAATAAAGATCAAAGAAATTGAGAAAAGAGGTCAAAAGAATAGGTTTCTTCATGCCTACGTATATGAAACAAAAACTTAATTCATTGAAACAAATCTAACCCAACGAACTCTGCGAAAGGTTTAAAGCTCAAAGACACCAAAGACTTCGACCTTCTTCCATCTAAAGAAGATATGTGCAGCATGGTAAACGGTCTCAATGAAGAAGGGTCTATCTTTACACAATTCTACAAAATCAAGATCAACAAATTGCTACCAATCTGGAAATTCCTGGTAAATCCGCTAAACAAAACAATGAGTCTAAGAAAAGAATCAAAAGATCAAACCAGCGAATACATACTATCAATAATGTATGGAATAATTTATGGGAAAAACATTGATTATGGAACCCTAATATAGAATGATGTACTAAGAAAGGTCCATGAACAAGAAGTCTATCCAAACAAGACAAAATTCATTCCATACAGCAGATTCCTGGCACTACCTATCTATGAAGTTGTGAAGAACGAAACAATTGATCAAACATGAGAAGGATTTCGAGCCAAATCTTACAAAGTTATAGACAAATTCAAACCAGGCAAGTTTGTTAACTTCACTGAAGTACCTTCAAGCATGATAAAGGACATTCCACAAGATTCACCCGTCATTAAAGCCTACCTAGAAAACCTGAAACTTCACCAACATCAGCCTGCTCTTCCTCAAAACTCACAAGAAAGCAGTCCCCAACACTCACAATGCTCTTAATCAGTCAACCAATCAATCACTTCCTCAAACAAACATCATCCATCTCCAAACAGAAGCCAAATACCGAATCCACCAAGTCCTCATCTTACAACATACCAAACAATCCACCAAACCTTTCTCTTCCTTAAATACCCATTATCCCAATTAAACCACATGTTTTCACTGACTCTATAACCGAGGGTGAAGAAAATAAAATAACAAATGGAGACTCATGAGTCAAGGAAACTCAAATTGTAAAACATCAAGAAATTTACATTACATTGTGGCGGATGCTCAGAAAATTGCCGAAGTATTTGTTAAGGAAGTTCCAATGCCCAAAAAGGAGAAATTGTCTTCTGGTGGTTCTAATTTGACACAACGAAGTCCTACATCAAAATGGGTGCATGATCACAGGTATCAGGTATTTGATTCTTTTTATGATCATTTTGGGAACTAACAATTGTTGTGAAGCTTTGCAGATGCCGAAATAGAAGAATATAAACAATCGTTTGTGCTACCAATGTCGCCAAAAGGGACATACGGCACATGATTGTCCTACTACTACTGCTTCTACACAGAGAAAGGATAAGGTTCCATTTGTTGGTAAATCTGTCAAACAAAAGTTCATTGATGAACATGGCAGAGTATTTGATGAATTCCATCCTACATTTTTCAAAAATCAAGGAAGATGTATTCCTCAATTTCAAAATGTTTAAGATGTAGGTTGTACGTCACATTCTACTGTGACTGGTTCATCAAATGCCAATTTACCACGACAATAATGGAAACCTACGATGGTTTCAAAAGGAAATCAAGACACAGGTCAACCAGAAGCGATTCGCTTCGAGTCATTTATAAACTAACGTGTTTGACAAGTGTGCAGATACTTCTAGAAGACCTATCGATGATTGAAAAGTTGCTGATGGAGGAGTATTCTGCTTAACTTAATTTCCATGATTCAAATTTCAAAACTGAAACTTTTCTGAAAGCTAAAACTGAAAGGTATTCGTGTCGATTGGTAAATTTTTCTTTCTTTACATTCCGTTTGTAGTTTAGGGGGAGAAAATTGAAAAATAAAAAAATAGTGTCTTTTTGTTTTGTTAATATGTAAAATCCAAAAATAGAGTTTTCATTTTAAGGGGGAGAATATCATGAAAAATTCAAAAACATTGAAAAATGAAAAACTAATCCGACATAATTAGGAAATGATGGGACATTGGCTTACGTGTCTGGCTCATGGATAAATTAGATGAAAAGGCCACGAGGCCATTAATTGATGTTCTAGGTTGGGCTTAGAAGTCGATCAAGGATGATCCAGCCATGCAAGCTCTATTTCTAACAAGAGATTTCAAGTTGAAGATCTGATGCAGCAATGTTGAAGATTGAAGACTAGAGATTTGGTTAGAATAGATACATCACATGTTAAGGGGGATTTTATTAATGCATAATACTATGCTAGAGTGTGTCTCGTGTGTTGTATCTAATCAAGAGCTATTAGGGCGAGTTTAGGGTTCACAAACCGTGCAGCGAACTAATCTTTTATGCGCAAAAAGATATTAAAGATGTTAAAGCTGAGTTTTCTCATCTAGCAAAGAACGGGCATCAATTATCTGATTCAAAGGAAAAGATTTCTGGAAAACAAGATGGTTTAGGATTCTCAAAGTAAGAAATTGATGATCGCAAAGTGAAACGTCAACAACATTTGAAGAAGATTAATATAAAGAAAGTTAAAAAGGATGCTTTAAAGCTGAAAAGTTCAACCCGTAAGGTTTTACAATCTCAAGGGTTCGAAACAAATATTTTCTGACTTTTATTCATGAGAGGTTCATGTCCTGTAGCACATTCGTTCTTAAATAGCCAAACGAATGAACTCATCAGTTATTCATTCATTGGATCTGTTCATTCGGTTATTCAGTGGTAATGGATGATCTAATTCACTAGAGGCTCATTAGGTGGGTCATTCATTGGATTATTTGGAATGAATAAGCGCATTCATTGGTTTTTTTCGTTCGGAGCTTTATTCGTTGATTATCACTCATTCGTTGAAGTCTATGCATGAATAAGTACATTCTTTGGATTCATTCATTCGGTGCATATCCCTCATTCGGAGCTTCATTCACTATCTTACTCATTCGTTGGTACAAGGATTCATTCATGAGTAGAGTTAAAGCTTCATTCACGGGTGTTCAAGATTAAATGATGAGAGGTTGTGATGGGTTGAAGTTGTATGGATTCAGTTGAATTAAATTTCATTTGAATAACCCATTTTCTATTCAGTGACTATACAACTAAAGAACCTTATTTAAAGAATTTTATTATAAAAAAAATTGAAAGATTGAAGAAATAATTCAGTGCTTATCATGCATTAGATGTCGAATTTCAGATCTAGTTGTGGTAGTCTCAGTTTTTTAGTATGGGATCAAAGCTGGTATTGTGACTATTATGGGTGTTTCACGAAGAATTATTTTTTTCACAACTTGAGGATGCATGCTGATAGTCTGTGTCGAGACAAGTGGTCTTGTGACTATCGGGAATTTAAAGAAAATTATTCTCTGCTACATTAATGGTCCAATAGAGGAAAATTGAAACTTGAAGATTTCGCAGTAAACTGAATTGGTTCAAACTTTGGATGAACTGTTCGCTTTTCGAGGACATACGAAGAAGTGAATATCCAAGACTCTGATTTGTGCTTAATCTGTCAAGTAGATTGAATATATCACTTGTTTAGGGGGAAATGAGGGCCCTAAATGGAATAAGTGAATATTAATGGTTGAAATGCAATCGTTTCAGGGGTATTGAGAAGGTGATTTTCTTATAAAAACTGAAAGGTCCATGTGAAGTAGGTTTGCATTTAAATGTTCGTGAAAGCTGATGCGTTTGAAGTTATGACTATGGATTTTGATCTCTCTATCATATGCCTAATACTGTCGTGGGTTGGTGTGCTGATGAGACCACTGATTACTGACAACATATACGTGTTATCATTTGACTGTCGAGACATTAGGAAAGTCTTAGTGCTAAGGGGTAATTTCTATGATTGTTAATTTTGGATGTGTTGGTTTTCATGAAGAACGTTGCATTTATATACATGAAGATGGATTCAAATATTTACTTCGTCAGAAAACATGATTCTGTTTCTACCAATTCGGTGATGTTCACTAGATGTCTTTATGTAAATCTTTACTTCGTCAGAAAACACCTTGGGTGCACGAAAATCAGATAATTGATGAATTGTTCCCTTGATGTGACAACGAATGAACAATATAAATGTGAAAATCAAAAGGTTAATGTGGAAATCTTATTCACAGCTCTTTTTGTGTTAATAATATAGAAATCAAAATGGAAACTGATGACGATCTAAAAATCAAAATTCAAGAACCATGGGAATTTCATAGAAATGAAGTTGATGGGGGTATTGGGAATAAAAAATGTTCAGGAAACTTTTGAGGAGTCTGAAAATGGGGATGCGATTCAAGAGCCAATTAGTGGTAGTGATTTAAGAAGAGATGAAAATGATAATAACATGTTTGTATATGAAAAGTTAATTGAGACAAACGAGGATGATTTACATGAAGAAATAAACTCATCTGATAATAGATTGGATAATTCATAATTGTTGTTATCTACCAAAATTCAACTATACACTATCGTATCTTAAATGGCCCCATTATTTAATTTGTTTAGAATATAGGATTTAGATTGCCATGGGAACAAGGAACATATTTCTACAGTAGTGGACCAAACTGATGTGTTCCCCGCCAATTCACTTGAGACAACTGCTCAGAAAATCGAAGGTAATCATTCTCTTAACTCTTTAAAAACACAGGAGCTAGACCCAGAAATGAGTACAACAATGAGACTGGAAGACCAGTATGCAGATGCCATGGCATATGCTGCTGGCCTTGACAGATCACCTTATGGTGTATCTGTCAAATCAACAGAAAGACATGCGTTGTCTTCTGGTTTGTTAAAAAAGGGAGAGTCATTTGTTGACCCTCTCTCAAAATTACCCAAAAATATGGCTACAAAATCCGGGTGTGAAAATTTCACAGAAATTGTATTAAAAACTCTCTCGAATTTCATAGCACAACAGAACCTGCAAATGACTCAACTGCAGGAAACAGTTTCATAGAACACTGTGAAAGTGTCCTCTATTGCAGACAAACATAGGGAGATCTCTGTGAAAATGGAACGGGTGGAGAAGAAGGTTGAAACAACAACCAACAGGTTTAAAGAATAAGTCAAAAACCTATTGAATCAGGTAAAAGAACTACAACATAAAAACTGGCAAATTGGATCAAGCACCTCAGCTGATGCAAATGAAAGAATTGACAAACTCATTAAAAAAATGGAGCTAAACTACAAGAATATCATCAACACCGGCACAGAAAAAGTCAAAAGAGTGAATGATGAGATAAAGAAATTAAGGAGAATATCACTATCAACTATGAGAGAATAAAGGAACCCTCAACACCTTCTCGTAGAATTTTCTAGCTTGCTTTAGAATCATACACGGAGAACCGAACGACTTTAGAAAATGTAGATTCAGCTTACGGTTCATCAAAAGTTGCTAACACGTCTTATTAAAACGCTTAACCGTCAGAACCCGATTTAAAACATAGCATGCTGTTGAAAACACCTCGCTCTAGAAATTTTTAGGAAGAGGAGAATCGGCCAACGTAATTCTTTCCATCTCTATCAAAAATCTGTTATTTCTCTTTGCTACGCCATTCTGTTGTGGCGTATATGGGGCGCTGAATTCTTAAAGAATGCCTTTAGACTTACAAAACTCCGCAATCCAAAAGTTTTGAATTAAGTTCCATTGTTGCTTCTGATGTGACGAACTTTGTTCTTGTGTATAGATTCAAGTTGCAAAATTTTCGCCTTAACAAGATCAGTAGTTTCATCTTTGGTAGTCATGAAGAGCACCCACGTTTTGGATATTGTATGTCCAGACGCGACAACGTCAAGAACCCCACCAGGTTAAGACCCGTAAGAGTTACACTGAGGGTAATGAGAACAAACCTGCTTAAATAGTTAACCGGTAAATCATGGAAACTTAGTAATTAATTCTCGTTTATTTTCAATTAATAGATGTATTTAATTACACATTTATCTTCGTGATAAAGAGCGGAACACATCGTTAATATTAATCAACTAACGTCAATGACCCAATTAATAAATCAAAAAGTTCTTATCTGAGTTAATTGATCCTAGGGTCTACGACAATTACATTAACAAAAGTGCTTTGTTAATTAATCGTAATCAATTGTGGTTTGTTTTTGGTAAATAGAATGATGAGGGACTTAATGCGTAATTAATTAGATATATATATATATATATATATATATATATATATATATATATATATATATATATATATAGGGTAAGGATCATGAAAAACCACATCTTTTTGCGAAAACCTAAAAACTAATACTAAAACCTTTATAACTTTTTCATACGATCATATTTTTTTAAAAAATTTGCACCAAAAACCTTAGAATTATGAGTTCTTTAATTCTGGAAAAAATTAAAAAAAAAACTTTAACATCTCGTCGTTTTTTTATTAGTGCACATGTGCACTAATAATAAAACTCATACATATAGTATGCGTTAATGTTTTTTTATAGAAAAATCGCATCAAATACGTTATATTTTTGTTAGTTTTTCATGGTTTTTTATTAGTGCACATGTGCACTAATAATAAAGCACTTTATATGTGTCGTATACATTAATATTTTAAAAGAGAAATTG
Organism: Deinandra increscens subsp. villosa; assembly: GCA_039602395.1. NCBI lineage: Eukaryota > Viridiplantae > Streptophyta > Magnoliopsida > Asterales > Asteraceae > Deinandra > Deinandra increscens. The sequence continues at coordinate 46,841,183 of JBCNJP010000010.1, read as the reverse complement.
CACCATAAATCTTATAATTGTGTTATTTTTAACTCTGAAAATATATTTAACGTTTTAAAATTTTTTAAATTTTATGCTACACATGTGCACTATAACCAATAGTTATAGTGCATATATAGAATTATCATTAGTTCTATGAATATTTAAGTTTTTTTTAAATGTTTTTAACCTAAACAATAAGTTTTCGCATGACAATTCTCATTTGTGTAGTACTAATGAAAATGGTGCACATGTGCACTAATAATACACATGTGCACTAATATTTTTTTTCTTCGAAATATCAATTTCTTTTCCAGAATCAAAGACAATAGAATTTTAAGATTTTTGGTGCAAGTTTCATAGAAAAATATTAACGTATGTAAAAGTTATGAAGGTTTTACTGTTAGCTTTTAAGTTTTCGCAAAAAAAAAAAGAGTTTTCGCAGGATCCTTACCCTATATATATATATATATATATATATATATATATATATATATATATATATATATATATATATATATATAGGATAAGGATCATGTAAAAACCACATCTTTTTGCGAAAACCTAAAAACTAATACTAAAACCTTCATAACGTATTCATACGATTATATTTTTTGAAAAAAATTGCACCAAAAACCTTAGAATTATGAGTTCTTTAATTCTGGAAAAAATTAAAAAAAAAACTTTAACGTCTCGTCGTTTTTTTATTAGTGCACATGTGCACTAATAATAAAACTCATACATATAGTATGCGTTAATGTTTTTTGTAGAAAAATCGCATCAAATATGTTATAATTTTGTTAGTTTTTCGTGGTTTTTTATTAGTGCACATGTGCACCAATAATAAAGCACTTTATATGTGTCGTATACATTAATATTTTAAACGAGAAATTGCACCATAAATCTTTAATTGTGTTATGTTTAACTCTGAAAATATATTTAACGTTTTAAAATTTTTTAAATTTTATGCTACACATGTGCACTATAACTAATAGTTATAGTGCATATGTAGAATTATCATTAGTTCTATGAATCTTTTAGTTTTTTTAAATGTTTTTAACCCAAACAATATGTTTTCGCATGACAATTCTCATTTGTGTAGTACTAATGAAAATGGTGCACATGTGCACTAAATTTTTTTTTTCGAAATATCAATTTCTTTTCCAGAATCAAAGAAAATTGAATTTTAAGATTTTTGGTGCAAGTTTCATAGAAAAATATCAACGTATGTAAAAGTTATGAAGGTTTTAGTGTTAGTTTTTAGGTTTTCGTGAAAAAAAGAGTTTTCGCATGATCCTTACCCATATATATATATATATATATATATATATATATATATATATATAATTAAGGGTTAACGAAACCCTAATCCTTTTTGCACCTCCCTCCTCTCCCTCGTCGGCTCCCCTCCTTGCGCCGCCCTAGCCACCACCGGTGACTTCCTGTTGCCTCCTCCACCTGGCGATCACCGAACAACCATAGCATGGCCACCGTCTCTCGAGTTCTCTGAACCGCCGAAATGACGCCGTCCAGCACCCCGAGCCGCTATGTCGTTGTCGCTGCTACCTCTGCTGCTCTCGTCGCCGCCGTAACACCTTTGCCGGTGCACGCCACCACCACTCTCACCTCCACCGTGTCTGCTCTTCGGAACCGCCACTGTTTTCGATCACGTTCTCCTCCTGGTGCTCGCTAGTCGCCATCGCCGTCACTCGACTCGTCGCAATACACAACGAATCGATAGGAAACGTTTTTCACGATATATGAGGTGTTTTGATCCGAACGGTCGGATCTGATTTTTCGGTGAAATCCTAGCGGTTCGCTCGTTGTTCCTCAGTGTCTCAAACGTTTGTTAGAACACCGCTCAGGTATATCTGAACTCGGTTTTAGTATAGATATTTAATTTCGATTTTCGCGTTACATTTTAACGCATATGGTGTTTGTGTGCGATTTGGTGATCATGATCCTGTTGACATGTTTACGATCTATTAGGTTTACGTGTTAGATTAGTTTAAATCATTTTACTCCGCTGCATAACGAATTACATATTTATTTCGTTCGAACTCTGATCTACTAATGCTCGGTCGGTAATGATTGATATTAAAAGTAAATTAAATTTTTTTGTCGTCATCGGGCACCCGTATACCACTGTTGTAACCCAATGGTCAATTTTAAACTGGTGGATTTCGGGAACTGGGGGCAAAACCTGAAATTCGCGAAAGTTACTCGAATATCTTTTAGTTAAATATTTGGTCGATTTAATTCCACCCTATATTATTCGATACGTTGAATTGATTGATTTTATACACATATTCGGCTTGACCCATATTTTGGTTGTGATTAGTTGTCATGTCATGGTTTGGCCCACTTGTTGTATTGTGGTTTTGGATTGTCCCATTTTTTTTTTGGCTCAAAAGTTGTATCTAAAATATATATAGGTTATATTTCTATTTTTTGTAAATGCTGACCTTCGCCCTAGACGAACGTGACAAGCTTTGATGCGACTACCCCATCATGGTAAGTGTTCTTATCAAAGAACGCTCCTAGCATGGCAAGTATCACAATCGAAAGACCGACGATTTCAATCAAGACAGAAGAGCTTGTGATGCCCGTGGGATACTGTAAGTCGAATGCCTATCAAGCTCATCCTTGTGGTTGTTTTGACTTTACATTCCATGTCCTTCTTTGATATTGTCATAAGGCTCTGACAATATCGAAACCTCTTTGAGATGAATATGTGCTATGTTTGCATGATGCGTTTTGGTTGCTTATCTTAACTTGCTTAACGCGCCAACTAAAACTCCAAACTAAGTTTTAAAAGGTTAAAACTGTTTTTCAATCAATTGAATTGAGTCAAAAATTATTCAAGACTAGAAATTACATAACCAATTCCGTAATCTCGAATCTTTCGATCAATAAAATCGAACTATCAATTTAATTGGTTATTATCTCGCGACACCTAAGTCATTAATAATGAGGTTATTTAATCGACTATCCTGAATGAGATAGGGTCTTTATATGTTTCGTCAAAAAGTTTATTTAATTAAAATTTTGACTTAATATTCCTATCTAGTAAGCCTTAAAACCGGTAGATTATGCCATCCTAGTCAAGTCTAATTTGGAACATATTTACGGATGTATCAGTGTTGGAGTATACAACACCGCACTTGGTGTTCAGGGTATATTCCAAGGTGTGTGCGTTGGAGTATTTCAACACCGTGCATACACACTGACCACTGAGGACATCTATCATTTTCTTTACGAGTAATTTTGTATTGGAGTATTCAACCTCGTACATCTAGTCACTCGCAAACAAAAGGGCATAGATGGACTAAACGTATTTCACGAATTATTATGCGAAAGCCTCATAAATGGGAGTTGTGATCGGTACTCATAAGAGACAATCGTTTTCCATCTGGTTACTTAGTTGCTTTGATTGCACTTAACGCTGCCATTATTTGTCAACTACTAATTGGGTTCCCAATTTTCTGTTCAGGATTTGCTTGCCATCTTTGAATACGAACTCTATATCGAAATACTAAAACAAATTGCCTATTGTTTCAGATGGCTAACCCTGCTACAAACAACGAGGTTTTCCAGCTCAAGTCTCTCCTCGAGAAAGAGAAATTTGATGACACCAACTTTCTCGTCTGCCATCGAAATCTGAAAATTGTCATGCAAATGGCCAACAAGCTCCACGTGTTGGAACAAGAAGTGCCTAAAGCACCTGCGAATAACACCGTTGTCGCTCGTGCTGCACATGAGACACCAAAAAAGGATGCCAATTCAGTAATGTGTCTGATGTTGGCCACCATGTCTACTGATATTCAGAAGAGCATGGTAGACAGGACAACCTTTCAGATAATTAGGGAACTTAAGGGCATGTTTGAAACCCAGGCTCGAAAGGAACGTTATGAGACTGTTGTCAGGTTGATCACATGTCGAATGGCCGAGGGCACTCCTGTTAGCGCCCATGTCCTTAAGATGAAAGGGTACATTGATTGGCTCGTGAAGCTCGACTACGTCATTCCTCAGGAAATGGCAACGGACTTGATCCTACACTCTCTTTCCAGTTCAATTACTCCTTTCAAGATTAAGTTTAACATGAATAGTCTGGTTAAGACAGTGACCGAGCGTCACAGTATGTTAAAAACTGCTGAGATTAATTTTCTCAGAAACAACAACAAGACCAAATCCAATGATGTGCTCGCGATCTGATCTACTGGTTTCAAGAAACCTGAGGTTAACAAGAGGAAACCTGGGTAGAGGAAGAACGGCAAGGCTGCTACTACTAGAAGCTCTAGTAACACCAGCAAGGGCAAGTCAAAAGCATCGAAAGCACCACCGCCAAAACAACGCCAATTCTATGAACGCAATAAGATAGGGCACTGGAGACGCAACTGCCATGAATATCTTGCCAAGGCGAAAGGGAAGAAGGCTGATGATAGCATTTCTAGAGGTATATATAATTATAACCTCATGTTATGAACCACTTCGTTAGATTCCTTCAAAATATGTGCTTGGCATACTTTACATTTTGTAGGAACATGGAGTTGGTGAAGGCAAAACCCAAGAGGACATAACACTTTGCATTTTGCAAACTTTAATAAAGATCATGTCGTTTTTTTAAAACAATTCTTGGTAGTATTCTCAAACAACTTGGTTGATTGTTTTTCCCTGGCGGGGTCCAGGATGAATACATTTTGCTTTGATTTAAATCTTGACATGCATTGAATTTTTCATTTGAATTAATTTGACATGCATGTCTTTTTTTATCTACACTTAAAATTGGTTTCACTTGGTTGTAAGATTAGATTAAAACCTGTATAACATGATGCTATACCTGGTACACTTGATTTAATGAATATGACGCTAGCCTAATGCGAATATAACGATAATTGTTCTCTCTAATCCCATTAAGGCCATGACGTCTTTCATTCTCATCATACTTTATACGACAAGAATGATGGTCTATTGTGATTCGTAAAACCTTATGGTTTGGAATCACTTAGCTCGAAAATTTATTAAATCAATTTAAACTTTTTATGAAATCACCTTCTCGATTTCGTCAATTTAAACAATAGGACTTTTGCTAAGTTCAAACGCATGTTTATAAAAGTTCAAATTACCATCTATACTTATATATATATATATATATATATATATATATATATATATATATTATAATCACTTAGATGATCATAATATAGATGCTCTAAGCCTTGTGCATATGACCATAATAGTCATAAACACACACACACACACACACACATATATATATACGTACATCGCCCTGAAAGTCGATGACTGTAATAACCTTCTACTCATATGTGTTGAAATCCTGCTAAGCAGTTGTTGCTTATAGCCTAAGGATTGGGTTTCAAGTTAGAAACCAATAAACACGACATGCCAACAATCACTGCTCACATCTCACACCCATATACAGCCTTTTCACTGATCACTTGTATACTCGAAGTTGATTCCAAATGAAATCTTGTGACGGACTAAATTTGAGTAACACATGTCCATCATTAGATCAATAAAATCTAAATTCCTTATATGAGATACTTGGTTTCTATATGTAAAACAAGTATACGATCTTGCTCAGACATGATTGCTATCAGATTCGGTACACAACGAGTAAATAAACGATTATTGATTCACTAGCTCATTTACAAGAGAGGGATTACAGAGAGAATACACTATGAGAAACACACAGTTAAGCAATAACTCTCACAACTAGTCTCTCTCTCAACAAACTAAACTATTTATACCAAACTGTCCAGCATACCAACTAACTAACGTACCAGATGGTTCGTGCGTACCATCTGGTGCGCCACTGGTACGCTAAGACCAGTTTATACAAAACTATTAATTACAAAGACCTAGCACTAGACATTAAAACATGCTCTAACAAACTCCCCCTTGTCTTGTACTAGTCTTCAGAAGCTTTTGTCTAATTTTTCTTCCAATGCTGTGTTCGGTTGTTTCCAGCATGAATACCAAATGCAAAACACTCTCTAATCACACGTTGAAATTGCAAGGTTTGCTCAGCATGTTCAGCCTTATACAAAATATTGTTGTGATAGAGCTTGTTTATATCATCTTTTGACAAATTAATCAACCACATTGGATCATACAGCCTGACCACCTTGTTCTGCTCTTTAACCACGACCACCGCTTCTCCAGTTTTTTCGTCATAATACCACCATCTTAACGTTTTGATAAAATCTCGTTCGAGCTTCTTCAATGGAATTTTCTTCAGCTGAACTGGCTTCTTGTACTTTAAAAGCACAACCGGTTTTCTAGTGATTGAATGAATATCCGTAGGATGTTCAGCATACTTCGGTCTTTGTGGAGTTAAGAATCTAAACTTGCCTTGACATTCTTCTTTCAATTTGTTTTTGAATACCCCAGACAATACATTACTTCCATAATTCAAGAATGGCTTTCTTGACAAATCTCTAACATCACAAACCGGTAAAGTATTAAACCTTGTAGCATACTTCAAATACATAACTCCAAACTCATTCTTAATTGCATAGTACTTGAGTTCCGAGTCATACATCAAACTGATTATAACACCAGTAGCTTCACCACCTTTTCTGTCAAAATATTTCTCCTGGTCAACAACCTTTGTTGGTTTCACTACCGGCAGTTTCTTGGCTCTCTGTTCTTTCAACCAAGCATCAAATAACATTTTATTTTCTTCTTCTTCTGATAACTTCTCAGACTCAGTTGATTCTGGTTGCTCAGATTGTATTTCAGACTCTTTCTTCTTTAACTCTTCATCCACTTTTTCTTCATCTTCATTACCAAAGAAATTAAAGCCTCCAGACTGATCATCAGCAGAAAAATTTCCATAAGCCTTCGGATCATCTGGATACTCTTCAGCAGTCATATCTTCCACTTCTACATGATCCTCTTCAAAATCCATATCAACATCAGAATTTTCTTCTCTGTAAGGATCAGCAAATGGAACTTTATCAACATCATCCACATTCAATGCAAAAATAGCAGCCAGTTGCTCTTTTGAATACGAATTGATAAATTCTCCTTCTCTCAGCTCAACCCAGGATATTGGAGTTACATCATAAATTTCTTTCTCCGACGACTCCCCCTGAGCTGTAGTAGATGGTCCGACAGCAGCAGAAGATGTTCCAGCTGCACCAGCACCAGAACCATTACCACCAACTCCTCCTTCAGGGTCTGGATCCTCATTCAAATATTTCATCACATCATCATCTTCTCTACAACTTTCCTTAGGATTTGGTCTTCCCTCCCCCTGAGCAGGTAAGGATTTGAGTAAAAGATTTAACTGCTCACCCAGAAAGAGAGAAACCAGAGAGAGAGAAATTTGTTGCAATTTAGCAATCTCCCGATCTTTTGTCTGATCTAGAGACCAACTCCTTTACCAGATTCTTTAAACCTCTGATTTCATCAGCTTGCTGGTGATTAGCTGATTCCAACACATCGAGTCTTGTTTGATGTAATGCCAGCTTCGAATCAGTAGCAGATATGGTAGAAGTTGTAGAAGCAGTAGTAGTAGAGGCAGAAGCAGTAGTTGAAGAAGGCTTTCGAATAACAAGCTTTCTTACCGGTGGATTACTTGAGCTTTGAACATTAGCAGATTTTGTGATTGGTTGTACTGGAAGTGAAGACTGGTTAGACACTTTGAATAAACCACGATACGATCTTACTACAGCATGATTCAGTAATTGGATAACAACAAGAAGTAAATAAAGCTTTGCTTTATTGATTCACTAAGAGGTTACAAGCTAGAGAGAGAAACACCTTCAGTTACACACAGTTAAGAGATATAGAAATGACAGAACTGACTAACTCTCTCTAACACGAACTATTTATAGTTACTTAGTCATAAGCCAGCGGACCACCAGCAGACCATCTGGTCCGCCGTATCAACTGGTCCGGCGGATCATGTGATCCGGCCAGATGACTAACTAACTCACACAGATGCTCTAGATTAGATACAATACACGAGACACACGTTAGCATAGGAATATGCTCTAACACACTTTCTGCTTCTTACTCGGTGGACTAAGACCTGCTTTCCAAGCATCAGCAAGGAACGAGCCCTTTTTCACTGTCAAATTCCTCTAAGCCATATGTTTAATATGCTTGCCCTTAGAAACCATAGGAGCTTTTCCTTTATCAGCAGTCTTGGTCTTCTTAACAGGTTCCTCCAAAGCAGGAGTGTAAGTTGGATCATCATCTTTATCTTCGGCCTGTTTGGTTCTATTCTCATACTTAGAAGTATCCATATTCTTGGACTTCAAGTATTCGATGTGTTGCTTAGAACCTTTCTTCACTTGAATTCCTCTGGTATTATGCAAGATTGTGACATAATCACCAGAATCTGAATCTGTATCAGATGAACTCACACTAGCATCATCCCCAGAAACATCAGCATCATCAATCATTTCATCATCCTGAACATTCACAGCTTCAGGTTCATTTACAGCCTCTTGAACAACATGCTCTTGAGTTTCTTGTTGCACAGGGTCTGGAACATTTGCATCTTGATTTACTGGTTGCTCTTGGTCTTCTTCCTCATTTTCATCCTCTCAACAGGATAACCTTTATGATCATATTCTAACTCATCATCTGAACTATCATCATGTTTGGCAGCATTATTTGCAGGAGCTATATAATCAGGATTGGCCAAGTGACCAATCAAATGTTTAGTAGCAGGAGGTATATTCTCTGGACCTTTCCTCTTTTGATACACTGGAAGCTTACCCGCTGCAACTTCATTCATATGCTTTAAAACCAAGACATTTGCTGGATTCTTTGGAAGGTTCGGATGTAAATCATTTAAGATCATCTGAATAAATCTTGGATACATAACACTTTTGTTCTGCTTTGACAATATATTCTCCTTCATGTAACTAAAGATCCATCCAGAAAAACTGAAGTCGCGGGAAAAAGGATAGAATCTTTATATCAAACACATCATGCCCCCTTAACCGATTTCCAAAACATTTGATGACCACGTGCATCAAATATTTGTACGGAGGACTTAGATTCGACTTAAGCAACCACGAATCATATAAGTATCCATCGTACTTTATCCTTCGAAGCAATGCCACCAAAGCAATCTCATCAAACACCATTGGAAAAGTAGATTGGTCATTTAGTCTCAAAACCCTACGAACATCTTCTTCAGAAATAATCACATCAGTTTGATGAACTTTTGCACGAATAACCGAGGGTTCCACAAAACAATCCACTTGAGCCGTATTCCAGAACATTAACAATAAATCCTTGTACGGAATACACTGGTGAGTAGCAGCATAATGAATTCTCGATCTTACCAAGAAATCAAAAGTTCCAAGAAAATGTGGCTTCCATCGAGCAGATGCATTCAGATATGCACAGATATTGTGTTCATCATTTGATTTTAACGCTACCATTTCTGAAAAATATAAACACGAACACTCATAAAAAACATGAGATAGAGCCAAAACTGATTACAATTGATGCTAATTCATTTTAAAACGCTCAAACGATTAACTTTTTGAAAAATTCTCCAACAAACTATCAACAAACCAAATTTGGTCCTACGAACCAAATCTGGTATGGCAAACCAAAAATGTTGACCACGTACCATAAGATCCAACGAGCCAGATACGGACCACTTTTAGGTCACGTACCAAATGGTACGCCGCGTACCAGATGGTATGTCGGTAGAACAGTTAACCGAAGAGACAATTTGGATTTTGATACTCCACATTGTTTTTGAATTCAAATCACATGACAAGGTTTTGTTCTAGACCAAAAACCGACCCTAATCATGCATTTAAAAAGGATTAAGAGCTGCTTTAACCCATTAAACCATCCCCCATTCGGTTTAACGAAAAAACCAAGACTTTAATCTTATAAATCTCATGAAATTGATCATCAAAACACAATACAAGACCACCAGTAGATGCGGAATCCTCATACCCAACCTGTTGCAACAAAAATCTCGAGCAGAGGTTTGTTAATTCTTGAGAAGTCGAAGACAAATCACAGAGAGCAATTCGTGGCTGGTACGCAGGTTGTGCGTATCATGAACAAGAAATTCCTATTTATATGAAAACTGGTACGTCCCGCGTACCATATGGTACGCCGGACCAAAATTTACCATTTTGCCCCTGTTTCTTTAACTATGCAGTTTTTCTTCAAAAGTTACACTTTTATCAAATTAGAACTTGATGAGCTGATTTAAGCAACGATTATGGTTCTTTCAACAACAATTTTCCATATCTGAATTCAGTTGATCCAAAATAACGCAGAATCAAAATCTTTTTGATTTTTCGAACTTAAGCTAAAACACACCAAAAAAAAATTTGGAATTTTTCAGAAATAACAAAACAACTGAAATCAGAAATTTAAATGCAATAAATTATGTTTTTGTGAGAATACAACACTTTCATGTTTATTTCAGTCAAATCAAAACAATGTTTACGGCTTTCTGATACGATTTAGGTATATTTATCAAGCATAGAAATCGTGGTACCCAAAAATCCAAGTAATTTGAGAATCTGATTTTATTATATTTTTTATTTTTCTTTTTCCTTCATTCACTCATGAATATTTACAGATATAAGTCATTCATAAAAATAAAGCAGAACGTCAAACGAACAACGATCAGGTCGATCTTTCGATACGCAGAGAACGTCCGATCGTTTGACAAAATAAAGAAATCAAACAAGTTTAAATCTTTCAAAAGAACGCATGCATACACTAGAACACTTATTTATTCAGTTTTTTCATTTTTCATCTTTTATCAAGATCACTCAATCACGAGAATTATGTTACACCACAGATTTCAAGCAAGCATTATATTTATATCATACTGGCAAATATCAGATATTGATTGACACATTCAATGAAACATACAAGCACCTACAGCCTTTCAATCTATTTTATCCATGGTCAGTAACATTCACTGATGTACCATCATTTCTCACAAGGTTGGATCACATTTCTCAATTTTTGATTTTTCCATTTTTTTTAAGTTTTTGGATTTTCTAATTTTTTATGCTTTTTCATTTTTCCAATACAGAAAACACGTATTTTTGTATTTTTTTCATATAAATCTCCCCCTAAAAAGCAGAAAACAAAGGAAAACATTAACAAAAAGAAAAAAAAATGATCAACTGAACCAAATTAGGTGGCATTCAATTTAGTAATCTCATTGTTTTGCAACAAAAATTTAAAACGAGTTTTGTCAAAAGCTTTGGTGAACAAATCAGCTCGTTGAAAATATGTATGAATTTTCTGCAAATCAATTAATTTATTTTCATAGCAATCCCGGATAAAATGATATCTTATGTCAATATGCTTTGTTTTGGAATGCTGAATAGGATTTTTCATGATAGAAATAGCAGCTGAGTTATCAATGTAAATTGGAGTAGTTAGAAAATTCAAACTGTAGTCGCATAACTACTATTGTATCAACAACACTTGTGAACAACAACTCGAAGCAGCCACATATTCTGCCTCAGCAGTAGATGTTGCAACCGAGGTTTGCTTCTTGCATTGCCAAGACACTAATCTCTCCCCCAAAAACTGACATCCAGCAGTAGTCGATTTAAAGTTGATTTTGCAGCCACCATAATCCGAGTCAGAATACGCTGATAACTCAAACTTATTATCATTAGGATACCAGATGCCAAGATCCAGATTACCCTTCAAATAAGCAAAAATCATTTTTACTGCTAGCATATGTGAAGCCTTCGGAGCTGCCTGGTACCTAACACATAAACAAACAGCAAACATAATATCAGGACGAGATGCGGTCAAATACATAAGGGAACCAATCATAGCCCTGAACAATGTCGGATCAAAATTTGCACCGAATTCATCTGGTTCGATACCATGTGAAACCTGAATTGGAGTACTTGGAATCCGAACATTGCCAATCTTGAACCGAGCCAAAACATAAGATACATATTTTTTTTGATGCAAAAATATGCCTTTGGCAGATTGATGGACTTGAAGACCCAAAAAGAAACCCATCTCCCCCATCGAGCACATCTCAAACTTTGATTGCATAACCCGCTCAAATTCTTTGCATAATACCAAAGATAATATCATCAACATAAACTTGAACAAGCAGCAGATCCTTCCCGAACCTCTTTGAAAATAGTGTACAATCCCCTTGCCACGCTGAAACCCATAGTCAAGCAAGTGAGTAGAAAGTGTCTCATACCAAGCCCTTGGTACTTGGTGAAGACCATATAAAGCTTTGTCTAATTTGTACACTTTGTCATGAAACTCCGGATCATAAAAACCAGGTGGTTGCTTCACATAAACTTCTTCACGAATCTTTCCATTCAGAAAAGCTTCTTGACATCCATCTGATACACCTTAAATCCGTGATGAGCCACGAAAGCTAGAAATATTCTGATAGCTTCAATTCATGCTACAGGAGCATAAACTTCGTTGAAATCAACGCCTTCGATTTGGGAAAAAGCTTGAACCACTAATCGCGCCTTGTTTCTGACAATGACACCGCGATCTTCTTTCTTACATTTGAACACCCACTTCGTTCCACACGGTTCTTTAGAATTCTTGGGTAAATCCACGAGATGTCAAACACCCAATTTTTTGAAATTGCTGCAACTCTTCTTGCATTGCTTCTACCCAAGAATCTCTGATTTCAGCAATCAAAGCATCAACATTTTCTGACAATTGATGTCGTGTACGAACTCTCGAAGACGGATCTCCAATTATGTTTTATTGAGGATGAATATTGTGAATCCTAAGAGTTGTTGAATCAGAAACTGCCAGATTATCTGCCAGATTATTTAAATTTGCCTCTGCGACTTCTGAACTTGATAAATCACCAATTGGTAACGAATTTGGCACAGAAGAACTTGTACTAGGCAAATGAATTTGATCATCAACAGGTGTCGATTCAGCTTCATGAAAAGTACTTTCATCATCAGAAGAAGAACTCATTGTTTCTAAACTAGACACTGTCTGACTAGATGAAGCAGCAACCGTAGAAGAACTTGGAAGCTTAGGAATCCATGATCCTGGTCCTGAACTCTTCATTGAGTGTAGCAAAGCAGCTAACACATCAGGATCCTCTTCATCCGAATCAGATTTTGCAGCCGTGAAAGAATCAAGTAAAGACTTGTAATCAAAAGCCCGAATATCAACCGATTTGGGTTGTATAAAAGTATGTTTTTGACAATCCACATTCATATGATTCTCAATGGTTTTAGAAGAAGGAAAATAAACACGTTTCATTGGATTATGATACCCAATAAGAACGCCTTCAACAGCTTTAGATGCAAACTTCCCACCTTCCTTGAGAACCATGCATAAACACCCAAATGGTTCCAAAAAATTTAAATTTGGCTTTCGACCTTTAAGTAACTCATAACTTGTTTTGTTAAATCGCTTAACAATTAGCACACGATTGAGGACATAGCATGCAGTATGCACTGCTTGTAACAATCGGATGAAACGACGAGAACGAACGGAAAATTTTAAAAGACAAAATAAAATAAAAAGTGAAAAGTTGGCACATGCGGGCCGCATGCGTCTCCTGTTTCCCCTTATGAGGGCCGCATGTGTTTCAGGTCGATGGGGCGGTTCGCGGGTCAGCAAAACAGGATCCGCGGGTGTTTCTGGTCCATGCGGGCCGCATGGACTTTCTTGTGCACCGCAAGTGGGCCGCATGTCGCCCAGGTCTATAAAAACGGGTTTTCACCCATTTTCTGCTCATTCTTACACCTGCAACTTGGAGAACTCCTCTCCTTTGCGCCTCTTTACCCCTGAGACACCTAATTCCGGCCAGTAGGAGGGTCAAGCAACAAGATAAAAGCATAAACAAGTTCCACGAAGCTCGGGTAAGCTCCTTGTTCTTCCATTTCATCATTTCTAGCTTGGTTTCTTGTGAGTTAACTACTAATCAGTATTCGTTGATGCTCCAGATGTTGTTGCATGTCCAATCCATGGTGATCTAAGGCTTGTGGGAACAATTTCATGGTGAAATAAGGTGAGTTTGTGTTCGATTTTTTTGGTTTAGATCATGATTTTGGACAAACCCACCTCTAAAACTGAGTTTGATGATGCATGCAAGAATGGATATAGCATCTGGAGTCTGCTAGGAGGCTGGGATAGTAAAGACTCGCTTGGATTTGCCTTAGTACAAGCTTTATTGCATAAGGTACAACTAGTTAATGCATGCATGTTATTATCTCGGGTTTAGATTGCAAATCTGAGTTGTGGTCAATGAAACACGACAACCTCAGTGGCAAAAATGTCACAAGATGAGGATTTGGTCATTGGGGGTGGAGACCCATTGTTGTATTTTAGTGTTTAGACCCGAAACCAAGTATTTTGGACTTTTTGAAATGGGTTAATGACACCTGGATGATCTCAGTGGCTCTTGGCCCTAAAACTGAGTTAGAATCAGTCTATAGGTGGAAACCAAAGTGTTGGATTGATTGGAATTGGTCAAACCCGCTTGTAATATGATTTTGGGTAAATTTGGGACAAAACCGGGACTTGTACCTTTGGATGGATAGGCCCTCAGTGCCTAAATTCTTGATATTTTGCTACTGGGAATGTTTGGAACAAAACCCCGTTGTCGAAACGAGCCAAAAATGAAAAATGGTAAAAATCCGCTAAGAGACAAAATAGTCGATGCGGGCCGCATGTGGGTTTTTAGGTGTTCCAAGTGGCCCGCATCCCAGAAAGTCAACTGCAGTCAATGACCTGCCATGCGGGCCGCATGGCTGGTCTCTGGGGTTTTATGAGGCCCGCATGCTGCGTCAGGCAGTTTTGCTATTTTTGTTTGTTTTGTGTTTTGGGAAATATCGAGCGATCCGATTTGGTTATTTTGACGAGTATGGGCATAATGGTTTCCAGTAATGATATTTCACTTCCCGGTTGGGGCCCTATGATCTCGTCGGGTGTTTGTTGTCCGCTCGGTATGCTCCCGCGAGTGTTGTTAAACCTCCCGATTGTTTGTGGATTGTTGCTACCAATTGCTTTAGCATTTTTATTTGCGGATAGGTTCTGATATAATTATACATATATCATTATAATAGACTTGCCACTGTGATACACCTGAACGTTTGGATTCTCGTACCCTGTGACGTTTGGATTCTCGTACCCCTGCTTTAACTTTTTAACGTTTTGGGGTGTACATGAACCATGTCAAACTATTGCTTGTTTGTTTGCTACTGTGCTTAGGTATTTGTTACCGTGTTATAAATTTAAACTCGCATGTTACAAGACGTTCATGTTGATTAGTATGGTTAATTTGGGCCTTAGTGTTTGGCCACAAAGACATATATTGCACCAATACAGCTGTAGAGGTAGATCAAGGTGTCTCATACCCGTTTGTTGGATCCATTAGGGGTCGGGTGATGGCGTATATGCCTAGTCCACAAAGGGAGGCGTGCGGCCGTAGGATCGTACCCCCGGAGTGCTGGTTTAACAATAGGAATTTATAACAGGCACAATATTGTTACTTGATTTGTGGAAACTTGGATTTGAGTCAAACGCGCTACGACTCACCAACAACTTTTGTTGTTGACGTATTTTTGGTTCATGTGCAGGTAAGTAAAGCTTTGGGTGGATGTCACGTTCGGATGTTAGGCACGAGTTGGGTTTTGTACCCGTTGGGGTTGATTTGGTTGATTTTGGGATTTGTTCCCTGTCATGACTATCCTTTGTTATTGTTGTCTTTTTCCTTTGACAGTGTTGGTAGCCTTAGGTTCTGCCTGGGCGTAGACTGATGTGTATCACTTAAGACTTAACATATTAAGTCCATTATGGTTGGTATTTGATTTTGTATTGGACGGGTCGTCTGTTTGTGTGTGTTGACCTCGTGATCTTGCATCTATCTGTTTGCTTCCGCGTGTTCTGATATGGGCGGCCTGTCCCACTCTCCTCTCCCCCGCGCCTGGCAGGGCGTGGCAGGGCGGGGTGTGACAGGTTGGTATCAGAGCCCAAGATTCCAGCAGATTAGGTGACTCTTAGAGCCCCTAAGCTTGAACCTCTAAGAAAGAACTTTAAGGCTAAGCTCAGTGCTAAGTCTAGGAGTTAGGTGGACGTCTGTGTGCTAGGGAGTAGTTGAGGTTTAGTGTAAGGTCGGTGGTAGTTTCAGCTTTGCAACCTGACATTCCTACCCACAGGTGCACTAAGACTCAGTGAACCCTAGCAGACATACGAAAGCTGGTAGTCTTCCCTTGTTTGGACCTAGGTGAAGGTTTGTGTGTTAGGAGGATCCCAAGGATTAGTGTAAGGTCGGTACTAGTTACAGAACTGCAGACTGCCATTCCTACCCACAGGTACACTAAGACGTGCCGAATCCTAGCAGACCAACATAAGCTGAAAGTCCCTCCTTGTGTGCTTTTGCATTGGGTAATAGGACACATCGTCCTTAGTGTGAGTTAGGGTAACGGTACCCTAGGCATTCATGGGAGATTTGATATCTTGTATATTGTACTGACTTTCAATTTGACAGGTACCCTGAAGAAAGCATGGTTTTCGGTCGAAGCAAATCATCATCCTCACGATCTAGCGGAAAAGGAAAGAAGAAGGTGGAAGCAGGTCCCAGCCGACCGGTTATTCCATTGAGCCCCGATTCTTCGGGCTATGTCGTATCTCCTTCAACGTTCATTCGGAACACGCCACATCGGGAGGAGCAGCCACAGGAACTTCCGCGACCGCCGCGGAAGCGCATTGGAGCTCGTATGTCTGTTCGCCCTCAGCCACAGATCCAACTGACTCGGGAGGAGATTGTCGTAGCAGAAACAGCCCCACTCGTGGATCTTGACGATGATGATGACGAGGAACCTGAGGAGCAGGCATATGAGGTTGAGCCGCCACAGCAGCAGGAGCCCCCGGATCAGCAACAGTCCGATAACCATCTGGTTATCGAACTTTCAGCAGGCCATTCTGTCAGCTGCCATTCTCAGCACCATGAGCACCACGTCTATGCGTCTCCAGCTTACGCTCCCGCTAGCTATGATTTCAGTGTTAGCAACAGCCCGGACGAGTCCAAGCCCATGGTCGAGGTCCCTATTGTTACAGCAGCCACCACTGAAGCCGCCATTGCTCCCGGACACCCTGTTCCCCCACCATACCCACCGTTTGCCCACGATATGCGTGATCCCTATGTTGCTACACGCATGGAGGCACAACAGCTAGGCCTTGTTTCTGATTGTTACTCCTTCCCAGCGCTGCAGAGATCGTACAGTGCTCATGTCCCCATGTACCCCCCACCAGTTGACCCATATTTTGCTCATCCCCCACCACCCCCACCTTACATGATGCCTTCCTATCCCTATGCCCCATATGTTCCCTATGCTGAGCCTCAACGTTCTTCGTTTTCTGGTCCTGGTTACCCATTTCCTTATTCTCCATACCGTGAGGTTGCCGGACCTAGTTCCCCAGACGTTGCCGTTTTCGTGGAGCGGAACCGCGCACTGACACAAGAGAATGCAGAGGCGAAGAAGAGAGAGAAGAGTATGGCTAAGACGTTATCGAAGGCATCCACTGCTATTGGGGAGGCAGCTAGGATGGGATTTGGCATGGGAAAGAAGAAGAGGCAATGAGGATCGATCGTTGTTGATGATTGTGGATGTTGTGATTCTTGTCATTCTACCTTGTGGTTGTGTTTCTGATGTGTTTTGATTGTCAATTGTTTGTACTTGTTGTAGTTCTGTTGTACTTTCAGACTTGTATCTATGTTGTTGTTATGGTACTTGTAGTGGTTGATGTATTGTGATCTGGATATTGTGGTCATAGTCCTTATGCTAGGAACTTATGTAAGACTTGTTATGGTATTGTGGTTTATTAAATCCTAGTGTTGTTGTGATTTGTTGATTGTGGATTCGATTGCACTAAGGATTGTATAGCTTGTTGAGGCTAGGAGTAAGTGATTGCCTAATGTGTAGGAATTGCTTAGAACTCCATTATCCTTTGTTTCCCTTGATAGTCATGACACTACTTAGTTTCGTGAGCCCCCTGTTCCGGGTGTATCCGATAGGTATCCTCCGCGCATCCCCGATGACTTGGCCCGAAGCTATGCTTCCCTATTGTCCACACTTGTTAGGGGCAAGACCTAAGCAAGTGTTTGTTCCCCCGTATCACAGTTGTGTTTGTGGGAGTCTATTTGAACCTTTATGGGAATTCTAATTGCGTTTCCTCCAAATTTCCGCCAGTGACGAAGGCTACTACTAGCAGGACTACCAGAAGGACACGTCATTCTACTGACGATCCCAAGAATGGTGGTGATATTCCAATGAATACTGTTGAACAGAGCAATGATGAAGATGACGACAACTCCTTGCGTATTGTGGATGAAAACCCTCAAACCTCCGAGCAGAGGCGAGAAAAAGAGCAGGAAGAAAGGTTCCAGAAACCGATTGCTGACGGGATTGCAACTGCATTCCCAAACTTAGTTGCTCAGGAGAAAAGACTGGGTAAGAAACACGTTGAACTCGAAGGACAGAAATCCAGAACTAAAGAAAGAACCGAATCGAGCCATCATAGGAAATCTAAGTCTGAAAAACGCAAGATAGTGAGAGATGAATCCTCCGCAAGTTCCTGAAAGCCAAGGTCTGAGAAGCGTAAAAGGGTTAGAGAAGAGTCTTCTGCAAGCTCGAGGAGCGAGCCTAAGAGGCGTCACAAGTACAGTTCAGATTCTGACAGCTCTGAGGAGCGCGGAGCAAAGAGAGAGAAAGGAGAAGAGAAAGGCATACCAAAGAGGGTGCAGCTACAAGACATACATGGCAAGTAAGCCAGGAATCTTTAGGGGAGACAAAACTGCCACTGAGGCATTAAACTGGTTGGATGAGGTTGAAAGTGTGTTGGATATCAACGAGTGTGCGGAGAGAGACAAAATCAAGTTTGCTCCTCAATCATTTAAAGGACCAGCTCTGAACTGATGGAAAGCAGAGCTGAACAAAAGAGGCAAAATCAGAACTTACACGATGGATTGGAATAAGTTCCGCAGATTAGTGTTGGAAAAGTTTTTGCCAGAAAATGAATCTGAGAAGTTGGAGAATGAGTTTATTCACTTGGAGATGAAGGGGTCAGACTACATGTCGTACATTAACAGGTTCAATGAGCTGCTGAATCTTGTTCCTCATATGGAAAAGGAGGAAGAAACCCAGATTCGTCGATTTCTGTATGGTCCGAGCCCAGTAATCAGGGCAGATGTGAGAGCTTCTCGACCTCACACTTTGAAATCGGCAATGAATTTGACTAGCACTTTATGTGATGAGTGGAACCGCCAATCTGGGAGAAGGAATGAATCCTCAGGTCACCATAAGAGGTTTGAGGGAAAGAGAAGGGATCATGACCGAGATCGCTGGGGAGATAGAAAGAAAGGTAGAGATGAGAAGGGCAGAGACTACAAGGGAGAAAGGCCTACATGCTACAAGTGCAACACTGTTGGTCACTTTGCAAACCAGTGCACAAAGCCTGCTACCTGTTACAACTGCGGCGATAGAGGACACAAAATTGCTGACTGCCCAAAACCCAAGGATACTGCCAAAGACAGAAACAGGGGCAGAGATGGTGGAGGTCCAAAAGGTAAACCTCGCCTATTTATCATGACTGCTGAAGAGGCTCGTAATAGTGATGATGTTATATCTGGTATGTTCTCTGTGAACAATGTGTTTGTTAGTATATTGATTGACTCTGGAGCTAATATGAGTTTTGTGGCCACTTCATGTTTATCCAAATTGAAATGTGCTTTACATACGTTAGATAGACCATATATTGTAGAAACTGCTAATGGGCAAGAAGTTAGTATCCCTGAAATTGTTAAGAATTGCCATTTAAGATTAGATGATGCCCTATTTGATTTAGAACTGCTTCCCATGACCTTGAGTGAATTCGATATTGTACTCGGAATGGATTGGTTGACTCAACATCGAGCTACGATTCGTTGCAACGAGAAGATTGTGGAAGTTAAATCCGCGGAGGGGAAAATTCACACGATAGTGGGTGATCGTCAAGCGCGACCGTGAAAGATAATTTCAATGCTCAAGGCGAACAAATGCATGAAGAAAGGATGCCATGCTTTCCTAGCTAACTTGGTAGAAGTCCCTCACGAGAAAAGGGTTGAAGATGTACCCGTTGTTTCGGAATTCGCTGATGTGTTTCCGGATGAGGTACCGGGATTGCCACCTGTGCGACAAGTGGAGTTTCAAATTGAATTGGCACCAGGGACGACACCGATAGCTAAAGCGCCTTATCGCCTTGCACCATCGGAGATGCAAGAACTTAAGAGTCAACTGCAAGACCTTCTGGATAAAGGATTTATCCGGCCTAGTTCATCCCCGTGGGGAGCCCCTGTTTTGTTTGTAAAGAAAAAGGATGGGTCTTTGCGCATGTGAATTGACTACCCGTGAGCTCAACAAGGTAACGATCAAGAATAGATACCCACTCCCTCGCATAGATGATTTGTTTGATCAGCTCCAAGGAGCAAGTTACTTCTCAAAGATCGACTTAAGATCTGGATATCACCAAGTAAGGGTTAGAGAAGAAGATGTTCCAAGAACTGCATTTAGGACAAGATATGGGCAGTATGAGTTCACCGTGATGCCGTTTGGATTGACAAACGCGCCTGCAGTCTTTATGGGTTTAATGAACCGAGTGTGTAAACCCTACCTCGATAAGTTTGTAATAGTCTTCATAGATGACATATTGATTTATTCACGAACAAGGAAGGAGCATGAAGAACACCTTAGAAAGATTTTAGAGGTACTAAGATTTGAGAAAATTTATGCTAAATTTTCTAAGTGTGAGTTCTGGCTTAGAGAAGTAAAGTTTCTAGGACATATTGTGAGTAGTGCTGGAATTCAAGTGGACCCTGCTAAGGTTGAAGCGGTAATGAATTGGGAACAACCTAAGTCTCTGACATAAATTAGAAGATTTTTGGGATTAGCTGGTTACTATAGGCGATTCATACAGGATTTCTCTAAAATAGCAACACCGTTAACCGCATTAACTCAGAAAAATGCAAAGTGGGATTGGAAGCAGAAACACACTGATGCGTTTGAGCTTCTGAAGCGAAAATTGAGCACCGCTCCTATTCTTTCCTTACCTGAAGGAACAGAAGATTTTGTTGTCTACTGTGATGCATCGATCAATGGGTTAGGATGCGTACTGATGCAGCGAAACAAAGTGATCACCTATGCATCAAGGCAACTAAAGACGCATGAGAAGAATTACACTACGCATGATCTGGAACTCGGTGCAATAGTGTTTACCCTAAAGATTTGGAGGCACTACCTCTATGGCACCAAGTTTGTGGTGTTCTCAGATCATAAGAGTCTTCAACATTTGTTCAATCAGAAGAAATTAAACATGCGTCAAAGGCGTTGGATGGAAGTGTTAAGTGATTACGATTGTGAGATAAAGTATCATCCCGGGAAAGCCAACATAGTAGCAGACGCATTAAGTAGAAAGAAAAGAACCAAGCCTCTGAGGGTTCGTGCAATGAGAATAGATGTGCATGCTGATCTGATCGATTAAATTTTGAAAGCTCAGAAGGACCAAATAACCAATCCAGAAGTGAATAGAAAAGAAGAAATGATGACCATCATGGGTCGCCTTACCAAGGGACCCGATGGTATCCTTAGATTGGGAAATAGGATATGGGTGCCGAAGGGAGGTGATCTCCGTGAAATGATCCTTCGTGAAGCGCATAAGTCTAAGTATATGATGCACCCTGGTAATGATAAGATGTACCAGAATTTGAGAACCCATTATTGGTGGCCGGGGATGAAGAGAGCAATTGCCGAGTATGTTGGGAAATGCCATACGTGTTTGCAGGTAAAAGCTGAGCATCAGAAGCCCGCTGGTTTACTTCAACCTTTAGAAATACCCGAGTGGAAATGGGACATGGTAACTATGGATTTTGTAACTAAGCTTCCTAAAACTAGGAGTGGTAATGATGCTATTTGGGTAATCGTGGACCGATTGACAAAGTCAGCTCACTTTTTGCCGATTCAGGAAACTTACCCCACGGAACAATTGGCCAAGATTTATGTAAAGGAAATTGTGTCAAGGCATGGAGTTCCATTATCAATTGTGTCTGATAGAGATGGCCGATTTACTTCCCATTTCTGGCAAAGTCTTTAGGAAGCGTTGGGGACTAAAGTGACATTGAGTACGGCATATCATCCACAGACGGATGGGCAGAGTGAAAGAACCATCCAAACCTTAGAGGACATGCTGAGAGCATGTGTGATGGAATTCGGTGGCAGTTCGGATACCCACCTACCATTGATAGAGTTTTCATATAATAATAGTTATCACTCTAGTATATAAATGGAGCCGTTTGAAGCTCTATATGGCAGAAAATGTAGAGTCCCATTGTGTTGGTCTGAAGTTGGAGAAGGGCAACTTACAGGACCAGAGTTGGTTATGGCTACGAATGATAAGGTCCGAGAAATTCGGGAAAAGCTTAAAGCCGCACAGGATCAGCAGAAGTGTTATGCCGATCATCGTCGTAGGCCATTGGAATTCAAGGAAGGAGATATGGTAATGCTGAAAATATCCCCTTCGAAAGATATGGTAATGCCGATCATCGTCGTTACATTGGACCCTTCAAGATTATATCCAAAGTCGGCAAGGTGGCCTATCAATTGGATTTGCCTGAAGAACTCAGTGGAGTTCACGACGTGTTTCACATGTCGAACTTGCGCAAATGTTTAGTTGATGAGGCTCTAGCAACTCCGTTGAAGGAAATTCACGTGGATGAAAAGCTGAAATTTACAGAGAAGCCTGTAGAGATTGTGGAATGGATTGTGAAGAAGTTACGCCGAAAGAAGATTCCAATGGTAAAGGTTAAGTGGGATGCTCGGCGTGGACCCGAGCATACTTGGGAATAAAAGGTGGACATGCGTAGGAAATACCCTCATCTCTTTCAGTCCTAGCGAATTCCGGGACGGAATTCTTTTAAGGGGGAAGGATTGTAACACTCTGATAAAACGACGAGAACGAACGGAGAATTTTAAAAGAAAAAAATTAAAGAAAAAGTGAAAAGTTGGCACATGCGGGCCGCATGCGTCTCCTGTTTCCTCTTATGAGGACCACATGTGTTTCGGGTCAATGGGGCGGTTCGCGGGTCAGCAAAACAGGATCCGCGGGTGTTTCTGGTCCATGCGGGCCGCATGGACTTTCTTGTGCACCGCAAGTGGGCCGCATGTCGCCCAGGTCTATAAAAACGGGTTTTCACCCATTTTCTGCTCATTCTTACACCTGCAACTTGGAGAACTCCTCTCCTCTCCGCCCCTTTACCCCTGAGACACCTAATTCCGGCTAGTAGGAGGGTCAAGCAACAAGATAAAAGCATAAACAAGTTCCATGAAGCTCGGGTAAGCTCCTTGTTCTTCCATTTCATCATTTCTAGCTTGGTTTCTTGTGAGTTAACTACTGATCAGTAGTCGTTGATGCTCCAGATGTTGTTGCATGTCCGATCCATGGTGATCTAAGGCTTGTGGGAACAATTTCATGGTGTAATAAGGTGAGTTTGTGTTCGATATTTTGGTTTAGATCATGATTTTGGACAAACCCACCTCTAAAACTGAGTTTGATGATGCATGCAAGAATGGATATAGCATCTGGAGTCTGCTAGGAGGCTGGGATAGTGAAGACCCGCTTGGATTTGCCTTAGTACAAGCTTTATTGCATAAGGTACAACTAGTTAATGCATGCATGTTATTATCTCGGGTTTAGATTGCAAATCTGAGTTGTGTTCAGTGAAACCCGACAACCTCAGTGGCAAAAATGTCACAAGATGAGGATTTGGTCATTGGGGGTGGAGACCCATTGTTGTATTTTAGTGTTTAGACCCAAAACCAAGTATTTTGGACTTTTTGAAATGGGTTAATGACACCTGGATGATCTCAGTGGCTCTTGGCCCTAAAACTGAGTTAGAATCAGTCTATAGGTGGAAACCAAAGTGTTTGATTGATTGGAATTGGTCAAACCCGCTTATAATATGATTTCGGGTAAATTTAGGACAAAACCGGGACTTGTACCTTTGAATGGATAGGGCCTCAGTGCCTAAATTCTTTATATTTTGCTACTGGGAATGTTTGGAACAAAACCCCGTTGTCAAAACGAGCCAAAAATGAAAAATGGTAAAAATCCGCTAAAAGACAAAGTAGTCAATGCGGGCCGCATGTGGGTTTTTAGGTGTTCCAAGTGGCCCGCATCGCAAAAAGTCAACTGCAGTCATTGACCTGCCATGCGGGCCGCATGGCTGGTCTCTGGGGTTTTATGAGGCCCGCATGCTGCGTCAGGCAGTTTTGCTATTTTTGTTTGTTTTGTGTTTTGGGAAATATCGAGCGATCCGATTTGGTTATTTTTACGAGTATGGGCATAATGGTTTCCAGTAATGATATTTCACTTCCCGGTTGGGGGCCTATGATCTCGTCGGGTGTTTGTTGTCCGCTCGGTATGCTCCCCGGAGTGTTGTTAAACCTCCCAATTGTTTGTGGATTGTTGCTACCAATTGCTTTAGCATTTTTATTTGCGGATAGGTTCTGATATAATTATACATATATCATTATAATAGACTTGCCACTATGATACACCTGGACGTTTGGATTCTCGTGCCCTGTGACGCTTGTTTGATCCACCATTTGATATCTGTGAGTTGATAGCTTTTTCCCCTGCTTTAACTTTTTAACGTTTTGGGGTGTACATGAACCATGTCAAATTATTGCTTGTTTGTTTGCTACTGTGCTTAGGTATTTGTTACCGTGTTATAAATTTAACTCGCATGTTACGAGACGTTCATGTTGATTAGTATGGTTAATTTGGGCCTTAGTGTTAGGCCACAGAGACATATATTGCACCAATACAGCTGTAGAGGTAGATCAAGGTGTCTCATACCCGTTTGTTGGATCCATTAGGGGTCGGGTGATGACGTATATGCCTAGTCCACAAAGGGAGGCGTGCGGCCGTAGGATCGTACCCCCGGAGTGCTGGTTTAACAATAGGAATTTATAACAGGCACAGTATTGTTACTTGATTTGTGGAAACTTGGATTTGAGTCAAACGCGCTACGACTCACCAACAACTTTTGTTGTTGACGTATTTTTGGTTCATGTGCAGGTAAGTAAAGCTTTGGGTGGATGTCACGTTTGGATGTTAGGAACGAGTTGGGTTTTGTACCCGTTGGGGTTGATTTGGTTGATTTTGGGATTTGTTCCCCGTCATGACTATCCTTTGTTATTGTTGTCTTTTTCCTTTGACCGTGTTGGTAGCCTTAGGTTCTGCCTGGGCGTAGACTGATGTGTATCACTTAAGACTTAACAAATTAAGTCCATTATGGTTGGTATTTGATTTTGTATTGGACGAGTCGTCTGTTTGTGTGTGTTGACCTCATGATCTTGCATCTATATGTTTGCTTCCGCGTGTTCTGATATGGGCGGTCGGTCCCACTCTCCTCTCCCCCGCGCCTGGCAGGGCGCGGCGGGGCAGGGTGTCACAGGTTGGTATCAGAGCCCAAGGTTCGAGCAGATTAGGTGACTCTTAGAGCCCCTAAGCTTGAACCTCTAAGAAAGAACTGAATTCAGTACTATTATCAGTACGAATACGACAGACTTTGAATTTATATATTGATTCAAACTTGGATAATAGCTTCTGAATTGACTCTGGAGTTTCATCCTTTGAAGCTAGGGACACCACCCATGAAAACCGAGAAAAATCATCCCTAATAACCAAACAATAATAACTTCCCTCAATACTACGAATATTCACAGGACCAAACAGATCCATATGAGCAGTTCCAAAGGAGTTACAATTGAATTCAAACGCTTGGACGAATGAGACTTCTTCCTCTGTTTACCTTTCTTGTAAGAGACACACACATCATTAATATAAAATCTATTCTTTGAAACTCCTTCAACCAGATTATGATTCACCAAGTAGTTCATTTTCCGGTAATTGATGTGCCCCATGCAACGATGCCACAAAATGGATTCTTTTTCTGTAGCCTTTGAAATAAAACACGTAGCAGATACCGCAGATGAAGTCTGATTCATATTCAACACATACAAATCATGAAATCTAGGAGCCCGCATAACGATCCAATCGTTAGGTATTTGAATACTAGGTTTCATAATCAAGCACTTGGAACTTGTGAAAGCAGCCGTATACTGCTTATCACAAATTTGAGATACACTCAGCAAGTTGTGTTGCAACTCTTGTACAAATTGGACTTTTTCAAATGAAATCTTCTCGTTACCCATCTTTACTTCACCAGTAATTCTACCACCTTTATTGCTAGCGAAAGTAACATTTCCTCCTTGAATTGGTTTGACGTCGGAAAGCAAGGAAATATTACCCGTCATGTGCTTGGATGCTCCACTATCAACGACCCAGAAGTTGTTGACAGCTGGCTTTTGAGCACCCTGCACATTTCAGCAAATAATTAGTGAGCATCTGGACCCAAGCTTTCAGCTTTGGGTCGACCGGTGTCTTCAGAAAAGTCGTTAGTGGCTTTTGAAGTCAATTTAGGCAGCCACTTTTGCCTTAATCCAGAAGTAGATGAATCCGTGGTAACATCACTTGAAGATGAACATCTAAATTATTGTCGATTTTTTAAAAACTTTTCTCTTTTGAAAAATTGTTTTGTGACCACCTTTTCATCTATCTTTTTTGGCTCAGAAACTTTTGTAGATTATTCAATACTAACAGCGGAATCTCGTTTCTTAGCCGAAATCGGACATCTATTTCTTAGATGACCCTTTTGGTAACAATGATAACACCTCCTACGATCAACGAAAACTGTAGAGACACGACCTCCTGAGTCAGTTGAGGTGTTATCATCAGTCATTTTCTAACCACTCTCCTAGGTGCCTTAGCACTAAATCGTCGAGATTTGTGCTTTGGAAGAGGTTTAAACAATGGACTAACATATCCAAATTAATTGTAAAAACCATATTCATCAAATCCACAATGATCAGAATACCCATTGGGTTTGACACGGTTGTTTTTGATTTCCTCAAATTTTCCAAAATTTTGTTCATAATGACCAAAGTCATCATAGAAATCATAATCCTCACAGAATCCATAAGATTCATAATCAAAACTGTTTGTTTTAGCAGAAAATTTACCATCGGAATTATAAAAACTCTTAGGTGAATATTTTGAAGTTTTTTATTTTGATGACACCTTTTGATCTTTTGGAGTGTGAGAAATCTGATCATCGGGACTAGTTCTAAGTTTCAACAATGAACCTTTTGCCACACGTTCATGATCAGACACATTTTTTTCTTTTGAATCAGCATAGAACACTTTTGCAACTCTTTTTGAGTCAACACAACATAACGGATATGTCTCATCTGAGAATATGGTATCACTACCTTTGAGACAATATAATCTCACTTTCTGAGAAGATTCACCAATCTCAGTTTTACCTTTCAGTTTGATCCCAAGTGAATCACAAAAAGATGTCATCTTAGAAGAGATGGTAGATGTTGTAGAAGCAACTGTAGTGGATGCAGATGCAGTAGTGGAAGCAGAAGCATAACTTGAAGGTTTTCTAATAATCAACTTTCGTACTGGTGGAATACTGGAACTTTGAACATTAGCAGATTTTGTGATTGGCTGTACTGGTAGTGAAGACTGAGTAGACACTTTCTGCTTCTTACTTGGTGGAGTAAGACCTGACTTCCTGGCATCAGCAAGAAACGAACCTTGCTTCACTGGAACATTTGGCCGAGCCATATGTTTAACACATTTGCCAATGCCCACCATAGGAGCTTTGCCTTTATCCACAATCTTTGTCTTTGTAACAAGCTCCTCCATAGCTGGAGAATAAGAAGGATCATCATCTTTATCCTCGACCTGTTTGGTTCTAGTCTCATACATTGAAGTATCCATATTTTGAGACTTCAAGTATTCGATGTGTTGCTTAGAACCTTTCTTCACTGGAATTTCTCTGGTATTATGTAAGATTGTGACATAATTACCAGAGTCTGAATCAGTAGCAGACGAAATTTCACTAACATCACTATCAGAAACATCAACAACATCATTCATTTCTTTATCCTGAGTAGTTACAGCTTCAGGTTCATTGACATTCTCTTGAATAACTTGCTCTGTTTGTTGTTGTTGTTGCACAGGTGCCTGATCTTGTATTATCGGTTGTTGTTGATTTGGTGCTTGATTTGCTTGAGCATCCTGCTCTTCTTCTTCATCCTCTTCAATCTCAACCGGAAAACCTTTGTCATCATACGTCAATTCGTCATCTGAACTATCTGAATGTCTTGCTGCACCATTAGCAGGAGCTACATAGTTAGGATCAGCAAGATGACCAATTAGCTTCTTCACCGGTGGAGGAATATTGTTTCCTTTTCGCTTTTGATAAACCAGAATTTTGCCAACTACAACTTGATTCATATGCTTCATAACTGTTTTGGTCAAAAATTGCACGAGGCAATCTCGTATTCCAAACTTAGAATGTGGGGTGAGGTGCTAAGAAATCTGGTTCAAAAGCAAAGTAAAAGTAGTGCAAGTGACACGATGATATACGAGGGAAACCCGGAATCCTGAGAGTTGCCTCTGAGAATCCCAGTAAAAACCTCGGGAGCCGGCTCAAAGCGCCTGCTACCTAAAGCTTTTATAAATAAAGAATCCGATTACAATAATGAAGACGATGATCGAGTGCTAAGTGTTACAGTATTCAGAGTGTTGTGTGTTGTGTGTTTTCCTAATTCGATCATGTCTTATTTATAGTTACAAACAGAATAAACTAACTATCCGAAAAATCAGGGATCCTCTTGACCATGTTCACGAGCCGTTTGAGGAAATCCACCACCTCGTCCACGTTCATTCGTGCCATGTCAGCCCTAATTGACCGGTTCTTTAGGGAGGTTAGACCTTGTTTACCTGCGATTGAAATTAATCACGTGGCTATTAGCGAGTAAAGATATTCAAATAAATAACAAGTAACATAACCTGTCGAGAATCCTTGGGATTCCCGGATTCCTGCATGATCGAGCTTTTCAGCAGGGCGCCTGGAACCTGACCCATAACAATTGCCCCTGAATTTCGCGGGTGTTTGATAATGGATAACAGCTGGGAAATTCAAATCGTTTTAAGCTAATCTGCATGCCTACGTGGACGGCCGAGATTTAAGATGCCTTTTTTGATTTGACGGCTTACACCCTTCCCTATGCGAGATTTCCGTAGGTCGTTATAGCCTTAAATACTCCATTTGTTTTCCATTTTTCTCATCGTCTTTCCGAAAACCCTAGAGAAAAGCTCTCTCCCGGCATTCAGGTCAGTATTCTTTTTTCCCGGACATTCCAATTTTCTCTCGTTTAATTTTCGCCATGGTTAAGAAAACACGTTCCTCTTCCGTTGCTACCGTTGCCACCACTGTCGGAGACTTCGTCGATCAGGGTTTCATCCCGGTGAAGTCGGAGGAGTCCTGCCGTTTCACCGATATCGACATGAAAGAGCTAAAGGAATCCGGCTTGTTTCCGTCTAATGCCGTCTTCTTCCCATTCGACCCAAGGCTGAAAGCCGATTGGGTTTCTGCAACCTGGGTTTGTTTTCTTCTTTATCCCTTCCAACTTGGGATGTCTTTTCCCTTCCCTGCACTAGTGAACGATTTCTTTAAGGTCACCGGGCTGTCATATGCCCAAACCATGCCCATGGTTTGGAAGATCCTTTGCTCCATTGACAGCCTGAATCGTTCTAGAAACCTGTCGATAGGGATTCCAGAAATTTGCGCTGCCTACAACCTTAGAACCCATGGAAACAGCCGGTTCGTTCTTCAAGCCAGAACCTCAGACTCCCACTTGATTCCTAGGGCCACCCACAATGATCACGATTGGAGGCAGAAATTCTTCTTCGTCCGTAGGGATTCCATCGTTGGGGGTACCAAGTTGCCGGTACAATGGGTGAAGAAGGGTAGGAAGCTTATATTCCTTTGTTCCTGTCAATATTTTTGAGCTGTGTTAACTTACCTTTGATTTCCCTTATTTGCAGCCCCTGTGTTTGAGAAGCTTATTAAACCCACTCCTCTCTCAGATAAGAAGCTTGTGGATTTTTATCAGATCCCTGTGGCTGAGAGAATCTTCGCGATTGAGACCTCTTTCAGTGAGCCAAGTAATTCTGAAAAAATGTCAAGTAAGTATTGATAGATTTCGTATCATGAATTTATAATAAATTGAGAATTTTAAACTTATCTGTTTTGTATTTTCAACTTCTCAGCTCCCAAAACTAAGATGAGTTTTGATCTCGAAGACCTTTCCGACTATCTGGATGATGAAGAAACCGCTGAGGCTCCCAAGGTGATCCAACCCAAGGTTGAACCCATCTCCAAAGCAACCTCTTCCAAGCCCCCGCAGCCCAAAGGTAAAGCCACCACCACCAAGAAAAGGAAGGGCTCAGATCCCGCCTCCATCAGCCTCCCTGATTGCTTTGAAGGCTTGAACACCACCGAAACCATCAACATGCTCACCGGTCTTCAAAAGCATGTAAGTTTCAATTTCCAGGTTTCCTGACTAACTTTTCGATATCCCAGCAGGATTCTAACCAGGATCCCTAATCTTGCAGGGTTTTGAGCACCTCGCCATAACTCATGCTGATGCTGAAGCCAAAGTGCTGGAGTTGAAGGAGGAAGTCAAGAAGGCTCATGAAACCATCAAGATCCAGGGGGACATTGCTGAATCAAAAAACAAATATTTTGAGAGGAAGCTGGAGATGGTGCAAGAGGGATTTGATGCTGCTCTGGAGCAAGAGGTTGAGAAGGGAAGAAGGTCGGCCGCCATTGCCGTTTTCCAGAGTAAAATCAAGATGGCTGAGCAGGCGTCCGAAGCAGACTTCTCTGTTGGGATCTGGAAAGTTGAAGCTTGGAAGGCAAAGTTGGAGAAGCTGAAGAAAGAAGCTGAAGCTGCTGAGGCTGCCAAACAAGAGAAGACCCATCCTTCTGAACAGGAAGGAGAGAGTCCAAGCGCTCAACTTGAGAAGACAGCAGCTGGAGGGAGCAGCCTCGATGAGCTTCTGAAGCAGGAGGGAGGAGAGAAGAAGTTGACAGTGGAGATGACCGGTCATCCTGGCGAGAACAAGGAGAAAGAGGTGGAGGGATTCTCCAAGACCTCCAACGATGAAGAACCTTGAGGTGCCGCCGGTTATTTCCACTTTTTTGATGATGTTTTGATGTTTCAAACAATGTTTCTTTATGTTTCCTGCACACTAAACGACAACTAACAATGATGGGATTCCGGGTGGAGGGATCTTGAACTTTTCAAGACGAAACCCGGGATCTCAGAACCCAGACAATCAAGCCTCCCAGGTGGAGGGATCCTGAGATTTTCAGGACGAAACCTGGGATGCTTTTCCTCTTTTGTTTATAATAACGAATGGTATGGTAGGTTTAATCAATACTTGTCAATTCATTTAAGTTTATAAAAATAGTTCTTGCGTTGACTTAAACAAAGTATATGTTTGGGCTCCACAAAAAAAAATATAAAAAGAATCTTTCTTGAATCCACCACCTTAATGGATCCAAAACAAACCTTTCTCTTATAAAAGAATGTCACATGTTTAGATTTTGTAGGACCCAAAGCGTAAAGTATATTGAAAAATAAAGTCTCTCCGCTTTCTTATCTTCCTGATCAGGATTCCCAATTCTTCAGGGTTCTCAAACCTGTTAAATAGGAATTCAAATAATAAGTTAAGATTACTTATGTTCTAAACCTTCTCCCGACTGGGATCTAGTAGGTTTTAGATTCCAAGTTAAATACTGGGGAGGAGCCCAAAGAAACTGGGGTTATTCCCGAATAAACTGGGGACTAGCCCAAAGAAACTGGGGTTACTCCCGAATAAACTGGGGACTAGCCCAAAGAAACTGGGGTTACTCCCGAATAAACTGGGGACTAGCCCAAAGAAACTGGGGTTACTCCCGAATAAACTGGGGACTAGCCCAAAGAAACTGGGGTTACTCCCGAATAAACTGGGGACTAGCCCAATGAAACTGGGGTTAAACCCGCTTAGTGACATGAAAATGTCAAACCAATTGTTAACACGTAAATGTTAAAAACCTTAGGAATCCACTCGGAGGCCTCCAGTGACAAGATTATCAGCCACCCCTAAGAATGGACTGGTCCGGCCACCTTGAGCACCCTGAGTGATTACTTGCGCTCCAGGCGAGGGTCGTGCGTCACAGGCGTTTACCCGAACTTGAGAAAGGTGAATACCTTTAAACCTTAGAAGATGTGCTGGACATCTTAGACAGAGAAGAGGTGGCCAACCTCTGACTGGGGATTAACCCAAAAAACTGTTGTAGGATTCCCAACCTTCTGCAAAACACTCAAATGCTTGGTGAAGGGTGGGTGTCAGCCTCGCTGACACCACTCCGATGCTTAAGTTAGTAATGGTTAGAAAGAAATTGATAAAATGAATTGAAATCGGATTAGTATACTTACATGGATTGCCGACAGGGTGAGAATCCTGTTAGGATCCCTACATAAAATAGGCTTTCAGATGGATGGTATTCCAAGCTCTCGGTAATAAGTCTCCTTCCAAGTTCATCAATCTATATGCCCCTTTTCCTTCTTCGGATTCCACTAGATAGGGTCCTTCCCATTTAGGTGCCAACTTCCCATCAGCCGGATTAGTCGTGTTCTGAAATGCTTTCCTCAATACCAAGTCTCCAACCTGAAATCGCCTGAGCCTGATATTCTTATTATATGACTTTGCTATCCTTTGCTGGTATGACGCCATTCTGATTTTGGCAAGATCCCTGAGTTCTTCTAGCGTTTCAAGATCCTGAAGTAGATTCTCAGAGTTATTCTGGGAATCCTGAAGCGTAACTCTTGCTGTAGGAATCACCATTTCGGTAGGGATGACGGCTTCTGCCCCGAACACTAAAGAAAAAGGTGTTTGGCCAGTTGCATTCTTAGAAGTCGTCCTATCTGCCCAAAGAACAAACGGAAGTTCTTCAGCCCATCTTCCTTTCTTGGCACCCAATTTCTTTTTCAAATTATTGATGATGATTTTGTTGCTGGATTCCGCTTGACCGTTGGCTTGAGGATGTACTGGTGTGGAAGTGATCATCTTAATCCCCCAACTCTCACAGAAGCTCGTAGTCCTCTTGCCAATAAACTGGGAGCCATTATCACATATAATTTCTGCTGGGATCCCAAATCTCGTTAGGATATTCCTTTTGATAAACGAGATAACCTCCTTTTCCCTGACTTGAACGTAGGCTTCTGCTTCTATCCATTTGGAAAAGTAGTCGGTCATCGCAAGCATAAAGACTTTTCCTCCGGGTGCCTTGGGCAGCTTCCCAACTATATCCATCCCCCACTTCATAAATGGCCAAGGTGAGACGATGGGATGCAATGGTTCAGCTGGTTGATGGAGGATATTGCTATGTCTTTGGCATGCATCGCATTTTTGTGAGAAGTCCATAGCATCCTTCTTCATTGTTGGCCAGAAGTAACCGGTTCTGAGGATCTTGGAAAACAATGCTCTTCCACCGGTGTGATTTCCACAATCTCCCGCATGGATATCTTGAAGCACTTGGAGCGCTTCTGGTTTCTCAAGACAGCTTAAATAGGGACTTGCAAGAGACTTTCTATATAGGGTGTTATTCAAAATAATGTAGGGAGTTACCTTCGTGCGAAAAGCTCTGGGACTCTCGTCTTTAGGAATTTCCCCACTTTGAATATCTATTACTATATATAATACATATTGGTCCTGAGGGCATTTTAGTCATCAAATTTCCTTAATCTTTAAGACGCGTACAAGAGTTTTTGCAATGTGTACAAGTAATTTAAGCATCAATTATAAATCTTCAAAGTCAGATAAGTTAAATTCCTTCATAATATGAGGTTAATATGGGTATTAACCACACTACCTCCTAACACACGCAAGACCGACCTCGAGAACTCGCAAGCCGCTTCTTTCATCGTCGTTTTCAAGACAGCCTCGATTCTTCATCTCTCAATATCCTATCACGCGTAATGATCACCGGCCGTTTCTCTTCCCTGTAATGGTCACGCGTGATCTTTTTGAATTCGATTACCTACCATACTTAATGATCGCGCAGCTCTCTCCCTTCCAAAATGTAACGGTCTCCTCTCTCTCAAAGCCACTGCTCCGTCTTCTCCATCGGCGACGAGGATTTGGTTTTCGTGGCTCAGTGAGGAACAACGACGAACTCATAAAACTTCTGTCCGGTGTAACCACGGGTAAGTTTTTCTTTCGATTTTAGTTTCATATAATTAGGGTTTTGCGTATACGATTCAATGTATGCCTGTTTATGAACTGTTACAATTTTGTGGTTTAAACCCTAATTTCTTAGGGCTACACCAGAAAAGGAACGATTCATTTTTTTAAGTCGACATCTACAGGTTAGATTCTTCACCTTCACAAATATTTTGTTTGCTAGATGATGTTCTTGACACCTACATCTTCGATTTCGAAAAGGGGACCTGATTTTGCATCATTTCTTCAACAACAGTTATGGCTCTATGAATGAACCATGAATTGCCTGTACTTGGATCCGACTATCCGAAATTTTCATATACGAGGTCTGCGTCTCTCAAATCATATATCTATATATCTGATTTTAGACTTAATTTTCTCGATTTAAATTTGTTGTAGCTTAAAGATTTCTCAGTTGCTTAAATCCATGAGGTCCGTTTCTTGATTCTGTTCAGAAATTTGTTTGTTTGTATGCATCTTTATTGATTTTAATAAAGTTGAGAATCTGTGTTTACCAAACCTGTGTTCAGAATTTTGTTTGTCTGTTTGTATGATTAACTAACTGCTCCTTTCAGATATTCGGTTTCTTGATTCATGATGTTCTCTTACTTTTTTGGGTTTTTTTTTCTTTATTTGAACCACTGAAGTTGAAAGAGCAAGGACATAAATTTTTAATATATACACAATTTCAGCACATGTTGGATTTGTTAGAAGATTGTTTCAATAACAAGGTATTTTTTATCATTATTATACATCTAAATCTTGTAACATAATAATACAGTAGGGTTGGTCGATTAAAAAACTCGTTGATGTAATCTTTAAACGTTCTTAGAAATAGCTATATACACGCATTGATGGATGTCGGTCGATTCAAAAACTCTCTTTCATTTATCATTATTATACATCTAAATCTTCTAACATAATAATACAAGAGGGTTGTTAGATGTGGCTCCATGGGTAACTGATTCAAATGGTTTGTTCTGATGCTATGGTAGGGTTCAAAGTGAAGAAGAAAGGGTTGAATCAGAGAGAAAGATTGATAATAAATCATGTCTCTTTAAATACCTGTAACTATTCTTATTAAAGAACGTCATCATGCTTAGTAATCATTTTAAATTTAAATTGCAACCGTAGTGATTTTAAGGCGGATAATATTTTACATGGACCTGATGGATTATGGAAGTTATGTGATTTTCGTAGTACTTCAACGAATCATAAGTTTTGAGGAGCCAGAAGAAGTTGGCATCGAAGAAGACAATATAAGAAAGCACACAACACCATAAGGAAGCACTGTGGCAAAATGAGCAGGTTGGGTAAAATGTTAAAATGGGTTTGGGTTGAAAACAGCTTGGCTTAGCCCCCAAATATACTGATGCTAAACTTTTACTTTGTGCAGGCCCTAGGGTGTCTTCTATTCCACATTTGTTATTTCAAGTCTACATTCAGGTGAATCAAAGCTACAAGTTTGTGGAATATATCAAACATGTGTAGATCCATGTCCATGTCCACTCATGCTACATTGATTGATGTTGGTGCGATTTTAAATTAATGGTCTATTACCTGATGTATTACAGAAGTCATTACCATAAAGGCCACCTGAAATGCTCCAAACTGACACGACTGAAGGTAAGACACCAAATTTTTATCCATCTGTTTCTTTGATCTTTGTTTAATCACAATACAGTGTGCACATGTTGAAATGAAAATTTAATTTGTTTATAAGACACTCATGAGGTTGTATATCTATTATTTGGTATTAAATCTTTATTTTTATTATCTAAAGTAGACGTGCCAAGAGGGGTCCACTAATGGGTTTAAGTTAAAAGGACCATCCATTTTTAGTACTGGTCATCATGAGGTTGTAACACACCAGTTTTTTTAGATATATTTTTATTTACTTTTCTAAAATACATTTTGGGGCTGGATGCATTATATTGGCCCAAGTTACCACTCCTCTCAAGACTTAGATTTCTTTAATATCATCAAACTCATCCATTGAGTTTATATTTTTGATGCTAATGGTGGGTATTAGTTATGCTTAATGACATGCAGTGAAAGGATATTAGTTATGCTTAATGACATGCAGTTTTGGTTTACTCTATTCTCACTTCAGTTGGTACGTTATATTACTTGAGCTAAATGCTTTTTGGTTAAATAGGTACAGAGTTCAGACTGTTCAAACAAGTAAGACTTATTAAATTGGTAAGATTTGAAAACAAGTCAACAACATGATTTAACTCAGCTTTACAAAGTAGATGAATCAGATGTGTAAACGATCCAGGTTGGTGAAACCACACCCCTTTGATATATGGGTCAATTGCTAGAAAACATGTCACGTAAAATATTGAACCTGTTATGGCAGCTTATAAGGACTTTTTTTTGGTTGTTTTGTAATAAGATGACAAGAGGTTTGAGCCAAAGTGTCTAATTTTGGGTCATAGAGTATATACTACAATCACTTGCGTCTTTTATTCGTCCATCGGTTGAACTATCGAAGAAAAAATAAGTATTGCATGATTATAATGTCCAGTTAATTACATGAGTCATTAGGGCTTTCAACAAGGATCTCCATGAATACAGATGGGTACTTCCTTCATAGTTTGCTAAAGGTTATTTGATTCTCAATTTGAATTCTAAATTACTTCAGGTTCAGTCATGGTAGCTACAAAGTTTCTAAATTGTTGAGTATGTGTGCATTATCTTCTTTTTATGTCAGTGTTTTTAGTTTCGTTGTAGAGACTAAGTGGATTGTTTTACTAGGTTGGCATAGTATCCAAAAGTGTCACTTCTTAAAAAGACTTTCTTGATGGGCAGATATCCACCACATGGACCAAGGGCCAGGAAAGAGCGGGGCGACATGGGGTAGGATAACGGAAGCTCATGATTATAATTCACCCCATGATTTTCATATTTCAACATGCGTAAATGAATTGAGACCAAATAATCACAATGAGGTTCAATAGAGAAGAAACAAAGAGTTCCCTTATGGTATGTTCTTGCTCTACACACACTCCTGTAGATGAAAGAATGAAGTTTTTCACATAGCATTTCAGAAAAAATGTTTGGATGTGCTTTGAGAAACTGATTTTAGAAGTTGTGTGACGTGAAGTCATATCGATTGATTTAGTTATGATTATAATTACCTGATCACTAAATAATCAGGTTCATAGAGCAAAACTGGTTATTTTTAGCTTTTAAAGTATACATGATTTTTTTTAAAGTTATGTTACAAGTAGTTTATTGAAGTTTTCTTAAAAGATGATTAAAAGTAATGTCCGTTACTTTGTTTGGCCATTTTATCTATCACTTCTAAAATAGCTAGAATTTGTTAAACACTGTTAAATGAAATCTAATTATTACAGTTGAATCCCAACAGTGTTTTGTATCTATATTGTGTATGTTTAGGGAGCAGAAAGGATCTTGAAGTGCCGTCACTGGAAGATAGCGACAATAACCCAATTCCATTTAAGGTATGTAATTATGTTTTCATCAAACGTCGTAATTT
The DNA here is from genome assembly GCA_039602395.1 of Deinandra increscens subsp. villosa. Taxonomy (NCBI): domain Eukaryota; kingdom Viridiplantae; phylum Streptophyta; class Magnoliopsida; order Asterales; family Asteraceae; genus Deinandra; species Deinandra increscens. The sequence continues at coordinate 46,803,463 of JBCNJP010000010.1, read as the reverse complement.
TCCTTAAAAGATGTTTACCTAACCATCTATATATGACTTTAATTGACCCGTTTATGTCTGCAATTGGAACAGGCAAAGGCATTGAACGTTCACTGCGACATTTGAAGGGTTTAAGGTTCATACATACGCCTCTTTTCAAGGTCAACTGTTTACACTAATTCCATTGATTTATGTATTACTATGAATAATTCTTTTGATATTGCCATTTATCATGCACATCACACATATCAAGCAATAACCTACAACCTTTACATCTACTTTATCTATTGCAGATAACGTATATGCTGATCTACCACCATTTCTCACATAGTCGGATCAATTTCTCATTTTTTCAATTTTTTTCATTTTTTTTGATTTTTTTCATTTTCTCCCCTTACATGAAACATACACTATTTTTGGCCTTTTCGAATTTAGTTTTCACAGATGTAAACATGCATTGTGTATCATGCAAAAATAAAGCAGTACCCAAATACTTAGCAATCAGGTCGGTCTTGTGGACACGCAGAGAAAGTCCAAGTATTTGAGAAAATAAGAAAGTAAAACAAGTTGAAGTTGTATAATTAAACAACAATCAGGTCGGCCTTGTGAGCACGCAGAGAAAGTCCGATGAATTATACGAAACACCAAAGAAAATAAAGCAGAACCTCAAATGAACAACAATCAGGTCGATCTTTCGATACGCAAAGAAAGTCCGATCGTTTGAGAAAATAAAGAAATTCAAACAAGCTTAAAATAATTTCAAAAGAATGCATGCATACACAAGGATATCTCTTATTCTATTTTTGCAGATTTATCACACAATAATCATCAAGATGATAAACCACAGTTATCAGGCAGACATTATCTTGATATCATACTTGCATATATCAGATTTGTCATGAACATCGCACATATCAAGCAATAACCTACAGCCTTTAAATCTACCTTATCCATGGCAGATAACGTATATGCTGATGTACCATCATTTCTCACGTAGTCGGATCAATTTCTCATTTTTCATATTTTTCATTTTTTTTATATTTTTCATTTTCTCCCCCTTACATGAAACACACACTATTTTTGGCTTTTTCGAATTTATTTTTCAGAGATGTAAACATCCATTGTGTGTCATGCAAAAAGAAAGCAGAACCCCAAATACTTAGCAATCAGGTCGGTCTTGTGGACACGCAGAGAAAGCTTAAGTATTTGAGAAAATAAGAAAGTAAAAGAAGTAGAAGTTGTATAATTCAACAACAATTAGGTCAGCCTTGTGAGCAAGCAGAGAAAGTCCGATGAATTTTACGAAACACCAAAGAAAATAAAGCAGAACCTCAAACGAAGCAACAATCAGGTCGATCTTTCGATATGCAAAGAAAGTCCGATCGTTTGAGAAAATAAAGAAAATTAAACAAGCTTAAAATAATTTCAAAAGAATGCATGCATACACAAGGATATCTCTTATTCTATTTTTGGAGATTTATCACACAATAGTCATCAAGATGATAAACCACAGTTATCAGGGAGACATTATCTTGATATCATACTTGCATATATCAGATTTGTCATGCACATCACACATATCAAGCAATAACCTACAGCCTTTACATCTACTTTATCCATGGCAGATAACGTATATGCTGATGTACCATCATTTCTCACATAGTCGGATCAATTTCTCATTTTTCATATTTTTCATTTTTTCTTTATATTTTTCATTTTCTCCCCCTTACATGAAACACACACTATTTTTTGGCTTTTTCGAATTTATTTTTCAGAGATGTAAACATCCATTGTGTGTCATGCAAAAAGAAAGCAGAACCCCAAATACTTAGCAATCAGGTCGGTCTTGTGGACACGCAGAGAAAGCCCAAGTATTTGAGAAAATAAGAAAGTAAAAGATGTAGAAGTTGTATAATTCAACAACAATCAGGTCATCCTTGTGACAAGGCCTTCACTCGCGCATCCATATGGAGATCAGCCTACAGGCAAAGGAGAGTCTACGAGCTTGACTTCGCAAAGTTGACAGGAGAACAAGCAGAGAAAGTCCGATGAATTTTACGAAACACCAAAGAAAATAAAGCAGAACCTCAAACGAACAACAATCAGGTCGATCTTTCGATACGCAACGAAAGTCTGATCGTTTGAGAAAATAAAGAAAATTAAACAAGCTTAAAATAATTTCAAAGTAATGCATGCATACACAAGGATATCTCTTATTCTATTTTTGCAGATTTATCACACAATAGTCATCAAGATGATAAACCACAGTTATCAGGCATACATTATCTTGATATCATACTTGCATATATTAGATTTGTCATGCACATCACACATATCAAGCAATAACCTACAGCCTTTACATCTACTTTATCCATGGCAGATAACGTATATGCTGATGTACCATCATTTCTCACATAGTCGGATCAATTTCTCATTTTTCATATTTTTCATTTTTTTTTATATTTTTCATTTTTGCCACCTTACATGAAAACACACACTATTTTTGGCTATTTCGAATTTATTTTCCAGAGATGTAAACATCCATTGTGTGTCATGCAAAAAGAAAGCAGAACCACAAATACTTAGTAATCAGGTCGGTCTTGTGGACACGCGGAGAAAGCCCAAGTATTTGAGAAAAAAAGAAAGTAAAAGAAGTTGAAGTTGTATAATTCAACAACAATCAGGTCGGCCTTGTGAGCACGCAGAGAAAGTCCGATGAATTATACGAAACACCAAAGAAATTAAAGCAGAACCTCAAACGACCAACAATGAGGTCGATCTTTCGATACGCAAAGAAAGTCCGATCGTTTGAGAAAATAAAGAAAATCAAACAAGCTTAAAATAATTTCAAAAGAATGTATGCATACACAAAGATATCTCTTATTCTATTTTTGCAGATTTATCACACAATAGTCATCAACATGATAAACCACAGTTATCAGGCAGATATTATCTTGATATCATACTTGCATATATCAGATTTGTCATGCACATCACACATATCAAGCAATAACCTACAGTCTTTACATCTACTTTATCCATGGCAGATAACGTATATGCTGATGTGCCATCGTTTCTCACATAGTCGGATCAATTTCTCATTTTTCATTTTTTTCATTTTTTTTTATATTTTTCATTTTCTCCCCCTTACATGAAACACACACTATTTTTGGCTTTTTCGAACTTATTTTCAGAGATGTAAACATCCATTGTGTGTCATGCAAAAAGAAAGCAGAACCCCAAATACTTAGCAATCAGGTCGGTATTGTGGACACGCAGAGAAAGCCCAAGTATTTGAGAAAATAAGAAAGTAAAAGAAGTTAAAGTTGTATAATTCAACAACAATCAGGTCGGCCTTGTGAGCAAGCAGAGAAAGTCCGATGAATTATATGAAACACCAAAGAAAATAAAGCAGAACCTCAAACAAACAACAATGAAGTCGATCTTTCGATACGCAAAGAAAGTCTGATCATTTAAGAAAATAAAGAAAATCAAACAAGCTTAAAATAATTTCAAAAGAATGCATGCATACACAAGGATATCTCTTATTCTATTTTTGCAGATTTATCACACAATACTCATCAAGATGATAAGCCATAGTTATCAAGCAGACATTATCTTGATATCATACTTGCATATATCAGATTTATCATGCACATCACACATTTCAAGCAATAACCTACAACCTTTATATCTACTTTATCTATTGCAGATAACGTATATGCTGATGTACCACCATTTCTCACATAGTCGGATCAATTTCTCATTTTTTCACTTTTTTCATTTTTTTTTATGTTTTTTCATTTTCTCCCCTTACATGAAACATAAACTATTTTTGGCCTGTTCGAATTTAGTTTTCACAGATGTAAACATGCATTGTGTATCATGCAAAAAGAAAGCAGAACCCCAAATACTTAGCAATCAGGTCGGTCTTGTGGACACGCAGAGAAAGTCCAAGTATTTGAGAAAATAAGAAAGTAAAACAAGTTGAAGTTGTATAATTCAACAACAATCAGGTCGGCCTTGTGAGCACGCAGAGAAAGTCCGATGAATTATACGAAACACCAAAGAAAATAAAGCAGAACATCAAATGAACAACAATCAGGTCGATCTTTCGATACGCAAAGAAAGTCCGATCGTTTGAGAAAATAAAGAAAATTAAACAAGCTTAAAATAATTTCAAAAGAATGCATGCATACACAAGGATATTGTCAGGACCGATTTCACATCAAGAATCATGATCTTGAGCAAGAACGAGGTTCAGATTCGAAAATCCAAAAAGATGAAGATGAAGAAGATGACTCTAGGAAATCATAAACATAAGAAAGATGATGAACAATCGAATGATTTCATTTATCGAATGATTACAATTAAGAAATCATGACAACACTCTCTCTCTAGAAATCAATGACTCATTCTCTCTCTCTAGAATGGAAGACTCAAGATTCTAAAGAAAATCATCCATCCATTTGGAGACTCACCTTCAAGACTCCCCTATTATAATGAATGGGGCACCCTCACTATATATATAGTGAGGGTGACTAACAACAGAAAAAACATAACTGAACAAAATTACAAGTAAAGCAGATAAACATAAATATTAATTAAATCAAAGTTGATTTAATTAATCCGAAGCTTGACTCGCTCGAACCGATCTTCCGTTGACTTTTACGTTGACCGTTGACCCGAATGGTTGACTTTTCCGGAAAACGGTCTTCGGTCCAAACTGCAAGCCTCGAGCATCACAACCCGCGTCTCTGAATCATTTCAAATGTATACTTCAGTCGAATGCTTCGGTAAACAGATTTGATGGCGTCAGTCACATAGATTTTAGTTCCAACATATTCCCCCTTGACTGATGCTTTCAAATCTGTTCAAACTGCTGAAGAACCGCTCTGCCGTACATCTTCAATGAAAAACTGATAAACCCGAGACAATCTATCATAGAGATTCCCCCTCTGAATAAGCTTTTTCTTTTCTTGTTGCTCCAGTTGAGATCCAAGTGTTCCGTTCACTCGGTTCACACGGTCGGGTACAATACTGAGAAAATGCAAAACATCGGAGTCAAAACTGCAACAAACTAAATCAGATAAACTAGTCAATCATCGAACATGCTCTAACTCTAAATAATCGACCCGATATCCAAATCCATAATAATTCCTCCTATTTCTCTAACTCTCTCCAAAAACATCCAGTCGGAAGCGTAAAATCAGATGCGAAGAGTCTAACCGTCACGATCGGTTGCCTAGAGAAACCAGATAAACAATCTTGAAATCGGACAAACTCGCGAAAAACCGGAAGTCGGATGCTAACAGTTGTCAATGATCCATATATAAATCTTGTGTTCCACGTGACTGGGGTTAGATGCGAAAAAAAAGATAAGTGTCAAATCTGTGAAATTTTGAGATCCCGAGCGAAAATAATCATAACCGGAGTCTTCGTAATTTTGGGCGAAGAAAACTGAGCTCGGAAAAATATTCCGTGAAGATTTCTGAGAAACATCGGTGAAAATGGCGCGAACTGAAAAATTCCGTCAATTTTCGTCAAGGAACGGCTTCTTGAGAAATTTAACGGATAAATTCCATAATTAACTGAGATTCCACTTAATCCGGTTAGTTGACATCCGCGCTGCATCCACTAAAAATAACCCGTGAGATATAACGAGAAAGCTGAGTAATTAACCGGATAATAAAGCTAACCCGTCAGTGATCGATAGCAAACGTTGCGCGCGACGTCAATAAACGAGAACCCCAATAAAATAAATCGGAATAAATCCGTGACCAATAAAATTTTCACAATTTCGTCGCGGCGTTATCTCGTTAGTCTCGTAAAAAGATTGATAAGAGAAACCCCGTATTTAACGAAAATGCTGAAATATTAATTAGTCTTGAAAAATCTCCATAAAAAAAACACAATCCGTGTGATTATTAAATCAGCCAATTATGTTAGAGATTCCCCTGAAATCACGGCTGAGATGAGAAGAGATCAAGGGCTGGGATCTCGATCCATGTGAAATCCCTACCAGCCAATTGCGTTCGAGCAGCAAAAATAAATGGGGCAATTGCATATACCCCCTTCCAAAACCTATTAATTGCATATTTACCCATCCCATAATTTTTATTGCATATTTCCCCTTCTTTATTCAATAATATTGCAAATATACCCTTTTTCATTTAGTTTAGAGTAAATTACGGATTTCGTCCCTGAGGTTTGCACAAATTTCGGATTTCGTCCCTAAGTTTCATTTATTACGGATTTCGTCCTCAAGTTTTGCAAAAACGTATCGGATTTCGTCCTTTTGACTAACTTCTGTTAATTTTTTCTGTTAAATTTTTTAAATACCCATTATACCCTTATCCCTTTTAATTCAATAAAAACAAAAAAAAGTAACTGTGGGCCAGCCATCATCACCACCATGGCCTCAACCACCATCGCCACCATTGTCGAAGCCACCACCATCTAAGACAGAGAAGAAAAGAAAGAAACGGAAAAGTGAGATCCGGCCGGAATCCACCAGAAAACATTTCCTTGTGCTTTTGGTTCTAAGATCATCACCAAGTACTTGAGTAACATTCTCATTTTGGAACCGGCCTTCCTGCTCGCAAACAGGCACCATGGACAACAGATCGAAACAAACATCTTCCATCTCCAGTTATGCCTGTTCATAAATGAATTTCAAACAACAATCGTTCATCTATGCTGCTTGAAGAAGTATAGATCTCATGAAAACGATAGATAATCAGTCGCACGGATCGGATGGAACAGAGCATACTAATCACGCAGAAATTGCGAGCGATCGAGTGGTCGTGATCAGGACGAGATCGCGATCCGGAAAGGAAGGGCAGGCGGCGACGGAATAGGAGATTTTGGAGGCGTTGGACCATCGTTTCTGCCGACGCTTTGCGCGTCGTTGGAGACGATGAAATTGTGCGGAGACCTGCACGTTCTCCGGCAACGGCAACCTTGCAAACGGTTTCCGGCAACGGCATCATCTCTTTGCTCTTGCTGGTTTATTGGCTACAATGATTACGCCGGAGATGTGGGGGAACAAGTAGGTTGGCCAGATCTAAATTTTAGGTTTCTATATTTAGTTTAGGTTTTTGTTTTTTTTTAGTTAAGTATTTAGGTTTAGGTTTTTATGTAGATAATTATTAAAGATAAGGGTATATTAGTCATTTAACATTGCCTTAACAGAATCTTTTAACGGCCATCCATCTCAGGGACAAAATCCGATACGTTTTTGCAAAACTTGAGGACGAAATCCGTAATAAATGAAACTTAGGGACGAAATCCGAAATTGTAGATTGACAACTTTACCCTTAATTATCAAACATTATAAATAACATAATTACTCTTTTATTTCAAACCTTATACATCTCATATACACCATTTACAGATTTCTCGCTTACCATCTGGGGTATAGGAACCCACCTAAGGTCCGCAGCTCTGTTCTTGTTCTATTTCTTTGCAGATGTGGAGCTGATTCATGAAAATATTTATTTGCTGTTGCTTATCTGGGCCACTTCCAAAGTAAGAAACGGAAATTTACATACTATATAGCTTATGCTTAAGTAATTGGTTGCACTTTTAACCAGCTTACGGTCATTCTAATTGGGACCTTTCTGAATCAGTAGTTGTAGACAAACAAGGTGGACATTTTAATTCTAACATATTATCTATAAAGTGTTTCGAATGTGCACTCACACTAACTTGTATGGCATGAAAAAGAAGGCTTTTACCATTCTGATTCATTAAAATTGTCCAAATACCCATAGCTTTCTCTTTAGGTTGTAACAAATGGATGTAGTAGGACAAGTGTGTATGAAAACAAAGAGAAGGATGATATTCAGATAGTTAAGAATATTGGGAAAAGTTGTTACATAAACATATCCAAATCTTATCCTCCTCACCGATCCAATTTCACTGCATTTTTTGTTTAGTATTCATTATAATACCTTGTTCTGCACTTGCTTCGTACAATTCGGAATTCATCACCGTAGCCTATGACATTATATGAGCCGAAAACGAGATGATACGAGAAACTCGAGTAAGATGAATCGAATTTTAGGGTTTAAACAGGCGATCCAGTCGATTTACAAATTAGATTTTCAACAAGATGATACTTTTCTATTACATAAAATTAAAATATATTTAGATCTAGCAACGATAATCTCAAATACCATAAGAAGATTCAATCGAAACAGGGATAAGAGCGGAAAGAAACCAGAAGTGGGGAAGACGAATGACTAGTGACTAAATTGAAAAGGAGAACCTGATAAACATTTGAGGGTGTGAGTTTTTCTTCTTTTCTTTTTGAGGGTATATAGGTAAATTTTATAGATAAGGAGATATATGCAATTATTGTTTTGGTGTGGGTAATATGCAATTAAGGTTGTAAATAGGGGGATATATGCAATTTTCCCAAAATAAATCAAGGAAACGAGATCTGATGGATCGAACGGCTGGGAAAGAGGAATCCGCTTGAGGATGGTGCAACTAATCAGGAGAAGGCAGCACATTGGTCTCCAACGGATCTCTGCATTGATTGGGACCCACGATGCTTTCTCTGCGCCAATAGGTTTTGACAACAGCTATAGCCTTCAACGTTTCTTTACTCCATGTGGGGTCCACACGTTTTAATTTCATCCAATGATATGACGACAACCATTTATGGCAGACCGAGAAAAGGACAAAAGGGATGAGAATGTCGGCTGACTCATTCTCTCATAAACATCAATAGCCGCCACGTCATCATCATCTACATATATTCCCGAAACCCTAATTTGATCGGAAATAATAACCGGAAAAACGCAACACCCATCGGGAAAGCGTATTTCGGTCGTAACTCGCATAATACTTAACCGATTTTGACGATTTTTATACCGTTGGACTCGTAGCTTCATGCTCTACAAACCTGGACGACCAAAATCCTCTGAAACGAACTCGAATAAAAACCCAAAAACAAGTCCGCTAAGCTCAAGAAGTTCACTAAAGCCTTCCAGAAGTTCGCTAAGACTCCTCTGAAGTCCGCTAAGACTCCTCTGAAGTCCGCTAAGACTTAAACAAGTCCGCTAAGACTTAAACAAGTCCGCTAAGACAAAGTTCAAGTCCGCTAAAACAGAACAAGTTCGCTAACGAGACCTCAAGTTCGTTAAGAGCACTCAGAAGTCTGCTAAGGCAATCTTCAAAGCTTCAAACACTTAGAAAAATCTGGAAAACTGATGAAGAATGAGAATCCTTACTTGGTGAACTCGAATCTGCCCAGAAATGATAGGAAAACCCGTTATGATACACAATATTTGAAGCTAAACCATCCACGACAATGTTGTGGCCACCAACACTCCATAAACATTAGCTAATCAGATCAAAACAGCCCCAAAATTCTGGAAATCTTCAAGAACACGAAGAACACCATGAAACATACACTAGTGTGTGTTTTCTAGATCTGCCTAATCGGTTGATATTTAGACGAAATGGATGCTTCCAATGGATCCGGAACGCGTTTTCCACTGAAAATCATACCTCACTTCATCCGAAAACATAAAGAATGAGAATCCTTACTTGGTGAACTCGAATCTGCCCAGAAATGATAGGAAAACCCGTTATGATAGACAATATTTGAAGCTAAACCATCCACGACAATGTTGTGGCCACCAACACTCCATAAACATTAGCTAATCAGATCAAAACAGCCCCAAAATTCTGGAAATCTTCAAGAACACGAAGAACACCATGAAACATACACTAGTGTGTGTTTTTCTAGATCTGCCTAATCGGTTGATATTTAGACGAAATGGATGCTTCCAATGGATCCGGAACGCGTTTTCCACTGAGAATCATACCTCACTTCATCCGAAAACATAAAGAATAGCCCAGAAAACCAAGAATCAAAGCTGAAATTCTTCAAAAACCCTAAAAACGGGAAAAATTCCCAGTTACGAAAAACAGCCTCGGATCTTCAACTTTCTCCACAGATTTGAACATGTTGAAAGTGCGTGAACGTATGGATCTTCTACTTAGTTGTAATGAAATCAATGTAAACGTGTAAAACACATAGAGTATATACAAATGACTTGTATTAACCACAGGGATAACCACATAGTACAATAAGAGAATATGACACGGGAGCTTAGACTGTTACAGAATACTACACAAGACGATCTATTTATAAGGCTGAAATACGACCGGCCGAACCTGAAGTTCGGCCACACATTCGGAGCTGTCCGAACTCCAGGTTCGCTGGGAGTTCGGACCTCAGCAATCTTGTGTGAATCCGTCTTGTATTCGATACTTCACATGACGATCAAGGACTATGTATCAACAAACTCCCCCTCGGCATGTGCAGTATCATTTCCTCTATTCAAACCTATATCTTGTATCTTCAATCAAACTCTTCCTCGATCTTGACGATAAGTTTAATCTTGAATACTGGATATTGCATCGTGTGTAATCTCTTTATCGACAATCTTCAGAAGACTTGAAGTTGTGATGTTCTCTTCCCACTTAGAAACCTGCCAACATAAATAATCTTGGTGCAAAATGTCTCTTCGAGACTTCAAGATATTTTGATTTTGGAAATTGATTTTGTATTTCGTGTTGATCAAACGAAAACAAATAAGAAACAAAATCTTTTTGGTTTTAAGAAATTTTATATCAAAACACGTCTAAAATCTTTTTAGTATTTTCTGATAAGAAATATAAATGCGATACAGAATTGAGACACTATTTTTGTCTTTTGTGAGAAAGATCACAACTTGGGATCATATTGATCATAACATGTTGAACTACACTTCAATTTCGATTATTGTAGCACATAAACCATGCCGATTGCAGATATAATCTGTTCAACTTTAAACTCTGGCAAAATCATACTCATAACATCAGGATATGTTAAGGTATTGATTAAGTTTGCATTGACGGGTGTACCCCACACTATCAACCATACTTAGATATGCTTTTGCTTATCACATTTTGTGATTTCATTTGTGATTTTAATCACATAATGATTGTAATCATGATATAGTCAACTGTGCTCCATGCAAAAAGAAATAAGAACGTTAAATCGTCTACCTTAAGGTCGATCTTTCGATACGCAAATAAGGCCTCGGATTTAACAAAATAAGAAAATAAAACAAGTTGAAATTGTATACCTCAACAACAATCAGGTCGGTACTTCCGTACAGAGAAAATCTGATGAGTTATACGAAACACCAAAGAAAATTAAAGCAGAATGTCAAACGAACAACGATCAGGTCGGTCTTTCGACACACAGAGAAAGTCCGATTGTTTGACAAAATAAAGAAAATCAAAACAAGTTTAAATCTTTGCGAAATGAACACATGTATACACAGTGACGTCTCATTTTATTTTTCACATATCTTTTTCTTGATATATCATGAGATATGTATCAAGATGTTATCCACTAGATCAAGCATTAGATTTAGTGTATATCACATTTGTATACCTTCTGATTTGCCGAGCCTGTCATACACATCGATCAAATGGTCTTATGGCTTTTTCATCTACTTTATCCATGAGTCAGACAATGTTAGCCAATGTACCATCATTTCCCAATCATGTCGGATACAATTTCTCATTTTTTTCAATGTTTTTGGCTTTTTGCATTTTTCAATGTTTTTGTCTTTTCCAAATTTCTCCCCCTAAAAATGACAACTCTATTTATAGATTTTCATTTTTACTATTTGAAAAACAACACACTATTTTTGTAATTATGTAAAAACACACTCCCCCTCAGAATGAGACGGAATGAAAAACCAAAAGAAATTGATCAACCAACACGAAAACTAGCAGTTTAGCCTTTTGAAAAGCAGAATTGATTTGGAAATTCAAGTTAAATAAAACAGATATTTCACAATCAGCAATATTCCAATCACCGAAAGATCTTCCTGAAACACCTGCTTGACACCAAATAAAACATTAGTTGTGCTGGGATCGACCTGATTCAACAGCGTCGGGTCGCCCGGTGTCTTCCACAAAATCCTTGTTGGCCTTGGAAACAACTTTTGGTTTCCAGATTTGTAAAAGTTTTAACTTTTGATCGGAACTCGAATCAGATTCAACTTTTGGTTCATCAAAAATTTGACCTTTGTTATCCACATATTTTGCAGTTTTGTGGATATATGCAGTCGTCGGACAATCAACAGCTAGATGTCCTGGTTGACGACATACATATCAAAGTCTTTCTCTAAAATTGTTTGAAAAATGTTTTGATTTTTGAAAATCAGATGAATCTTCAGAATGAAATTTATCAAAGAAACCATCAGAAGAATCATACCTAGGAGATGGACTCCTTGAAGATGAAGAGCTTCCAGAATAATAAGAAAATTCTTTCGGAGATGGTAATTTCTTTGTAACTTTGGCTTTAGGAACCTTCTCAGCCTTCACTGAGTTCTTTGCTTGAACCGGTTCTTCCAACACTTTGTAACCTAAACCTTTGTGTTTAGAACCTTGAGTCTTTGAAGAGTTGGACAAAGAACCTGAAACAATTCTTGACTTAGCATCACTAGTGAATTTGGCTTTGATATCCTTCAGCTTGTTCTTTTCAATCAAAACTTTTTTGTCTTCGGTTGCAGATGAAGAACTCGAAGCAACCTTATCAAACACTTTCTCATTTTCCAGCAATACAGACGTAGAAGTAAACATTGGAGCTGCCCCCAAAGGTTTCTCCTTCCTTTTAGACTTGGACTTGTTCTTCTTGGGTGGAGTAGCAAACTTTGAATAGTCATGCAATTCATTGCTTGGAGCAATCTGAGCAGAAGTAACTTCAATCAAATCCACTGGTTGAGGTACCAAGTGAATATTTTCTTCCTTAGACTTCTCTGAACTTTGATCCTGCTTGTATAAGAAATTTAGCAATGTCGGTGACAAATTGCAATTCTTAACTTGTCTTTTCAACTCCATAATCTCCAATTTCAAGTCATTAATTTTTTGTTGACCTTCAAACACCTCTTGTTGTGACTTGATGAACTTTGCATTGAGATCATCCTATTCATAAGTTTGTAACTTCCGGATCTCACATTCAGCATATAATTCTTCAAGCACATTTTCTCTCTTTTGCTTGTAGATCTCAACATCTTTTGTTAACACTTCATTCTTGTCTCTGTAAAGAACATTTTCATCTTGAAGCATAGAGATCTTATTTTGAAGTTTCTCAACAGTAACAGCAGTTTTAGCAATAAGAGCAATAGCTTCTTCATATTTTTGCTGAACCGGATAACTTTTCTCAAACAAATTCTCAAAATCTTGAGCTGCGTCTAACGCTTCAGCTTTGGCCTTCTCACACTCTTCAACCAATTGAGCATTTTCCTTCAAAACATCTTCATGAATATGAACCAACGCATAATACTTCTGTTGAAAATCCTCCAACTCTTTTTTTAACACCACAATTTCTTTAGTTGAAATTTGACGACTTTGTTCAAAACTTGCAATTTCCTTGAACATCTTTTCACATTTATAACATTTACCTTCGTCATCTTTTGAATTCTCAGAAATCTTAGGTAATTCTTCTTAAACCAAAGATATACTTGAAGAGGAATCAGACTCAGTTAAAAAACTGTCATCATCAGCATGTTGAACAGTTAAAGCAATTGAGATTGGAGTATGATTCTTTTTATTTGCTGAATCTGCAATATCCAAGCAAATTCATTTGAATGCACAAAAGTATCCGTCTAATCATGAGCAAGAGTAGCAGATTTATTCTCAACCTTTTCAGCTTCTTTTGATGGATGAAAGACTAAATGCGCATGTTGACCAGTCTTCAATTTACTATTTACAGAACTTGGACATTCTCGAGCAAAGTGACCATAAACAGAACACTTATAACATTTCACTTTAGACTTTTCCAAACCAATCTTTCCCTCCTGATTCAGTCTCTTCTTACCAGTTCTATTGAAAAACTTCTTTGTTCTTCGAACCAACATAGCATACTGCCAATTTAAATCCATTTCCTCTAGATGATCATAATCAATCTGATCGTAATCTTCATTTGCTAATTCAGCATTACTCACAGCACCCGTTATAACACCAAAGTATGAAGATACCAACGCAGACATTAACGCATTATAATCATTAACAGTTTGAACAGACAATGCACTTTGACTTGAATAACTCGGAATTGAAACAGGACAACCAGCAGGAGAATAACTAGGAGTTTCAGATTTACCTACCAAAAATGTTGTAGGAGGTGAAGAACTAAGAATATTAGATTTCCCAGCATTCATAGTTGAATCATTGTTGCCATAATATACTGCAGGATTCTGAATTTGCTCAGGAAGTGACTTGTTCACTTTTAACTCCATATCCCTAGCTTGGATTCGTTGAATCAGATCATTAAAAGACAACCTTGGATAATCCTTATCATTAGTAATCATCATTGTAAGGAAATGAAAATCTGAGTCAACCGGTTCAAGATGAAGATTTCCGGTTGAAGATATGTTCAAGCGGAAAACACTCAAGCGGAAGACTTGTCAACCGGAAAAGCTCAAGTGGAGAACATTTCCGGGTGAACTCTTTTATCCAACAGTATAAAGAGTTCAACCGGAAAAGTACTGAAAGTTTACTTTTGCAGAAATCAGGCCTGCAAGTACTTTTATTCTTCCAAAGTCATATCCTAGTCGTCTCCTACTTATAGATAATTGCATTTTGCACATTTCCTCTTATGTATGTTTACTAATGTTCTTTTAGTAAGTTTATTGTTTGACTTTTATATACGGTTAGATTAGCCCGTATGAGATCAACGGCTGTAGTTGATCTCCTTAGTACTATATATAGTTGTTAGCTAGTTCATTCACAAGTACCAGATTTAGTGCTTACACTTGTAACAGTTTGAACTTGAGTTAATGCAAATAGTACCGAGAAATTTATTATCTTGTGTTCACTAGTTTATGCAATCAATACAATCAAACTACAAGTATAAGTAAAACAAAGCTTAAGTAAAAACAAGTGTGATACAACTTTATTCCGCATGGTTGTGATCCGCAAGTAAAGAGTTCTTGTTTTGATTATTTCTCTGAGTAATCAACGGTCCTACAATCATCACATAATTTTCCCACTTCTCTGGTAAAGCTTCCATGATCTTTTCTTTCTTATCAGCTTCATCTTTTGTGAGATTCACCAACTTCATTTCACTCATTAAATGTGCAAATCTTGCAATCAGATTTGGAATCGATTCATTTTGATAATGCTTGAAGCTATCAAATTCCTTCTTCAACACCTTTTGTCGACTTTTCTTATACTGATCATTGCCTTCACATCTCTTTTCTAGAGCATCCCACAAACTCTTTGCAGTATAGTTGCTTGAAAATTGATGTAATAAATCAGTAGGCAAAGCCATTGTTAAAGTGCCATACGCCTTTTTCTTAGCTTGATATGCTTTCTTTTGTTCACCAGAAAGCTTTCTTTGAAGAATTGGTTCCCCGTCCTCACCCTTAAGATATGTATATTGTTCAGAATACGATAACCACATATCGATATCATTTGCGGAAACAAATGCTTCAAATCGTGTCACCCAACTATGATAATCTTCCAATTTAAGTAATTTGGGAACTTTCTGACTTGTTCCTATTTCATTATCATAGTTAATCATTGTTTGCATCGTTGCCTGAACCGAATTGTGAATAGCCGCAAACGCTTGAAAATCGGACATTTTTGAAAAACTGGTTACTGTTCACTCCGAACCTCGTCCGAACCTACTCCGAACTAACTCCGAACTTAGTCCGAACTTGACTTTCGGTCGAACAAAAACCAAACAACTCCGAACAAGCTCCGAAAGACCACCGAACTCTCTCCGAACCTAGACCGATCTCTCACCGAACCTAGATAAAGACCGAACTTCGT